>LR738709.1:249291422-249311289 GCA_902687465.1 Secale cereale | reverse complement strand
GAGAGAGAGAGAGAGAGAGAGAGAGAGAGAGAGAGGCCAGCGCCGTCTTGAGTGAGAGAGTGTGAAGACAGACGAACCCTAGCAGGCAAGCTCCATTGTATGTGCCATTGAGCAATGTAAGTTTATTTAAAAATAATGCACCAACGCTACGCGAGTCATATTAGCACGGGGTCTGCCTTTTTGTACAGAAATGAGCTCCACCATGTACCCGCGCGGGTGTGGCTGGAAACAAGGCGTGAGTGCATGCACCATGCGCGCACCTCGCCTCTTTGTGTATGTACCCCGCCTACGTGGGTGTGCATGAGAAAGATGGTGTCTGGGTTCATGAGCGTTTTTTGAGGCGGGGGAGGGGGCGGGGGTTGGAGCGTGAGAGATAGACAGGGAATATGTGTCGATGATATCTCAAACAAAATTGGAACATATGCAATGTGTGTGAAATAGAGGCCTGGATATATCATATATAGAGGGGGCGATCCACTAGAAGAGAGTGGAGGTACATCGGCATGATATATGCATAGAATCGAAGAGAGGGATGAAGTGTGTGTGTGTGTGTGTGCGCACAATCGATAAAGAGTGCCATCGAATTTGTGTGTGCCCACGTCAAAGATAGGGTGGCAGGCCTACTGGAACGTGAGAGGGGACATGTGCAGTTTGTATCTGTGGCATGGATACCTACCTATAGCATTCGATTATTGGTGTGTGTGTGTGGGGTGGGGGGGCACAGACCTAACTATAGAGGTAGAGCGACTGGTATTTGTGTGGAGGAGGAGAGAGACCTACCGTATGTATTGAGGGAGATTGATCGGCATCCACGCATATGTGTAGGAGAGGAATAAGGTTGAGAGATAGATAGAGCTAGAGTGTCGAAGGGGTTGGTGGTGGAGTTTCTTCTCGCAAATGGTGGGAGAGGCCTGGTAGAGAAACAGAGGGCATGCCTGCAATACCAATAAGAGAGGGAATGCCTACCCATCTGTGCACGTACATGTGAGAGATGGGTTAGGAGGCATGCACGAATGATGATGGGGGGTGATATGGCTGTGGTAAGCAGACATTGCTACATAGAAAGATCAATCGTCCTGTGATTGAGAAAGGGAGATACATAACTTGTGAGGTACGTCGATCAATGCGTGGGGAAAAAGAGTTATAGTCAACCTAGGTATATGTAGGGAGATTGATCGATATTCATGCATGCATGGGTTAGATGCAAATAAGGCCCGTAGATAAGGATAGTGAGAGAGGGATGTGGCAAGGAGATGGTGCGAGGGGCCTACTATATTGAGGGGGAAGGAGTGTGCAAGTATGAGATCGATCAAAAGAGGGGCGAGAGTGTGCACGTGTGTGGAACCGTATTAGACAAAGGGGGGTATGGACGGTGAGAAGAGAAGAGGGAAAGGTTGTGTTTGTAGTAGGCACACCTGGATAGAGAGGTATATCGATTGGTGTGTGCCGGAAAGAAGGAGCTGGGGGGCCTACACACACCGCGGGTGAACGACCTAAAGATAAATGGCGAATGTGCGCGATGGAGCTAGAGAATGCTGAGGAGGGCGAGAGAGGGAGGCGAGCGTCTGCATGCATGAGAGAAAGTTAGCGCTAGCTACAAAGATAAGACGATTGTGTGGGTGTAAAAGACGAATAGAGATCATAATTCATTATAAAAGTGGATTCGGATATTTGAACAAGAGATCACAGTGTTATAAACCGACACATGCATGAATATATGTAATGGTGATACACATGGTGTGGTTATGAACATGTTATCCTACATATAATATATAGAACATTTATTTGAATTTGTGATAATGTGTGGCTTTTGCAGCTCACGGCTAAATACATGTCATAATGTAGGGCGCGGGGCACTATACTTTGTGTGATAAACACAGTGTACGCATGAAACATGGTTTAAATAATGAATATCTAGTTAGTACATCAAATGTACTATTATTTGGAATCAACATCAAGTGTATTCAAAAATTTGAATTCGAGTTAATGTAGTACACATAGTTCATATCTATCTCTATAGTAATCATGTGGTGTGTTGTTAAGATAATATACAAATGATGTTTAACTTGGCAAAAATCATGATTGTAGATTCTTATTCAAATAGAGTAACAAATTCAAATTTAGTTGAAATTGCAGCGGTAGTATAGACATTTGGAATGCACTAAATGGTCCGTATGAGTAGGTTACATGCATTATACAGCAAACGAAAAAATTTAATTGGACATAACATGGATTCATAGGTTTGAATAGCATTTGTACAGTAAAACGGGACAAGACTCTCTCTTTGTTTTTTTTGTTTTTTTCATTGAGGGAAGGGCGAATTGATTTGGTACGTACATTATTAGACGTTAGGCTTGTCCCCAAATTTCAACTCCCACCTTGTTATCCCGAAACTTCAGATATCATGCTCCCAAAACTAGTGCCTTCACAACCAGCGCCTTGCTATCCCAAAATTACAACGCGCGCGAGAACTTCCTGCAGCTGCCAAATCCTAACACACGAAATCCCCCTTCTAACCCTGAGCCAAAAGGGACGCTAGTTCAAATCGGTGGGGGGGGGGTACTTTTTTAACAGCCCTACATTTTGGACAATTGCATCGCTAAGTCATGGTGCCCCCTTCCATAACCTCCTTTTCGGCATTCGAAATCTTAGGCCGCCATAACCTCTCTGCTCCAGCCGCAAAACCCCACCCTCATCCGTCTGCCAACCCACCGCTTCCTAGCTGGAGCCTCTTCCTTGATGACGTCGTCAACCGCAACAGCTCGACGTCCCTCATCCACCTCCCAGATGAGGATCCATCGTCGATCTCGTCGTCCTGCTGATTCAGTCACCCTGTCCTCCACCTCCAAGAAGCTGCTCTGACGATCGCTTATCTATCGCGGCTGATCCATCACCACAACACTGCCTTAACCTGCTCCACCGGAACCGCATCATCCTCACAAACTACTACGACGAAGCCGAGGCCTACTCGACGCCACCAAAGAGGTTTTACAATCATCGCATCACACCTTCTCCTTAACTCGACCTCTCGGAGCCAACGGTGCTCGATCTCGCGCCCCCACAACGTGGCTACCTTGAAGCCGGCGCCACCGGAGACATCTCCATGGCGGCTCTCCCCCAGTGCGAGTCTCCCTCGGCGACAGCGTCCATACCATCCGGATCTACGGCTACTTCTCTGGCTGTCGCTCGCTCGCTCGCGCTGCTACCGATGCTTTGGCTCTCGCACGCTCGCGCTGCTGCCGATGCTCTGGCTGTCGCTCGCTCGCGCTACTGCTGCTGCTTCGGCTCTCGCTAGCTCGCACTTTTGCTACTTCTCTGCTCTCCCGCTCGCTCGTGCCGCTGCTCTGCTCTTGCTCACGCTCATGCTACTGATGCTTGTACATGATCTGCTATAGCTACACGAGTTGCTGCTCTGGCTCTAGTTCGCGCTACTCCTCCAGGCGTTCCTTCTCCGACTGCTATATGCTACTGTGTTCCCTGTCGATCGACTACTGATTTAGATCACTGTTTCTCTACTACTAGTGCTCTAGTGTCCTAAACTACATGTGAAGTGCCTCTCTGCTACCAGTGCGTTCAGTTTCGACAGTAACATTCAGATATCACACTACATTGCAGTTTCAACAGTTAAGTTTAGAGTCAACAATTTTTACATCATCTGTTGTAGACATGTGTTTTTTCGTGATGTAAAATTTACATCGATCACTTTTTGGTAATGTATTTTACATCATCTATTTGAGATGCTATTCGAATCCCACTTGAGATGAATGCTGTGTGTTTTGTACTACTTCAGCCTCCACGTATTATGGCTCGCCGGAGCTACTCCAATGACGAAACCATCCATCACAACAGAGCAGTACCTTGGACGCCATCTACAGACGCCTCAGATCTTCCTCCGCACCTCCGACAGTCACCTCTGTCGCAACTTCTTCATTGACCAACCCTAAGATGCTGAGGTCGACACGGCTACGCCAATGAGGTTGTACACTTGTCGCATCACTTATTACTCTACATTCATGTCGATTCATTAGGGCTATTTTGGTTCAAAGGAAAAAGTGAAGGAAAAACATAGCAATAGGAATTTTTCCTATGGCAGTGTACTATTCAATTATTCATGGTTATGTTGAAAGGAATGGAGAAAAACATCCACCTAGACATACTTTTCAAAAGCCTATGCATGAAAACAAGACTAAGTGCATTAGTGGCAGAATAACATTCTAACTGTACACACTTTCATATGGTTTCACTTTAGTTTGGACATGATTCTTTGCATTCCTCTGCTCTTCCAATTCTTGTGAACCAAACACCCAAGTTGACAGAAATCATGTGTTTACAAATGCTTTGTTTCCCACGTGCATTCCTATCCTATTCCGGTGTTTTAGCTATCCATGCATTTTTAGAATCCTCCAAGCCAAAGGAGCCCTTACAGAATTACTTCAGTTACAGATAGGTGTTGACGAAAAATTTGTGTGGTTTGTCCCGCTCCTGCCGTGACGTCGTCCACCTCACCCGAGTTGCTCCATTGACACAAGCATCCACCATACTAGACATCACGACTCCTGACCGTCTTTCGCCTCCTTAGATCTCCTTCCCTGCCGCCGGCACCCAACGCAACTGCATCACCATCATCGACTCAGCAGATGAACCTGAGGAGTACACATGTCCACAAGAGAGGTCACACTCTTTTGTTTGTGCTTATGTTATGCATTGCTTAATATTACCTTCTACTTTATCGTCATGTTGACCTATTAGATTCCAAGTGGGGTCCAAATTAATATTCAAACTTGAGTTTTAAAATGCTTGTGGGGCACATATCGAGGCAACAATGAATACTATCTCTATCTATTATCTATTTCACCTAGAGTATGCTTATGTTGTTCATCTTGGGCGGGAAACAGACAGTAAAGAAATCATAATCTGTCTTTTTTATTAAATTAAAGCTATAATCAGCCTGCTATTATAATTTTTGGATCTATGCACTAGTTGTTACCATCACTCTAGATTTCTGCATGCCCTCCGTACATGCAAAAGATAAGAGTTTTGCACGGCAATACAATGTCATGCAGACATCGCTCCATGGTGGGTGCAATGGCAAACCCTTCCCCCCTCCAGATTGTAATCTAGAGGAAGATATCTGTTCTGAGGCAGATTTAGACAGAGCTGACCGCTCCTATTTACCCCCCCCCCCCGAGGTGTTTTCTCTAACTTGGTGTGACGCCCGAAGACCGACACTCCAGAAGATTCCAGATGTTCCGGGTTTCGCCGTGTGTTTTATTTGCTTGATTCATTTTATTTTGCATTGCATCATGTCATCATGCCATCATGTCATAGATCTTTTGATCTATTTAAATTGAGGGAAGAGTGACTTCTTTTTATAACATATCCTCCTAATATTATGGAGCTATTATAAATAAATATTCCATTTGTTTGGAATTAACCCAAACACACTTGCATAAATTCCCCATCCCTTTTCTACTTCAAGTTTCACCGTCAAAACCTTGTCTATAATTCTTGTCCGTTTTATTGAGGCTCCTCCAAAAATTCGAACATTTTTGGACACTTCTGAAACCTAGTCCTAGTTCAAACTATTTGAATTTAATTCAAATGAGTTTGAATTTAATCTTGCAATCTTGCCACTTCTGTTTTTCCTGGTTAGGGCTCATTTTTATGAGTCCGGAAAAATTACCCGCTTGCGAAAAATCTTTCCCTAAGCCTCCCTTTCTTTTCCATCTTTCTTCTTTTTTCTGTTAAAAGAAATTAAAAGAGAGAGGGAGAGCAGCTGCCAGCTGGGCCGGCCTCCCAGGCCCAGCCACAGCTGCCGGCCTCTAGGGCCGATCACACCGCAGCCCGTTTCCCTCCTAACCCTAGCCCACCGAGCCTCTCCTCTCGTCCTCTCACACTCCTCTCGCTCCCACCGACCGCCGCCAGGACCCGCTCGATCTCTTCCTTCCCCCTCGCTCGATCTCTTCCTTCCCCATCGCTCTCTCTTCCTTCCCCTGCTCGATCCCTCAACCAGGGCGTCCGAGTCCGACCCTCCGCCCGACCTCTCCTCTTTGAGCCAGGGAGGGGAGCTCCTCCGCTCGTGCCACGCCTCATGGCCTCGCAGCCCGAGGCCGGCCAGGCGGCCAACCCCGACAGCCCCCGCTCTCCATGGACGCGCCCGTGGCCTCCCACCTCTTCGGATCAGAGCATCTGTCGCCGGCCTCAAGCACGTCGCCGCCGTGCTCCATGGCGCCTGCCTGCTCGGTGTCGACTCGCTGCCGTCCGAGAGCTTGCCTCCGCCGCTCCGTATGGGCCGTCGTCGCGCCTCCTCCCGTCACCTGCCTCGTCGCCGGCCTCTGCTACAGCTCCGCCGTGCCCCGAGCTCTCCAGCCTCGCCTGGACCCTGCTTGCTCCGCCCCGCGACAGCGCCAGCCGTCCTTCTCCTTCCTTCGCGATGGCTCGCGCTCTCCAGCCGCGCCGGCAACCCCAACCTCGTCACCGCGCCCCTCCGGTGACCCAAGACCGCCACCGACCTGCTGGAGGCCATGGACTCGGCCTCAAGCTCACCTAATCAGGCCTCTTTGACCTACCGGACTCGATGACTGCCGTGTTGCCGTCGTTTTGTTGCGGCTATTGTTTTCGCCAAGATCGACTACATAGATGCAAGTACCACGATGACCTCGTGTACGACTACAAGATGATGCGTCAAGTTGCTCGCCGTGTACAACTACCGCCGCCAAGACCCGAGACGCCAAGTACCAGGAAGACGACGACCCGCCAAGTACCTCAACGCCCGGTGCCTAGAACGACTACCCTTGCCGTGGATTCATCTAGTACCACTACGTCCGATGCCGCGACAAGTACCTCTACGGAAACGTGAACATCTACGAAACGAGAACGACTACATCCTCTACCGTCGACCTCGGAGACCCGTGGATGCGCCAAGTACCCATTCGGTCCGGAACACGGCAAGTACCACGACACGATAACGTGAACGGCTACAAAACGTGTACCACGACCCGCGAGTACCACTACTTCCTCTACGACCTCGAACCGCCCCGAAACGAATGCTCCGAAGGTATAACCCCGAGACGATGACCCGTGGATTGCATGTGTTGTATGAGATGAATCGAATGTTTGCATCGTGTCCGTTGTGCCCTCGTTTGCCTTGGCGGCAACCCTTGGGAACCCGGTGACGGGATCACCCCACCTTTCATCTTGCTTGACACGCTTCGCCACCTTTCTTTTGCACCGGTCTCGACGAGTTACCGGAACCGTTATGTTGCGTGGCATCATTTCGGATTCGTCGCCGTGGCCCCTTTCTTTCCACCACGGTGACAAATACTTCATATCTCTTCATGTTAACTTTTGCTAAAATTGCATAAAACTTGATCATGTCATCCGCATCATGTTAACAACATTAAAATGTGTGAATTGTTGTTTGCTTAAAATTGCTAAACATGCATATGGGGATTTCCGAAATTGTTGTTGTAGTTTCCGGCCTCATTTAAACTTGTTGCCATGTATTGCATCATATGTAGACTTGTGTTGTTCTTGTGTGCTTCCTACCTTGCCATGTATTGCATCATATATAGACTTGCTGTGCATCATATGTAGACTTGTCTTGCATCCTACTTGGTTGAGCATATTGTCATGTTGCGTGTGTTGTTTTTCTGTGCTTCCTACCTTGCCATGTATTGCTTCCTGTATAGACTTGTCATGCATCATACCTTGCCATGTATTGCATCATATAGACTTGTGTTGTTTTTCTGTGCTTCCTACCTCGCCATGTTTTGTTTCTTGTATAGACTTGTAGTGCATCCTATGTAGACTTGTGTTGCATCATACTTGATTGAGCATATTGTCATGTCTCGTGTGGTGTGTTTACCGTGTTGCTTGTTTCTTTCCGGTTTGCTTCCTCGTTAGCTTCGGGTTTGTTCCGGAGTTGTGAGGTTCTGTTCGACTAATTCATGGATCTGTTCTTCTTCCTTGCGGGATCTCAGGCAAGATGATCATACCCTTGGATACCTTTACTATCATTGCCATGCTTAGTGGTCTCGATGCTATCGTTACTTGTCGCGCTACCCATCTTATTGTCAGCCCCTCTCCTTGTTGCCATGAAACATCTAACCTTTGAAACCTTCCTAGCAAAACCATTGTTTGGCTATGTTACCCACTTGCTCAGCCCCTCTTATAGCGTTGTTAGTTGCAGGTGAAGGTGAAGATCGTTCCAGGAGGGAACTGGTTGTTGGAATATCACAATATCTATTATTATTATTAACACACCTATATACTCGGCATGGGTGGAAGGCTTGGCCTTTTGCTCGGTGTTTTGTTCCACTCATGCCACCTTAGGCGCCGATAAACCGGCATTATGTTCCTTGATTTTGCGTTCCTTACACGGTTGGGTATATGGGGACCCCTTGACACTTCGTCTTTGAATAAAACTCCTCCAGCAAGGCCCAACATTGGTTTTAATTTGCCTCATAATAATAAATAAATAAATTAATTAAATTGCATAAGGGGGACGCTCCTTGGAGATTCTTTTCTACATAGCAGGGGGCCAGTGCTGATGGTGTTGGTCCCAAATGGGGGGACTGCGGGGTCACCACGGGGAAACTTGAGGTTTGGCTCCCGTAGGCTCACCTATCCGGTTGTGGCCTGAGACGAGATACGCACGGCTACTATCAGGGTGTCGACACGCCGGCAGGTCTTGCTGGACTTGTTTTACCATTGTCAAAATGTCTTGTGCACCGGGATGCCGAGCCTGATCGGATTTCCCTAAGATAAGGGGTGATGATATTATATTTATCACTTCAGGTGATCGTGAGAGCTTGTGATGGGCTAAGTTGGGACACCCCTGCAGGGTTATGATCTTTCGAAAGCCGTGCCCGCGGTTATGTGGCAGATTGGAATTTGTTAATGTCCGGTTGTATAAAACTTGACAGATGATCCGAAGTAAAACACACCACCGCGTGAGTAACCGTGACTGTCTCTTTTCACTTTGAGAAGAGAACACGATGGGTTATGTTTGACTCGTAGGTAGTTCAGGATCTTTAGCGATCACTACTAGTTGGCGACCGTTTGCGTAGATGCTCATCTTATTCTTGTATTCGTAAGCTAGCCACCATATTATGCTTAGCCGCTGCTGCAACCTCACCACTTTACCTCTTCCTACCCATAAAGCTTTGCTAGTCTTGATACCCATGGTTATTGGATTGCTGAGTCCTCGTGGCTCACAGATACTACAACACCAGATGCAGGTTCAACCGAGAATGATGCAGGAGCTGGTTCAAGTACTTCACTGGGAGCTCGATGAAGAGAGTGGCCGTATGTTTGAGACGTGTTTCGACGATCAGTAGTGGTTTCTACTAGGGGCAATTCGGACCTGTGGCTTTATGTTTTTGGTATCTTTCATTTGGATCTTCACCCGTAGACGGGTTGTGATGTTTTGGATGTTGTTATGCTATGTAATGTATTGCGTGACGTGGCGAGTGTAAGCCAACTATGCTTTTGCATTTTCATCCCTATTTTTACATGAGTCGTGCAAAGATACCGAACTTGAGATCATTCCAGAATGGGCTTATACCTTTAAGTCGTGGCTCGACACGTAGGAGGTATAGTCCCATCCTGGGCATTACACTTGGCATGATGATGTTGGTCATATCATGCATATGTTGCCTTGCAGTGCGTACTTTCGACATCATATATGACATATGCTTAGTTTAGACATGTTATGTAATGCCACCTCTCTAAATTCTATATAGTATATGTGAATTATGCAATCTCATCTCTTTTAGCAAGCCATAATATATGTGAAATATGCAAAGCCATCCTGGTTTAACCAGCCATCGTTTATTTGAATGATATCTTGCCAATCCTTTTCGTCATTACATTTCCATTTGTCGACAATGTTTGTACATTCAACTACTCTTCCTGTGAATCAACCATTTGAGTGGGTGGTGGAAAAATCTAGAGTGAAAACAAGGTCTTCAGAGCAGCTAGTGTTACCTGTCGAAGCTGATCTCTTGCTGGGTCCCGATAGCTCCTCAGAGATGGATTCATAGATGGATGAACAGTCTTATTCCCCCAATGAGGTGTATACTCTAACTTGTTATAGTTATAATACTCATATCATGGATATGGTGTCTTGCATTGCATAGTTTAGACATCATATACACAATATTAAACAACATGTTGTTAGTTCGAACATCGTATATGCGAATGCGCTCTTCTTGGTATATACATCACATATGTGAATTGTATCATGCGATCCTTATTACTTAGATAACATGTATGTGAATTATGTCATGCAAACATATTTACTAAAGACATCATATAATTATCTCATGCCATTATGTTTAGTTAGTCATCGTATCTTTGAATTATGTCATGTTATGCTATCCAGTTTAGATACACATCATATATATGAAATTATGTCATTCTATCCTTTTTAGTTAAACAATATACATGTGGACTATTTCATGCCCTCTTTCTTTCACACTATCTATCGCATCTGTCTCTCATACAAGGTCTGTACGTTCAACTATGTTTCTTATTTATCGGCCATTTGAATTGGAGGAGGTGATGGCAGTATCTAGTAGAGTAAAAACACGGTCTTTAAATAAAATAGTGCTACCTCTTGGTGGAGATAGCACCCCGGCTGTACATGCACGAGAACCAGCCCTACGACACATAACCCAAACTCTCGCAGATTGTACCCCTACTACGATGGGGAGAGAACCAGGTTCACCCAATCTAACCCCAACCCGAGCAGATTGTAACCCAGTTCCAGTTGACACATCACCATCTCCACCACAGAGCTCCCAAACAAGAGTAGTTAGTAAGGCAACTCCAGTGCCTAAAGCGCCAATACTACCACGGCGAACCCCGACTCCACCAGTTAGTACACCTATTCCTGTGGATGAAGCACAACCGGCCATTTGTTCTTTAGCATCTATTGCATTTGATGTTGTTAAATCCTATGTGCGTATCTTCCCATCATGGAAATATTATACTAAAGATGAAGGAAAATGCCAGTTGCAGGTGTTCGTCCATGAGTTATGTGTAAGTAATGCTATTCATGGCAATTACTTGCTTTATCTCATACATTCCACCTCCATGCTGGTTATAATACAACAAATGTTCCCATTTTTCTCTATAGAGATGGACCGATTTGGAAACTCAAGATGAGGTAACCAGTGCTAATACCTCTGCTATCTTCAAGAATTCTTGGTGACAGTATCAGCATTACCTAAAGAAAGTGTACTTCACTCGCAACTAAACTCATCAAATTCCCTTACGTTCTCCTGTGACACATTTACGAGACAATGACTGGGAACACATTGTTCTGTACTGGTCCTGAACCAAGAATCTGGTAAGGTCTATGAGCTCATTCTTATTTTGAAGTACTATGTCCTCCGTCTTACTGTACTTTGTTCGTGTAGAACAAGTGATTAAACCTGAAGAACAACTATTCTCATTTAAGATTCCATTGCTATGGTGCATTCTGCTTTGCTCTTGTATCATTGTATTTACTTATACAAACTTATTTTTAAATTAAAGGATCCAATCGAAAGTCCAATGCCACAACAGGTATGTTCAAGCATGTTTCTTTAACAGGTTTGTTCTTCTAAATTTCTCTATTGATTCCAATTTCAATTGTGTATACATTTAACTTCTCATATCATGCACATTACTAGCATCACAACAGAGCCAATAGTGTTGTTGTACATGTATACCCGTGGCACCCATCTGAAATCTTGTTGTGCCGTGTAGTTTCCCACACTTGTATTCTTTCAATGCTGCTTTCTCTTGAACTGATATGATTGGATCCGTGTCTTTATTTGGATTTGTCAAGAGAATGAAGTGACCATAGGACATAGATATATGTTTGTTTGATGATTTTATTATGTACTACTTGGCAATGGAAGACTTGGTAGTTTAATCCTGTCCACCATACTATTGAACTGGTTCACCGAAATGAGTTTCATATACTACATGCCAAACCTGTTATGTAGTATATGATTTGAACTCTATTTTAATTTGGAAAGCCAATGTAGTGACCTTAGAACATCCATATATGTGTGTTTGACGCTTTTATTATGTACTACCTTGCAATAGAAAACTTTTTCATCCTGCCTACCTTACTACTGAACAGGTCCACTGAAATGAGTTTCATATACTATGTGCTAAACCTGTTAAGTGTCTCCTTGTTTCTTCTTTTTGAATGTTGACAGAATATTGGGGAAGAGTACCTTATTAATCAATGGTAAATGAACTAATTCATATAAGGTTTGGGGTAGTGAGACATCCTTCTTGGTCTCCATAAAAGCTGATAAAACAGCTAAGGAAAACTGTCTTGAGGATAGTGAGACAACCCCAAAGTCATGTCTTGGTGTAGTGTTCGAGATACTGGCCACTACCTCTGGCACAAGCTCTTCGAACTCACTTTCTGAATTAGTTCGGTTTCTTGCGTCTCAACTACTATCGGTGTCCTGGGAACGGGGGTACCCAGACTTGCCTGCCTGCGGCCCGTGACGTGGCTCCATCAACAGCCTGGTACGACCCAACTTCAGCAACCGCAACTCAAGACCCTCGCGAGGGGCCAAGCCTTGCGAGGCGGGCGACTGCAAGACCTCCCTGGGGGTAGTCTCCATAGGCTGGTTTCCAAGGAGCGGAGATATCTATGAAAGGTGCACCTCGCGAGGTTTGCGTGATGTGAGCCATGACGACCAAGGCAAGGCAAGCACCAGCGGGCGCAGTGTACCAGTTTCCCCTTTGGTGCTAAGGGGGCAAGTGTAGGCACGGAATCCCAAGGAATCAAGCAAAGGTTTCCATATCGGTGCAATAAGACCAAGGACCGTCAGCGCGGCAGAATGGAGGTCATCGTGGAGTCTGGCGCGGCGTCACCACCAGAGCCTTTGACAGGCGAAGACCACTTTTGTGAGGATAACTTGTACTAGTTGTTCCCCTTCAAATTTGGCCGTTGTGGGATCCCTTCCCACCGATTTTTGGGAAGAGGACCAAGGCCGCTATAAATAGGACCTAGCCACCACCCTTAGAAGGGATCCGGACATCTCTCTTGAGCTGATCCAACCTTAGAAGGGATCGGATCCATTCCACCCCACACACACCGCAAGCTCATCTGAGCAAAAGAACACCTCTCCTCCGAATGCTGTTCATCCTTTGTACTAGTTCATCCTCAGCCCCACGAGGCAATCGACCACACACACTAGAGTAGGGTATTACACCGTGAGGTGGCCCGAACCAGTATAATCCTCTGTGTCCCTTGTTCTTTCAGTTCGTTGAGCTAGGCTGTGGAATTGTAGGGGGGAGCGCATTGGGGAGAGAGTGTTCTTCGTGCGTGCCCCAGAGTTCGAACCTTTCAAAGGTTTGTGGAACCCAAAATCCGACATTTGGCGCGCCAGGTAGGGGTGTGCCGAAACCTCTCTTCTATCGGTCGATGCATCACCGCTCCACCACTTCCATGGCTGACACTCGTCATGCTCGTGCTGCGCAACGGGCCGCACTCGCCGCCTGCGTCGCTCAGAAAGCTCCCGCCGACTGACCTTCTCGCCATTCTCCATTGCCAGCCGCCAACGCAGTCACCGGCGTGGCACGAGCAGCAAGCCTCGGTGCAGCGGGATGGACGCACCGCAACCCCGTCGCTGACCCCCGCTGGCTAGACGTCCCACGGCCGTTGTGGCCTTGCGGACTCGCAGGCTGTGCTGCTCATGGCGCGCGAGCTCCTGTGCTACCGCCCTGTCGACGACATCTACGAGGACTGGCTCGAGCGCATCACCGAGCTCGCCTGCGCCACTGGGGGCTCTTCTACCCCGTCTCTCTCGCTACATCGTCCACCTCCCCATGCGGGTGACATGGCCCATGATGCGCCTCCACCACCTTCGCATCAAGTCATCATCCACGATCCAAGACACGCGGCCCCGCGGCACGACCCACCGCACAGGGCGCCTGCGCATGAAGAAGGAAGCTGTCATGAGGTAAGCATTATTCCCACATTTTCTTATTATTCTTCAAAACAACCCTAAGCATAGTAGACAAAGTTCTATTGACTACTTCAGTTTGTCCATCAGTTTGGGGGTGACAAGTAGTACTAAAAAGCAGTTTCGTCCCCAACTTAGCCCATAAACATCTCCAAAAGTGGCTAAGAAATTTAGTATCACGATCTGAAACAGTAGTATTTGGCACACCATGCAAGCGAATAATTTCATGAAAGAACAAATCAGCAACATTAGCAGGATCATCGCTTTTATGACATGGTATAAAGTGTGCCATCTTCGAGAACCTATCCACGACAACAAATATGCTATCCCTCCCCTTCTTTGTTCGAGGTAAACCCAAAACAAAGTCCATAGATATATCTTCCCAAGGAACACTAGGGACAGGCAAAGGCATATATAAACCATGAGGGTTGAGTCGTGACTTAGCTTTTTGACATGTAGTGCAGTGAGCAACAAAATGCTCAACATCTCGTCTCATCTTTGGCCAAAAGAAATGTGTAGCAAGTACGTCCTCCGTCTTCTTCACGCCAAAGTGTCCCATTAATCCTCCTCCATGCACCTCCTGCAACAACAAAAGACGGACAGAGCTAGCTGGAATGCATAGCTTGTTAGTACGAAACACAAATCCATCATTAACGACGAACTTGTTCCATGTTCTCTCTTCTTTACAATTCTGCAATACATCTTTAAATTCAGCATCATGCACATATTGATCTTTGATGGTCTCCAAACAAAATATTTTAAAATCAAGTTGTGAAAGCATAGTATAACGACGAGACATTGCATCAACAATAACATTTTCTTTTCCCTTCTTGTGTTTAATAACATAAGAGAAAGTCTCTATGAATTCAACCCATTTAGCATGTCTACGGTTCAATTTTGCTTGACTTTTAATGTGCTTCAAAGATTCATGATCAGAATGTATAACAAATTCTTTGGGCCATAAATAATGTTGCCATGTTTCCAAAGTCCGAACAAGAGCATATAATTCCTTATCATAAGTAGAATAATTCAGACTAGGCCCACTCAATTTTTCAGAAAAGTATGCAACAGGTTTACCATCTTGTAATAACACACCTCCTAAACCAATTCCACTAGCATCACATTCAAGCTCAAAAGTCTTATTAAAATCAGGAAGTTGGAGTAAAGGAGCATGTGTCAACTTATCTTTCAATACCGTGAAGGCTTCTTCTTGTGCGGTACCCCAAACAAAAGGCACATCCTTCTTTGTAAGCTCGTTGAGAGGTGCAGCAATGGTGCTGAAATCTCCCAGAAAACGCCTATAGAAACAAGCGAGGCCAAGGAAACTCCTCACTTGTGTGACCGTTTTGGGCTGTGGCCTACTCTCAATAGCTTCAATCTTGGCTTTATCAACTTCAATTCCCTGTGGAGTAACAACATAGCCAAGAAAAGATACTCGGTCGGTGCAAAAGGTGCACTTCCCAAGGTAACCAAACAAACATGCATCACGTAGAGCAATAAAAACAACACATAAATGTTCCAAATGTTCTTCTAAAGATGTGCTATAAATTAGTATATCATCAAAATAGACTACCACAAATCGTCCAATGAAAGCACGTAAAACTTCGTTCATTAGTCTGATGAAAGTACTAGGCGCATTAGTTAACCCAAAAGGCATGACTAACCACTCACATAAACCAAACTTAGTTTTAAATGCTGTTTTCCATTCATCTCCCAATTTCATACAAATTTGATGGTATCCACTACGCAAATCAACTTTGGAGAATATTGTAGAGCCACTCAATTAATCAAGCGTATCATCTAGCCTAGGAATAGGATGACGATAATGAATAGTAATATTATTAATGCCTCTACAATCAACACACACGCGACATACCATCCTTTTTAGGCACTAGTATAATAGGAATAGCACAAGGACTAAGAGATTCACATATATAACCTTTGTCAAGCAGCTCCTGTACTTGACGCATAATCTCCTTCGTCTCCTCTGGATTGCTACGGTATGGTGCACGGTTGGGTAGCGATGCACCAGGAATTAAGTCAATTTGATGCTCAGTCCCTCGAATAGGTGGTAATCCCGGTGGCACGTCTTGTGGAAAGACGTCGGCGAACTCCTGCAAATTGTTATTGACAACAGGGGGCAAAGAGGAAGGCACGTCCTCGAATGAAAATAATGCCTCTTTGCACACAAAAGCATAGCAAACAGATTTGCTAAAATCTAGCTCATCAATATCAGATTTGGTGGCAAGTAAACATGCACTTTTCAATTTAATTTCAGAAGCAACAATAGATGGTTTATTATTAGGCTTCATTTGTTGCTCAAATTCTTTTGCCACAATATGATTTTCACTCTTATTTTTCTCCTGTTTTTCTTTATTAGCTCTATTAATATCATCTTTCAAAATGGAATCAGGAGTCATAGGAAGCAAAGTAATATTTTTATCCTTATGAACAAGAGTATACTGATTGTTTCTACCATTATGTACATAATTTTTATCAAATTGCCATGGTCTACCAAGTAATAAGGAACATGCTTGCATAGGTACCACATCACAATCAACATAATCAGCATATGTAGAGATACTAAAATGCACACGAACAGTACGTGTTACCTTAACCTTGCCGCTGTTGTTGAAGCATTGGATGTAGTAAGGATGGATGTGGTCTTGTGGTGAGAGATAGCTTCTCCACCATCTCCATGCTATACAAGTTGTTGCAACTCCCTCCATCTATGATCATGCGAACAGAACATTCCTTCACAACTCCCATTGTATGGAACAAATTATGCCACTGATTTTGCTCAGCTTGTGTAACCTGCACACTCAAAACACGTTGAGCAACTAAACATTCATACATGTGAGCATCTTCAGGAGCCATGTATTGTGTCTCATGATCAGAATCGTCTCCATTGTGTTCTTCACGTGTAATAAGAGTCAAAGTCTCCTCATCATAGTCACTAGCGGACTCATACCCACCATCCTCAGTAGAAATCATCACACGCTGAGATTTGCATTCTCTCGCAAAATGTCCTCTTCCCTTACAACGACGACAAATAATATCACTGGTGTGCCCTGTTGATGCCATGGAAGAAGAAGAACTCTATGCAGGCCCGATAGGTGTGCTCTTGGCAGATAATGGTGGTTGTGCCTGCTTCCTTGTATCACGGATGGAGGTAACAGCTGATGGAGGTGTCGGTGCAGTAGAATGTGTGGAAGTAGAGGATGCACGCGGTGTCCATGATGAAGATCGACCTGTAGAAAAGTTAGTCCGCGCCAATGCCTGTCGATCCTGCACTTCACGTTCAGACTTACAAGCAAGATGGAATAAACGAGTGATATTATTATAATCCTTATACTCTAGAATGGTCTGAATCTCTCTATTTAATCCACCCATAAAATGTGCAAGCATAGCTTCATTCTCCTCAACAATACCACATCTAATCATGCCAGTTTGCAATTCCTGATAATATTCTTCTACAGAATTTTTTCCTTGTCTTAAGCGCTGTAATTTTTGAAGTAATTCACGTTGATAATATGGTCGAACCCAACGAGTATGCATAGCAGTTTTGAAAGCAACCCAAGTAGCTGGAATAGGATATAATCTACAATGTCCAGACCACCAAACACATGCAAAACTAGTGAAAGCACAAACAGCAGCAGGAACACGTCTCTCCTCAGGATATTGTAAACATGTAAAATGTTGTTCAGTTTCTAACACCCAAGTAAGATATATATCAGGAACATATCTACCCTCAAATGGTGGAATATTCAATTTCAGTTTAGGAAGATGGTCATGTACCTCAGGTGGTAATGCAGCCCTACCGTTGCGATGATATGCATGAGGACGACCTGGTGGTGGTGGTGCTGGTGGTTGCACGTAGTTCTGATTTTGGTCAACCTCATCCTCGTAATGGTCCTCCACCTCTGCAGTAGCAGCAGGAGCTACAGAAACATCAACAATGGCACCAGAAGTTTGACCAGGCTCAAGGGGAACGCGCTGTGCTCGTCCCACTTGATTTGGAAGGCGATGTTGTTGTTGTTGTTGTTGTTGTAGAGGTGTGACAGCTGCAGCGGCCGGTGGTGGTGGAAAACGCGAAAGCAATTCAGCAAACTTGTTATCGAGCTTTGTTTCAAACGTCTTCCCCATGCCATCTATCTTCTCCATGGCCTCTTCAAATCTATTCAGCACATCTTGCACCTGTCCACTCATCATTTGCTGAAACTTATCATGAAGCTCCTTGTTTGTCAAGTTCTCCTAGTCAGTCTTGTCGGCTTGTGATCCTGGCATGGTTAGCAGCAATAGAAACACACAAGAATATGATCCTACAGACTACTAGAAAATGGTGGTGGTCGGGCGTCACAAATCTGTCAAGAAAATCTCAAATTCTTACCAGCTCTTACCCAACAGCAGGTGGTGATCGGCAATCGTGGTAGTCAAAACTCTCAAAGGTTGGATAAAGCGATTAACAGGGAGAGTCAAACGCACGACGTAGATGTATGTGGAGCTGGGAAGGCTTATAAGATGGTAGGAAAAAGGGTCAGCAATAAACAATTCAGAGATGCAAAGTTGAATAAACGCTCGACGACTGTACTGTGCTGGTCCTAGGCTAGACCGTACTAGAGACGCGAGCCTAGAACACTAAGAAAAACACGGTGCTGCACGTAATCAAGGGGAAAGCACACTCTGAATTTTATTTTCGCCTCTTTTTTTCGCTCTTTTTTTTTCCTCCTTTTTTTGTGCCGAAAATCACTATAATGGCGAGTGTCTCAAAACACTTCCCAAGTCAAACTAAGATGATAGGCACGGAATTTTTTTGATGATTTTTTTTTTCGGAATCAGGGCAGCGACGACGAAAAAGTGCGGTAAAAAAACAGTATGGTGGCACGTGTCTCAAAAGACTCCGAAAAGCCCAAAAAAAGGATAGGGAAAAATATTTTCACCTGCCGAAATTTTGGCCTAAAAACTGCCCGGGGGTCTCCAGATCTACTCAGGCAAGGAAATTTGGTTTTTTTTTCCGAGACCTACTCAGGCAAGGAAACACGAAACCGAAACTATATGGATCTCGAAAGCCAATCTAAAACGAAAAGAACTCGGATTGGTGGCGGATATGTGGTGGTAGAATATGGCAGCGGTGGTGGTATATGGCAGCGGTGGTGGTATATGGATACAGATCGGTGGTGGTATGGGGCAGTAGCGATGAAGATGGTGCGGCGGCGTCGTGATAATTTATGACCAGAACTCGAAACTCTAAAAGACTAGACGCTAAGACCAGCAACTTGACACGATGATGCAACCGCAAATTCAACTAAGCAATCATGGAAAAGATTATGCAATGGCTCAGACTGGTTCCGATATGATGAACTAACCCTAAATTGTTTTTGGCTTTTTCGTGTACTGTAGGTATGAAGAACAGACTCGATCTAATCTACGAAAAACTATAAAATCTCACCGAGCAACCTGGAAATCTGATACCACTTGATAGAGGCAAAGGTGTCCCGTCTTTCGATGATATGGTGGCTATCGTTTTGGAGGAAGTCGACTTTGACGATCCGACTACGAACGTGCGAGGACGTCGCGCCTTAGCAATCGCTAAACCAACTCCGAGACGTTATTGACCACACCGGAGCACGATCAACCTGACCACGAAGGTATGTTTCCTACAGGCAAATGAAGAACAAGCAAGAAACTAAGATTGCAATCTGGATATTGCGAATATAAGAGGAAAGCTTTATTGATCAAGGTGGGGTTCTGTGATGCCTTTGTCTGGTCGTTGAACACAGAGGAAGTACGCGAAGTTGCAGCTATGGCGGACTTTTAATCTAAACAAAACCCAAAGTCTAAATGACGCCCTAAGGGCTGTATATATGGGGGGGGGGGGGGGG
>LR738709.1:249266170-249291347 GCA_902687465.1 Secale cereale | reverse complement strand
TTCGTGGCCCTTGGTGGAGGGGTCCGAAACCAACCCTAACTCTTGTTTCCCCACACATACGGACTCTAAAAATAGCCTATACTCAAGTATTTCGAAATTACATGGGCCTGGCCCAATAATAAGGTGACACAACACCTATAATAGCCTCTGGACTAAATCTATGAAGTGGCATCTTGTATATTTCGTCCAAGGCTTCTCGCACTCATTATGGTGGCTTCAAAGTCCTGAAATCATCACTTGTAACTCCATTCTTGTTCCCCTTGCGCATGCCATCATCTTCATGCTTGATCTTGCTCCAATGTTCATCCTTCTTGTCCAAGCTAGGCCCTTCATTTGTAAGCAAGACAAATGTATGCAATTTAGGCAGCATCATATTCTCATGAACATTAGAATCATTACCAAGAAACGAAAGTACCTCGTAATTTAATTGGCGTGCGCGAGCTCTAGTAATTGGTCATGTATATGTGTCAGTTGGGGCTGTGGGTGTAACCTTGTTAGTGATGTCCTCATCACAGGAGAAACTCTGCAGAAGTTCATCCAGCACTTCAACAACTTTTGCATCATCCACGAACGAGGCCATCATCTCAGCATTCTCCGATGGCGTCCGTGATGTCAAGATGAAGGAGGAGCTCGCCATCCACGAAGATATGTGCACGACCCTGGAGCTGTTCAACCTCGCGACCAAGTGCGCCAGAGTTGAGGAGGGGCGCCTCTCCCTCGCCGAGCTCCCCACCGCTGACCCTAAAGACAAGAAGGCCAAAGCCAAGGATGTGAAGCGCAAAGGGGTGGCCGTGCTTGTGGCCGAACCAGAGATGAACCGTGTTTGCGACCACCCAGAGTCGTCCAAGGGCAGCCGTCCATTCTGCGCCTTCCACAATGTGCACAACCACAACACCAATGACTGCCAAGAGCTCAGGGCCATCCGCAACAGGCGCATCGGCCGACGCCCCGAGTGCATCAAACGGGGGTACGCCACGGAGAAAGCTGGACTGGGGGGTGTTGGGACGACCCCGGCCCGCGTCAGGAGTGGCGTGATCAGCCTCGTGAAGACCCCTGGCACGACCAGCCTCGTGAGGGTGCCTGGAGGGATCAGCCTCGTGAGGGTGCCTGGAGGGATCAGCCTCGTGAGGGTGCCTGGAGGGACCAGCCTCCGAGGGTGCCTGGAGGGACCAGCCTCGTGAGAACCATCCTCAGGGCAAGACCAGTCTCCCTCCGCTGCCACCGCCAAGGAGGAACGATGACCAAGACGAGGGGCTGGGGGCTTCCAGAAGCCTCGCGCCATCGCTTGCATCTTGGGCGGTGCGCAGGCCCCAGCCTCTCAGCGCCTCTTCAAGCAGTTCGTCAGAGAAGTAAACACAACTCTTCCTAGGATAGAAGCCACACGACAGCTTAAGGGGTCCAAGTGCGCCATCACCTTCTGCTCTGCTGACTAGCTTAAATGCGCGGCAACCGCTGGTGCTCTCTTTATGCTCTGCTCACCTATCATCAGCAACATCCAAGTCACCAAGACCCTCATCAATGGTGGTGCAGGGCTCAACGTCACCTTATGACCAGCTGCAACCCACCAGGCCTTTCTCAGGAGTGACTGACGGCTCCACCACCCCAATCGAACAAATCCGGCTCCCTATTACCTTCGGCACCAGCGACAACTACCACACGGAGCTCATCGACTTCGACGTCACTCACATCCGCCTCCTGGACAACGCCATCCTTGGGTATCCAGCCCTAGCCAAGTTCATGGTCGTGACCCACCATGGCTACAACGTTCTTAAGATGCCGGGGAGCCAGGACCTCATCACCGTTGCTTGCGAAGAAAAGGATGTAGTGTGCTCCCTCGAGCACCCTTACCAGGCTGCGGCAGTCGAAGACCCCGACAACGCAGACACTATCTACCCCCCTGAAGCCATCCCGAAGAAGAAGACGTAGCTGCTCGCCCTGGAGCCTCACAAAAATAAAGCACCCGACAGCCGTGCCTCAGGATCCATGCCCATGGATGGGGCGCCTCCCTCCCTCGCATAGGAAGGCACGCCCGGAGCCCCCCTCAGGCTGCACTCGGGGGCTCTCCTCTGGAGGGACTCTGACCTGGCCAACGTCTCGAGGGAGGCGCTTGGGCACCATGTGGAGGTGTGCTTCACCACACGCTTCCCTCCTAAGGACACAAGGCGAGAAGCACCAAGCGCTCAGGAGTTCATCAACTAGACCATCGAAGACTTGCAGGTGCCAAGGGCGATGCGGGCCAAGCGCCGGCCGGCGGCTAAGAGTGCAGCTGTCGTCCCCGTCTTGGGCGATGGGATGTGCGTCTGCGTTAACGTCCTAGGACTCAATAGGATCGTGTCTCAGGAGCTCTACTGGCCATCTCAGGTGGGCCAGTGCAAGGGCCCACCTCACAGCTACCTTCGCATGCCCTTTGGCTTGCCGAACCAGGCGGCCCTGCACTAGCACCGCATGCGGGAAGTCCTGGCAGCTCGCGAGGTCAGGCATCAGGCGATCTTGGCAGAAGTTGCCTCGGTTCTTCACGAGCTCTCGGAACCTCTGAAACCTCGCGAGGCCCCAGAGTCAGGCAGCTCATGAGGAGCGACATCTGCAGCAAGCGTCTTCAGCTACATCAGCACCACTCCAGCATCGATGCCAGGTGACTTTGTTTTAGTCTGTTCAGTTGGGGGCGCCCCTCGGGCTGCATCATCCCCAAGTAGCACGGGCTTGCCTCTGCGTCGTGTATCCTTTTTGCATCCTTAGTTTACTCTGCTGGGGGCACCCCTCGGGTTGCATCATCCCCAAGCCGGATGGGTCCGTCCCTGTGGCATGTATCACATTTTACATCGCCTCGGTTAGCTCATTTCCTCTTATGATTTACCTTTTGGACATCACCTGCTCACTCACCACCTCTTTTGGCCTCTCTCGCTGCCTTATGGACTTCAGCTCATCCCTAAACGGGGGCTACGCACATTGGCACGACGCTTGTGCTCGGGTCCGTCCCTGCAATGCTGGCAAATCCGAGAGATCAAGCTCTGACTCGTGGCCTGCCCCGCATACGTCACCTCACCAGGTCCTCGGTGCCTTCGTCTTCCTGCGGATCGATCAGTGGCTCAGCGTTAGGCGCGGTTCTAACTTGTGCTGCTTCCTCAGACTAACCCGTAGGCATCTCAGGAGCACAACGGCAGGCGACCCTGTCGGTCTCCCCTTCTCACGTATTTCAGTTGCGTGTTAAAGGGGGGCTTCTAAGCATCGCGTCTTTGGGGCTCCTATTGACTCTCCAGCCCTCACCCCCTGGCCTTGACCACGAAATCGCGACCTGGCATACCAGCGTCGACTGAGCTTCACTCCAGGGTCAGGACCCGAGGATGCAGAGCACCAAGAAGGACGGGAGAAGGGGAGGCCGGCTTAGAGAGCTCAGGTCTATTCGTACGTCGAGGAGGACTCCTGAGCATCGCGTCTCAGGAGCCTAACTGGCCACGTAGCCCATCACCCCTGGTCTTGTCCTGGCGATCCGGACAAGTCAGCAGCGGCTATGGTATGCGCGGGGTCGGGCCCTGCCGATGCAGAACACCAAGGCCTAGTCCAACATTTCCTTCCCGAGGGTTGTTCGTACGTCATGGGGGACCCCTGAGCATCACATCTCAGGTGCCTAATTGGCCACGTAGCCCCTCACTCCCTGGTCTCGTCCTGGTGATCTGGACGAGCCAACGGCGGCTGAGGTATGCGCAGGGTCAGGCTTTCCCGACGCAGAACTCTAAGGCAAGCGGGAGGGAAATCGCACAATCTCAGCCACGCGGCATCAGAAGCAAGCCAGGCTCACCGCATGGGGAATCACCTTAGACCTGTCAAGATAAGTCATACATCTCATCGCCGTGCCGCCATCACTTGACAAGTTGGTTTCCGCAGTCACACATCGGCAATGTCGCCTCCCTTTTTAGCCTCCGGAAGGTGCTTGCACGCCGAGAGGGACCTCTTGAGCATCGCGCCTCAGGAGCTCTTATCGGACCCCAGGCCGCTCACCTCCTGGCCTTGACCATGACAGCGCGACCTGGCATACCAGCGATGGCTGTAGCTTGCCTTAGTACTGCAACCTGCCGGCGTAGAGCAACAAGCTACTAAAAGGGTAAAAAGGAGCGACACTGCCATAACGAGGCTTGCAAACATGGTTTCTTAGCGCGGATAATAAGTATTAGAGCAAAAGAGTTACAGGTTCTTTACATGCCCCCATTGGGTTGTCTTTGATTCCCTGCAGGGAGCAAAAGAGAGGGATTTCAGGAGACCCTAACTACGGCTACCACCGTTGACGCCATCATCAACAGTGGGCCACGAGAGACCATCTTTGATCCCGCTCAAGTCACCATCGGCGACGAGCTCGCGCAGCTGATGCACTCTGGGTGCGGCACGATCTTGGAGGCACGTAGCTGTCATCGCTCGTCTCCGGAGACTCGTCAGCCTCAGGAGAGCCGCTGGATTCCCAAGGGCAATCGCTGCTGCTAGGAGAGCCAACGGCAGGACCAAGGGCATGCATGGCGCCGGTCGCTATGCCTCCTTAACGGCTCCCAACAGGGCAACACTTTTGGCGGCGTCCATCCTCGTCGAAGAATTTGAAGAACAATGTGGAGGCGCCGTCAAACTCAAAGTGGACGACGGACACTCCATCAGGGCGGCACACACGAGCGACTTCACCCCACCCTCGAGTCATGAAGACACCTGCCAGGGGGACGACTTCAACCTCCGCCTCCATAGCTTGGCTGTGGCACCCAGCGTGCTGCAGCCGTAGTTTGGCAGGCCCCCTCACCGGCATCGGCTCGACAAAGAACCTCGGGAACCGGATCCAAGAGGGCGGCGGCATCAATGTCCACACCAAGAACTCGTGCGAGGAGCCCTTGGCGTGGGTTCAGGAACCGGCCGCCCCAGCAGGACGACCTCGACCACGACGCAAGTGGCACGGAGCGTGATCCCTTGCCCCTGGGCATACAAGGGAAGCGGGTAACCAGGAGGAGGTCACTTGCACCAAGGCCTCGTCACCTCCCGCCTCTTGCCAGCACCGCAGGGGCGGCTGAACCTCTTCTTCGGCGAGCGCGCTTCCCGCTCCTCACAGGGAGTATTTCTCAGCAGCAGAAAATCATCTTATCGGCGCCATGGAAGTTGTAACAAGAGGGTGAAGGAAGGAGGAAGAAGAAGGAGCGAATGACAAGAAGAACGAGATGGTCAAACGGGGCTTCACCCCCTCCCTATTTATAGCCAGGAGGAGGCCAACTGTCGGCCCCCATGATCTCACGCAATGATGTCTCTTCTGTGCATGCAGCAGGGTCTCATCAAGTAGGGCAGTTGCCGAGGCAGCGTGGGGAAGCAGAGACGCCCACGTCCAATCAAGTCCCCACACGTCGACCGAAGCGGCATGCGTTTGGGGCCCGCGGCACTTCGCCTTTGCCCCTCTGGCTTCGCCTCAAAGCCAAGTCCTTGCGCACCTTGGGACCGGGGTCTATTGTCGGCATCCTGGGAACAGGGGTACCCAGACTTGCCTGCCTGTGGCCCGTGATGTGGCTCCATCAGCGGCCCGATGCGGCCCAACTTCAGAAACTGCAGCTCAATACCCTCACGAGGGGCCAAGCCTCACGAGGCGGGCGACAGCAAGACCCCCCTGGGGGCAGTCTCTCTAGGCTGGCTCCCGAGGAGCGGAGATATCTATGCAAGGAGCACCTCGCGAGGTTCACGTGACTTGAGCCATGACGACCAAGGCCAGGCGGGCACCAGCGGGCGTAGTGCGCCAGTTTCATATTCGGTGCTAAGAGGGCAAGCGCAGCCACGGAGTGCCGAGGGATTAGGCAAAGGTTTCCATAGTGGTGCAACAAGACCAAAGACCGTCAAGGCTACAGAACGAAGATCACCGTGGAGCCCGGCGGGCGAAGACTACTTTTGTCAGGATAACTTGTACTAGTTGTTCCCCTTCAAATTTGGCCGTTTTGGGATCCCTCCCCGCTGATATTTGGGAAGAGGACCAAGGCCACTAGAAATAAGACCTAGCCACCACCATAGAGGAGATCGGATCCAATCCACCATACTCACACCACAAGCTCATCCGAGCCCAAGAACACCTCACCTCCGGAGGCTTTTCATTTCTTGTACTAGTTCATCCTCAGCCATACAAAGGCAATCCACCACACACGCTGGAGTAGGGTATTACACCACAGGGTGGCCCGAACCAGTATAATTCTTTGTGTCCCATGTTCTTTGAGCACGACGAGCTAGGCCGCGGAATAGTAGGGTGAGCGCGCTGGGGAGGGAGTGTTCTTCGTGCGCACCCAGAGTTTGAACCTCTCAGGGGTTTGCAGAGCCCGAAATCTGAAACGCGCTCCGGGCGTGGCGTGAGCTTGGGGGCGTGTAGCTGTCGTCGCTCGTCTCCGGAGGCTTGTCAAGCTTGGGAGAGCTACTGGGTTCCCAGGGGCCATCGCTGCTGCTAGGAGAGTTGTCGACAGGGACGAGAGCCGGCATGGCGTCCGTCGCTGTGCCACCCCGGTGGCTCTCACCAGGGCAGCACTCCTGGCAGTGTCCTTCCCCGTCGAAGACCTTGAAGAGCAACGTGGAGGCGCCGTCAAACTCGGAGTGGATGCTACCTCTTGAGCTTGCGTTGTATTGCCTCGAAGAGGAAAGGGAGATGCAGCACAGTAGCGTAAGTATTTCCCTCAGTTTCTGAGAACCAAGGTATCAATCCAGTAGGAGACCACGCGCCAGTCCCTCGCACCTGCACAAACAAATAACAACTTTGCAGCCAACGCGATAAGGGGTTGTTAATCCCTTTACGGTCACTTACGAGAGTGAGATCTGATAGAGATGATAATTATATTTTTGGTATTTTTAGTTTAATAAAACAACAAATAAAAGAGGTAAAAGTAAAGTAGATGTAGATTGATATGTTGAGAATAGACCCGGGGGCCATAGTTTTCTCTAGTGGCTTCTCACATGATAACGATATTCTACGGCGGGTAAACAAATTAGTGTCGAGCAATTGATACAAAAGCGAATAATTGTGAGACTATCTAGGCATGATCATTGTATATAGGCATCACGTCCGAGACAAGTAGACCGACTCCTGCCTGCATCTACTACTGTTACTCCACACATCGACCGCTATCCAGCATGCATCTAGTGTATTGAGTTCATACGAACAGAGTAATGCTTTAAGCAAGATGACATGATGTAGAGGGATAAACTCAAGCAATATGATGTAAACCCCATCTTTTTATCCTCGATGGAAACAATACAATACGTACCTTGCTGCCCCTACTGTCACTGGGAAAGGACACCGCAAGATTTAACCCAAAGCCAAGCACTTCTCCCATTGCAAGAACTATAGATCTAGTAGGTCAAACCAAACCAATAATTCGAAGAGACTTGCAAGGATATTATGAGCACACATAAAAAGTTCAGAGAAGAACCAAATATCTTTCATAGATAACCTTGATCATAAACTCACAATTCATCGGATCTCGGCAAACACACCCCAAAAAGAGATTACATCGAATAGATCTCCTCGAAGACCGAGGAGAACTTTGTATTGAGATCCAGAGAGAGAGAAGAAGCCATCTAGATACTAGCTATGGACCCGAAGGTCTATGGTAAACTACTCACAACTCATGGTGAGGGCGATGATGATGATGATGATGAAGGCCTCCGTGATGGATCCCCCTCCTGGAACAGGCTCCAAGATGGGATCTCCACGGGAACAGAAGCTACGGCGGTGGAATTAGGGTTTTCTCTCTGCGTATGGAGTTTCTGGGGTATGTAGGTATATATAGGAAGAAGGAGGGCACCGGGGGCCGTGTGGGCCAACCTCGAGGCAGGGGGGCGCGCCCTGGGAAGGGGGGCGCGCCCCCACCCTTGAGGGCTGGCCCTTCGTCCCCTGACTTGGTCTTGACGTTTCCCGAGTGTGATTTCCTCCAAAAATATCTCTCGCGAAGGTTTCATTCCGTTTGGACTCCGTTTGATATTCCTTTTCTGCAAAACCATGAAATAGGCAAAAAACAGCAATCTGGACTGGGCCTTTGGGTTAGTAGGTTAGTCCCAAAAATGATATAAAAGTGAATGATAAAGCCCATTAAACATCCAAGACTTCATAAATAATAGCATGGAACAATAAAAAATTATAGATACGTTGGAGACGTATGAAGCATCCCCAAGCTTAATTCCTGCTTGTCCTCGAGTAGGTAAATGATAAAGAAAGAATTTTTGATGTGGAATGCTAACCAATATAGTTATTCAATGTAATTCTCTTAATTGTGGCATGAATGTTCGGATCTGAAGGATTCAAGATAAAAGTTTATATTGACATAAGAAATAACAATACTTCAAGCAATACTAACAAAGCAATCATGTCTTCTCAAAATACTATGGCTAAAGAAAGTTATCCCTACAAAATCATATAGTGTTGGTTATGCTCCCTTGTTATCACACAAAATATTCATATCATGCACAACCCCGATTTCAGCCAAGCACTTGTTTTCATACTCTATCTTTTCAAACCTTTAAACTTTCACGCAATACATGAGCGTGAGCCATGAATATAGCACTATGGGTAGAATAGAGGTGGTTGTGGAGAAGAGAAAAAGAGGGAGATAGTCTCACATCGACTAGGCATATCAACGGGCTATGGAGATGCCCATCAATAGATATCAATGTGAGTGAGTAAGGATTGCCATGCAACGGATGCACTAGAGCTAAATATGAATGAAAGCTCAACAAAAGAAACTAGTGGGTGCGCATCCAACTTGCTTGCTCACGAAGACCTAGGGCATTTGAGAAAGCCCATCGTTGGAATATACAAGCCAAGTTCTATAACGAAAATTCCCACTAGTATATGAAAGTGACTAAGCATGAGACTCTCTACAATGAAGAACATGGTGCTACTTTGAAGCACAAGTGTGGAAAAAGATAGTAGCAATTGTCCCTTTTTTCTTTTTCTAGTTTTTCTTCTTTTTTGGGGCCTTTTTTTCTTCTTTTTGGCCTTTCTCCCTTTTTTTGTGGAGGGGCTTTATAGATTCAACCTTTCCTCCCATGGGACAATGCTCTAATAATGATGATCATAACACTTTCATTACAACACGAAATTACAACTCGATACTACAACAACAAAGTATGACTCTATGTGAATGCCTCCAGTGGTGTACCGGTATGTGCAATGAAACAAGAGTGACATGATGAAAAGATTATGCATGGCGGCCTTGCCACGAATACGATGTAAACTACATGATCATGCATGGCAATATGACAATATGATGCGTGTCATATAAACGGAACGATGGAAAGTTGCGTGGCAATATATCTCGGAATGGCTATGGAAATGCCATGATAGGTAGGTATGGTGGCTGTTTTGAGGAACAATATGGTGGCTGTTTTGAGGAAGGATATATAGTGGGTTTATGGCACCGACGAAAGTTGCGTGGTACAAGAGAGGCTAGCAATGGTGGAAGGGTGAGAGTGCGTATAATCCATGGACTCAACATTATTCATAAGAACTCATATACTTATTGCAAAAATTTATGAGTCATCAAAACAAATCAATCAACGCATGCCCCTAGGGGGGAGGTTGGTAGGAGTTAACCATCGCGCGCTCCCGACCTCCACACAAAGGTTGACACTCTACAAATACCTCATGCTTTAACTTAGTCACACAACGGTTCACCATACGTGCATGCTACGGGAATCACTGACCTTAACACAAATATTTCTCAATTTCATAATCACTCCACTAGCATGACTTTAATATCACCATCCTCATGTCTCAAAATAATTATCAAGCATCCAACATCTCTTTCTATTCAATGCACTTGATGTGATTTTTTTACTACATTGACATGGGATGTTTATCATGTGAAGACTAGTTTCTTTAGCCTAAACACTTTACCATGCTGTTTTAATAGACTCTCAAATAGATATAAGTGAAGCATGAGAGTTCAACAATTTCTACAAAATATAACCACCGCCATGCTGTAAAAGATATAAGTGAAGCACTAGAGCCAAAACTATTCAACTCAAAAGATATAAGTGAAGCACATAGAGTGTTCTAACAATTTCTAGGCCATATTTAACTCTCTCAAATAGGTGTGTACAGCAAGGATGATTGTGGCAAACTAACAAGCAAAGACTCAAATTATACAAGACGCTCCAAGCAAAACACATAACATGTTGCGAATAAAAATATAGCTCCAAGTATCGTTACCGATGGATGAAGACGAAAGAGGGGATGCCTTCCCGGGGCATCCCCAAGCTTAGGATTTTGATTATACTGAATTTAATTGGGGTGTCATGGGCATCCCCAAGCTCAAAACTTGAAAACTTCACAACACAAAACTTAGATAAAAATTCTCGTGAGCTCCGTTAGTAAGAGAAAACAAACCACTACTCAAAGGTACATCAAGGAATTCATTCATTGTTTTTATTAGTGTTAAACCTACTGTACTCCAAGTTCTCTATGGTTCATATCCTCCAATATTGCTCATAGATGCATCGGAATAAGCAAACAACACACGAAAAACAGAATCTGTTAAGGACAGAACAGTCTGTAGTAATCTGCTGGGTTCGCCTACTTCTGGAACTCCAAAAAATTGAAACAAAATTGGTTAATTTGCGCAATTTGTCTACCAATCAGCAGCAGAAAGAATCAACTAAAAAGCACGCTCCAGCAAAATCTGAAGACTATTTTAGCGAGCGCTAACGATTCTGTTTTTCACAGCAAGATCGTATAAACTTCACACAAGTCCTACCAAAGGTTATACTTGGTACAAACACTAAACAAAACATGAAAACACATCTAATCAGAGGCTAGATGCAATATTTATTCCCTAACAGCAACAAAAGAAAAAAACATAAAATTTGGTTGCCTCCCAACAAGCGCTATCATTTTACGCCCCTAGCTAGGCACGATACAAGATAGATCTAGGTATTGCCATCTTTGGAAGGCAATCCATGAGTGGCTCTCATGATAGATTCATATGGTAATTTTATTTTATTTCTAGGAAAGTGTTCCATGCCTTTCCTTAACGGAATTTGGAATCTAATATTTCCTTCCTTCATATCAATAATTCCACCAATCGTTCTAAGGAAAGGTCTACCAAGAATAATAGGACATGAAGGATTGCAATCTATATCAAGAACAATGAAATCTACGGGCACATAATTCCTATTGGCAACAATAAGAACATCATTAATTATTCCCTTAGGTTTTTTAATAGTGGAATCCGCAAGATGCAAATTTAAAGAACAATCATCAAGCTCATGGAACCCTAGCAAATCACACAAAGTTTTTGGGATAGTGGAGACACTAGCACCCAAATCACACAAAGCATAACATACATGATCTTTTATTTTTATTTTTATAGTAGGTTCCCATTCATCATAAAGCTTTCTAGGTATAGAAACTTCCAACTCATGTTTTTCTTCATAAGATTGCATCAAAGCATCAACTATATGTTTAGTGAAAGCTTTATTTTGGCTATAAGCATGCGGAGAATTTAGCACAGATTACAACAAAGAAATACAATCAATCAAAGATCAATTATCATAATTGAATCCCTTGAAATCCAAAGTAGTGGGTTCATCACTATGCAAAGTTTTAATCTCTTCAATCCCACTTTTAGAAATTTTAGCATCAAGATCTAAAAACTCCGAATTATTGGGACACCTTAAAGCAGAATCATCTCCAATCCTATTCTCATCAAGATTAATACTAGAAAACAAGGATCTAATAGGATACACATCAATAACTTTCAGATCTTCATCTTTATTTTCACGATAACTAGAAGAACACGATTTAATATAATCTTCTCTTTTAGCACGCATTCTAGCGGTTCTTCCTTTGCATTCATCAATGGAAATTCTCATGGCTTTGAGAGACTCAATGATATGATGCTTAGGTGGTATAGATTTAAGTTTCAAAGAATCAACATCAAGAGTAATTCTATCCACACGTCTAGCCAATTCATCAACTTTAAGCAATTTCTCTTCAAGCATAGCATTGAAATTCTTTTGCGAGATCATAAACTCCTTAACACTAGTTTGAAATTCAGAAGGCATCTTTCCATAAGAGTTGTTGTAGGAATTACCAAAATTATTAGAGGAATTACTAGGAAAAGGCCTAGGATTAAAATTACCTCTGTAAGCATTGTTACCAAAATTATTTCTACCAACAAAATTCACATCCGAAGATTCATTGTTATTCTCAATCAAAGTGGATAAAGGCATATCATTAGGATCATAAAAAGCACTCTTAGCAGCAAATAATTTAATAAGTTCATCCATCTTTTCACTCAAAACACTAATTTCTTCGATAGCATACACTTTTTAACTAGTAGATCTTTCGGTGTGCCATTGAGAATAATTAACCATAATATTATCTAGGAGTTTGGTAGCTTCTCCTAAGGTAGTTTCCATGAAAGTGCCTCCGGCGGCCGAATCTAAAAGATTTCTAGAAGCAAAATTCAAGCCAGCATAAAAGTTCTGAATAATCATCCATAGATTCAAACCATGTGTAGGGCAATTACGTATCATTAATTTCATTCTCTCCCAAGCTTGTGCAACATGCTCATGATCTAGTTGCTTAAAATTCATAATATCGTTTCTAAGAGAGATGATCTTAGCAGGAGGGAAATACTTAGAGATAAAAGCATCTTTGCACTTATTCCACGAATCAATACTATTTCTAGGCAAAGAGGAGAACCAAGTTTTAGCACGATCTCTAAGTGAAAATGGAAATAACTTCAATTTAATAATATCGTTATCCGTATCCCTTTTCTTTTGCATATCACACAAATCAACAAAGTTGTTGAGATGGGTAGCGGCATCTTCACTAGGAAGGCCGGAGAATTGATCTTTCATGACAAGATTCAACAAAGCAGCATTGATCTCACAAGATTCAGCATCGGTAATAGGAGCAATCGGAGTGCTAATAAAATCATTGTTGTTGGTATTGGAGAAGTCACACAATTTGGTATTGTTCTGAGCCATAGTGACAAGCAAGCAACCCAACACACACAAGCAAACAAGAAGCAAGCGAATGAAAAACACACGGCGGAAGAAGGGCGAATAAAACGACAAAGGTGAAGTGGGGGAGAGGAAAACGAGAGGCAAATAAATGTAATGCGAAGGATAAGGGTTTGTGATAGGTACTTGGTGTATGACTTTTGCGTAAGCCTCCCCGGCAACGGCGCCAGAAATTCTTCTTGCTACCTCTTGAGCTTGCGTTGTATTCCCTCGAAGAGGAAAGGGAGATGCAGCACAGTAGCGTAAGTATTTCCCTCAATTTTTGAGAACCAAGGTATCAATCCAGTAGGAGACCACGCGCCAGTCCCTCGCATCTGCACAAACAAATAAGAACTTCGCAGCCAACGCGATAAGGGGTTGTCAATCCCTTTACGGTCACTTACGAGAGTGATATATGATAGAGATGATAATTATATTTTTGGTATTTTTAGTTTAATAAAACAGCAAATAAAAGTGGTAAAAGTAAAGTAGATGTAGATTGATATGCTGAGAATAGACCCTCGGGCCATAGTTTTCTCTAGTGGCTTCTTTCATGATAGTGATATTCTACGGCGGGTAAACAAATTACTGTCGAGCAATTGATAGAAAAGCGAATAATTATGAGACTATCTAGGCATGATCATTGTATATAGGCATCACGTCCGAGACAAGTAGACCGACTCCTGCCGGCATCTACTACTATTACTCCACACATCGACCGCTATCCAGCATGCATCTAGTGTATTGAGTTCATACGAACAGAGTAACGCTTTAAGCAAGATGACATGATGTAGAGGGATAAACTCAAGCAATATGATTTAAACCCCATATTTTTATCCTCGATGGAAACAATACAATACGTGCCTTGCTGCCCCTACTGTCACTGGGAAAGGACACCGCAAGATTGAAGCCAAAGCCAAGCACTTCTCCCATTGCAACAACTATAGATCTAGTAGGCCAAACCAAACCAATAATTCGAAGAGACTTGCAAGGATATTATAAGCACACATAAAAAGTTCAGAGAAGAACCAAATATCTTCCATAGATAACCTTGATCATAAACTCATAATTCATCGGATCTCGACAAACACACCGCAAAAAGAGATTACATCGAATAGATCTCCTCGAAGACCGAGGAGAACTTTGTATTGAGATCCAGAGAGAGAGAAGAAGCCATCTAGATACTAGCTATGGACCCGAAGGCCTTTGGTAAACTACTCACAACTTATGGTGAGGGCAATGATGATGATGATGATGAAGGCCTCCGTGATGGATCCCCCTCCCGGAACAGGCTCCAAGATGGGATCTCCACGGGAATAGAAGCTACGGCGGTCGAATTAGGGTTTTCTCTCTGCGTATAGAGTTTCTGGGGTACGTAGGCATATATAGGAAGAAGGAGGGCATCGGGGGCCATGTGGGCCAGCCTCGAGGCACGGGGGCGCGCCCCCCACCCTCTAGGCCTGGCCCTTCGTCCCCTGACTTGGTCCTGACGTTTCCCGAGCGTGATTTCCTCCAAAATTATCTCTCGCAAAGGTTTCATTCTGTTTGGAGTCCGTTTGATATTCCTTTTCTGGAAAACCCTAAAATAGGAAAAAAACAACAATCTGGACTGGGTCTTTGGATTAGTAGGTTAGTCCCAAAAATGATATAAAAGAAAGCCCATTAAACATCCAAGACTTCCTACATAATAGCATGGAACAATCAAAAATTATAGATACGTTGGAGACGTATCAGTGGACGATGGAAGCTCCATCGGGACGACACACGCGGGTGATTTCGCCCCATCCTCGAGTCATGAAGACAACGACCGGGGGGACGACCTCGACCTCCGCCTTCGAAGCCTAGCTGCAGCACCTGGCGTGCTACAACCATAGATCGACAGGAACCCTCGCCAGCATCAGCTCAGCGAAGAACCTTGGGAGCCAAATCCAAGAAGGCGGTGGCATTGTTGCCACACCACGAATTCGTGCGAGGAGCCCTCGGCGTGGGTTCGGGAACCGACAGCCCAACCGGCCCCAGTTGGACGACCTCAACCACGACTCAAGCAGCGCGGGACGCAACCCCCTTGATCTTGGGCGTTCAAGGGCAATGGGTACCCAGGAGGGGGCCGCACGCACCAAGGCCTCGTCACCTCCCGCCTCTCATCGGCGCCACGGGGGCGGCTGAACCTCCTTTTCAGTGGAAGTGGTTCCCGCTCCTCGCATGGAGTATTTCCTTTTTCAGTAGTAGAGAATCTCCTTATCGACGCCATGGGCGTCACGGTAAGCCGGTGCGGCAAGGAGGAAGAAGAAGAGGAGGGCGACAAGAAGAAGGATATGAGCAACCGGTGCTTCACCCTCTCCCCATTTATAGCATGAAGGAGGCCAACCGCCAGCCTCCACAATCTCGCGTAATGATGGTTCTTTGTGCATACATCAGGGTCTCGTCAAATCGAATAGTTGCCGAGGCAGTGTGGGGAAGCGGAGACGCCCACGCCCAATCAGGTCGCCACGCGCCGACCAAGGCGATTGGGGGCCGTGGCGCTTTGCCCTTGCCCCTTTGGCTTCGCCTTGAAGCCAAGTCCGAGCGCACCTTGGGCCCGAGGGCTGCTGTCGGCGTTCTGGAAACGGGGGTACCCAAACTTGCCTGCTTGCGGTCCATGATGTGGGTCCATGAACGACCTGGTATGGCCCAACTTCAGCAACCGCAACTCAAGACCCTCGCGAGGGGCCAAGCCTCACGAGGAGGGCAGCACCAAGACCTCCCTGGGGGCAGTCTCCCTAGGCTGGCTTTCGAGGAGCGGAGATATCTATGCAAGGTGCACCTCGCGAGGTTTGCGTGACGTGAGCCATGACGACCAAGGCAAGACGAGCGCCAGCGGGCGCAATGTACCAGTTTCCCCTTTTGTGCTAAGGGGGCAAGTGCCGGCGCGGATTCTCGAGGAATCAAGCAAAGGTTTCCATATAGGTGCAACAAGACCAAGGACCGTCAGGGCGGAAGAATGGAGGCCATCGTGGAGACCGGTGCGGTGTCACCACCAGAGCCTTTGGCAGCCGAAGACCACTTTTTTTAGGATAACTTGCACTAGTTGTTCCCCTTCAAATTTGGCCATTGTGGGATCCCTTCCCGATGATATTTGGGAATAGGAGCAAGGCCGCTATAAATAGGACCTAGCAACCACCCTTAGAAGGGATCCGAACATCTCATCTTGAGATGATCCAACCTTAGAAGGCATCGAATCCATTCCACCCCACACACAACGCAAGCTCATCCGAGCCCTAGAACACCTCTCCTCCGGAGGCTGTTCATCCTTTGTACTAGTTCATCCTCGGCCCCACGAGGCAATCCACCACACACACTTGAGTAGGGTATTACATCACGAGGTGGCCAGAAATAGTATAATCCTATGTGTCCCTTGTTCTTTGAGTTCGCCGAGCTAGGCTGTGGAATTGTAGGGCGAGCGCACTGGGGAGAGAGTGTTCTTCGTGTGCACCCTAGTGTTCTAACCTCTCAAGTGTTTGCGGAACCCGAAATCCAACAACTACAAGCTGAAAGACATCGGTCAGTTGTGCTGCGACAATAAGTTGAAGGACTACAGAAGTCCCTAGAGAATTTAGATACATACTTTCTGGTGCAACAACAAGTGTTGGAGGATTTTAGCGCCAAATAGGAGAAAGCTAATAAGCTTGCTAAGCTTATTGCCATCATGGTGGATACCCAGGATAACATTTCTTGAGCTCTTCTGGTGTTGTGTTAGTTATGGACTTGTTTTGCCACAGTGTTTATTTGCACTGGTGGCCAATTTAGACGGCCAGTGTATGTAATATGTTGTTTTGTTCCCTATATTTGCACTATTGGCGAACTTTGATGCCCAGTGGATGGAATATGTGTAATAGCCGTAATAGCCTAGCGTTAGTTGCTTGCTTATTTATTTCCTTATTGTCTTGTTTAATTGTTTGCTTGTAGTCACTACAGTTCTTTTTCCGCATTTTTCTAGTGACCATAATAACCTTTTTTTTATAACTAGGCCATAGTAACCTTGGGCAATATACATACCATTGTAACCATGGTCCTGCTACCTGCTGTAGTGACCATGGGCCTCATGTGGGATTTAGGATCCATGGGCCTTCTATGGGCCATAGGATCCCTGGACCTTGTACGGGCCATATAATCAATGGGCCCTTTACGAGCCGTATGGTCGATTTGCCAAACATGGGTCGTACTATTTGTGGACCAATACCGGTCTACAAAATGGGCTGGAGTAGAAATCATCTGTTTATGGCCCGACCATAATGGGACGTTAATAGAACAAAATGTATAACGGGCCTAATTCTACCGATAGGCATCACGGGTCATTAATGGGCCGTATTTCATGAAGCTATAAAAACAACCAAACGGGTCATGGGCCACAAACGTGCTGACTGTAACTACGGGCTGAATTTGGCCCACAAGTGGAAAAGGCTAGTAACGAACCGTAAGTAACCGAATATTGGAAATGGTCCCAAGAATAAATGGGCCATTCGAAGGCCGAAAGTTAACACGGACTGGAAACGACCCAATGGAATAATGGGTCGTTAATGGTTTCAAAGTGACACACTATTCATTATGGGACAGTTTCACTACGAGCCTTCAATGGGCCTAGATTTACAAAGGGACTCGTATGGGACAAATGACGGCATGGGCCATACATGGGCTGGAAGTTAAAATGGGCTGGAATCATATTGGACGGCCCAGATGACACTACTGGGCCCAATTCAGATAGGCCATAATAGGTTGTGAGTTAGCAGGTTGTAAATGGGATATATGCAAACATGCCGTTAACATGCTTTCCCTGGGTCAGCCCGATACCTTTTTACCAAGTCAAACGGGTCGGCCTTTTCACCTGAATGGGCCTCTGTTTGGCCATGCCACGTGTCGACGTATCATAGGCGCCTCCCGTCAAATGAGTAGATGACATTTGTCCCATCGCCGAGCCGACGCGTAGATACTCCGGTGAATCAGAATTTTACATGTGGAAAATCCCCACTGGTCCGAGCTGTTAATGGGTTATCAGATCCAAACCGGAACGTGATAGCTTAATGGCAAGCCTTTCCGGTGGATGCCACGTGTTGGTTGCCCTTGAAGAAAGCACTTCCATGACACACCATTTATCGTCATGGAAGTGGACACTTCAATGATCATAATTTTGGTATTGTCATGGAACACTTCTACGACATCACATGTATGACTATCTTGATTCTGTCATAAAATTGTTATGGATGTACATGCATGACAGTAAACGTGACCTACTGTGACAAACGCGTATTATCACGGAAGTGATTTTTGGTAGTGAGTGGAATCTCTACAAAAACTTAAATTTAGGAACGTAGGGAGTATAATAGTAGTATAGTATGTTCCTTGTTGTGAAGAGGAGAAGGGACATTTGCAGTGTACCACTACAGGAATCATGCACTTTTCCGTCCGCCAGCAGACAGCAACATGTACGGCTGAACGAGTGCCAGCAAAGGCCTTATTTGCCGTTTGCTTCACAGAAGCGGACGTCAAAGGGCTTTGCTGTCCGCCAGCAGAAGACAATGATCATGGACGGCAGTGGGGTGGGGTGAGCGCCGTTAGGGGTTAACGACGTGCTTTGCAGTCCGCCAGCAGATGGCAATGATCTTTAACTCTTTGATGTCTGCTGGCGGACGGCAAATAGCTCAGCTCCACCAGCAGCAGGTAGCTGCCACGTGGACATCTATGCCGTCTGCCAGCGGACGGCAAAGTATTTTGAATCTTTGCCGTCTGCTGGCGGATGGCATAGCAGGCCCTGTTGCTAGTCTTAATTGGTTACTTTTCCGTCTGCCAACTGACGGCAAAGAGCTTTGAATCTTTGCCATCTGCTGGTGCCCAAATAGGCAGCCCCAGTGTTCCTAGTTTGCACAGGTTGCTGCCACACGACCTCTTTGCCGTCTGCTAGTAGTCCGCAAAGCTCTTTGCCGTCTGCTAGCAGACATCAAAGAGGCTATATATCCCCTGCTTTTATTTGAATCCATTTAATTTGACAGGTTTTCACACACATATATACATATCCAACAACATATTTCATCAAATCCAACATATCCAACAACATAGTTCAACAAAGTCGTATCCAACATATCCATATATATACATACATATCCAGAAAGAAGTTCCAACAACAACATATCCATATAGTTTTCATAAAAAAGAAGGAAGCACCAAAAGAGTAGTTTCCATCAATGCAAGCTTCCTCGTCTAAATCAAATCTGCAAATTGGGAAAGATGAAAGTTAGAATAATAATAATAAGAAGAAGACTATTTAGAGCTAAGGTAGGTAAAAATGCTAAGTGTGTACGTCAACTTAGAGCTAAGGTAGGTAAATATGTCATTTAGGAGCTAACGTAGGTTAAATGGATCATATTGGAGCTTAACCTAGTTAAACTTGGTCATTTTAAGCTAACCTAGCTAATTATGCCATTTTTGACCTAACTAAGCTTATTTAGGCATTTTAGAGGATAACAAGCTAAGTATATGACATTTATGAGGTTAGCAAGGTTATTATCCCATTTACGAATAAAAACAAGAGGAGGAAAAGAAGAAGAAGAAGAAGAAGAAGAAGAAGAAGAAGCTTCTTTTCTTCCTCTTCCTTCTTTTCTTCATCTTATTATGTCATTTGTGGACTAAGTAGGCTAAATCATGTCATTTAGGAGCTAACGTAGGTTAAATGGATCATATTGGAGCTAACCTAGTTAAACTTGGTCATTTTAAGCTAACCTAGCTAATTATGCCATTTTTGACCTAACTAAGCTTATTTAGGCATTTTAGAGGACAACAAGCTAAGTATATGACATTTATGAGGTTAGCAAGGTTATTATGCCATTTACGAATAAAAACAAGTAAGAGGGGGAAAAGAAGAAGAAGAAGAAGAAGAAGAAGAAGAAAGGAAGAAGAAGAAGAGGTTCTTCTTCTTCTTCTTCTTCTTCTTCTTCTTCTTCTTCTTTTCTTCCTCTTCCTTCTTTCCTTCATCTTATTATGTCATTTGTGGACTAACTAGGCTAAATTATTTCATTTAGGAGCGAATGTAGGTCAAATGGATCATATTGGAGCTAACCTAGTTAAACTTGGTCATTTTTATGCTAGCCTAGCTAATTATGCCATTTTTGACCTAACTAAGCTTATTTAGGCATTTTAGAGGACAACAAGCTAAGTATATGACATTTATGAAGTTAGCAAGGTTATTATGCCATTTACGAATAAAAACAAGTAGGAGGAGGAAAATAAGAAGAAGAAGAAGAAGAAGAAGAAGAAGAAGAAGAAGAAGAAGAAAGGAAGAAGAAGAAGAAGAACCTCTTCTTCTTCTTTTCTTCCTCTTCCTTCTTTTCTTCATCTTATTATGTCATTTGTGGACTAATTAGGTTAAATTATGTCATTTAGGAGCTAACGTAGGTTAAATGGATCATATTGGAGCTAACCTAGTTAAACTTGGTCATTTTAAGCTAACCTAGCTAATTATGCCATTTTTGACCTAACTAAGCTTATTTAGGCATTTTAGAGGACAACAAGCTAAAGTATATGACGTTTATGAGGTTAGCAAGGTTATTATCCCATTTACAAATAAAAACAAGTAAGAGTAGGAAAAGAAGAAGAAGAAGAAGAAGAATAAGAAAGGAAGAAGAGGAAGAAGAAAAATACTGTGGTCACGGAGGTGAAGGACGGGTCGGGGCTGCGGGAGTGGCAGACGGAGGTGAAGGACCAGTCGGGGTTCCGCCATTGCCAGACGCAGAATTATTGGTCGATGCTTGTCGGGAGGCATGCTGCACCAAAGATCATTCCCAATAATGTCTCCTTAGCATGACGCAACTGAAAATGTGAATTCTAGTAACTAAGGACCATTGAAATCAAACTCACCGTGGCTGCAGGAGCAATCTGGGGCATGGGCAGAGGGGTCTGTCCGTTTTTCTCGCACATGGTATGCACATTTGGTTATCACGAGTTAGTCATATTAGTTAGTAATAATGCGAACATTACGTGCTTGATTTGGCTAATATGCACAAGAAACGTACCACAAGGAGCTCGTATAGGGCCCGGTGAGACGCCTCGTTTCGGTTCCTCTCCTCCTCCAATAGCTTAGCGGTCCTCTCCTCCATCTCCTTCTCCCTCTCCGCCGCCTCCCTTTTTGCCTTCTCCAAAAGCGCTTGGGTGTTCAATCTCTCTTTCTCAACCAATGCCTGCAACACACCACTCCTCGTTAGCATTGTAATCATCGACGGACGCACACACAATGTAATCGAGGAAAGGTGAGAGAGTCTGTATAACTAACCGCCATGGTGAGCTCCGCGGGCCGTGGACGAGGCATTATCTCAGGATCAAAGCTAGTCTGGCGGTTCTTTATCTGCGGGAGAGTCTTAGGAGAATGTATCAGTCCATCACCAATGGCATGGCGCCTGCCGCCACCAGATATCATGACCAGCTATGTATCAAAAGGATACTGGCTCGGGTTAAAGTCCACCCCTTTCCTCATCTTCCCCTCGTCTCTGTACCTCACAAGCTTGTTGTGGGAGGAGACGTTGGTGAAGCTCTCTGGATTATCTAGGTCCGACTCCGAGAATGCCTTGGCCTTCTTGTAGGGGGCACTATGGGCCACGCCATAGAGGTCGAACAGATCACAGGCTTCTTGTGGTGGTTCGCCTGAGAGAGAGGAACAAAATATTAGTTAAGGGCTCAAGCTAGCATGAAGAAATGATATTGCTATGTAAATAGGTCATTTTGGAGCTAAGTAAGGTTATTATGTCATTTTCGTGGAAAATAAACTAAGTTTAAGTCATTTTGGAGGTAACCAAGATTATTATGCCATTATTGAGCAAAGTATTCTAATTATGTCATTATTGAGCAATCCAAGATAGTTATGCCATTTTTAGCTAACTAAAGCATATTTAGGCATTTTATAGAGCTATCTAAGGTTATTATGTCATTTTAGAGCTAAATGTGTCATACATAAACTAGCTAAGATAAGTTTAGGTCATTATTGAGCTATCCAAGGTAGTTATGGCATTTTATAACTAGCTAAAGCATATTTAGGCATTTTATAACTAACTAAAGCATATTTAGGCATTTAATAACTAACTAAAGCATATTTAGGCATTTTATTGAGCTATATCTAAGGTTATTATGTCATTTTAGAGTTAAATGTGTCATAAACGAACGTGCTAAGATAAGTTTAGGTCATTATTTAGCTAACACATACCCAGTGATCCCCGTACTCAAACAAGTTGGAGCTCCCTTGATGGTGTGGCACACCTTCCATTTGGTCACGCTTATCCTTGGCCCTATGATGTTCGACTAGCCATTGGGGAGAGCACCACGCGTCCACCAACGCCTCCCATCAGTCCATCTTATCAGCACACCATCTCGGGGGCACCTAAGATAGTCAAGAGAAATTTTAGCGATACGCCATCAAATCAAATCAAGAAGACTAAGTTCAAGGCCTTAAGAATAGGTAATTACCTGCATGTACTTGTCCTTAGTCAGAAACTTGCCGCAACAATTCTTCTTGGACCTCCTAATACCCTTCGAGGCATAGTAGTCGCGAACGGCCTGCACCCGAGCCTCATGCCGTAAGTTCTGAAGTAGACACTTGCACTCGGCATCGACAACCTTACACGCGGCTCCTGCTCCCCCTCTGAAACCCTGCACAAGGTCTGCAATCAAACAAGACAACATTGATTAGCACAATCACTAGGTAGTGTTGATTTTTAATTCTGTAAAGGAGAAATTACCCAAAACCGACGGAACACAATCTCGGCCACCGTCTCGCACATGACATCGGAGACCAAATACTCCGGCGGGGCCGGGGCAACCGAGTACAACTCCCAGGTTAGTGCTAGTTGTGGAACCCGACCCTCACTAGGCAACGTGACCCACCCAGGGAAGTGCTGCCGGCAAAGCACACCAAGGACCTGGTTGGGCCCGCGGGAACCACGGGGGTGTACCCAGCCCCTGCAGTATGACAAGGCGAAAGCATTAGATATTAATATGAAGAAACGTGAAGGCAAAAGGTTAACAAAGAGTAAATGCACTTACTTCAACCCATTAGGCGCAATCAAGTACCTCTGCTCGGGGGTCGTCGGCACGGGCGGGAGCTTTGTACCGCCACGCTGGTAGACCTTCTTGCCCTTCTCAACCAGCCCGTCGTCGTTGTAGCTATCATCAGAAAAGGTTTCCTCGCTACCATCTATAGGGTGACTAGCCTTCGGAGTCTCATGGGAAGAAGACTCCGGGACCGTACTCACGTGGGGCGAAGGATCGGCGACCCGAGTCTGGTGGGCCGAAGGACACGAGTCTGACGGGTCCACGTTAGACGGAGCAGTCTTGTGGTTGGGTGAATCAGCTGGGGGTGGCGGCGAGGAAGGCGTAGCAGCCTTCCTACCTCTCCCGCTGCCATGTCCACCTCTAGCAACCTTCTTCGACCTCCCCCGACCTCTCCCAGCCGAAGAAGAAGCGCCCGCCACTGCTGTTTGCATACTGTCTAGCAGCGCTCTCCGGAGGGGCTGGAGTGGAATAATGGAACCACCCCTCCGGCCAGTAGGCTCGCAGGAGGCTCCGGGTGCTCTGGACCCTTGCCCACCATCTTGTCAACACCTGCAATGACAAAACATAAACGAAATTAGTACAACATAAATAATTTGAATACCTGACATGAATAATATGTATATAATTTAAGTGTATACTCATCATGAACATAATAAAAAATTGAATACCTCACATTACTAATATTACTCTGAATCGTCTATATATGCATCATCATCATCACTATCAGTGACGTGCTCATCATCATCATCATCAATTAATGCATCAACATGTGGAAGGCCACCTTTACGCAATCGTTCAAGCATTGACAGGTCATCTGCAGCAGTAACTTCTTCCGGTTCCGGCTCTTCTTGTTCCGGCTCAGGGGTGAAGTCGGATTCACTATCGTTGTCTACTTCTATGTTCTGGGGTGGAGTAGAGCGGTTCTTGAAACGTTTTTTGGAAAGACGTGTTTCTTGGAAGAATTCTCCTTCATCATATGTGTCTTGGTTAATGTGAGGTTCATAATTCTCTTCATTGGTGGGAGGTGGTCTAACACATGGTGACACTTCATAAACGACATCCCAACCACCGAGATTTGGATCACTTTGACAGGCCCACAGTAGATAGAAAACTTGGGTTGCCTGTTGAGCCGTAATATAAACATCGGGAACATCCAAATGGGTGCTTTGTTTGATTTCGACTAGCCCTATAAGTTCATGAGTCCTTCTAGTGTCCCTCGGCTGGAACCAATAACATTTGAAGACTACGACGTTTGGTGGGTTTTCACCATCGAATTGAAGTTCATAAATTGCTTCAACTCTTCCATAATACTCGATATTTCCTTCGCCAATAGCAGAGACACAACAATTTGTAGACTTTCGGTAAGCCATAGATAACTCTTTGCCATAGGTATGAAACCGATACCCGTTGCTGTCGTATTTGTCAAATGAATGGACCTTATAGTCAAAACCATTAGCTATTTGTCTCAATTTGGCATCCATAATCTTTGAATTAGCCTACAAGTTTAATACAAAAGGATTATTGCAATTAGTCACAAATTAGCCAAAGAAATGAAATGGTCTAATGGAAATTACCGTTTTTTGAACCAAGAGATGAAAACGGGATATTCGCCTCCTTGCTTTGCCAGAGGCTCATACTCTTCGACGGAATCCTTTTGGATCACCGCTCCATACGAGAATATGGCGATGTATCGACTGCATCAAATATCTAGGAATAAGAGCAGTTCAAAGGAATTAGAAGTTGCAAAACTATGTACCGATATCTTACTTGATGTACGGCCGCACTTCTGTTAGGTTATTGAAGAGATACAACGAAATGGTCCGCCATTCTTCAAAATCCAGCGATACTGTTTTCCAACCACTGGCTGGTGCGAGATTCCCTTTGAATAGTCTGAGGTTGGATCGACCCTTTTTAGGGTTGTCAGCATTGTATCGAGGCTTAGGATTATGCAAATGATGATTTTTGGCTTCATAGTGTGCTGTCACGAAGTTTGCCGCCTCCTCGGTGATGAATGCCTCGGCCATCGATGCTTCAATTCTACGTTTATTTTTACATTTTGCTTGTAGTGTCTTCTGCATCCTCTCAGTTGAGTAGCACCAACGATTTTGCACGCCCCCCC
>LR738709.1:249250841-249266067 GCA_902687465.1 Secale cereale | reverse complement strand
TGCCTCGGTCGGGAGATGCAAAATCAAGTGTTGCATTGGATTAAAGAAGCTTGGAGGGAAGATTATCTCTAACTTGCAGATCAACTCTGGAGCCAACTATTCCATTTCTTCTATGAGGCCAGGCGATGGTTCTTTCGCACGAAGAACACGGAAGAAATAGCTCAGCTCTGCCAGTACTAGCCATTCATCCTCACGGATGAAGCCACACAACATCACCGACGTTATCCGCTCAATCCATATGTGCCAATCATGACTTTTTAGACCAAATATTTTCAATTTTTCAAGTCTTCCTCCCCTCTTTAGATTTGCTGCATACCTATCGGGGAACATCAACTGCATTTTCACCCACAAAATAATTTCCCTCATAGCTGGCCTTCCAAGATTGAACCATGCCTTTGGCTTCATCCAGTTCCGCTTTCCTTTTGGTTCTTGCATGTTTTGTAACGGTCAATGTCACATCCCTAGCTTTTGTCACTGCCTAGTGCTAGCATTTGGTGTTGCATCATGTTTATTTTTTCACAGAAAGTTGAAATGGGGATGACTCCCAGCACCACCCAAATCAATTAGGGTTACTAAAATAATTTTCAAATGAACCGGAAATGCCCTCCTAAAAATGTTCATCATTTTTGAATTGGTCTAGAACCTCTCCCAAAAAATGGTGCACAAATTTCTAGGTCATCCAAAGGTCAATGGATTAAACCATATGTTATTTGAATTTGGGCATTTGAATGCTAGTAAATATTCTAAATGTCCAAATAATCCTAAACTGAAATGTTCCATGCTGGATATATTCTATACAGTGGGCATGAGAAGTTTGGTGATTTTTGAGTGTGCCTAAGTATTTTTAATAAAGCCCAGAACAAAATAACAAAATAGAAAAACAGAAACTAAATAGAAAGAGAAGGGAGAGAAAGTTACCTGGACCTACCTACTGTGCAGCCCACTAGAAGCCCTGCAGACATCCGGCCTCCTAGGCCCAGCCCACCCCCTCGCGCGCCGTCTTCCTCGCGCCTACTGGCTCCGCGCGTGGCGCGCACACAGCCGAGCCGCAGCCACCTCCTGCTTCGCGGTTGCAAGGCCCCGACCCTTCTCACCTCGCCACTGTGACGCCCTGGGCGCCCTGATTCTCTCCCCTCTCTCGCTGGACCTCTCCCTCTTCTCCTTCCCTCTCTCACGCGCGCGGCCGAATGCCACCATCGCCGCCGCTCGTCGTTGCCACGGCCACCGCCTCCTACTCACTTCCCTGACTGGCTAAAGAGCTCCGCCTCTTCGCCCTAGACCTCTCCGCCGAGCCACGCGGCACCAGACGCCTCCGAACGCCGTCTGCGCCGCTGTTCCCCTCGTCGGCTGCCGGCGATCCTCGTCATAGATTCGTCGTCTGCAGGCCTTCCCCGAGCCCGCCGAGCACTCCAATCCACACGTTGTGAGCTTCCGAGTGTTCTCCCCCTCCTTCCCGCGGTCAAACCTCCCTCTAGCCTGCCTTGCCGCCGGAGCCGAGAGCTCCCGCCCGCCGGCCATGTCGCCGCCGTGGACATGGCTTGTTTCATCCGCGTCCGAGCACGTAGTTGAACTCCTGGAGTTCCCAGGAGCCTGTAGATCACCTCAGCTAACCTCTCAGCGCACTGCAGCCTCACGCACGACCGAGACCATACTCCGGCCGCCGCCTCGCTTGTCGCCGGCGCAGTTCCGGCCACCTCAAGTCGTACAGCTTGCACCATTGGATGCGGCCGAGTGCCAGCTTTCCAACGGGACTAACCGCGCCCGAAACCGCCCCTTGTACGCGAAACCCGAGCCACTCCGGCGAGACACCGCCGCGGATTGTGGTCGCCGGCGAGTCACTCCTGCGGGTACGCATTAATTAGTGCTAATGACCCCCCTGGGTCGATGACAGGTGGACCCAGGGCCCTACTAAATTAGTTTAGTTACTAAACCAATTTTAGTTAACCATCGAGACACTGACATGTGGCCCCATGTGCCTATTTAGTTTAGTTTAATCTTCTGTTAAGTTTAGTTAAGCCTGTTTAACTGCTGTGTCACTGACGTGTGGACCCCGCATGTCAGGTTTGACCTGGACCAGCCCCTGTTGACTGCTGACATCACAGTGACGTCATGCTGACGCAATAAGTGTTTTCTGGAATTTTAAATAAATCAGAAATGATTTATTTATTTCAGAAAATATTCAAAACTTCTAAAAATCATATAAAATCAACCGTAGCTCAGATGAAAATAATTTATATATGAAAAATGATCAGAAAAATTCAAGGAATCTGTTTATGGCATTTTCATGCATGTTTGAACAAGTTATGCCTGCTTACCAGGTCAAATCAATTAAAAGGCATTTAAATAATCACATATGGAGTTTGAATTTGAATCTTGGATTGAAACCAATTTCATTTAACCTGTTGCTAGTTGCATTAGCTCAAATCACAGCATAATGCCATGTCATGATCATGCATCATATTGTGCATTGCATTGATTGTGTTTCTTTCTCTGTTGCCGGTGTTTGTTCCCTTTCAGTAGACGTGTTCCGACGATGTGATTGATGACACCGATGAAGACCCAATGTTATCTTCAGAAGTGCCAGGCAAGCAAAACCTCTTTGGGCATTCCGATACAATCGCACTCCCTCGCTCCTCCTCTCTTTACTGCATTAGGACAACAACGTTTTGAACTACTTTTTGCTGCGGTAGCTGAACCCCTTTCCACTGCATGACCTGTCATTGCCAAAGTGAATAGTTGAAACCCACTAGTATGAGTAGGAGTTGTTTGAGCCATGTTGTGCCTACTCATTCATGCTTTCTGGTTATGCCTGCTATTGCTTAGAGTTGTGTCAGATCTGATTCATCGGGGATGAATTGGAATGTGATGAACATGTCCTACTGTTGAGAGCTAAGTGTGTGAACACGATTTGGTAAAGGTAGCGATGAGAGGCCATGTAGGAGTACATGGTGGGTTGTCTCATTGCAGCCGTCCTCAGGAACTGAGTTCTGTGTTTGTGATCCATGAAACAGCTACTACCACACATTGGGATCCTTAATTGACTCTCTCGGCTTCTTAATCACCCTTGTCCTCTGTCCAGGAGTTGCAAGTAGTTTCTGGTGTTTGTAGTATGCTGGAGGCCGTGCACAGCGCTGACCGGGGGGGTGGGCTGTGATGTGGTAGGCATGTGGCCGGGTATGCCGGGCGCCCGTTTGGTGTCGCGGAACCATGTACACATCGTTCGGGGCTGTATGTGGAAACCTCGGCCGGACTCCCTGCGGATGGAACTTGAATAGGCGATAAACCTGGACTAGAGACTTGAGTGTTTAGGTAGGTTGTGGCCGACACCCTCGCTGGGCTTCCGCTTGAAGGTTGCCGAGTACATGTCGTGTAAACGGCGATAAGTGGTGAGAGCGTGTGTGAAGAAGTACACCCCTGCAGGGTTATATATAATCTATTCGAATAGTCGTGTCCGCGGAAATGGACTTCTGTGTTACCTGTATAGTTCATAGACAAGTGAAAGTGGATACTCTAAAACGTGCAAGATAAGCGTGAGTGCTATGGATGGCCTTCTCGTAGGGAGACGGGAGCGGATCCATAGTGGTGTATTGATTGGTGAATATGTGGACTCGTGTGCGCCACCTCAAAAGAGTTACTTGCAGTTGTAGTTCGGGATAGCCACCGAGTCAAAGCTGGCTTGCTGCAGTCAAACTCCACCACCCCTTTGTTGATACTGATGCATATGTAGCTAGTTCTGATATAAGTCTTGCTGAGTACCTTTGTACTCACGTTTGCTTAATTTATGTTTTTGCAGAGAGACTCCAGTCTCGCTAGTGGTTCTGCGTGGACTTCGACGTTTAGCTTGTTACCTCAGCTACGATCTTGTACCTTGGGAGGGTCTCGTAGATAGTCAGGCTTCTCAGCCTTTTTCATTTGTAGTTGTCTGTACTCAGACATGTTATGCTTCCGTTGCCTGTATGCTCTGTATGTTGGGTCATGTGACCTCTGTTGGTAATAAATGCTATGATGGCTCTTCTGGGCCTTTATCTATATGAGTTGTTGAGTTATGTTGTGATGCCATGTTGTACAGCACATACTTGCATGTTATGCGTACGTGTAATGTGTATTGCTATGTGTGGGATCCGACACCTAGTTGTTTACCTTTGGTAGCCTATCTTACAGGGAAATGTCTCCTAGTGCTTCCAATGAGCCTTGGTAGCTTGCTACTACTCCGGAACACTCAGGCTGTCCGGCATGTGTCCTTCTTCGTTCCTGTGTCTGTCCCTTAGGGGAAATGTCACGCGTTGTTCCTTTAAGTCCTTGTAGCTTGCTACGACTTGGGTTCATACGTTGATGACCGACACGTTCGTTGCTGGGTCATGTATGCCTGTCTCTGTAATTTAGTGCCACTTTTGGTTTATAACTAGTCATGTCGGCCCGGGTTCTCTGTCATATGGATGCTAGCGACACTATCATATACGCGTGACAAAATGCGCAACCGGTCCCGGGCCAGGTAAGGTGGCACCCGTGGGGATACCATGCGTGAGGCCGCAAAGTGATATGATGTGTTACAGGCTAGACCTGTGTGACTCAGGATCGGGGTCCTGACAACTTTGGTATCAGAGCCTGACTGCCTGTAGGATTAGTAAGCCAAACTGGTCGAAGTTGTGTCTAGAAACTCTTTAGTTATATAGGGGAATTGATTGTGGAAGGGAACGTAAGGCTCTTTTTACTCCTTTACCTTATGACCTTCTGATCTGAGTCACCTTCTTCTTCTGCGGGGATTAAGAATTAGGATTCTCATTCTATTTATCAGGATCATGTTAATGGTGGATTCAACCCTCAGTTTAGTTCTACTACTTCTGTGTGTTCAACTGTTGATCTCAGAACCTTGACGTTATGATGTCGAGTGATTATGCTATCTTTGTGCATGAGTCTCAAAGTATTTTTGAGCAATTACAGCCTTTATACTGTCCGAGTTACCCAAGGTCTCTAAATAATCTGATGCATTTGAAAATCCTTTCTTCATGATCCCGATGCTCCTTTGGGCCAGATTAATCACACTAATCGGTGAGTTGAGGTACTCTGTTGCCTCGACATATATGTTGGAGTTATTATTATGACCCTAGGTGTCTTAGAAGATCACCCAGTAAGCTAGAAATGCTTTATATTCACAGTGTGATGATTCAGGCCATCATTCTCGAAAGCATCCCGTGATGCCATTTAGTTAGTAGGCCTTCTATTTCTGGGTTCTGAACCCAAGATTCATTCTACCTACTTCATGTTGGTAGTATTTGCTTGTTCCTTTAGGATAGTAGTAACCTTGTGATAGTCCTTGAGGTCCGTGGTATATCATTCTTCCAAATACCATGAACCATCCATGGCAGAAGTTCTTCTGAACCAAAAGATCACAACCAGAGTGGTCTTGAGTAGTACTCCATTCATACTGTGACTCTGCCAATTCTACCTTTCTGCATGGGTTATCCGGAAGAAATATGTTGAACTAGTTCGACATGCGAATCTATGCATCCACAACTCAGAAAGTTATATGTTCCTTTGAGTTGTCCCTTTTTAGTTGTATTATGATCCTCGTCTATGAGTTGATAGTCAGGAGTAGTTGTGCACTCGTGTTCATCGATGCATTTTACTCTTGTGGTCCGTCAAGCCATTCTATTCCGGAATGACTAGGAGAAGCAAACTCCAGTACCTTATCCATATCCAGGATTGGGTCAAAGAAGTTGTACTTCGTAGATGAAGAATGCTAATCCAGCTTCTAATCTGTTCTATCCTGGAGTATTACCATCCTTATGTCAAGAATGTCATGGGAATTGCACCACCTCCTATAAACTTTTGACAAGGTGATACTTCTCGCCATCATCATTTATTCCTCAGCCTCCGTGTTATTGTAACCAGAATGCGGACAAGTGAATTGTGATGTGTGAAATCAATACTCCTAGCAACTTCGTTGCTTGGTAGTTAAAGGACAACAATTTCATTCTTAGCGTGTTGATTACTGACTCACCATTCTAAGATTGATCGTGCTACTAGTCCATCTTTCCTGGTGCACCCTACGATCCATGAGTTCGGATTATTCAATCCCTGGCTTATTTGATCATATCGTCTTGCCCTGAAAAGCAAGATTGTTCCCGAGCTTAGGAACATATCGGTGGTCCGTGATTTTCCGAATATCTTCTCGGAAGTATTACCAGGTCCCTCCCTGACCGTTATGTTGAGCTCGTGATCAAGCTGGTTTCTCTCTAAACCACCCTTTCTCCAAGAATCTGTGTCGGATACCTTGAGCTAGTCGGTTAAGCTAAACGACAACTTGGAGAGTTGGAAGATAAAAGCTTGCCTGGCTTAGTTCCTTCCAAGGGATATCTTTTGTGTGTGTGTTGAAGAAAGATGATATCTTGATCGATTGATCCTCGTGATCAATTGTTGGATCTATTGTCTTGTCCAAACTTTGATTTGAGTGTGGGCTATCGTCAAGTCAAATCAAAACCAATGGTATTCATAATGTTGTCTTACTCGTGGTTGATCCCTCGAGCATACACCGTTATATCCTCTGGGTCTGACCAATGCTATCACTTGTTCACATAATTATGGAATTCCATCTCCATGGAAACCTGGATGAATTGTTGTTGAGCCCATTAGCAACACTGCTACCTTCTCCATGATTTTGTAGGACATTAACCTAGTGTTGGAAACTTTGTAAGCATTGCCTTCGTGTCCCGTTCATGAGGTATATGTTCGATGAGAGGAGAGACTTTCCCTAATTCATGTGAAATTGATGTAAGTTGCCACCGTGAGTTCGAGAAAGTTGTTTTGTTTCCTGTGGAATCATCCCAAGTCAGTCATGCATACGTGCGAAGTATTCTGTGGTTTGGAGACTTGCAACCTTCATTCTATATGTATCCCTAGCACACCAAGCCACTGATTGATTTGTTTAAGGAGAAGGAGTTCCTTCTTAAGAGCTAACCCGGGCTTAATCAAGGACTTCGTTATCCGCAATGATGGTTCCCCCTGAACTTGGTAGTGTTTTGTTATAAGACTACCATGTGGTCATGCTTGTCTTGGACAATGTGTTCACATGTATGTAGCAGAACCAGCTCATGTTTTGGAGCTTGCTATCGTAGTTCACCTCCCGAGAATCTCGCAACGCCATCTCGTCGATTTGTGTTGTAAACCTTCATTTTTCTTTCTAGACTCGATGAGTCTGGAATGTCCTGACACCTACCAGAACTGAATCTCAGGCAGATATGATGGTTGGAGCTTTCCCAAGAACTATAATTTGGTCTCTCGATAACCGGTAAAGTGGATGTCGTGGCCAACACACCCAGCCGGAAGATCTATTGTTGTAGTATCTCGATTGAAGAAGTTGGCCACCTCCCCATAAGGACTTCGTAGGATTTACTCCCTAGTTGTTCCTTATGGATTTTTGTGCTCCTGAAGTCAGACCTTTTACTTGACATTCTAGGTACCAAACCATTTTAATAAATAGGTTGTGCTAGCACATCAAGGAGAACATTAGAAGCGGAGTGCTAAATGTCTCTCGGTCGATCATCCAGATTTTGCTCTTTGACTCCGCTAAGGTGAACTCTGAGAAAGTGTTATCTTCCTTTGCATCTGCATCGTCCATCATTATTCATCATGGTAGTATGTGGTGTTGCGAGGATCCTTGACACGGATAATGGTAAAACCTTGATGATGATGGAAATGCTCAAGTTCTTGAGAGCACGCACAAGCACTAGGTGTTATCACTGGCACTAACCGGGATTGCTCCCAGTGTTCCTGGTTATGCTATAACCTCTCAAAAAGTAGATTTACTCTCTACTATTCGGATTCACCCCAGTTACTAGAATCATTCCCAGCATTTGCATTTTGTTCCCAGCTTGCACTGCCAATGTGCCAATTTTCCATGGGTTACCATTCTCCGCCACTGCTGTTCAGGATTATTTTCAGAAGTGGGCTTGCTATGGGTCCCGTCCATCTCCGGTGATAAGAAAAATCAACCTTGGCATTGTCTTTAAACAAGGCAGTCCACATCATCCATTCAAGATGGAGAATGACATTCTTTCGGACTCCGTCAAACGATCGATTGTGATTTGCCTTAGGCTGGTATAGAGAATTTCAATGATCTCTATATCAAAAGTAATTCTTTTTGCCACTTAAGGGGAAAATTCTACGAGTCACCTTCTCTAAGGTGCCCCGTCTTGTGGTATCGTTCACCATCATCTTAGGTGTGGAATTATTGCCGTCAAGTGAATCTTCATCGTTTGTTTCACTCCATCTCTTTGGATGTGTGTTCCTAGTCTCAGCTCAAGAGATGTTTCAACGTCTCACTCCATGAGTTGATCTTGAGTTGCTCGATCTTTTACAAGATCAATTTTGTAGAGTTCCTTTCGTCGTCACCGTGTCGGACAAAGACCTCAAAAGCAAGGGTTTCAAGATCAACATGATGCAAGCAATCAACATTCTTTGAAGTGAAATTGGATCGGGAAGATTGTGTTAGCTTGTGTCCCCTCTGATTTCTTACCTCACGTCTTGAATCTCGGGACGAGATTCTTGTTTAGTGGGGGTGAGTTGTCACATCCCTAGCTTCTGTCACTGCCTATTGATAGCATCTGGTGTTGCATCATGTTTATTTTTTCATAGAAAGTTGAAATGGGGATGACACAAACTCCCAGCACCACCCAAATCAATTAGGGTTACTAAAATACTTTTCCAATGAACCGGAAATGCCCTCCTAAAAATGTTCATCATTTTTGAATTGGTCTAGAACCTCTCCCAAAAAATCGTGCACAAATTTCTAGGTCATCCAAAGGTCAATGGATTAAACCATATGTTATTTGAATTTGGGCATTTGAATGCTAGCAAATATTCTAAATGTCCAAATAATCCTAAACTGAAATGTTCCATGCTAGATACATTCTATACAGTGGGCATGAGAAGTTTGGTGATTTTTGAGTGTGCCTAAGTATTTTTAATAAAGCCCAGAACAAAATAACAAAATAGAAAAACAGAAACTAAATAGAAAGAGAAGGGAGAGAAAGTTACCTGGACCTACCTACTATGCAGCCCACTAGAAGCCCTGCAGACAGCCGGCCTGCTAGGCCCAGCCCACCCCCTCGCGCATCGTCTTCCTCGCGCCTACTGGCTCTACGCGTGGCGCGCGCACAGCCGAGCCGCGGCCACCTCCTGCTTCGCGGTTACAAGGCCCTGGCCCTTCTCACCTCGCCAGCGCGACGCCCTGGGCGCCCTGATTCTCTCCCCTCTCTCACTGGACCTCTCCCTCTTCTCCTTCCCTCTCTCACGCGCGCGGCCGAACGCCACCATCGCCGCCGCTCGTCATTGCCACGGCCACCGCCTCCCCCTCGCTTCCCTGACTGGCTCAAGAGCTCCGCCTCATCGCCCTAGACCTCTCCGTCGAGCCACGCGGCATCAGACGCCTACGAACATCGTCTGCGCTGCCGTTCCCCTCGTCGGCTACCGGCGATCCTCGCCGTCGATTCGCGTCTGCAGGCCTTCCCCGAGCCCGCCGAGCACTCCAATCAACGCGCTGTGAGCTTCCGAGTGTTGTCCCCCTCCTTCCCGCAGTCAAACCTCCCTGTAGCCTGCCTTGCCGCCGGAGCCGAGAGCTCCCGCCCGCCGGCCATGTCGCCGCCGTGGACATGGCTTGTTTCATCCGCGTCCGAGCACGTAGTTGAACTCCTGGAGTTCCCAGGAGCCTGTAGATCACCTCAGCTAGCCTCTCCGCGCACTACAGCCTCACGCACGACCGAGCCCATACTCCGGCCGCCGCCTCGCTCGTCGCCGGCGCTGTTCCGGCCACCTCAGGTCTTACAGCTTGCACCGTTGGATGCGGCCGAGTGCCAGCTTTCCAACGGGACTAACCGCGCCCGAAACCGCCCCTTGTACGCGAAACCCGAGCCACTCCGGCGAGACACCGCCGCGGATTATGGTTGCCGGCGAGTCACTCCGGCGGGTACGCATTAATTAGTGCTAATGACCCCACCCTGGGTCGATGACACGTGGACCCAGGGCCCTACTAGATTAGTTTAGTTACTAAACCAATTTTAGTTAACCACCGAGACACCGACATGTGGGCCCCTGTGCCTATTTAGTTTAGTTTAATCTTCTGTTTAGTTTAGTTAAGCCTGTTCAACTGATGTCTCACTGACGTGTGGACCCCACACGTCAGGTTTGACCTGGACCAGCCCCTGTTGACTGCTGACATCACAGTGACGTCATGCTGACTCAATAAGTGTTTTCTGGAATTTTAAATAAATCAGAAATGATTTATTTATTTCAGAAAATATTCAAAACTTCTAAAAATCATATAAAATCAACCGTAGCTCAGATGAAAATAATTTATATATGAAAAATGATCAAAAAAATTCAAGGAATCTGTTTATGGAATTTTCATGCATGTCTGAATAAGTTATGCCTGTTGATAAGGTCAAATCAATTAAAAGGCATTTAAATAATCACATATGGAGTTTGAATTTGAATCGTGGATTCAAACCAACTTCATTTAACCTGTTGCTAGTTGCATTAGCTCAAATCACAGCATAATGCCATGTCATGATCATGCATCATATTGTGCATTGCATTGATTGTGTTTCTTTCTCTGTTGCCGGTGTTAGTTCCCTTTCAGTAGACGTGTTCCGACGATGTGATCGATGACACCGATGAAGACCCAATGTTATCTTCAGAAGTGCCAGGCAAGCAAAACTTCTTTGGGCATTCCGATACAATCCCACTCTCTCGCTCCTGCTCTCTTTACTGCATTAGGACAACAACGTTTTGAACTGCTTTTTGCTGCGGTAGCTGAACCCCTTTCCACTGCATGACCTGTCATTGCCACAGTGAATAGTTGAAACCCACTAGTATGAGTAGGAGTTGTTTGAGCCATGTTGTGCCTACTCATTCATGCTTTCTGGTTATGCCTGCTATTGCTTAGAGTTGTGTCAGATCTTTCATCGGGGATAAATTGGAATGTGATCACCATGTCCTACTGTTGAGAGCTAAGTGTGTGAACACGATTTGGTAAAGGTAGCGATGAGAGGCCATGTAGGAGTACATGGTGGGTTGTCTCATTGCAGCCGTCCTCAGGAACTGAGTTCTGTGTTTGTGATCCATGAAACAGCTACTACCACACATTGGGATCCTTAATTGACTCTCTCGGCTTGTTAATCACCCTTGTCCTCTGTCCAGGAGTTGCAAGTAGTTTCTGGTGTTTGTAGTATGCTGGAGGCCGTGCGCAGCGCTGACCGGAGGGGTGGGCTGTGATGCGGTAGGCACGTGGTCGGGTATGCTGGGCGCCCGTTTGGTGTCACGGAACCCTGTACACATCGTTCGGGGCCGTATGTGGAAACCTCGGCCGGACTCCCTGCGGATGGAACCTGAATAGGCGATAAACCTGGACTAGAGACTTGAGTGATTAGGTAGGCTGTGGCCGACACCCTCGCTGGGCTTCCGCTTGAAGGTTGTCGAGTACATGTCGTGTAAATGGCGGTAAGTGGTGAGAGCGTGTGTGAAGAAGTACACCACTGCAGGGTTATATATAAACTATTCGAATAGCCGTGTCCGCGGAAATGGACTTCTGCATTACCTGTACAGTTCATAGACAAGTGAAAGTGGATACTCTAAAATGCGCAAGATAAGCGTGAGTGCTATGGATGGCCTTCTCGTAGGGAGACGGGAGCGGATCCATAGTGGTGTATTGATTGGTCAATATGTGGACTCGTGTGCGCCACCTCAAAAGAGTTACATACAGTTGTAGTTCGGGATAGCCATCGAGTCAAAGCTGGCTTGCTGCAGTCAAACTCCACCACCCCTTTGTTGATACTGATGCATATGTAGCTACTTCTGATGTAAGTCTTGCTGAGTACCTTTGTACTCATGTTTGCTTAATTTATGTTTTTGCAGAGAGACTCCAGTCTCGCTAGTGGTTCCGCATGGACTTCGACGTTTAGCTTGTTACCTCAGCTACGATCTTATACCTTGGGAGGGTCTCGTAGATAGTCAGGCTTCTCAGCCTTTTTCATTTGTAGTTGTCTGTACTCAGACATGTTATGCTTCCGTTGCCTGTATGCTCTGTATGTTGGGTCATGTGACATCTGTTTGTAATAAATGCTATGATGGCTCTTCTGGGCCTTTATCTATATGAGTTGTTGAGTTATGTTGTGATGCCATGTTGTACAGCACATACTTGCATGTTATGCGTACGTGTAATGTGTATTGCTATGTGTGGGATCCGACACCTAGTTGTTTACCTTTGGTAGCCTATCTTACAGGGAAATGTCTCCTAGTGCTTCCACTGAGCCTTGGTAGCTTGCTACTGCTCCGGAACACTTAGGCTAGCCGGCATGCTTCCTTCTTCGTTCCTGTGTCTATCCCTTAGGGGAAATGTCACGCGTTGTTCCTTTAAGTCCTTGTAGCTCGCTACGACTTGGGTTCATACGTTGATGACCGACACGTTCGTTGCTGGGTCATGTATGCCTGTCTCTGTAATTTAGTGCCACTTTTGGTTTATAACTAGTCATGTCGGCCCGGGTTCTCTGTCATATGGATGCTAGCGACACTATCATATACGCGTGCCAAAATGCGCAAACGGTCTCGGGCCAGGTAAGGTGGCACCCGTGGGGATACCGTGCGTGAGGCCGCAAAGTGATATGATGTGTTACAGGCTAGACCTGTGTGACTTAGGATCGGGGTCCTGACAGTCTATCACATAACTCCTGTTGATTGACTCTAGCCTTAGTATTATCCTTTGATTTCCCCTCTATGCCAAACAATGTACCAAAAATGGCTTCGGCGATATTCTTCTGAATGTGCATCACGTCGATGTTGTGTGGGCAAAGGAGGTCTTTGAAGTAAGGCAGATCCCACAAGCTTGTCTTGTGAGTCCAGACGTGTTCCTTATTATACCCCTTGAAATACCCTGGACGCTCTGGATCTGGCTCGAGAGCGTTTAACTGATCTAGGGTCTCTTGGCCTGTCAACGCAGGTGGTGCAGAGTGTTTGACAATTCTAACTTTGATGAAGTTCTTCTTGTCTTTCCTGAACTTATGGCAAGGATCTAGAAACATTCTATGCAAGTCGAAACAAGTATACTTGTGCCCTGCCGCCAGCCAACGAAACTCAAGAGCTCCCTTGCATGTGGGGCACGGGAACCTTCCATGCACACACCAGCCAACGAATAGCGCATACGCCGGCAAGTCATGCGTCGAGTACATGTACCAGGCACGCATTATGAAGTTCTTTTTGCTAAACGCGGCGTATGTCTTGCACCCATTATCCCAAGCTTCTTGCAATTCGTCCTTAAGCGGCTGCATGTACACATTCATATTCTTCCCCGGATAGTTGGGCCCTGGAATTATCAACGTCAGGAAAATGTTATTTCTTTGCATAATCTGCCCGGGGGGGAGATTGAGTGGAATGACAAACACGGGCCAACAACTGTATTGGGCTGCCGTCCGACCAAACACACTGAACCCATCCATGCTGACGGCGACTCAAGGATGCCTTGGATCTGCCGTTTGGTTCTTATGTAATGCATCGAAGCGCTTCCACGCTTCACCATCCGTTGTGTGCACCATCATCACATTCCCATCTGGATCTAGTTCGGTTGTTTTGCCCGTTTTGTGCCATGTCATCTGTCTGGCCGTCTCTTCGACCATGAAAAGACATTGAAGTCTTGGTACGATTGGCATATACCAAAGAACATTAACGTGTATTTTGGTCTGCGTCTTCTCACCCATACCATTGTCTACCAAAACATACCTGGAAGACTTGCAAATGAGACAATAGGTCAAGTCCTCATATTGAAGCCTAAATAAGACACATCCTTTCTCACAGGCATGTATCTTCTCATAGGGCATCTTAACAGCACGAAGGATTTTGTCTGACTGGTACAGGTTTGCAGGTAGCACATCGCCTTTGGGTAGAAATGGTCTGAATACTGTCATCATTGTGTCATAGCATTCTCTGCCCTAGTTGAATTGAGCCTTCAAAGCCATTATTTATGAGATGGCATCCAGCTGACAAAGCTCAGTGTGCTCATGGAGAGGACGTTCTGAGGACTCCAACATTTTAGTGAAGGCCTTTGCAGATTCCTCCATCTCCTCGTCCGAGTCCCGAGCATCGTCAAAGTCTTGCACCATGTCTTCCATCCCGGTACCATGCTCGTCGGTGCGACGACGAACCACCTCGGCTCTGGCACGTTGGGCAGACTCACCATGAAATGTCCAGACCGTGTAACCAGGCGTAAAACCAAACTTCTGCAGGTCTTTACTCATTTCAAGCTCGTCCCTCTTACTGTAGTTGTCGCACCAGACACAGGGGCACCAACTTTTTTTTGGCCTTTTGCAAATGCGTCTCTAACAAACCCCTTGGTTTTTGTTAACCATTCCTCGGTCCAAACTTTCTGTCTAGTGTAACCGGTGTACATCCACACACGATCACTCATATTGACTTCCTACTGGACACACAAGAAATATACATAATTATGCAAACCATATCCATCAGTTAATGTAGTTTGTCAGTTTTATTACGTCCATGCAACCTACAGGCTAATAGGTAAATATAGGTCCTAATCCCACCCGAGTATGTGTAGATTGGGTTCGTTTTCCCATGCTCTGCATTGGATCCGGAGCAGAGCATATGGGAAAACGAACCCAACCTACACATATACTCGGGCTGTCCATGGATAACGTTGGACAATTCGAAAGAATCACGATTATAAATATGCAAATGCATGCATATTTATAGATGTAACCCTTTCGAATGGGAGACACATAGTGGTTACACATACTGATGATTGACACCTATAGCTAGCAAGTTTCATCGGCACGAAGACCGGAACAGAGCAAATGAAGGGGGGGAGGAGATGTCATTTTGGCTCACCAACGAACGCAGGGGGCAGAGCTCGTCGAACGCATGGGGATGTCGTCAAACACCACCCCCTCGTAGTGACGAAACAACTCCACATTTAAATCCACCCGATCAACACAAGTATATATATGTGATGTTTTGCATAAGAAAATCGAAAAATATATGACCTAACTCATAATTCACAAATATATGAACCCATCGGGGTCGGGATTTGGTGTAAGGGTGTCGAGGTCGATCGGGATGTCAGGGTGTCGGGGTGTAGGGGTCAGGGTCGTGGTGTGGTGTGAGGGTGTGGTGTCAGGGTGTCGGGGGTCGGGGTGTCAGGGGTCGGGGTGTCGATGGTCGGGGT
>LR738709.1:249224859-249250439 GCA_902687465.1 Secale cereale | reverse complement strand
AACTAACCTACTTGCTCCGGCGAGGTCGGCCGATGGGGCGGGGCGGTGCAGGGGCCGCGGGGAGGAGTCCGGCAGGGGGCGGGGCGGCGCAAGGGCCGCGGGGAGGGGTCCGGTACCGGGGCGAGCCGGTGCAGGCCTCTCCGGCGACGGGCGGCTGCCGCAAACTGGCTCCTGTAGGCGGGGGGGGAGGGCTGGACGGCGGTGGGACTGGCCGGCGATGGGGGCTGGGTCCGGGGGGTGGGGCAGGACGGCGGTGGCGACTGCGGCGGCGGCGATAGGAGGAGATAGGCGGGCGCGCGGGAGGGAGAGAGAAAGAGAGAGAGAGAGGGAGACGGCGCCATCTCATTAAGTGGGCCTTCTTTACCGTCTGCTAGCAGACGGCAAAGAGAGCGACCATCAGGTCTTGCCCACGTCTCCTCTTTGCCGTCCGCTAGCAGACGGCAAAGAAGCTGACCTAGCCACGCCGTGCCCTATGAGGCCCACCTGGCTCTTTGTTGTCTGCCTTTTAGGTAGTTCCGTCAGCTAGCTGACGGCAAAGAAGCAGCTGACGGCAAATACACTTTTTGCCATCAGCACTTTCTTTTCCGTTCGCTTCCGCAAAGCGGACGGAAAAGAACCTCTTTACCGTCAGCTGGCAGACGACGAAGAGGAGATGGACGGCCAAATGCCAGTTTCCAGTAGTGTACAGGTCTATTCAGTCGCTTGTCAGGGACACTTTCAACTCTTCGGGCCTCTTTGATTGGTAGGATTTTGTAAACATAGGAATAGGAATTGTAGTGGCCTGACCACTTGAATCCTATAATATTAGAAAGGAAATGTGCGCGGGGGGGGAGTGTGGCCTTTGAGAGTTAGAATTATATTGACAGTATTTCATCTTCAATTGCAGAGAGATGATATTCGAAGCCTTTATAGCCGTACCAGCAATAGAGCCCATATTTTCCAGCAAGTTCCACTTTCCTAATTTTACTTGTGATGCTTAGGGTTTTCTCGTATATCTACACTATGATCTATGTAGGTGCTTTGTGTCGCACTACCAACAATCCACTCTTGAAGCTAAACAACACAAAAATCATAAGTCCAAAGCTTACTTCTTCAAATGTGAATGTTATATGATACTGATATTAGTTAACAAACACACATTTAATTGGTCAGGTAATGGTCCCACTTGATTTTCCAAATGCATGTGGCCACATATAGAGAGACGACATGATATTGCATTTCTTTGGGTGTTGTGATTCATCATGAGTGGGCAAAAAACATTGTATAGAAAGAAGAAGAATCTCAATAATATGCTTCCTCTTCTGTTCTTTCACATGTTCCTCTTTTGGTCTTCTTTAGTCAGTACAGTATGTTCCTTTTCAGGAAGGAGAGCAGGGACATCTGTAGTCAACAACTCTATTAGGTCGCTTCTGCTAGATGCTTTTAGCACTTAGAGTTGGTCTGCCATAATTGTGACACCCCGAGAACGACGCCCTAGAAGCCTTCCATATATTTCGATGTCACCATGTGTTTAATTTTTTTTTGCTTGCTCTATTTTTTTGCACTGCATCATGTCATCATACCATCATGTCATTTAATTTTAAAACCCAACTAAATAAATTGCATAGATCTTTTGATCTATTTAAACTGAGGGAACTCACATGGTGATTTTTTTTTATAACATATCCTCCAAATATTTATGGAGCTACTAAAATTATTCCATTAGTTTGGAATCACCATAAATACACTTGCATCTTTCTCTTGCCACCAAATCCCTCACCATAAGCACCACCCCCACTAGCTTCTTCTTTTCAAGCCTCACTCGTTTATTGCAAGTGACCTTTTCCTATTCCAGAAAATGTTCAATATCTTCCTATAAATACTAGATCATGTCTAGACCACCTCCTCCAATTTCCAGGTCTTTTGGAAGTGTGTTGGTTGGCCTAAGGATTTATTCGAGTTTGAGTTATTTTCAAACTTGCATAAATTGCAGCCAATTAAAATTGCCAAAGCATTGCTTAAAATAGGTATTTTTATCTCAGCCAAAACCCTCTGCAAACTCCCAGGGCTTTCTCTCTTTTGTGATGTTTTTAATGGGAAGGAGTATATGAGAGAGAGAGAGAAGAGACCTCAGCCAATCTGGCCCAAGGCCCAGCAGCAGTAGTTGCCAGTTCGGCCCAGGGCCTGGTCTCCCTAGGCTCCCATCTTAACCCTAGCCCCAACGCTCTCCTCTCGATCTCTTCCCTCTGCGCTGCCATCCTCCTCTCGATCGCCACCTCTCCTTCTCCTTCCCGCACGCAGAGCAGCGCCCGCGCTCGCTTCCTCAATCTCCCTCTCCCTCTGCCTTCTCTTGTCCACCGTTGCCACACGCATCTCTAGCGCAGCACCATCGCCGAGCTCCACCAAGACCCCGCCGCCGCCAAGCTTGCACTGCGCCGCTGCCGGTTTGTGCCTGCACCGCGGGTAGTTGGATCCTCCGGCCTCTAACCCGCGCCTGCACCTCGGCGTGTTTCTCCTCGCCTGCAGCCGCAGCTTTTCCGCCCCGGCCTCAAGCTCGCGTCTCCTCCCGCTCACCTGCAAACGACGCGAGGCGTCTCTGCTCGTCATCGGAACCGCTGCCTTGCCACCTCACCTCCACACGCCGAAGCACCATCGCCGCCCTGTCGTCGACCTCCGCGCATGCGCCACGCGCGCCGACCTCCTCTGCTCTGCCTCCATTGCGTCATCCCACCGACCGAGCTCCTCCGCCCTGGCCAGCGAGCCACCCTCCGACCTCCCCATCCTCTGCTTCATCTCCTGCGCCTCCTCGTGTTCGTCGGCAAGCGACGACGAACGCGCCTCACCTGCTTCCCCATCATCCAGTAGCCACCAGAATTCTGGGTGCCAAGTTCCTCGTCCAGACGCCAAGTACCAGGATGTGGAGGTTCATCTACCTGTCAAGTTCATCTACGTGCACGCACGACTATCTTCGACGAAGACCCGTGTACGACTACACAACCGAAACGCGACAAGTACCACGACATGATTATCTTTGCCGAAGACCCGTGTACGACTACACAACCAAAACGCGACAAGTACCACGACGACTGTTGTTCTTCAATTACCCCTTCGGATACACCAAGGTCACATATGCTCGACGATGCGACAAGTTCCTCGTCGTGACCCTGAACATCTACAAACGTGTACAACTACTTCCACTACCGTCGCCCTAAAAACATTGGATTGGTCAAGTACCTCTCCGAAACGTAACGTGAACGACTACTTCCCTCGATGACTCGTTCCGCCCCGAAAATGCTCGCTTCGAAGGTATAACCCCGAGACGATGCCCGTGAACGAATGAATGTGTGATGTACGAGATGAATGGTATGTTTGCATTGTGTCCGTTGTGTCGCTCATTTCCATGCCACCAACACATGGGAATCCGGTTAGCGGGATCACCCCACCATCCTTGCATGACATGATTTCGTCACACTTCTTTTGCCATCTCGACAAGTTGTCGGAACCCGGAATGTGCCGTGCCACCGTTTCCGTTTTCGCCGCCATGACACCCCTTTCTTTCCCTCGTGGCGACCAAATGCCCATATCTTCTTCATGTCATCAATTAACAGAAATTCCACATTACTTGACATGGCATCCTCATACATGTATAGAAACACTTAAAATGTTGCTTGCATTTATTTTTCTTAACGGCTAAGTCCCTGTTTCATACGTCATATATGCATGTTTGACTTGTTGTATCTTTGTGCATGCTCAACCGCTTGGAGTCTATGATATGTCAAATTGTTCATCTCTGAGTGCTCTACATGTTGGTTGCATTTGCATTCATGTTAGGACAAGTTCTCACATATTAAACTCCGCTGCAAAAGTGCATGTTGCTGTTAAGATGCTGAAACTGTTGTAACTTGTTGATTTGTCTTTTTCATATCTTTTTGTGTGATTTTTGTTTGAGCATCATGTCAACATGTGTTAGGAGCACAATCATGTCATCTTTGCTGTGGTGTAGTCCAATTTTCATGTTATGGCTTGTGGTGAGTGGAACAAGCTTGTAAATTGGTCTACTCGCTATTTGTTGTTTCCTGAGACTGTTGAAAACTGCTAAGTCCGAAACTGTTATATTGTGATGCCATGTTTGCTTGATGCTACAGTAAAATTCATGCATGTTTTGGAATGTCCAGTGACCATGTCTTGAAGTACATGTTATGCTCTATCCATCCATGCCCGTGTTTGCAATTATAGGCTGCTGTAGCTTGTCTCTTTCTTGCTCTCAAATTGCTATATAATGTTTTTGTCAGCCTGTTATCAGTAGGTTCAATTTTGTCATGTGAATAGCTAGTGGTCTATGCATCCTATGACCATGTGTTTCCATGAGTGACTGCGTAGACAAGTCTTCTTGATGATGGTTATATTCACATGCCATGATATGCTTTGAGAAGAGTTGCACGAGCTTGCAAACATGCCTACTTGTCATTGTTGCTGCCATGTTCAATTTATTTCACCAAGTATGTGAATCTGTTATCATTTGCAATCTTGCCATGATGTTTTGAGCATGTTCTTGTGGTGTTGGGTAGTAGCTCAGTGATCATGTTTGTAGTTCTTGACATGTACATGCTTGCCATGCCCTTTGATGCCATGAAATGTTCCTGTAGCACGTTGTTTTGATGATTGCAAAGTGCTTAGTTCCAGTTTTGGGACAAATTATTGTTATATCTTGTTTCATGTGTATGTGTTAAACCGTTGTGCCGTTTTGAGCATGCTCTACATGAAACTTGCTTGTTTTGCATATAGATGTATCATATCATATTGTATCCATGTTTGAGTGTGTTTGCTTGATGTTTGAACGCATCTTACATCTTTGCCATGCTTGACTTGTTTTGCTCATATCTTCTAGGTTGTAGCTCCGAATTGAATGAACTTTATATGTAACTTGACTAGAATTTCGTGTAGATCATCATGGTGCATATTAAATTGCTGTTTAACAACTAGAACTTAAGGTTTGGACCAATTTCGAAATTTTCATATGAGGACTTACCGAAATTGTTATATGTTGTTTCCGGTCTCATTTAAACTTGCTTTCTGTGTTGATCTTGTGTGCTTCATCTCTTGCCATGTTTTGCATCATGTAGTCTTGTCATGCATCATACTTGGTTGAGCTTCATGTCTTGTTTATGTGTGGCATGTTTATCATGTTGTTTGCTTCTTCTCGTTAGTTCCTGTTCCATTGTGATCGTGAGGATTCGTTCGACTACGCTTGGTTCATCTACATGGCTTCTTCTTCGTCTTCTTCATGGACTCGTTCTTCTTCCTAGCGGGATCTCAGACAAGATGACCATCACCTTGGATCTCATTACTATCATTGCTATGCTAGTTGTCTTGATGCTATCGCTATATGGTGCGCTACCTATCTTTTGTTAGTCAGCCTCTCATTGTTGCCACGAAACGCCCCCTAACCTTTGACACCATCCCAGGAAACCATTGTATGGCTATGTTACCGATTGCTCATCCCCTCTTATAGCGTTGTTAGTTGTAGGTGAAGATGAAGATTGCTCCATGTCAGATCTTGGATTTGAAATATCACAATATCTATTAATATAATTAACACACATATATACTTGGCAATGGGTGGAAGGCTTGGTCTTAAGAACAAAAAACCGGTGTTAAGTTCCTTGATTTTGCATTCCTAAAGTGGTTGGGTTTATGAAGACCCCTTGGCAGTTTGCTTTCAATAAAACTCCTCCAGCAAGGCCCAACAATGGTTTTACCATTTTCCTAATAAATAAAACTTGCATGGAGAGTTAGCGCTACCCGCGGACTTAATTTACAACCCGGGCCAGTGCTCCTCATGAGTGTTGGTCCAAACTAGAGCACTTTGCCAGGCCGCCCCTTGGCAACTTGGGGTATCTGGCTCCCGTACGCGTCGCTCATCCGAACGTGTCCTGAGACGAGATACGCGCGGCTACTATCAGGGTGTCGGCACACCGAGACGTCTTGCTGGACTTGCTTTACCATTGTCAAAATATCTTGTGCACCGGGATTCCGAGTGTGGTCGGGTTGTCCCTAAGATAAGGGTTTTTTACCTTTGATGATCGTGAGAGCTTGTGATGGGCTAAGTTGGGACACCCCTGCGGGGTTATGATCTTTCGAAAGCCGTGCCCGTGGTTATGTGGCAGATTGGAATTTGTTAATGTCCGATTGTAGAAAACTTGACAGAGGATCCGAAATAAAATACACCAACCGTGTGAGTTACCATGACCGTCTCTTTTCATTTTGAGAAGAGAACACAGTGGGGTTATGCTTGACTCGTAGGTAGTTCAGGATCACTTACTGATAATTACTTGTTTGCGACCGTTTGCATAGGTGCTCATCTTATTCTTGTACTCGTAAGTTAGCCACCATATAATGCTTAGCCGCTGCTGCAACCTCACCACTTAACCTCTCCATACCGATTAAGCTTTCCTTGTCTTGATACCCATGGTTATGGGATTGCTGAGTCCTCGTGGCTCATAGGTACTACAACAATAGTTGCAGGTGCAGGTTTCCGACGACTTATATGAGAGCGATGTTTGCTTATGTTGGAGTTCTTCCTTCTTCTTCTTCGTAAGTCTTGGGATAGGTTCCTGGTCGGCAGCCTGGGATAGCAGGATGGATGTCGTGTGTTTCATGTCTTTGCATCTGTAGATAGATGTTTTGTGTATGATGATGTTGTATTCTTGTGGAATTGAATGACTTGTATGTATCCCCATCTATTTATGTATTGGTACGATGTAACGATATCCATCTTGCTAAGCGCCCGAAATGCGGTTTTGCCCCCATCACGAGGTTTGCACGTGATTGGGATAGAATCGCATCTTTGGCATGGCAATAATATCCAGGAAATGCTTAGCGCGGTGTGGCCGTTAAGAGGCTAGACTCATAGTAATAGTAGTGCGCCTTCAGGTGAATAGAGCTGGCATTTAGGTGATCGATAGGCTTTCAATTAGTAGCGTCAATACAACACCTTATTTTCCAGCCAGTTCCACTTTCCCTATTTATTTATGCTGGTTATGGTGTACCCCTTTTATCTACACTACGATCTGCCTAGTGGCTGTGTGCTCTCTTTATCATGTTTTGGCAATATACTTTCTATAAAGTATATTATGAATGTATCCTCTACCAACTATCCTTACTTCTGGAGCCCCCAGCAGGGAGCCTATTTTTTTGTGTAGTTGTGCGAGATTATATTAATGCACGCACCATATTAAAGCACACATGGGCACTCTCATCAGAATCCAGTGATGGCACACAATGGGTTTACATGGAGCCCCTATTATACTAGAATATCCTTTGTATTACAAAGATAATCTCACTACTTCTTATGTTTTCATGCTTCTCCAATATTGTGCGTAATCACAATGAATGAGAATGCGCGCATCAGAAGAATATTTTGGAATAGTGCAATGGATAACAAACTTGGCACCAAGGGATTGAGTTCCAGTCTGGATGCAATGAAACCCACACGCTCCCCACCTGCAGATTCTTGTTTAGAATATGATCCTAATGACTATTCTGACCTCGAGGAGTCTATGGCAGATGGCCTATGTCGTTCACCCATCAAGGTGTCTGTTCTAATTAGGCAAGTTTTATCGATTGCACGTATCTTGCATAACGTGTCTTACATTTCTTCTACTTTGTTGGACCACCATCTGCTTAGTTTACTGATTATATATGTGAAGATGTCATGCCCATCCATTATCAATACCTATTCCATCTATCATCATACCATGTTTTTTCACTCACATTTTGTTCTTGTGCATCAGACATCAAAAAGGAAGAGGGTGATTGCTGAACCTGAAGGAGTACCAGCAAACTCCTTGAAAAACGTGGTGGTGCCAGAGAAATCAGATAGCACCCCACTTATATTGGTGATACAACAAGTGACACAAATGTAGTACCGACTCTAGCAGAATATACCCATACTTCACTGGCCAAACCACTAGCCCCACCACACAGGACCTGCAGTCCAGCAAAAGGTATGCTGATTTCAGCCGCCTTAGCACTAGCCGTACCATACAAAAATCACACTCCACCAAAAAGTACAGTAAGCCCACCGGCCGAAGGCCTATCCCAACTACGAAGACGCCCAATTCCTGTAGATTGGAACCCCATTCCAGTTATTCCTGTTTTAAAAGGCAATGCTTTCAAGTTGTTAGAAACTACATGCATATATTCCAATCAAGGGAAGATTATAGTGACAAACACCATTTTCACATCTTCCTATCCCACTTACGTGTAAGTGATATTATTCATGGTGATTATTTTCCTGTTTTCTGCTGATTGAACACATCAATAATCGACATTACATTGTTGTATGTAAGTATCGGTGTTACCTGAGGAAAACACTATTTGATGGCAAGTCTATAAACGAAATTCCAGTGAATTCTCATGTGCTAATTTGAGAAGACATTGAATGGAAAAACCTTGTTATGCACTGGTATTATTCCCAGGATGAGGTACTGTCTATGATATCACATGACAATTTGAACTTCTACTTTTCCGCATGTTCCTTACGGATCTATTTTGTAGGAAATCTTCTCGAAGAAGAATTCCGGTTTGAAAAGGACGACAGTATATCGCAAATATGATGCTCGCTGCTTTGCTCTTGATAGTACATGTTGTCGTGTATCACTATACTTGCATTCATACATGGTTGATTATGTGACAGCAGTATGCATGAATGTAGAATATACACAATGCCAATGAAAAAGTTTAGCTCTGCATTGTTCTTGCAAGTACCCACTGTGTTTCATCACTGTACTTATACTGACAGCTAGTCATGTACCATCACTCTGCAGCTTATTTTCCTTTGCCCTCCGTCTTCTACACATCATATCTATATTTACTCTTACCATAAGGTTGGATAAAACCTATGTTGCTGAAGAAGTTTAGCTCTGCATTGCTCTTGGCCGTACCTTTTGCCTGTATCGCTGTACTTACATTTATAGCTAGTTGGTTATGTAGCAACACTCTTCATCTTTTCTTCAATATTCTCCATTTTTCATTGTATTATCACATCTATATTTACTCTTAACAAAATGTAGAATGAAGGCAATGCTTATGAAGAAGATTCTATGGTAAACTTCTTCAATCCCCCCCCCCATCGGCATGGACAAGGGCTTTATAGAGCCAGTCTTCACCAGTAATGTAAGTTTGTCCTTCTAAGGCCTTCAAACTTTGTTGTGTATATTCGGATAGGCGTGACTACAACTACTATTTATTTTTGGTGTTTGCTTCAAATTGCATGTTTAAAGTTTATTATGAAGTTCATAAACATAAGTTTATCCTTCTCAATTTAAGTTTTTAGTTGTACACCAAGTTCCTTATTCATACGATGTAAATTAAACTATATAGAGCAAGTGATCTTCTTTTGCACTGCATGCATGCTTTTGTTCTTGATCCATAATCCAGTGGTGTGGTGAAACTACCCACTACAACACAATGTCATATTCTGCAATGTCTTAACTATGAACAATGTCATATTATGTTACTATTATTTAAACCGTCTCTTTATTTTCCAATCTGAAATGGGATAAATTGACAACACACTAACCATTGATACTTATGTGTTCTTTAGCACCACAGGTATGCTTGAGTCCTTGATCTATAATCCAGTGGTGTGGTGAAGCTGCCAACTCCTTCACAATGTCATTTCCTGCCATGTCTTAACTTGAACAATGCCATATTATGTTAATGCTATATTCAATTGTGTCTCTTTATTTGCCAATAAGAAATGTGATGACTTGTCAACACTAACTTATATGTGCAAAACTTGACATCTGACTGCTTGTTTCTCTTTCAGAGTGATACCTCTGACCCCTTGAAGAACCGCCACAATAATAGTGAGATGAATGCATTGCATGTCCCTGTAACATATATTGTAGGGAAGAAGGCAACACATCTTGGAGATAGTGATACGAGTCCAAAGTCATGTATTGATGCAGTGTTGAAGTTACTCACTAATAGCAGTGACACAAGCTCGATGAAGTTGCCACTTGAATCTGTTACACTTCTTCAGTCTCAACTTCAAGCGGTAAGACATGGTTCATCGGAACCCTTTCTTGAACTCCAATGTTAATGGAAGATCAATGAGAAGTCCAGTGTGTCCATTGATGCTATGCACCAAGAGTTGCAGGATATAAGCGTCAAACAAGCCCAGTCTCATCAGCTTGCTCAGCTGCTTGCGCTGCAGCTCCCAAGTAGGGATAACCTTTATTGAACTCTATTGAAGCATTTTCGGTTTTGTATATTATTTTTTCGGTGTGTTTATTTGTACTAGTGGTGATCTTTGATGCCTAGTGTATGTAATCTGTTGTGTGCTTGCACTTTATTATCACTGGTGGAGAACTTCGATGCCCAGTGGATGCAATATGTCATAATTTCTTTATTGTATTGTCTAGGTTTTTTTCTTATTCATGATACTGGAGTTTATGCATATATATATATATATATATATATATATATATATATATATATATATATATATATATATATATATATATATATCCTATCTTCGCTCCATGAATAGTAAACAGTCGAAAACGTACAACTATGATACATAATTGGGCCGGCCTACAAATCACTATATATGGGCTGCAGCATGCGCCCAGTCATGTCGGTCTGTTAGCAGGCCTAAGTGTAAACTGGCCCAGTGCTACTTGTGAAGGACATCAGTAAATTCCCCGAAGAGGAGGGGATGATGCAGCACAGTGGCGGTAAGTATTTACCTGAGTTATGAAACCAAGGTTATCAATCCAGTAGGAGAATCAAGCAAGCTATGTAAGTAGCACCCGCACACAAACAACAAATCCTTGCAACCCGACGCGTAGAAGGGTTTTCAAAACCTCTTGGGTAAGGTAGTATGATAATAAGATAGATTCATAGATGCAAATAAAATAAAATAAAATAGAACGCATCAAGGTATTTTTTTTGGTTTTTGATAATATAGATCTGAAATAAAGGAAGAAAATAAATGGGAAAAACGAATAGCAATATAGATTTTCAAATATATGATGAGAAATAGACCTGTGGGCCGTATGTTTCACTAGTGGCTTCTCTCGAGAAAATAGCATATGGTGGGTAAACAAATTGTTGTTGGGTAATTGATAGAAGAGCAAATAGTTATGACGATATCCAAGACAATGATCACATGTATAGGCATAACGTCCAAGATTAGCAGATCGACTCCTGCCTGCATCTACTACTATTACTCCTCACATTGACCGCTATCCAGCATGCATCTAGTGTATTAAGTTCATGAAAGAACGGAGTAATGCCTTAAGAACGGTGACATGATGTAGACAATATCTATTCATGTAGGAATAGACCCCATCATTTTATCCTTAATAGCGCGATACATGCGTGTCATGTCTACTTCTGTCATTGAGATTGAGCACCGCAAGATCGAACCCATTACAAAGCACTTCTTCCCATTCGAAGATAATTAAATCAAGTTGGCCAAACAAAACAGAAATATTGAAGAACAAATACGAGGCTATATTAATCATGTTTTGATATGAATGCAAATAGATCTGATCATAAACTCACAATTCATCGGATCCCAACAAACAGACCGCAAAAGAGTTACATCAAATAGATCTCCGAAGAGAACATTGAATTGAAGATCAAAAAGAGAGAAGAAGCCATCTAGCTACTGCCTACGGACCAGTAGGTCTGTGGTAAACTACCCACGCATCATCAGGGAGGCACCAATGGAAATGATGCAGCCCACTGTGATCGTGTTCCTCTCCAGCGGAGTGCCGAAGAAGGCCTCTAGATTGGATCTCGTGGTTCTGGAACTTGCCGCTGCTAAAATAATTTATCTCGGACTCCTCTAGGGTTTCAAGAATATTTCAGTATTTATAGAGCTGACAGGCAGTGGAGGGGACTCCCATGGCCCCATGAGGCATCAGGGCGCGCTTGGGCCCCCAGGCGCGCCCTGGTGTCTCGTGGGCCCCACTGCCCTTCCCTCGTGCACTTCTTTGGCCCTATGGATGTCTTCTGGTCCAAAAAAAATCTCCAAAAAGTTTTGTTGTATTTGGACTCTGTTTGATATTCATATTCCGCAAAGTAAAAACAAGTAGAAAACATCAGCTGGCACTGAGCACTATGTCAAAATTATAAAGTTGCTAGAACAATGATATAAAGTTGATATAATATGATTCTAAAACATCCAAGAATGATAATATAATAACATAGAACAATCAAAATTATAGATACGTTGGGGACATATCAGCATACCCAAGCTTAATTCCTGCTCGTCCTCGAGTAGGTAAATGATAAAAAACAGAATTTTTTATGTGGAATGCTTCCTAACATGTTCATCATATTCTTTTCTTTTTAGCATGGACATATGGACTTCTAGAAGATTCAAAGCAATAGTATATAATTTCACATGAAGACTTTATTACTAAAGCAATATCGATGCTAAAGAAAGTTATCCCTAGCCCATTATGCTCAATCATTGATCCATTCATGCAACACATCCAATTATTAGCTACGTCCAAAGCTCAAGTGTGATAATAGTGTTACATAGCTGGTGCTTTATAAGAGAAGATGGAGACTCAACATTTTTTTTCCTAAAAGTAAATAGATAGGCCCTTTGCAGAGGGAAGTAGGGATTTGTAGAGGTGCCAAAGCTCAAAGATTAAATTGAGAGATAACATTATTTTGGGTGTCATGCTTTTCTCGTCAACAAAAATGACTAAGAGTTCCAATATCTTCCATGCTAAATAAATCATAGGCAGTTCCCAAATAGAAAAATAAAGTTTATTTCCTTTCCACCATTCTTTCACAATCCATGGCTAGCCGTATCCATGGGTGCCTTCCATACCAACACATACCAAGGAATTTATTTGTAGTATCTTTTGCATTTCGGGACTGGGCATCCCTACTACTGCCACACTCTCGTGCAATGATAAGTGAATAAATACTTATCTTGAGAATAACCTACTTACCATGGAAAATATCGGACACCCCTCACCGCTTCATCAGCGGTATGGGCACAGAAAAGAGAAGTTTATTTTGAAAATTAGAGTTGGCACATATAGATTTACTTAGGACGGCATGGAAATACCGCATCTAGGTAGGTTTGATGGACTCATTTGGCACAACTTAGGTTTAGGATTTTGATGCACAAGCAGTATTCCTGCTTAGTAAAAGTGAAGGCTAGCAAATAGATTGAGAAGCGACCAACCAAGGAACTAAAATCATTATAAAAGAATATTGAACATAACTAACACCGAATAATGCAACACAAGTATGATGTAACTTCAATGCATAACTATTGACTAAACGTGCTTGCATAGGGAATCACAACTCTTAACAAAAATATTCTTACTAAAGCATAATTACTCACCAACATAACTTACATATCACCGATAAGTCTCCAACATATCTATAATTTATGAAGTATTCATGCCAAGTTTACAACAATTTTATATGGTTTTGGTATGATTTGGATGGAACTAACCCGGACTAACACTGTTTTCAGCAGAACTACCGTGGTGTTGTATTTTGTACAGAAATCAAAGTTCTCCAAATGCCGCAACACATTTGGATGTTTTTTATGGAATAAAAGAGTCAATAGAAGCTCCGTGGGAGGTCCAGAAGAGCCACGGGGTCGGCCCAACCCACCAAAGCATGCCAGCCCCCTCAGGTGCGTCGTGGTGTCTTGTGGCCCACTCGAGGCCCATCTTCGCATGAAACTGATGCCAAAAAATACTATAAATAGTGAAACCATTAGAAATAACCCTAGATCAGAAGTTCCGCTACTGCTAGCCTCTGTAGCCACAAAAAACCAATCGGGAGTCTGTTCTGGCACCCTTCCTGAGGGGAAATCATCACCGGAGGCCATCTTCATCATCTTAGCGGCCACCATGATGAGCAGGGAGTAGTCCACCCTCGGAGCTAAGGGTTTGTACCAGTGGCTACTATTTAATCTCTCTGTCTCTCATGTTCTTGAGATGACACGATCTTGATGTATCGCGGTCTTTGTTATTATAGTTGGATCATATGTTTCTCCCTCTCTATCTTGTTGTGATGAATTTAGTTTTACCTTTGAGATTTCATTCTTATCAGATTGAATAATTTTATGGACTTGAGAACACTTGATGTATGTCTTGCTATGAATACCCGTGGTGACAATGGGGCATCATATTGATTCACTTGATATATGTTTTGGCACTCAATTCGTGGATTCTCGAGGTGGCATTGGGGTAATCTATGCATAGGGGTTGATGCACGTTCTCGACTTTGTTTCTCCGGTAGAAATCTTGGAGCACTCTTTGATGTTCTTTGTGTTGGATTGAGTATTATGAATCTGAAATTGTTTGATGCATATAGTATAATCTACTCACGGATACTCATGGTGACATTGGAGTATCTTGGTGACATTAGAGTTGGTTGATGTGTATCATATGGTTTTATTTCAGTATGAACTCTTGATAGACCGATCGGAAATGATAACTTTGTGTTATCTCAGTACGAACTCATGAACGATTGATCGGAAAGGATAACCTTGTGTTATTTTAGTATGAACTCTTGGATAGATCGATCGGAAACAATAACTTTATGTTATTTTAGTATGAACTCTTGGAAAGATTGATCAGAAAGAATAACTTTGAGGTGGTTTCGTACCCCACAAACAATTTCTTCATATGTTCTCTGCTCGATAGGAACTTTGGAGTGATTCTTCATCGCATGTTGAGGGACGGTTATGTGATCCAATTATATTAGAATAATAATCCCACTATTTTGGAAGAGTGTAAACTTTGCATTCATGCGGATTATATATATCATATGTTATGTGATAGCTATATTGTTGGCTTTGAATATGATCCCACATATAATTATTATGAGATAGGAAAATATGGTTGTAGAAATCTTCATGTTACTAAATTACCTCTCTTGATGCTTAAATTGTCAATGTTTTATTCTTCTTCCTTGCATATCCTAGTTTTTTCTTGCCTTGAAAATTTGTTTGCCTATAAAATTCCAATGCATAGGAAGTATGTTAGACTTAAATGAGTTTGTCACATGTTTTATGATGCTCTCTTTGTGCTTCAATTCTTGTCTTTCATGTGAGCATCATCAAAATTATCAATGCCTAGCTAAAAGGCTTTAAAGAAACTGCTTGTTGGAGACAACCCAATATTTTTATTTTTATATTTTATGTAAAAATAAAATTATACTTCTGTTATGACTGTGTTTTAGTGTTTTAATTAGTGTTTGTGCCAAGTAATACCTTTGGGATGATTTGGAAGATTGTTGATTCAATTTTGTGAGAAAGCAGAAACTTTTGCGTCCAGTAACAGAATTGTCTGCAATTTCTGGAGCGTGATCAATTCCAGAAATGTTTACACGTTATTGATATAAAACTTTACCATGTGCCCTAATTTTCAGAATTTTCAGAGTTACAGAAGTATGACTAAAAATTGCGTCTTTATAGAATGTTCTGTTTTTGATAGATTCTGTTTTCTATGTGGTGTTTGCTTATTTTGATGAATCTATCAGTAGAATTAGGGGGTATGAATCATGGAGAAGTTAGAATACTATAGACATAACACAAATAGAAAATCGGAATGAGTTCACAACAGTACCTAAAAATGGAGATTGATTTTATTATACCAACGGATCTCACGAGTTTGCTATTGAGTTTTGTGTTGTGAAGTTTTCAAGTTTGCATGAAGTTTCGATGGACCACTGTATAAGAAGTGGCAACAACCTAAGCTTGGGGATGACCAAGGCATCCAAAGGTAATATTCAAGGACAGGCAAGCATCTAAGCTTGGGGATGCCCCAGATGGTATCCCCTCTTTTGTCTTCAATCTATCGGTATTTTATTTGAGGCTATATTTTTATTCACTACATGATATGTGTTTTGCTTGGAGCGTCTTGTTTTATTTGAGTATTTGCTTTTTAGTTTGACACAATCATCCTTGATGTACGCACCTTTTGAGAGTGTTCACACATGAACATGTCATCGTGTACCCTCAACGCCGGGGGTGATGCATCGCAGCTCACGTCAAAGGAGACCCGGCCGGAAGTGCGGTACGCAAGCAATCCGGTGGGGGCTTTTGTAGACCCAAACCCCCACAAGCCCGGGAGGGACTCCGTCAGGGTGCGCAGCGGCTATGGGCTGCCCTAGGTCTACCTGATCGCCCCTAGGGCCTCGAGGTTCGCCGCCCTCCAAAGAAGAATGAATGATGAAAGAGAAGAAGAAGAAGAACTAGGGTTAAGGAGAAAAGATAAAAGATAAAAAGTGGTATATGATTTGATCGATTCTGTGTTGTTGTTCAATCGGCCATCACCTCTCATCTATTTATGAGGCGACTGGACTTTCCGTACAAGAAAAGGACTCCAAATCTCGTCCAACTCTTTCCAAAAATAACCGAACTCGGATTTAGGTAAGTCTGAGACATCGGTTCGGGTTTTGGCTCTCAGAGGCCACAAATGATCTCGGATGATGATACACCAAAAGCAAATTTAATTGTTTCGACGAGGCGAACAACTTTCCTGTTGAATGTTTAATGATTCGAGGCCGTCTTCTCGACCGAAACGCTCGCGCTAAATAGCTGCTTGGTGGCACTACCCATCACACATGTGTGTGGTGGGGCGCGCCATAATCTGCCTCCTGACAGGGAGACAATTCGATGGCTCTAAATTTTGCATGCGAACTTGGATTGAGATGACTTTCATATAGAAATCTACCGCTTCGATGAGGCGAAGACAATTCATGTAGAAAGTTTTCTCATTTGATGCTTCCCTTGTGGCATAATCGGTCAAACAGTGCTCTGTATATAAAATCTCAGTGCTTTGAGCATAGTTTCGGCCCTCGAGATGAGATCTGATGGCGATGGCCAAACTTCAAATATGTTCACCTTGACAATACAAAACTTTTTCATGTGGAGAACTTCTTCATTTGAAGCCACCTTAATTAAGTTTTTGCATTTGCCAAAATCTGGTGTCAACACATGCCCCCCTGTTTTTCTGCAAAACTTGCATGCCGAAAAAAAAATCACAGATCTTGTTCTAAGGACGAAATCAACACTCCACCGGCCATTTATATTACTAGGGAGGTAATTATATGTCGGCCATATGAGATTAGCAACAAAAGTTAAGCTAATCGAATGTATGATGATTTGGTAATACCCTTTCATGATGTAAGAAATTATATTGCATCCATGGATTATATAAGGCCATTGAGGGTAACCAATCAAACCTGATGACGAATTCCAGGGCATAGTAATTAATGGCATAGTTGAAGAATATGGATAATGTGTGGACCAAATTTTTGGAAACCTTTGGCTGGGTCCTTCATAGTTTTCACTCTTTTCCTTCTTCACCTTTGCTGCACTTCTGGGAACGGAAGCTTGCACATAATTCTTATTTTGAGTACTTCTTTTTGGAACCAATGCCATATTCCTTTATTCACATTCTTGTGCGCTACGTTTTGTAATTTCTTTTTTTGCCAATATGATAAGCCGAGTGGGCACCCCGACTGTGATTTTTTTGATGCAATGGCAATTCTTGTTTTACCTTGTGCACTCTCAACTACTTCTCTTCAGATTTGGCACTTGATTGACTTGCCTCATTGCCATCAGTAGACAATGTAAATACATTAATTGGCTCTTTCTCATTTGAGGTCAAATCTTAAGTATCACTCTTACGACCATATTTTTTAACACAATAAATTTGTTTGACCACCTCTTTATTGTTCCTTGAGCTCTGGACCAATTCCTTATGATTGAAACGGTCTTTGACATGTGATTTTTAATCTTGGAGCTACATAATATTGGTGAGATGGCATACAATAGGATGTAGAATGTGCCCTTGTAACATACATGTCACATGATGGATATGGATCTACATGAGCATAGGGAGGTATCCACGGCATTGGCATTGTGATGGCCTCTCGCCCGTCGTTGGTTACCCCAAGTGGAAGGTTTGAGATGCAGTGTAGCGGAAGTTTTCCCTTGGCAAAGATACCAAGGATCGATTTCCCCTGAGACTCCTAGTTTCAACAAGAAGGTGTCAACTGCTAACGGCGCCAGATATTAGCAATCAACGTGGACCTGCACACAGATACAAATAACTTTGCTCCCAACGAGTACGGAGAGGTTGTCAATCCCTCCGGCCTTGTCGTTTACAAAGGATCAAACGCAAGTGATAATAGTGATAGGTATTGCTGCAAATAGTAAGTAAAAGCAGAAAGTAAATAGCGGATGCGATCAATGATGGTAATATGGACCGGGGTCCCATGATATTCACTAGTGATGTCTCTCTCCCAAAAGACGATAAAACAGCTATGTGAGGTAAACGAATTACAGCTGGGCAATTGACAGAATTATGTGCGCAAACCAATGCTAACTATGTTGCAAGAAAGGTAGAGGTTCAAAGCATGGGCAGTACGCCAAGGCAAGTAGACCGAAATACATCTGCATCTACTACTAATCATCCACCTTGAGATATCTATCCAGAACATCTCGCTGGTATTAAGTTGCGAGTCCCACCCATAGTGTAAACTCAAAGCAACAGACAACTGCATTAAAAGAACTTTGCGTAAAGTAAACAATCCTTGCACCCGCGGGCACAAGCACCGTTGTTTTCCCCCTTGTGGCAACAGCACATCCCCTAGACTCATGTTTCTGTCACTCAAGCTAGTCATCGAGGGGCATGAACCCACAATCAAGCATAACGTTCCCTCTTGGAGTCACTACCTACTACTTGGCCAAAGCAATAAATAACAATGAAGAACATGCAAGAATTACTTACGAACATAAATATAAAAGAGGTGAATCAAATATATTACTCAAACACAAACTGAACATAATCTCACAATCCATCGGATCCCAGCAAACTCAACATAGCAACAGCATAAGGATTACATATGTGCCTCGATCATGTAGGGCAGCTCACGAGGTCTAATTAGTGAAGCACAAGAAGGGGAGGAGAACATCACATAGCTACTGGTCATGGACCCATGGTCCCAGGGAGACTACTCACAACTCATCCGGGAGGCGTCCATGGTGGTGGAGAGGCTCCCGGTGGTGATCCTCCCCTCCGGCAGGGTGCCGGGAAGAGTTCTCCTGGTGCTCCCGATCTTGGAAGCGCGGCGGCGGCGGAACAGAGATGAGATCGCGAAAAAGGGTTCCGTCCTCGAGGGTTTCGGGACGCGATATAAATATATGCCAAAGGGGGGCATCAGCGGAGGCCTGGGGGGCCCAGGCGCCCCCCCGGCGCGGCCAGGAGGGGTGCCGCGCTACCAGGGCGCCTGGAGCCCTGGTGGCCGCCCTCCGGCCCTACTTCGGCCGTGTGGAAGCTTCCGGAACGCTGATTTTTTATATAATTTTTCCGGGATTTTTCTGGCAGTTTTCGTGACGGGAAAACCTGAAATACAAAAACAGCAGAAAACAGAAACTGGCACTGGGGTGCACTGAGTTAATAGGTTAGTCCAAATATGATCAAAAGTGTATGGAAGTGTATAAATATCATAGAAATATCACACAAAAGAGGCATGGAGCAAGCAGAAATTATAGATACGTTTTGGACGTATCAACATCCCCAAGCTTAATTCCTGCTCGTCCTCGAGTAGGTAAATAATAAAAAGAATAATTTCTGTGGTGACATGCTATTAACCATATAGGACTTTTTATAGTCACATGACAAAAGCTTACTGAGACAATGAATCTGTAGTAATTAAATTGCCTTATGAGAAAATCACAAAGAACTGAAAGTTTTACAACATGATACTGAAACATCAAATAGATTTGTAATGAGCATGGTGTGCAAATATGATAAAATGATATCTCGCTTGCCCCCTTTAGTGAAGCAAAACATAAATGCAGGGGCACCTCCAAGGTTTAAGTGATGACTAGATACAATGATTTCAGAATAAACGATATCACAATCATGCAAAAGACAATGCTACTTTGGGACAATGCACATTACACTCAGAATGACAATCATGCTCTCAGTAGTTGGTGCTTTTAAAAGAAGGTGGAGACTCTCGAACCGTGGCTTTTGTTGGCAAGGTTGAAAACCCGTGGTCGGAAACAAAGACAAAACATGTACCAGAGCTCTTGGTTTTAAAAACAGAGGTAATAATTATTTTTTTGGATATGCATGTTTCGTCAACGAATGCTAGCACACAACTCAATCACTTCTTGAGATGGACAAGTTTCGAGGAACGGCTCCCGAATGAGGACGATCACATCCTCTTAATCTCCTTTGTTTATCACTGCCAAAGTTTTCTGATTTCTCATGAACAAAGCGTGAAGGAGGGTTTGTTTGTTATATTAATTTTTGAGCCGGGCGCACTCTTTGCCAGTTCCTTCTCGTATTATGGGTTTGCACATTAGACATGCAATCTCGGGGTGAAGCTTGTCCAACTTAAAAAGATCATGAATTGACTACTACTTCCTCATGAACTAAAATAGAGGCACAAAATAGGAATGCTTTTTTGAATAATTTTCGAGATGGTACATGAAAAGTCTTCGTTAGGAATGGCAGGTAAATACCATGTATAGGAAGGTATGGTGGACTCATATGGCATAACTGGTTTAAAAGAATTTGGATGCACAAGCAGTCAGTCCGCTTAGTCCAGGCGAAGGTTAGCAAAAGACTGGGAGCGACCAACTAAAAGAGCAATGATGGTCATAATCATGCAGAGCGACAAAGCAACATTGAATCGGGCATGGTAGTTATATCGCTACTCAGAAATAAAAGATCATCAAGGCTTGACAGACTTTCTTTATAGTCTTAAATATGCGTGAGCATACGCCAAGTCAATCAAAATAAATTCTTGAAGGAAGATATTACTAAACCATACCACATCATAGGCAAACAAATCATGTTGGTACTCCAATAACACATTGGGAACCCCCCAGCTATTTGAGACTAACCATAAGAAAACATGAACTACTAAGCGCCATTATGCACGTAGCATTTTTATCATAGACATATCAACCAATGCAACAAAAGCAAACTCTCTTAATAAGATAAGCATGATACTAAAGAGAGTTCAAGCAACCAACTAAACAAAAGCTCTTTAAAAAGATAAGCATGAATACTAAGAGCTGAACATGATAGTATCTATTGAAAGACAAAGAACACACACAGCAAAGATAGACATGAAAATTATATGTTATGTTCTAGGTTGAAGTGGAGCGTGTTTCTCTTCCACACAAAGAAAGCTGAGTTCCGACTCGTTATGAAAAGCTAAAGAAAACTAAAAAGGAAAACTAAAAAGCAAGATGCTCCAAGTATAGCACATAACACATGAAGTGATAAAAATATAGTGGAAGGAAAGACGAACTGATAATGTTGATGGAGAAGAGGATGCACGGGGGCATCCCCAAGCTTAGACGCTTGAGTCTCCTTGAATATTTCTTGGGGGTGCACGGGGGCATCCCCAAGCTTGAGCGTTTGACACTCCTGAATCTTTTTATCATCTTCCCTCGCACACTTGAAAACTCCCTTCATACATAACTCATCATAATCTGATTAGCGAGGTTAGTACCCATAATAAAATAATTGTTCCTTGCTGGAAATAAAGATATTCTTGAAGATCTACTGTTTCTCAAGATTGCCAAAAGGTTTTTGCAAAGAAAAAGCAAGCTCAAGGTTTGCAAAATGAAGGAAAGGCAAAACAGGACAGAATCTGTGAAAAACAGAACAGCAGGTAGTAAATGATTTTTTCGGGGCACTTCTGCAACTCTAATCAAAAAACTAAGAACAGACGCCCGAAAGACAATTGTATAGAGCACGCTGTCAAAAATTTTCAGACCAAACAGATGATCTGGTGATTTTATACGAATTTTTCTATCCAAGGACAGAAACTGTTTCCTAGACAACACGTCACAACTTTTAAACTTTCTTGCAATCAGAGGCTACACTTGGCACAAAGTTGAAAAGCAAAGATACAATGATGATGCTACTGTAGTAACAACATCAAGACACAACAAAAGCAAAATAAAAATTTATTCATGTGGGCTGCCTCCCAAAACCGCTTTCTTTTATGCCTTTAAGCTAGGCATAATGCAAAAAGATCAAGTTTTATCAAGAGTAAAAGAATAGCTAGCCCGTATAACGGACTCAAAAGGTAACTTAATCTTCTTTCGAGGGAAGTGTTCCATCCCTTTCTTGAGAGGAATTTGGAATTTTATATTCCCCTCTTTCATGTCAATGATAGCACCAACGGTGCGTAGAAAAGGACCTCCCAAAATAATTGGACAAGAAGGTTCACATTCAATTTCCATAATAGTAAAATCAACGGGAACGTAATTGTCATTGACAATGATAAGAACATCGTCGATCCTCCCCAAAGGTTTCTTTATGGAAGAATCAACAAGACGAACACCAAAAGAACAAGAATCAAAAGGTTTTAGTTTAAGCATATCATATATTCTTTTGGGCATAACGGAGGTACTAGCTCCAACATCACATAAAGCATAGCAAGAGAAGTTATTCAACTTAATTTTAATCATAGGATCCCAACCATCTTCTAGCTTTCTAGGTATGGAGGCTTCTACTCTAAGTTTCTCCTCCCTAGCTTTGATGAGAGCATTAGTGATATGCTCCGTGAAGGCAAGATTAAGCGTGCTAGTGCGGGGATCTCTAGACATCTTGTGAAGGAAATCAATAACTTCGGTAAGAGTGCAATTATCAAAATCAAGGTCACTACTATCAAGTAAAGTGGTAGTGGTGTCCTTTAGGTTCACTTGTTTGGTAGTTTCTATAGTCATAGCATCACCATTAATAGGTCCAATGGGGCCAGGAGTGCATTGGGTGCTAAGAGTTTGGATATCCTCAACAACTTGGATAGTAGCAACAGTGTGGTGGGTAGGAAGGCTCTTAATTCTATCTTCTTCCTCCCTTTCTCTAGCCCATCTCTCTTTAAGTTTAGCCAACATCCTAATGTTTTCATTAATTTGCACTTGAATAGCATTCATAGGAGTGACCTTCCTCTCCTCAAGAGGAGAAGTTCTAATTTTAAGCAATTCTACCTCATGGGCTAAATTGTCTACCTTCGAAGAGAGATCATCTAGTTTGTTTAGTTTCTCTTCTACACTCTTATTAAAAGCTTTTTGGGTAGTGATGAAATCTTTTAGCATAATCTCTAGTTCAGTAGTGGAGTTCTTGGTGCTAGGATAAGCATTGTTGTTCCCATAGGAATTAGAGGGGAACGGTCTAGGATTGCTACCAAAATTACTCCTATAAGCATTGTTATTAAAATTGTTTCTAGAGATAAAGTTCACATCTACTTGTTCTTGAGCAATCAAAGAATTTAAAGGAACATCATGAGGATCAATAGAAGATTGCTTCGAAAGTAGAGACATGATCAAGTCAACTTTTTTATTTAGGGAGGAAATCTCCTCGACAGAGTTTACCTTCCTACCTATTGGAGCGCGTTCGGTGTGCCATTGGGAATAGTTGGTCACCATCTCATCGAGAAGCTTCGTGGCAGCACCAAGTGTAGTTGACATAAAGGTTCCTCCCGCGGCCAAATCTAACAAGTTCCGCGAGGTAAAGTTCAAGCCTGCATAAAAAGTTTGGATAACCATCCAAGTAGTCAAACCATGAGTAGGGCAGTTCTTGATAAGAGATTTCATGCGTTCCCAAGCTTGGGCAACGTGTTGATTATCCAATTGTTTGAAATTCATTATGTTACTCCTTAGTTGGATAATTTTAGCAGGTGGATAGTATTTTCCAATAAAAGCATCTTTGCACTTGTCCCATGAATCTATGCTATTTCTAGGCAAAGATTGAAACCAAATTTTAGCTCCTCCTCTCAAGGAGAAAGGAAAAAGCTTAAGCTTAACAATATTACCATCTATTTCTTGGTACTTTTGCATATCACAAAGTTCAACAAAATTGTTCAAGTGTAAAGCAGCATCATCTCCAGCACCGGAGAATTGATCTTTCATGACTAGATTCAGTAAAGCATGTTTAATTTCATAAGAAGGTGCTAAAGTGGCAGGTGTAGTGATAGGCGTGCAAATAAAGTCATCGTTGTTATGACTAGTGAAGTCACACAAATTAATGTTCTCGGTGGAACCCATAGTAGCAAGCAAGCAAGATAACTAATTTTGTGATTTTTGATAAAAGACACTAAAGCAGAACTGAAAGGTAAACTAACAAGACTAAAAAGCAAAGGTAAAAGATAGCATGCAACTCCCCTATCTTGAAGAGTGGAGTCCCCGGCAACGGCGCCAGAAAACTTTGCTTGATGGCTTCTCGCCCCTCGTTGGTTACCCCAAGTGGAAGGTTTGAGATGCAGTGTAGCGGAAGTTTTCCCTTGGCAAAGATACCAAGGATCGATTTCCCCTGAGACTCCTAGTTTCAACAAGAAGGTGTCAACTGCTAACGGCGCCAGATATTAGCAATCAATGTGGACCTGCACACAGATACAAATAACTTTGCTCCCAACGAGTACAGAGAGGTTGTCAATCCCTCCGGCCTTGTCGTTTACAAAGGATCAAACGCAAGTGATAATAGTGATAGGTATTGCTGCAAATAGTAAGTAAAAGCAGAAAGTAAATAGCGGATGTGATCAATGATGGTAATATGGACCGGGGTCCCATGATGTTCACTAGTGATGTCTCTCTCCCAAAAGACGATAAAACAGCTATGTGAGGTAAACGAATTACAGCTGGGCAATTGACAGAATTATGTGCGCAAACCAATGCTAACTATGTTGCAAGAAAGGTAGAGGTTCAAAGCATGGGCGGTACGCCAAGGCAAGTAGACCGAAATCCATCTGCATCTACTACTAATCATCCACCTTGAGATATCTATCCAGAACATCTCGCTGGTATTAAGTTGTGAGTCCCACCCATAGTGTAAACTCAAAGCAACAGACAACTGCATTAAAAGAACTTTGCGTAAAGTAAACAATCCTTGCACCCGCGGGCACAAACACCGTTGTTTTCCCCCTTGTGGCAACAGCACATCCCCTAGACTCATGTCTCTGTCACTCAAGCTAGTCATCGAGGGGCATGAACCCACAATCAAGCATAACGTTCCCTCTTGGAGTCACTACCTACTACTTGGCCAAAGCAATAAATAACAACGGAGAACATGCAAGAATTACTTACGAACATAAATATAAAAGAGGTGAATCAAATATATTACTCAAACACAATCAGAACATAATCTCACAATCCATCGGATCCCAGCAAACTCAACATAGCAACAGCATAAGGATTACATATGTGCCTCGATCATGTAGGGCAGCTCACGAGGTCTAATTAGTGAAGCACAAGAAGGGGAGGAGAACATCACATAGCTACTGGTCATGGACCCATGGTCCAAGGGAGACTACTCACAACTCATCCGGGAGGCGTCCATGGTGGTGGAGAGGCTCCCGGTGGTGATCCTCCCCTCTGGCAGGGTGCCGGGAAGAGTTCTCCAGGTGCTCCCGATCTTGGAAGCGCGGCGGTGGCGGAACAGAGATGAGATCGCGAAAAAGGGTTCCGTCCTCGAGGGTTTCGGGACGCGATATAAATATATGCCAAAGGGGGGCATCAGCGGAGGCCTGGGGGGCCTAGGCGCCCCCCCCCCCCCCCCCCC
>LR738709.1:249138711-249224849 GCA_902687465.1 Secale cereale | reverse complement strand
CCCGACGCGGCCAGGAGGGGGGGCGCGCCACCAGGGCGCCTGGAGCCCTGGTGGCCCCCCTCCGGCCCTACTTCGGCCGTGTGGAAGCTTCTGGAACGCTGATTTTTTATATAATTTTTCCGGGATTTTTCTGGCAGTTTTCGTGACGGGAAAACCTGAAATACAAAAACAGCAGAAAACAGAAACTGGCACTGGGGTGCACTGAGTTAATAGGTTAGTCCAAATATGATCAAAAGTGTATGGAAGTGTATAAATATCATAGCAATATCACACAAAAGAGGCATGGAGCAAGCAGAAATTATAGATACGTTTTGGACGTATCACATTGGCGGACCAAAATAAGGATATGAACATGTTGCGTTAAAATTCTCAGTTTGCCAATACCGATCTTCATACTTGCGCCTTGAGGGTGATCTTGGTTTCTTTGCATGATTTGACCGATAAGCATTCTTCTCTTCACTCTTCTTTTGATATTTATCCAATAGTTCAGCGAAGGTGATATTGGATCTCTTACACTTGAGCTTATTTCGTCATTTGTTTTCTTTTGGTTTGCTTTCATTGATCATTGAATTTCCTTGCTGCCCCCAGTTCTTGACGTCTTCATTCTAGCTTTGATGGAATTCTCACCCTCAAGATTATGTTCATTATGCTCTTCAACAACTTTTTTACTTGAAAGCTTGATCCCGTCACCTGCAATTTTTACCTCCTCTTTAAATGGATCGGCTTGAGGCAACCGATGCAAAAAGTTTTGGCCATCAGGACCAATCAGAATAGACTGGTCATCTTTTGGTGTTCCTACAAATCTCAATCGTCCTTGAATTGATGGCTTTACATCGTGATCTAGAAATCTAGTATAATTATATCTCAACAAGAAATCAAATATTTTATCACACATGCTAGAACTTAATGTAAACCTTTTATTTTCAAGCCGATCTTGCTATGAGAACGGCTTTGGAGTTCAGAAAATGAATGGTTCAGATTTTACATCACCCAATTCGGCTATGCATTGTGTTTTGCACTCTATCTCCGATGTCTTTGAAAAAGAAATTATACTAGCATCGGTTTTCTCAATAGAAATTATCCTTGGCTTTAAATTTCTGAAATGAATATAGTTAGAATACATATGTCTCAATTGAGACGAGATGTAAGCCAAGTAAAAAACAAGCAAAGCTGCCCACTTAGATATAAATTTTACATAAAACAATGGGAAACGCTTTCGTTGCAATAATAAGTCACAATCGGTGTCTCTGAATGGTACACTGTGCTGACCGATATGCTCTGTGATGGTTTTATTGCAAACAAATAAATTACCCTGTCTTCATTGGTCTTTCAAAACTACTTATGAGAATTCTTCTAATAGAAGCATCAACAATAAAGTTACGACCAAATCGGAAAATAGGTAAACCATTTGCTAGACAAACCTCTTCAAACATGCTGGGAGAGCATAATGCCTGTGTAACTTGAACAACACCTTGTTCCACTTTTGGATGGCTCCCCAACGCCTTATCGTCTTTCTTTAACATAATACATTCGGCGCATGTACTATTTGGTTCAGCTTTTTCATTAGCCGAATTATGTTTGTTGACTGAATCATTAGTCTTTCTTTCTTTGATTTGCAAGGCTGCTTGTTCTTTTCTAAATTCAGAAAACATTGCGGCTAGGCTATCTTTAAGCTTTTTTGTCGAATTTCAGCCCGGTCTTCATCGGATTGCCCCCCGATACTTTTAGACGCTTTCGGCAATGGTGCACGGGGCAACATGCTATGCTACATTACTAGGTAAAGGCACATGCGATCTAGTAGAATACTCACTTATTCGGCCATGAGCATTAAGGTGCAGAGTTGCGTATGGTGCCGAAAAATTAGTAGCATGAGGTGTAGCATATGATGTTTGAGGGTAATCGCCTGAAAAACTAGTAGTAGCATGGACAATTCCCCTATCCACCAACATGTTTGGATTAACATGTTGCGAGTTATTTGCAGATGAATAAAAAGGTGAAACACTATATTGGATGCTATTGAAAGTTCCTGCACAGGGTGTTTCAACTTGATTAACCAAAATCATCTTGTTGTTCATCGGCATATTTATTTGTGGGGTTGCCGATGCATGAAAGTTGGAATACATATGTTTCATGTTGCTAAAATTATATGAGGTAGAAGCATGGAGATTTTGTAGCATCGTGTCGCGGGATAACCCCTTCGAACCGACCTTTATGTCACCTACGAGTTATACAAGCCCACACTACAGGAGGTCTTAGTGTTTAAATTGTTGACAAGCTCTATTAGGTCAAGAACAACAAGTAGTCAAAGAAAACATTCCTAGTATGGTTGGCTGATATAAAGAAGCAATTGAACAGATGTGTGAGAAAATCTTGCACAACACTGAATTACATATCTCTATCTACTCTTATTAAAAATAGAGTTGGCGATGATGGTGTGCGTGCCATCCTGCAATATAGGCTGTCCGATCTATATCTGACGGATAAGAAGGAAACTATGATACTTTTGCAAAAATATACCCGCACTCCTCTCCACATTTGCAGATAAGGCCTTCCCTCGTTCATCCTTATCTACCACAGGATATATAAACTACTCATATAAATGCATCTTGATGTTTCGTGCAACGCACGGGCATCTTGATGTTGCGTGCAATGCACGGGCATCTTGCTAGTCAAGAAAACAAGCATAGAAGGGGGCTTAAAGACCATCAATCGACTGAACAGATTTAAGGGGCATTTAAACATCATGTGAAATGTATGAACTAACATAAACATTGCATATTTCAGATTCTGTAATGAAATGCACATGTATTAGGGTTCCTGCTGCTGCTATATGACGAATTGCTATGAGCTGCTACTGCTGCTATACGATGAATTGCTATGAGCTGCTGCTGCTCCTATATGATGAGTTGGTGTAAGGTGCTCCTGTTGCTGCTATATGATGAATTTCTATGAGCTGCCATAGCACACTTTCAAAGGTGCTTACTTTCTTAGCATAACTCGAAATAACTGTCCCTATGAAATTTGGCCAACATCAGTGACATACAAATAACATGTCATGATGATTGCAATGGGAGTGACCTACGACAGCACGCTGTATAGGCTCACTGCTGCCTCTCCTTTTTTGCGATGTTCCATGAAATTGCAACATACATCTTGTACTTTTTCATTGCATAACCCAATCTGCAAGTTCACACACCTAATTTCAGATATCTCTACGTGATAATACATTTCATATCCCTGGTGCATATTTAAACCACCAATTAATGATTGTGTGCGTAGCATAAACTAGCCATTACTTTGTGTACTGGACTAGCAAGCACTCTAAGGGAGCCTAATGTAGTGCACTGGAATTCCTACAGGCCACCTATTATTTAGTGTAATGTACTACCTATGTTCCTAAATACATGTATTTGTAGAGATTCCAGTATGGACCACATACAAATGTGTATAGATGCATTTTCGAGTGTAGAGTCACTCATTTTGATCTCTATGTAGTCTATAGTGGAATCTTTAGAAAGACTTGTATTTAGGAAGGGAGGGCGTATCATGTATGACATCTACATCTCTAAATTAGCAGCCAGTAGTGGAAATCATTGTCTGCACAAAGGGATTACTAGTCGAAAATCCTAGCAAAGCACGCTGGCAGGCACACAACAATACAAGAGAGAGAGAGATGCACCTACAATATCATAGCAATGCCTCAGTCTAGGATCTTGGTTGGCCAAGCTGTTAGATCTAGAAGAAACATCGTGCTTGTAGTTTTTGTCAGCTGCATAACATGTAACAATGACCTGTTAGTATATTTGAAGTACATCAGGAAGGTGATGCTGGATGGGTTTAAAGGTGACAAGTACCTAGGGCGCGGAGGGTGCTTGGCATCTTGCCAGCCAGTGGGAATCAGGTTAGAAACGTCAAGGGTGATGATGCTGCACTAGCTGTCGGGGTCCGGTAAGGAGATCTAGAACCGTGGAGTAGGGTGTTTGTGTAGAGGCTCCGGTAGGGTGGACTACGGTGTGGGCAAAGCGGGTCTAAGGCCATGGACGAGGGTGTCGGTGAAGCTGCTCCGGTGGTTGGGTTCAGGATGGTGTCGACGATGCGGATCTGCGACCGTGGACGGGGCGTCAGAAGCTGCTCCGGTAGGTTGGACGAGGGTGCGATGAAGCGGATCTGAGGCCGTGGACTTGGGCGTTGGCAGAGCGGCCCCGGTAGGGTTGAGAATGGTATAGGCGAAGCGGCTCCGGTAGGGTTGAGGATGGTGTCGGCGAAGCGGCTCTGGTAGGGTTGAGGATGGCGTTGGCGAAGCGGCTCTGGTAGGGTTGAGGATAATGTCGGTGAAGCGGCTCTGGTAGGGTTGAGGAAGGTGTCGGCGAAGAGGATCAGAGGTCGTCAAAGGGGGCATCGGTGGGGCAGCTTCGGGGGTGTCGACGAAGCGTGTCCGGTGGGGACTACGAAGGAGTCGCTGCAGATGCACTACGGTTGACAAGAGTACCGACGAAGCAGATCCGGCACCGAGGACAAGGCGGGCACTGAATGGGCTATGCTACAGTGGTGGATGAGCAGTCTACTTGTTTCTAGGGGAGGTGGGAGGGGTAGATGCGACCACAGAAGCAGATCCGGCGAGGTGGATGCCGCTGGCAATGAATGGGCACAGGTACACCGATGGTTGAGCAGTCTAGGGTTTCGAGAGCGGAGGGGTACATAGGCCGATGAAGGACAGCCGGCATGATGTGAGATGCTCTGGTGCTCTGGAAAAGTCATTTCTGCGAGAGGGGGGGGGGCGGAGGAAATGGGGTGCCGTGTGGTGGGGGGAACCGGAAGTTACCAAAGCAGCCCCGACCTACTATGCAAATGAGGGCCATATTGCAATTATTGTTCTCCGTGCACCAAGGACAGAAGGGGAATTTCGCATGCTAAAGACTAGGTGGCGGAAATTTTAGACGGAAGTGGGAGATTTTGCCGCCTGTGGGATTGTTCGTATCCAGTTTCAACTAATTTTGGACAGTGCTAGTGGGAAGGTAATGTGAGACTGTGTACATGAAGGAAATATGCCCTAGAGGCAATAATAAAGTTGTTATTTTATATTTCCTTATATCATGATAAATGCTTATTATTCATGCTAGAATTGTATTAATAGGAAACTTGATACATGTGTGGGTACATAGACAAAACATCGTGTCCCTAGTAAGCCTCTACTAGACTAGCTCGTTAATCAAAGATGGTTAAGTTTCCTAACCATAGGCATGTGTTGTCATTTGATGAACGAGATCACATCATTGGGAGAATGATGTGATGGACAAGACCCATCCGTTAGCTCAGCATAATAATCGTTAAGTTTTGTTGCTATTGCTTTCTTCATGACTTATACATATTCCTCTGACTATGAGATTATGCAACTCCCGAATACCGGAGGAACATCTTGTGTGCTATCAAACGTCACAACGTAATTGGGTGATTTTAAATATGCTCTACAGGTGTCTCCGAAGGTATTTGTTGGGTTGGCATAGACCAAGATTAGGATTTGTCACTTGGAGTATCGGAGAGGTATCTCTGGGCCCTCTCGGTAATACACATCATAATAAGCCTTGCAAGCAAATTACTAATGAGTTAGTCACGGGATGATGTATTATGGAATGAGTAAAGAGACTTGCCGGTAACGATATTGAACTAGGTATGAAGATACCGACGATCGAATCTTGGGCAAGTAACATACCGATGGAGAAAGGGAATTACATATGTTGTCATAACGGTTCGACCGATAAAGATATTCTTGGAATATGTAGGAATCAATATGGCCATCTAGGTTCCGCTATTGGTTATTCACCGGAGAGGTGTCTCAGTCGTGACTACATAATTCCCGAAGCCGCAGGGTCGCAGGCTTAACGTCCCTGGACGCTAAAGTAGTATTGGGATATTTGATGAGTGGTAACCAAATGTTGTTTGGAGTCCCGGATGAAATCCCGGACGTCACGAGGAGTCTCGGAATGGTCAAGAGGTAAAGATTTATATATGGGAAGTCATATTTCGGGTTTCGGAAGAAAGTGCGGTTTTTTGGTATTGTACCGGGAAGCATTCAGAGGATTCTGAAGGGGTCTAGAAGTCCACAAGTGGGTTTACCACATCCCAAGGGATGTAATGGGCTAAGGGAGGCACCCTAGCCTTCTTGGGCTAGGCGTACCAACTCCTCAAAAGCCCATGTGGCTAGGGAAGGCAAAAAGGGAAGGAATCCAAATAGGAATAGGATTGGACTTGGAGTCCAAGTCCTCTCCCCTATTGCTGCGCCCTAGGGCTTGGAGGGGCTGTTTTCCACGCCCCTCCACATATATATAGGGGACGGGGCGCCCCAAGAGGACACCCCAAGCCCTTGTCGCCCCTCTCTCTCCCGTTACTCCGTAGTTCCATCGCCTCGTCCCGGCGACGCTTAGCGAAGCATTGTCGGTGCTCCACCACCACCATCACCACCACGCTGTCATGTTGGTTGTGATCTCATCTACTTCTCCTCTCCCGCTTGCTGGATCAAGAAGGAGGAGACGTCATCGAGCCGCACGTGTGCTAAACTCGGAGGTGTCGTACGTTCAGAACTTGATCGGTTGGATCGTGCAGTTGTTCCACTACATCAACTGCGTTGATATAACACTTCCGCTTACGGTCTACGAGGGTACGTAGACACACTCTCCCCATCTCGTTGCTATGCATCTCCTAGATAGATCTTACGTGAGCATAGGAATTTTTTGAAATTGCATGCTACGTTCCCCAACAGTGGCATCATGAGCCAGGTCTATGCGTAGATGATATGCACAAGTAGAACACAAAGAGTTGTGGGCGATAATAGTTATACTGCTTATCACCAACGCCTTACTTTGATTCAGTGGTATTGTTGGATGAAGCGTTCCAGACTGACATTATATGACCGCGTTCATGAGACTGGTTCTACCGACGTGCTTTGCACAAAGGTGCCTGGCGGGTGTCTGTTTCTGCAACTTTAGTTGAATCAAGTTTGACTACGGCCGGTCCTTGTTGAAGGTTGCAACAACACACTTGACGAGAAATCGTTGTGGTTTTGATGCGTAGGTAAGAACGATTCTTGCTAGAAGCCCATAGCAGCCACGTAAAACTTGCAACAACAAAGTAGAAGACGTCTAACTTGTTTTTGCAGGGCATGTTGTGATGTGATATGGTCAAGGCGTGATGAGTTATACCTTATTATATGACATGATCATGTTTTGTAAATTATTGGCAACCGGCAGGAGCCTTATGATTGTCTTTTTATTGTATGAATTGCGAACACCATGTAATTTCTTTTCTTTATCACTATGAGTTAGCGATAGTAGTAGAAGCAATAGTTGGCGAGACGACCAGAACGATAGATGAAGATCATGGTGTCAAGCCGGTGATGATGGAGATCATGACGATGCTTTGGAGATGGAGATCAAACACACAAGATGATGATGGCCATATCATGTCACATATTTTGATTGCATGTGATGTTTATCTTTTTATGCATCTTATTTTGCTTAGAATGACGGTAGCATTGTAAGATGATCCCTTACTAAAATTTCAAGGTATAAGTGTTCTCCCTGACTATGGACCATTGCGGCAGTTCTTCGTGCCGAGACACCACGTGATGATCGGGTGTGATAGGCTCTACGTTCACATACAACGGGTGTAAGACAGTTTTGCACATGCGGAATACTCGGGTTAAGCTTGATGAGCCTAGCATGTACAGACATGGCCTCAGAACACTGGATACCGAAAGGTCGAGTGTGAATCGTATAGCAGATATGATCAACATAAGATGTTCACCATTGAAAACTACTCCATCTCACATGATGATCGGACATGGTTTAGTTGATTTGGATCATGTGATCATTTAGATGACTTGAGGGATGTCAATCTAAGTGGGAGTTCTTTAGTAATTGATTAATTGAACTTTAATTTATCATGAACTTAGTCCTAATAGTATTTGCAAATTATGTTGTAGATCAATAGCTCGGGTTGTAGCTCCCCTATGTTTTTGATATGTTCCTAGAGAAAACTAAGTTGAAAGATGTTAGTAGCAATGATGGGACTAGGTCCGTGTATCCTCAATGCTACACAGAAGTATTATGTCCTTGATGCACTGCTAGGTGATAGACATTGCAGGAGCAGATGCAAACGTTGTGAACATTTGACAAAGCTCAATATGATGTCTACTTAATAGTTTAGTGCACCATGCTTTACGGCTTAGAACGGGGACTTCGAAAAAAAATTGAATGCCACGGAGCATATGAGATGTTCCAAGAGCTGAAATTTGTATTTCAGACTCATTCCCATGTCGATAGGTATGAGACGTCTGACAAAAACTTTGCCTACAAGATGGAGGAGAATAGCTCATCTAATGAGCATGTGCTCAGAATGTCTGGGTACTACAATCACTTAAATCAAGTGGGAGTAAATCTTCCAGATAAGATAGTGACTGACAGAGTTCTCTAGTCACTATCACCAAGCTACTAGAACTTCGTGATAAACTATAATATGCAAGGGATGACGAAAACAATTCTCGAGCTCTTCGCGATGCTGAAATCAGCAAAGGTAGAAATCAAGAAAGAGCATCAAGTGTTGATGGTTAAACAAGACCACTAGTTTCAACAAAAAGGGCAAGGGAAAGAAAGGGAACTTCAAGAAGAACGGCAAGCAAGTTGCCACCCCCGAGAAGAAGCCCAAAGCTAGACCCAAGCTAGAAACTGAGTGCTTCTACAGCAAAGGAAATGGTCACTGGAAGCGGAACTACCCCAAATATTTGGCGGATAAGAAGGATGGCGAAGTAAACAAAGGTATATTTGATATACATGTTATTGATGTGTACCTCACAGTGCTCGTAGTAACCCCTGGGTATTTGATACATGTTCGATTGCTAAGATTAGTAACTCGAAACAGGAGTTGCAGAATAAACGGAGACTAGTTGAGGGTGAGGTGACGATGTGTGTTGGAAATAGTTCCAATATTAATATGATCATCATCGCACACTCCCTGTACTTTCGGGATTAGTGCTAAACCTAAATAAATGTTATTTGGTGTTTACGTTGAGCATGAACAAGATTGGATCATGTTTATTGTAATACGATTATTCATTTAAGTCAGAGAATAATTGTTATTCTGTTTACATGAATAAAACCTTCTATGGTCATCCACCCAAGGTGAATGGTTTATTGAACCTTGATCATAGTAATACACATATTCATAATTTTGAAGCCAAAAGATGCAGAATAGATAATGATATTGCAACATACTTGTGGCACTGCCGTTTAGGTCATATTGGTGTAAAGTGCATGAAGAAACTCCATGCTGATGGACATTTGGAATCATTTGATGCTTGCGAACCATGCCTCATGGGCAAGATGACTAAAACTCTGTTCTCCGGAACAATGGAGCGAGCCAATGACTTATTAGAAATAATACATGTAGATGTATGCGTTCCGATGAGTGTTGAGGCTCGCGGTGGGTATCATTATTTTCTGACCTTGACAGATGATTTGAGCAGATATGGGTATATCTACTTGATAAAACACAAGTCCGAAACATTTGAAAAGTTCAAAGAATTTCAGAGTGAAGTAGAGAATCATCGTAACAAGAAAATAAAGTTTCTATGATCTGATCACGGAGGCAAATATTTGAGTTACGAGTTTGGTCTTCATTTAAAACAATGTGGAATAGTTTCGCAACTCATGCCACCTGGAACACCACAGCGTAATGGTGTGTCCGAATGTCATAACTGTACTTTATTAGATATGGTGCGATCTATGATGTCTCCTACCGATTTACCACCATTGTTTTGGGATTATGCATTAGAGACAAATGTATTCACGTTAAACAGGGCACCATCTATATCCATTGAGACGACACCGTATGAACTATGGTTTGGCAAGAAACCTAAGCTATCGTTTCTTAAAGTTTGGGATTGCAATGCTTATGCAAAAAAGCTTCAGCCTGATAAGCTCGAACCCAAATCGGAGAAATGTGTCTTCATAGGATACCCAAAAGAAATAGTTGGATACACCTTCTATCACAGATCCAAAGGCAAGATCTTTGTTGCTAGGAATGGATCCTTTCTAGAGAAGGAGTTTCTCTCGAAAGAAGTGAGTGGGAGGAAAGTAGAACTTGATGAGGTAATTGTACATTCTCTCGAATTGGAAAGTAGATCATCACATAAAATCGTTCTCGTGATGCCTACACCAATTACTGAGGAACCTAATGATGATGATCATGAAACTTCAGATCAAGTTACTAACGAACCTCGTAGGTCAACCAGAGTATGTTACGCATCAGAGTGGTATGGTAATCATGTTCTGTAAGTCATGTTACTAGACCATGATGAACCTACGAACTATGAGGAAGCGATGATGAGCCTAGATTCTGCGAAATGGCTTGAGGCCATGAAATCCGAGATGGGATCCATGTATGAGAACAAAGTGTGGACTTTGGTTGACTTGCCCGATGATCGGAAAGCCATAGAAAATAAATGGATCTTCAAGAGGAAGATAGACGCTGATGGTAATGTCACTGTCTACAAAGATTGACTTGTTGCAAAAGGTTTTCGGCAAGTTCAAGGAGTTGACTACGGTGAGACTTTCTCACCCGTAGCGATACTCAAGTCTGTTCGAACCATGTTAGCAATTGTCGCATTTTATGAAATCTGGCAAATGGATGTCAAAACTACACTCCTTAATGGATTTCTGAAAGAAGAGTTGTATATGATGCAATCAGAAGGTTTTGTCAATCCTAAAGGTGTTAACAAAGTGTGCAAGCTCTAGCGATCCATGTATGGACTCGTGCAAGCATCTCAGAATTAGCATATAAGCTTTGATAAGGTGATCAAAGCATAGCTCGAGCCTCTCATCGCATCTTCAAGCAGTTCGGCCGAGAAGTGAACCGGCTCTCCCCAGGATAGAGGCCACGCGGCCGCTCAAGTGGTCCAAGTGCACCATCACCTTCTGCTCAACTGACCAGCTCAAGTGCGTGGCAACCGCCGGTGCTCTCCCAATGCTCTGCTCACGCATCATCAGCAACGTCCAAGTCACCAAGACCCTCATTGATGGCGGTGCAGGGCTCAATGTTCTCTCTGTCGACACGTTTGACTGTCTCCAAGTGCCATATGACCAGCTGCAGCCCACCAGGCCCTTCTCAGGAGTGACCGACGGCTCCACCACCCCAATCGGCCAGATCCGGATCCCCGTTACCTTTGGCACCCGCGACAACTACCACACCGACCTCATTGACATCGACGTCGCTCACATTCGTCTCCCATACAACGCCATTCTTGGGTATCCAGCCCTGGCCAAGTTCATAGCAGTGACTCACCATGGCTACAACGTCCACAAGATGCCGGGAAGCCGCGGCTTCATCACCATCATGTGCGAGGAAAAGGACGTTGTGTAGTCCCTCGAGCGCGCTTACTAGGCTGCGGCAGTCGAGGACCCAGACAATGAAAACATCATCTACCCCCTGAAGCTATCCTGAAGAAGAAGAAGCAGCTGCTCGCCCTGGAGCCTCATGAAGATGCAACACCCGACAGCCGTGCCTCAAGATTCGGGCCCATGGACGGGGCACATCCCTCCCTCGCATAGGGAGGTGCGCCTGGCACCTCTCTCAGGCTGGGCTCGGGGGCTCTCTTCTGGAGGGCCTCCGACCTAGCCAATGTCACGAGGGAGGTGCTCGGGCACCATGTGGAGGCGTGCTTCACCGCACGTTTCCCTCATGAGAGCGCAAGGCGCGAAGTTCCAAGTGCTTAGGAGTTCATCGACCAGACTATCGAAGACTTGCGGGTACCAATGGCAATGCGGGGCGAGCGCCGCCCGCACCACAAAGTGAAGCTGTCGTCCCAGGCTCGGGCGACGGGCTGCGCGTTCACGTCAACGTCCCATGACTCGAGAGAGTCGCATCTTAGGAGCTCTACTGGTCGGCACGAGTGGGCATGTGCGAGGGCCCACCCCACAGCTCCATCTGCATGCCCTTCATCTTGCCGAATCGGGTGGCCCTATACCAGCGCCACATGCGGGATGTCCTGGCGGCTCGTGAGGCCACGCACCAGGAGATCTTGGCAGAAGTGGCGTTGGTTCTTCGCGAGCTCTCGAAACCTTAGGAGCCTCGCGAGGTCCCGGAGTCAGGCAGCTCATGAGGAGTGACATCTGCAGTGAGCATCTTTAGCTACATCAACATCTCCCCAACATCGATGCCAGGTGACTATGTTTCAGTTTGTTCATTTGGGGCCGCCCCTCGGGCTGCATCATCCCCAAGTAGCACTGGCTTGTCCCTGCAACGTGTATCTTTTTGCATATTTAGCTTACTCTGTTTGGGCGCCCCTCGGGCTGCATCATCCCCAGGCTGCATGGGTCCGTCCCTATGGCATTTGTCGCTTTCGCATTACCTGAATTAGCTTGTTTCCTCAATTGCCTTATGATCATCACTTGCTCACTCACCACCCCTCTTTTGGCCTCCCGTGCGGCCGAACGGACTCCTGCTCATCCCGCAACGGGGGCTACACACGTTGGCACGACGCTTGTGCTCGGGTCCGTCCCTGCAATGCTGACAAATCTGAGAGATCGAGCTCTGACTCACGGCCCGCCTCACGCACGTCACCTCACCTGGTCCTCAGTGCCTTCGTCTTCCTGCGGAAAGATCAGTGGAACGACGGTAGATGGGATTGTGAATTGTGGTATTTCATCAAACTAACTCGTAGGAATCTTCAGAGCCTAGCAAGAGGTGGCCTTGTCGGCTATTCCCTTCTCACGTAATTCCCTTGCGCGTTAAAGGGGGGGCTCTTGAGCATCGCAATTCAGGTACTCCTACTAACTCTCCAGCCCTCACCCCTGGCCTTGACCACAACATCGCGACATGGCATACCAGCGGGAGCTGAGCTGTGCTCAAGGGTCGGGACCCGAGGACGCAGAGCACCTAGAAGAGCAAAAGAAGGGGAGGCCGGCATGGAGCGCTAAGGTCTGTTCGTACGTCAAGGAGGACTCCTGAACATCGTGTCTCAGGAGCCTAACTGGCCACGTAGCCCCTCATCCTTTGTCCTCGTCCTGGCGATCCGAACGAGCCAGCGGCAGCTGAGGTATGGGGGGGGGGGCGGGCCTTGCCGACGTTGAACGCCAAGACCTAGTTTCACGTTTCCTTCCCGAGGGCTCTTCGTACGTCAAGGGGGCCTCGTGAGCATCACGACTCAAGAGCCTAACTGGTCACGTAGCCCCTCACCCCCTGGCCTCGTCCTGGCGATCCGGACGAGCCAGCGGCGGCTGAGGTTTGCGCAGGGCCGGGCTCGGCCAATGCAGAACACTAAAGCAAGCGGGAAGGAAATCGCGAGATCCTGGCCGCACTACCGTTGAAGAACGGACCAGGCGCACGGCGTGGAGAATCACCTTAGGCCCGTGAAGATAAATCATGCATTCAAATTGGCATGACGCCACGACTCGACAAGTTTGATTTCTGCAGTCTCACTTCGGTAATGCCGCCTTCCTTTTTAGCCTCCGGGAGCTGCTTGCACGCCAAGGGGGACCACTTGAGCATCGCGCCTTAGGAGCTCTTACCGGACCCCGGGCCACTCACCTCCTGGCCTTGACCATGGCATCGCGACCTGGCATACCAGCGACGGTTGAAGCATGCCTTGGGACTGGGACCCATTGGCGTAGAGCACAAAGCTATCGTAAGGACGAAAAGGGGGGACAATGCCGAAGCGAGACGAGCAATCATGGTTTCATAAGAGGAATAATAAACATCGGAGCAAAAGCATTACAGGTTCTTTACACACCCCCACAGGGTTTGCTTTGATTACTTGCAGGGAACAAAAGAATGAGATCCCAAGAGGCCCTAACTGCAGCTGCCGCCGTCGACGCCATCATCTACCGAGGGCCACGAGGGGCCAGCACCAACCCCCCTCAGGTCACCAACGGTGACGAGCTGATCCAGCTGCTGCGCTCTGGGCGTGGCATGATCTCGCAGGCGCGCAGCTGTCGTCGCTCATCTCCGGAGACTCGTCAGGCTCGGGAGAGTTGCTGGATTCCCAGGGGTCATCGCTGCTGCTGGGGGAGCTGTCGGCGGGGCCAAGGGCAGCAACGGCGTCCGCCGCCGCGCCACCCTTGCGGCTCCCTCTAGGGCAGCACTCTAGGTGGCGGCCTTCCCCATCGAAGACCTTGAAGAACAACATGGAAGCGCTGTCGAACTCGAAGTGGATGACTGATGACCCACAACCGTAAGGGATCTATTGCAGCGTTTTCGATAAGTAAGAGTGTCGAACCCAACGAGGAGCAGAAGGTATTGATAAGCGATTCTGAGCAAGAAATTACTGCAAGCACTGAAAGATAACTTTTTAGGGGTTTTCTTGATATAAGCAATAGGAAAGTAAAAGCAAACAAAATAAAGGTCTGAGAGTGACAAGTGGCCCAATCCTTTCTGAGCAAAGGAGAGGCCTAGCAACTGAACTTATAAAGGCTAAAGCGTTCCTGAGGACACACGGGAGAGGTAGTCATGTGCTTTCGCCATATTCCGTATCAATACTATGTTATGTGTTGATAAGTGTTGAGTGGGTGGATCTATGCTAGTGCACTCTCTAGACTAAGATGAGTGCACTCTTATGATTAAACACCTTGCAAGCATCCGCAAATACAAGATAGTATTTAAGGCAAAAGCCTAACCATAGCAATACGATCGAGGATCCATTGTTCCCTTATGCAAAAGCGTGCGAACTGGGGTTCAGGTTTCTGTCACTCCGGCAACCCACCGTACGCATTCTTTGTACACAATGTATTCTCCTAGGTCCTTAATAAGGCGAAGTGTTGAGTGTTCGACTCACACAACACCACTAGTAGAATGACAACACAACTTAAGTATCAAACAATACATATTACTTCAACAGCATATGACTACTAACAACAAGACTTTTCCCATGTCCTCAAGAACTAAGGTAACTACTCACAAGACATAAAAGAGATCATGATCAGTGGAGATAATGGATGATAAACAATCTGGACATAATAATATTTCTCCAACAAAACTCAATAGCATTCACCACAAAGTAGTAATCAAGACCGATGGAGTAGAGAGGATAGGTAGTACGAGTTACAACACAAGTTGCAATTGTGAGATGAGATTTGGATGAAGATGGAGATGGTCCTAGTGTTGGGGATGATGTTGATGATGATCTCGATGATGCCCGTGACGATGATGATGACGATGGCGACGATCTCCCCTTCCGGGAGGTGATCTCCCCGGCGGAATCTGCCCGCCGGAGATGGCTTTTTCTCCTCTGTAGGTTTCCGCCACGGAGCAGCGACGGAACTCCGTAAAAACTCTCGTTTTTAGGGTTTTTGGATAACGGAGAGTATATAGGCAAAAGGGGGCAGCCGGAGGTGGGCCAGGGGGTCCAGGCGCCCCCCCCCCCCCCGGCGCGGCCAGGGGGGCGCCACCAGGGCGCCTGGGCACCCTGTGGCCCCCCTCTGGTTGCCCTTTCGCGTGCCTTCGTGATCCGTCTGGAAAATATCTCCCGTCGATTTTCAGGAAATTTGGAGGTATTCTTCTTCAATAACTCAGCGTCCACTTTTTACTGCTGAATCCTGCGTCTGCTGCTTCGGCACCGGAAAGTTGCAAACTGTGTAAAATAGTCCAAAACAACATAAGAACATCATCGTAACGTGAAATATAACAATGAATAAGGATAAATTACGATATAAAATAGTGATGCATTTTGGACGTATCAACACCCCCAAGCTTAGACCTCGCTTGTCCCCAAGCGAATGCTGAGCTCGGTAAACCTGTCCACAAGTTTAGAGAGTGAAGTGTCGATAAATAGAATACGGACAAGAAGCATCACAGCTTCTTTACCAACTCAAATATCCTCAACAGCAATCTTCAACTCATAAGGCCCTTATAAAAGAGTGATAACACTTATATTCGAAAGTAGGGCTAAGGAAACTCATCAAATCATGGCAAACATGTCCTTTGGTCAAAGAACAACAAATAGATTTAACTTTTGCTCTTCCTCTTACGTTTTGATGAGATTAATTGAAGCTTTTGAAAGAACATGTTATAAGGCAAGAAGTGAAAGTGTTAACACAAAGGAAGATATTTGCCTTAGCTGGGCTTTGACAAACAACTTACTTATCAAATGATAATGTCAACAAGGATATGATATGACAAATCTTAATGCAACTTTATATGAATGAATCCTTGTCAACATCAAATGTCTGCTCTCTTTAAGAATAGAAGGAAGTAGGAATAACTGACTCAATCTAAAATTAAAAGATAGGCCCTGCTCTAGGGAAGTAGGGAAAACTCATGTGCTATCCTTAAATCAAACAGAATGGAAACAAGTTTTGAGAGGTGCATGATTTGTCAACGAATGCTAATAGATAACTCAATTACTTCTCGAGCTGGACAAGTTTCGAGGAACGGCTCCCGCATGAGGACGATCACATCCTCTTAATCTCCTTTGTTTATCACTGCCAAAGTTTTCTGATTTCTCATGAACAAAGCGTGAAGGAGGGTTTGTTTGTTATATTATTTTTGAGCCGGGCGCACTCTTTGCCAGTTCCTTCTCGTATTATGGGTTTGCACATTAGACATGCAATCCCGGGGTGAAGCTTGTCCAACTCAAAAAGACCATGAATTAGCTATTACTTCCTCATGAGCTAAAACAGAGGCACAAAATAAAAGATTTTGAACATTTAAGGATAACACATAAATTCTGTACTTTAGGAGGTGGTAGTGGAATACCACGAATAGGAAGGTATGGTGGACTCATATGGAAGGTATTGGTTTAAGGGTATGGATGCACAAGCAGAATTCCGCTTAGTACAGAGTTAGGCTAGCAAAGGTTTTGAGAGAACAGACAATTGATGATGACTAAGATGCAAAGCAATATAAAGCATAAACATTGAGATAAGCATAACACATCAAGTTGTCTTCCTTGTCAGCATAACACTTCAAGCATAATAACATAAAGGTTTTGGCTATGTCGATGCTTTTAAGAAAATCAAGCTTGTTGTTATGACCAAAGCTATGTTTGCCAAGATTAAATAAAGTTTTAACAGCCATACCTGATATAAGGTCAATACTCCCCATAAGAATCATCATATAAGGTCGATTGCGTGAAGAGAGTACCGAGTGCAGCAAAGGAACCAATAGACTTCTCATTAATATTCCATCATAGACGACTCCACACTCATGGATACAATCTCTCCACCGAAGGAGTGATAGACCTTAATGCACAAAACTATTTCATATAGCAACCTCCCTAAACATGATATGACTCTACTTGACTCTAAAAGACAAAAGATAAAGACAAAGATACCGGGCACTCCCCCAAGCTTGGAACAAGCCAAGGGAATGTCGTTACCCAAGGAGATTTCACTCCTCATTCTTGTTGGCGTTGATCACGTAGTCCTCGGCGAAACGCTTCCATGGAAGGGGTTCTCCAGTCTCATATGAGAAGTTTGTCTCGTGAATCCTGCATGCAGCACCCATACTGCGCATAAACCTTAGTTCATACTCACAGTTCTAGTTATGTAGATCATAAATTTGCCCTTGGAGCTCTTCAATTCTTTCTTCAGACGCGGTGATGCTTTTCCACATCTCCTTCATCTCCTTCAGGAAGTAGGTCTTCAGCTCGTTGATGATGTCAAAGTTAGCTTCAACACCACGCTCGATCATCTTCTTGTACTTGAAGACTTCCTACTCCACTTCTTCCAGCCTGGCCTGGATGCTCCCCTCCTTGATAGGTCCCTTCAGATCTTTTTGATGAAGGACACCGTCCTCCATCTGAACAACCTGAGGGTGATTCTTCACCTTAGCGAGGTAAGGGTTGATGACGTTGACAACGAACTTGTCCTTGGGGGAACTTGGAGAAGCCATGGCACCTAGATTCAGCTGAAAGATTCCCTGGCAGAAACAGATCGAAAAGAAAACAAACGAAATCACAAGATACGTTGCCGGAACAATTCGGGCAAATATATAGCAAAAATTTGTGCACAGAAAGGAAGGTAACAGGCTAAAGCGGGGTCGGAGACGGACTTCCGGGTGTCCAGGCGCCCTGGCGGCGCGGCCAGGAGGTAGGGCGCGCCAGGGGGGCGCCTAGACCCCCTGGAGCTCGTCTCCGGCTCCACTTAGGCTCAGAATTTTACTAATTTTGCAAAAACTCATAATACGGAACTTTTATGGCGGTTCGCGATGTTTCCTTACCGTAATACATACCTTTTCTTTATTCTGCTTCTGCTGGTGTCTGAAACAGGGCTGCAACATGTTCTTCGTGAGTTGTTGCGTATATTATATTCACATCAACATTGACAGGGTCTCCTGCTATGTAATGCTTCAGTCTTTGCCCATTCACAACTTGAGGCTTGGTGCCTTCAAAATTGTTAATCTTAATTGCACCAGACCGATAAACTTCTTCAATATGAAATGGCCCTTCCCACCTGGAAAGTAGTTTGCCTGGAGAAAACCTGAAACGAGATCTAAACAACAAAACTTTATCACCAACATTAAATTCACGTTTCAGAATCTTCCTATCATGCCACTTCTTTACCTTTTCCTTGAACATTTTAGCGCTCTCGTAAGCTTCACTTCTCCATTCATCTAGAGAAGTCAAGTTCATGAGACGCTTCTCACCAGCTAATTTTGGGTCAGCATTAAGCTCTCTAATAGTCCAGAAAGCTTTGTGCTCTAACTCTAATGGCAAATGGCAAGCCTTGCCATACACCATCTTATAGGGGGACATGCCCATGGGGTTTTTGTAAGCAGTTCTATATGCCCACAAAGCATCTCCTAACTTATTTGACCAGTCCTTTCTATTTCTGTTTACTGTCTTCTGCAAGATCAACTTAATCTCTCTATTGGTGAGCTCAACTTGCCCACTAGTTTGAGGATGGTATGGTGAAGCAATTCTATGATTGACATCGTATTTGGCTAAAGCTTTTCTAAAAGCTCCGTGCGTGAAGTGTGATCCTCCATCAGTCATGAGATACCTAGGTACACCAAACCTAGGAAAAATTACATCCTTGAGCATTTTCAAAGATGTCTTGTGATCAGCACTTTCAGTGGGGATTGCTTCAACCCACTTGGTCACATAATCAACAGCCACTAAAATGTGAGTGTACTTGTGCGAAGAAGGAAAAGGAACCATAAAATCAAAACCCCAACAATCAAAAGGTTCAATCACTAGTGAGTAATTCATAGGCATCTCATTCCTTCTACTAATGTTACCAACTCTCTGACATTTATCACAGGCTAAAACATAATTTCTAGCATCCTTAAAGAGAGTAGGCCAATAAAAACCTGATTGAAAAACCTTATGTGCATTCCTATCACCGGCATGATGTCCTCCATAGGGACTATCATGACACCGTCTGAGAATATCCTTCTGTTCATGTTCCGGTATGCATCTTCTCACGATCCCGTCGGGACCTTCTTTGAAAAGATGTGGGTCATCCCAAAAGTAGTGCCTCAAATCATGAAAGAACTTCTTCCTTTGCTGAAATGTTAAACCTGGAGGCAAATACTTTGCAACAATAAAATTAGCATAATCTGCATACCAAGGATCGTAAAGAGATTGTACTTTTACAACGGCAAGTTGCTCGTCTAGAAAACTATCGTTGACTGGGATGGGATCGTGCGGTATATCTTCCATCCTTGAAAGATTGTCCGCCACCGGATTGTCTTCCCCTTTCCTATCAACAATCTGCAAATCAAATTCTTGAAGAAGGAGTACCCATCTGATAAGCCTTGTCTTGGCATCCTTCTTTGTCATAAGGTATTTAATGGCAGCATGATCAGTATGAATAATAACTTTGGAATCAACAATATACTGCGTAAACTTATCACAAGCAAAAACTACAGCTAAGAATTCCTTCTCAGTAGTAGCATAATTCCTTTTAGCACTATCAAGGGTTTTACTAGCATAATGTATAACATTCAATTTTTTATCAACTCTTTGTCCTAGAACAGCTCCAACAGCAAAATCACTCGCATCACACATAATCTCAAAAGGTTAATTCCAGTCAGGTGGTTGTACTATAGGAGCGATTATTAAAGCTTTCTTAAGAACTTCAAAAGCTTCCTTACAATCCTCATTAAATACAAAAGGAACATCCTTCTGGAGAAGATTAGTGAGGGGCCTCGAGGTCTTAGAAAAGTCTTTAATAAATCTTCTATAGAAACCAGCATGACCGAGAAAACTGCGAATACCTTTGATGTCCCTTGGATAGGGCATCCTCTCAATAGCTTCGATCTTGGCCTTGTCCACTTCAATTCCCCTTTCGGAAATCTTGTGACCAAGAACAATTCCCTCGTTAACCATGAAGTGGCACTTCTCCCAGTTGAGTACCAAATTTGTCTCCTTGCATCTCTGCAAAACTTTATTAAGGTTGTGGAGACAATGGTCAAAAGAAGTTCCATAGACGGAGAAATCATCCATGAAGACTTCCATAATATCCCCACAGAAACCATGAAAGATAGCAGACATACACCTTTGAAAAGTAGCAGGGGCATTACATAAACCAAAAGGCATACGCCTGTAAGCATAAGTACCAAAGGGGCAAGTAAAGGTGGTCTTCTCTTGATCAGCAGTGTTAACATGAATTTGAGAGAAGCCAGAATAACCATCGAGATAACAAAAGTGGGTATTTTTGGATAACCTTTCAAGCATTTGGTCGATGAACGGCAACGGGTAGTGATCCTTCCTGGTTGCCTTGTTCAACTTCCTGTAATCAATACACATTCTATATCCAATAATAATTCTCTGAGGTATTAGTTCATTCTTATCATTAGGAACCACAGTTGTACCTCCTTTCTTAGGAACACAATGTACCGGGCTTACCCACTTACTATCAGCTATAGGGTAAATAATACCTGCGGCTAGAAGTTTGAGAATCTCAGTTCTTACAACATCCATCATCTTCGGGTTCAACCATCGTTGATGATCAACAACTGGTTTAGCATCAGGCTCAAGGTTGATAGTATGTTGACAGATAGATGGACTAATCCCCTTAAGGTCATCAAGGGTATAGCCAATTGCGCCTCGGTGTTTACGAAGTACTTCCAATAGTCGCTCTTCTTCATATCCTGAAAGGTTAGAGTTGATAATAACAGGATATACTTTATTTTCATCTAAATAAGCATACTTGAGCGTATCGGGAAGAGGTTTAAGATCGAACACCGGGTCTTCTTTTGGTTTTGATAAAATTCCCAAAGGTTCAACCGGAAGGTTGTGCTTCAGGATAGGAGGTTGCCTCAAGAATATTTCATCTAGTTCATTTCTTTCCTGCATATGCAAATCATTCTCGTGGTCCTCCATATATTGCTGCAAAGGATCATTAGGGGGAATAGCAATAGAAGCAATACTTTCAATAATTTTATCATCACTAGGTAGATCGGTACCACGAGGCTGCTTAGAGAACTTAGAAAAATTAAATTCATATGGCTCACCATTGAATTCAACAGAAACTTTACCTTTCTTGCAATCTATTATAGCTCCACAAGTTCTAAGAAAAGGTCTACCAAAAATAATAGGACATAAATTGTCCCTCTCTGAACCAAGTACCAGAAAATCGGTAGGGTATTTTACCTTTCCACATAGGACTTCAACATCCCTCACAATTCCGATAGGAGAGATAGTTGTTCTGTTTGCAAGATGAATGGTAACATCAACTTCTTCAAGTTCACAAGGGGAAATCTCACCGATGATCTCTTCATAAAGTGAATAGGGGATAGCACTTGCACTCGATCCCAAATCGCATAGCCCATAATAATTGTGGTCTCCTATTTTAACAGATACCACTGGAGTACCTGAAATTGGGCCTTTATTCTTGGCTGTGACAAGGTTAGTAGAAACAGCACAAAAATTCACATCAGAATCCAAAACATCATTAGTAACAAGGTCTTTAATCAATGCAACTTGAGGATCGACCCTGATCTGGTCCTCAGGCTCATCAATTCTTCTCTCACTTTTATTTATTACGCCTGTCACAAGAGAGTGCTCCCTTATCCTTGCTGGAAAAGGAGGCTTTTCATATATAACTGCAGGCAAAATAGGGTCAGCAACATGAATATCAACAGGTAGCTCTTTAAAAGGTTCATGATGCTGGTCTCTCTTCTTTTTAAAAGAATCGACATGAGAGGCAAAATGCTTACAGAAATTAATCATTAGATGGGAATCAAGACCAATCTTAGAGCAAAAGGTATTGAAGTAATCAGTTTTCACATAGCTCTCAATATAATCATGTTCATAATTTATAGCGGGTTCAATACCTTTATCGATTTCCCAATCTTCGGTATTCCTCTGGATCCTTTCAATGAGATCCCACCTTTATTCAACACTCTTCGTCTGAAATACCCCACTAGAGGAGGCATCCAGCATCTCCTTATCCTGACGAGAAAGCCTGGCATAAAAATTTGTAAGTATAATTTCCTTGGGAAGCTTATGAACAGGGCATTTGAGCATTAGGGACTTCAATCTCCCCCAAGCTTGAGCAATGCTTTCTCCGTCACGAGACCTAAAGTTATAGATATAATTCCTGTGTCGATGAATTTCATGAAGAGGATAAAACTTAGTATAAAAGAGAGACATAAGCTCCTGCCAGTCAAGCAAGTGTGAGTTATCGAGAAGCCTATACCAATCTGAACTTTATCTATAAGTGATACGGCAAACAATTTCCTCATGACAAACTCCCTCGATACACCTGCAAGCTTAAATAATGAACATAGTTGTGACAAATATAGCAAGTGTTCATCGGGATGTCTGTCTCCTGCATAACGATTAGCCAAAACATAATCGATAATACCAGCTGGTATTTTATAGGGCACAATTTCAGTAGGGGGAGGAGCAACCACCACAGGTGTGGGGCGTCTTCCCGCAAGCAACGATCCAATAACAGGGTTGTCCATAAGGACAAAGAGCAGCAATAGCAAAAATAAAAACAGAATTATAAAAACTTCCTTACCAGTTTCACTTTACCAATAGCGCTACGCTCCCCGGCAACGGCGCCAGAAAATGGTACTTGATGACCCACAACCGTAAGGGATCTATTGCAGCGTTTCCGATAAGTAAGAGTGTCGAACCCAACGAGGAGCAGAAGGTATTGATAAGCGATTCTGAGCAAGAAATTACTGCAAGCACTGAAAGATAACTTTTTAGGGGTTTTCTTGATATAAGCAATAGGAAAGTAAAAGCAAACAAAATAAAGGTACTGAGAGTGACAAGTGGCCCAATCCTTTCTGAGCAAAGAAGAGGCCTAGCAACTGAACTTATAAAGGCTAAAGCGTTCCTGAGGACACACGAGAGAGGTAGTCATGTGCTTTCGCCATATTCCGTATCAATACTATGTTATGTGTTGATAAGTGTTGAGTGGGTGGATCTATGCTAGTGCACTCTCTAGACTAAGATGAGTGCACTCTTATGATTAAACACCTTGCAAGCATCCGCAAATACAAGATAGTATTTAAGGCAAAAGCCTAACCATAGCAATACGATCGAGGATCCATTATTCCCTTATGCAAAAGCGTGCGAACTGGGCTTCAGGTTTCTGTCACTCCGGCAACCCACCGTACGCATTCTTTGTACACAATGTATTCTCCTAGGTCCTTAATAAGGCGAAGTGTTGAGTGTTCGACTCACACAACACCACTAGTAGAATGACAACACAACTTAAGTATCAAACAATACATATTACTTCAACAGCATATGACTACTAACAACAAGATTTTCCCATGTCCTCAAGAACTAAGGTAACTACTCACAAGACATAAAAGAGATCATGATTAGTGGAGATAAATGGATGATAAACAATCTGGACATAATAATATTTCTCCAACAAAACTCAATAGCATTCACCACAAAGTAGTAATGAACACCGATGGAGTAGAGAGGATAGGTAGTACGAGTTACAACACAAGTTGCAATTGTGAGATGAGATTTGGATGAAGATGGAGATGGTGCTGGTGTTGGGGATGATGTTGATGATGATCTCGATGATGCCCGTGACGATGATGATGACGATGGCGACGATCTCCCCTTCCGGGAGGTGATCTCCCCGGCAGAATCTGCCCGCCGGAGATGGCTTTTTCTCCTCTGTAGGTTTCCGCCACGGAGCGGCGGCGGAACTCTGTAAAAACTCTCGTTTTTTGGGTTTTTGGATAACGGAGAGTATATATGCAAAAGGGGTAGCCGGAGGTGGGCCAGGGGGTCCAGGCGCCCCCCCGACGCGGCCAGGGGGCGCGCCCCCAGGGCGCCTGGGCACCCTGTGGCCCCCCTCTGGTTGCCCTTTCGCGTGCCTTCGTGATCCGTCTGGAAAATATCTCCCGTCGATTTTCAGGTAATTTGGAGGTATTCTTCTTCAGCAACTCAGCGTCCACTTTTTACTGTTGAATCCTGCGTCTGCTGCTTCAGCATCGGAAAGTTGCAAAGTGTGTAAAATAGGCCAAAACAACATAAGAACATCATCGTAACGTGAAATATATCAATGAATAAGGATAAATTACGATATAAAATAGTGATGCATTTTGGACGTATCAATGACGGAGGCTCTGTTAGGACGACACACGTGGGTGATTTCGCCCCGTCCTCAAATCATGAAGACACCTGCTGGGGGGACTACCTCGACCTCCGCCTCCGAAGCTTGGCTGCAGCACCCGGCGTGCTGCAACCACAGCTCAGCAGGACCCCTAGTCGGCATCAGCTCCGCGAAGAACCTTGGGAGCCGAATCCAAGAAGGAAGTGGCATCGGTGTCCACACCACGAACTCGCGCAAGGAGCCCTCGGCATGGGTTCGTGGGCTGGCGGCTCGAGCGACCGCAGCTGGATGACCTCGACCACGATGCGAGCGGCACGGGGCGCAACCCCTCTTCTGGAGCCTTGCTCCTGGGCATACAAGGGCAACGGGTAGCCGGGAGGAGGCCGCTCGCACCAAGGCCTCGTCACCTCCAGCCACTCGTTGGCGCAACGGGCGCGGTTGAACCTTTTCTTCGGTGGAAGTAGTTCCTGCTCCTCCCAGGGTTTTTTTTCCTTTCTAAGCAGCGAATAAACTCCTTATCGGTGCCATGGGCATCACAGCAGGACGACGTGACAAGGAGGAAGAAGGAAAGGGCAGGCGACAAGAAGAAGGAGATGAGCAACGGGGGCTTCGCCCTCTCCTCATTTATAGCCAGGAGGAGGCCAACCGCCGGCCTCCACGATCGCACGTAATGATGGTTTTTCTATGCATGCATCAGTATCTCGTCAAGTCGGGCAGTTGCCAAGGCAGCGTGGGGAAGCGGAGACGCCCACGTCCAATCAAGTCGCCACACGTCGACCAAGGATGCAGGCGATTGGGGCCCGCGGCGCTCCGCACTTGCCCCTTGGCTTCTCCTTGAAGCCAAGTTCGAGCGCACCTTGGGCCCACGGGCTACTGTTGGTGTTCTGGGAAAGGGGGTACCCAGACTTGCCTGCCTGCGGCCCATGGCGTGGCTCCATCGGCAGCCTAGTACAGCCAAGCTTCAGCAACCGCAGCTCAAGACCCTCGCGAGGGGCCAAGCCTCGCGAGGCGGATGCCAGCAAGACCTCCCTGGGGGCAGCCTCTCTAGGCTGGCTCCCGAGGAGCGGAGATATATATACAAGGTGCACCTCGCGTGGTTCATGTGACGTGAACCATGACGTCCAAGGCCAGGCGGGCGCCAGTGGGCGCAGTGTTCCAGTTTCCCCTTTGGTGCTAAGGGGGCAAGCGCAGGCGCGGAGTCCCGAGGAATCAAGCAAAGGTTTCCATATTGCTGCAACAAGACCAAGGACTGTCAGGTCGGCAGAATGGAGGTCATCGTGGAGCCCGGCGCAGGGTCACCACCAGAGCCTTTGGCAGGCGAAGACCACTTTTGTCAGGATAGCTTGTACTAGCTATTCCCCTTCAAATTTGGCTGTTGTGGGATCCATTCCCGCCGATATTTGGGAAGAGGACCAAGGCCACTATAAATAGGACCGAGCCACCACCATGCAGGGAGGTTCATCCGGTGGAAAGAGAGAGAGAGAGAGAGAGAGAGAGAGAGAGAGAAAGAGAGAGAGAGAGATCCATTCCACCCTAAACACACCACAAGCTCATTCGAGCCCAAGAACACCTCTCCTATGGAGGCTATTCATCCATTGTACTAGTTCATCCTCAGCCCCACGAGGCAATCCACAACGCACACTGGAGTAGGGTATTACATCGCAAGGTGGCCCAAACCAATATAATCCTCTATGTCCCTTGTTCTTTGAGTTCGTCAAGCTAGGCTGTGGAATCGTAGGGCGAGCACGCTGGGGAGAGAGTGTTCTTTGTGCACACCCCAGAGTTCGAACCTCTCAAGGGTTTGCAGAACCCGAAATCCGATAGGCCCTAGTGACAAGCATTAAGCATAGCAAAGTCATAGCAACATCAATCTCAGGACATAGTGGCTACTAGGGTCCAAGCCCTAACAAAAATAACTCAATTACATGATGAATCTCATCCAGATCCTCACCGACCTGTGAGCCTACGAAGAATTACTCACTCCCGGTGGGGAGCATGATGGAATTGGTGATGAAGGAGGGTTGGTGATGACGAAGACCAAAGATTCCCCTCTCCGGAGCCCCAAACGGACTCCGGATCTAGCCTCCTGACGAAGAACATCAGGTGGCGGCGGCTCAATATCATAAAACGCAATGAAACTTCCTCTATTTCTCTCTCTGAAAATAGGTATTTATGGAGTTGGAATTAGGGTCAGCGGGGCCACTACGTGGGCACAACCCACCAGGGCGCTCTTGGAGGGGGTGGCTTGCTCACGTGTCTTGTGCCCAGCCAGAGCCCCCCTCTCGTGGTTCTTGGTTCCAGTATTTTTCTTTTATTCTAAAATAATTCTCCAAAAAGTTTCGTCCAATTCCAAAAACTTTTATTTCTGCACAAAAACAACACCATGGTAATTCTGCTGAAACAGAGTCACTCTGGATTAGTTTTCATTCAAATCATGCAAATTAGTCCAAAACAAGAGCAGAAGCATTAGGAAACGTAGATACGACGGATACGTATCAACTCCCCCAAGCTTAAACCTTTGCTTGTCCTCAAGCAATTCAGTTGATGAACTGAAAGTGACAAAGAATAACTTTTACAACCTCTTTTGCTCTTCTTTACATAAATAAGCTTAAGTAGCACCTAGGTTTTCAGCAAAGATCATGACTAACCATGTCAAAAATAACCCTTAGAAATTATGTTTAACTCATATCAGTAGCATAATTAACTAGCGAGCAATAATAAGATATCTCAAATGCCAACACTTTGTCAAAACAATCATGATATAATATGACAACAGTGGTATCTCCCTAGCCCTTTCTGAGACCGCAAAACATAAATGCAGAGCACCTTCAAAGTTCAAGCAACGACTAGACAATGTAATTCATGGTATATCAGATCCATTCATGCTAACACCCAACGTCAACTATACTCAAATCATAAGGATGAGAATAGTGCTCTCAAGTGTGGTGCTTATTTGAGAAGATGATGACTCAACATAAAAAGTAAATGGATAGTCCCTTGTAGAGGGAAGCAGTGATTTGTAGAGTGCCAGAGCTCAAAGCTTAAATCAGAGATAGTTTTAATTTTGGGAGGTGTTGTGACGCCCGAAGACCGACGTCCCAGAAGATTCCAGATGTTCCGGGTTCTCCCGTGTGTTTCATTTGTGCTTGTGTTATTTATTTTTGCATTGCATCATGTCATCATGCCATCATGTCTTTAATCTTTTGCATCTCAACTTAAATAAATCGTGTGGATCTTCGATCCATTTAAATCGAGGGAAGTGTGACTTCTCTTTATAACATATCCTCCTAATATTAGGGAGCTATTATAAATAAATATTGCATTTGTTGGAAGTAACCATAACACACTTGCAATATTCCCCAGGCCTCTTATGCTTCAAGTTTCGACCCTCTAACCTTGCCAAATTTTTTTCTTCCCTTTTACTGAGGTTCCTCCAAAAATCTCAACATTTTTTGACCTTCCAAACACCCACTTCTTTTCACACTCATTTGAATTAAATTCAAATGAATTGTTTTCAAAGCCCTTATTCATGTCTCTTTGCAATTTTTCTGGATCAACCGCTTTTAAACGAGTCCAGAAAAGTTACCTGCATGCCTAAATTCTACCCTAACTCTTTCCTTCTCCTCTTTTTCTTTCTTCTTTTTTTTTTTTCCTTCTCTTCTCTTTCTTTTTAGAATAGAAGGAGAGAGTGATAGACCAGCTGGGCTGGCCTCCCAGCCGTCACCAGCAACCCACCGGCCTCCCTGGCCATCTGGGCCTCCCAACGAGCCAGCCCAGCCTCCCTCTCCCTTGCAACCCTAGCCCGACCGCACCCCGATCCCCTCGATCCTCCCTCAGCACCGCACCCCTCCTCTCGTTCTCTTCCCCGACCGCCGCACCCCGATTCCCTCGTTCCCCCTCGCTCGTCCCCCTCGCTCTCCCTCGCAGCCCGAGCCTCCTTCGATCTCCCGAGCCACTCACCCTCGCTCCAGCGCCCTCATCTCCCTCTCCCTTCCTGTGCGCGCCTCCTCGCCCTCACCATGCCTCAGCGCCGAGCGTCGAGCGCCCGTCCTCGCCACCATCGTCGCGCCCCTCACCTCCCTCCGCCGCACGTCGTGGCCTCCCTCCCCGCACCAAGGCCGCCAGCGACGGCCAGCCTCAGCCTCGACGCGCCCCGGTCGTCCTCCTCCTGAATCGCAAAGTCCGACAACAAAGCTCCTCCGCTCTTGTGCCATTTGCACTCGCTGCTGCGACCCGACGTCGCGGTCGATCGCCAGAGCGTCCCTGCCGCCTCCCGCGTCTCCTCGTCAGCACCCAGGCCCCGCCGAGCTCGCTCCTGCTCCTGCTGGCCAACCCTACCCCAATTTACTGCCGTGGCCACTGCGTCCCAGCTCCTCCCTTACTTCTCCGGCTTCATCCTAGGCCGGACAGCAGCACGTCCACCGTCGTCCAGAGCTGTCTGCGGGGGCTCCATTTGGTGCTTCATAGAGATGTCGCCAAGTTCCTCTACGCACAGACTCGCCAAGTGCCTCGACGACCAAGTGTACGACTACAGGGTTTCGCCAAGTACCCCAACGGCACGACCACAAGAACCCGAGTACAACTTCAGCTGGTGTGTTTTTCGCCAAGTTCGACTCCCGTCGTCGTGTACCACTACTTCCTCGACGAAAAGAGAACGACTACATGGCGATGCGACAAGTACCCCTACCGATGACCGTGAACGACTACTTCCACTACCGTCGCCGATGACCCGTGTAATGCAAGCGTCAAGTTCGACTATCGTCGCCCCGAAGACGTCCGATGCCGCGACAAGTACCTCTTCGGAAACGTGAACCACTACTTCCTCTACGACCTCGAACCGCCCCGAAACGAGCGCTTCGAAGGTATAACCCCAAGCCGATGACCCGTGGAATGCATGTGTTGTATGAGATGTTTCCCTTGTGTGCACCGTGCCCGTTTCGCCTTTTGTCATGCTCCTCGGTTGCCTCGTCGCCGACCCGTGGGAACCCGATGACGGGATCACCCCACCTTCCATCTTGTTCGACTCGTTCACGCCACCTTTTCTTTTGCACCGGTCTCTCAACGAGTTACCGGAACCGAGATGTTGCCGTTGCATAATTTTCGGATCGTTGTCGTGACACCCTTTCCTTCCACCACGGTGACAAGTGCTTCAAATCTCTTCATGTTCCCTTTTAATAAACTTGCATAAAACTTGATCATGTCATCCGCATCATGTTAACAACATTTAAAATGTGTGAATTGTTGTTTGCTTAAAAATTGCTAAACATGCTCATGGGGATTTTTTTTCCAGAATTGTTGTTTGTCATTCCGGCCTCATTAAAACTTGCCTAAATAGGTAGTTTTCTCTTGCTTCACCTCCTGCCATGTTAACAAACATTTAAACTTGTCTTGTAAATAAACGAGAGTCAATTAAATAATTAAAATGTGGTGTTTCGTCAATATGCAACTCGTTGCATATTGAGCTCCACTTAACTTGTAGTACTTGTTTGTGCACTTTGCCATGACATGCATATTTAAACCGGACATGCATCATACTTGTTTGTGCATCATGCCATGGTTATGATATGTGTGTTTACCGTGTTGCTTGTTTCTTTCCGGTTTGCTTCCCTCGTTAGCTTCGGGTTCGTTCCGGAGTTGTGAGGTTCGGTTCGACTACTTCTTGGACTCGTCCTTCTTCCTTCGGGATCCCAGGCAAGATGATCATACCCTTGGATACCTTTAATACCATTGCCATGCTTAGTTGTCTCGATGCTATCGTTACATGTCGCGCTACCCATCTTTTATGTCAGCCTCTCTTTGTTGCCATGAAACCTCTAACCTTTTGACACCTTCCTAGCAAAACCACTGTTTGGCTATGTTATCCGCTTTCTCAGCCCCTTTTATAGCATTGTTAGTTGCAGGTGAAGATGAAGATCGTTCCAAGAGGGAACTTGTTGTGGACTATCACAATATCTATAATTATTTTTAACACACCTATATACTGGGCATGGGTGGAAGGCTTGGCCTTTTGCTCGGTGTTTTGTTCCACTCATGCCACCTTAGGCGCCGATAAACCGGCATTATGTTCCTTGATTTTGCGTTCCTTACACGATGGGTGGATGGGGACCCCTTGACAGTTCGTCTTTGAATAAAACTCCTCCAGCAAGGCCCAACTTTGGTTTTAATTTGCTCATAATAACAACTTATTTAATTAATTAAATTGCATAGGGAGTTAGCGCTACCCGAGGATTCTTTCTACATAGCAGGGGGGCCAGTGCTGATGGTGTTAGTCCCAAACGGGGGTTCTGTGGGGCCACCACGGGGAGACTCGAGGATTGGTTTTACTCGTACTATCGCCCATCCGGTTGTAGCCTGAGACGAGATACGCGCGGCTACTATCAGGGTGTCGACACACCGGGAGGTCTTGCTGGACTTGTTTTACCATTGTCGAAATGTCTTGTGCACCGGGAAGCCGAGCCTGATCAGATTTTCCCTAAGATAAGGGGTGATGATATTATATTTATCACTTCAGCTAATTGTGAGAGCTTGTGATGGGCTAAGTTGGGACACCCCTGCAGGGTTATAATCTTTCGAAAGCCGTGCCCGCGGTTATGTGGCAGATTGGAATTTGTTAATGTCCGGTTGTAGAAAACTTGACAGAGGATCCGAAGTAAAACACACAACTGTGTGAGTAACCGTGACTGTCTCTTTTCACTTTGAGAAGAGAACACGATGGGGTTATGTTTGACTCGTATGTAGTTCAGGATCTTTAGCGATCACTACTAGTTGCGACCGTTTGCGTAGATGCTCATCTTATTCTTGTACTCGTAAGTTAGCCACCATATTATGCTTAGCCGCTGCTGCAACCTCACCACTTTACCTCCTCCTATCCATAAAGCTTTGCTAGTCTTGATACCCATGGTTATGGGATTGCTGAGTCCTCGTGGCTCACAGATACTACAACACCAGATGCAGGTTCAGCCGAGATTGATGCAGGAGATGGAACAGAACTTACGGGAGCTCAATGAAGAGCGTGGCCGTATACTTGCGACGATCTCGACGATCAGTAGTGGTTTCTACTAGGGGCGATTCGGACCTGTGGCTTTATGTTTGGTATCTTTCTTTTGTATCTTCGCCCGTAGTCGGGTTGTGATGTTTTGAATGATGTTTTGCTTATGTAATGTTTTGTGTGAAGTGGCAAGTGTAAGCCAACTATCTCCTTTTGCAATTTCATCCCCATTTTTACATGAGTCGTGCAAAGATACCAAACATGAGATCATTCCAGAATGGGCTTATACCTTTAAGTCGTGCCTCGACATGTAGGAGGTATAGTCCCATCCTGGGCATAACAAGTTGGTATCAGAGCCTTCTCCGACCTAGAAGCCCCCACTGATTGATCGAACCGTTGACGGTTGAGTCTAGGCACACACTTGAAAATGTTTTGCGTCCTATATATATATATATATATATATATATATATATATATATATATATATATATATATATCGGAGAGTAGGATTTCTTTTGCTCCTCATCTCTTTTCACTCTGTTGAGGACTCCTGACGATTACTCTTATCTCTTCTACTCTCAAAAATTCACCAATTTTTTTTAGGATCACGCGAGTATAGTTTGGATTGTTCCGATGTCTTTGTGACGAGAACATTGTTCTCGATGCCTCCTGTCATTAGGGGTTGTGGCAGTGTCCCGGGGAGTTGAGCTCCGAGGTGTTGTCGTCACAAATATATCGCATCAGTTCTGGAATACTTAAGACGGCCGACATCGAAAACTCTCCTATGCGGTTAGTGGCAAGATAACCCCGACATCACCCAGTACTGGGGAGGTAGTTCGGGAGTATTGCCATAGCTTGTATAGTAGATGCGTTTCGAAGGTCCGAGGTAAACGGTTTCCGGAAATAACTGGTTATGTGTTGAAGGATGGATACAGCTGGATGTAGGATTAGAGTTGAGTGCGCGGTGCTTCCCCTGTATCCCCAACACCTGATTGCATAACTGGAAACTTTCAGAAATTAATAGGTGGGTTATTCTAGTAGCTCGTAGGCATTCTTCCAACGATTGCATGATATGGAGTTTGGGGTTCTACATTGAGTGAAGTGATTTATGGACGTTGTTCCGATCGGGAGTTGCATCTTAAAGGGTCCTTGGCTATGCTGATCCGAGGATTGCAAAACCCTTTTGTAACACGTTCCATAAGCTTTCAGCACGAATATGTCGAACGAAGCTTCTATCTTGTATTTGTTCTATCTGCTCCTTGTTGCTTTTATTTATTTTTTGTTCTTCCAAGTGGCTTCTCGACAAGTTGATGTACCTACGGAATTCATTCGTTCAATTCTCTGTTCAGATGATATTGTGAAGATTATGTTGCTACATATATATCATTTGTTTTGTTTTTATTCTGGTATTCGAGTTGCTTCGATGTCAAGTGTTGATTCCATACCTTTCCTAATCGGTGTTCTCATATTGATATGGGAGTGCTACTCCTTAATCATCAAGATGGTCATGTTAAATTCTTTTCAACCGGTGTCCATTTTGTTCGTCTCAAGTTGTCTTTGTTTTCCCCACCCTCCCACCCTTCTTCTTCATGGAGCCAGAAATTCACAAATGAAATATCCATTTTATTGATGTGATATTTCTTCATTCTTTTCCTTTAATGTTCTTATCCGGTGATTTATCGTGAAGATGCTCAGGAAACTCCAAGTTCATCATTCTTTTGTTCTCAAATTCTGCCGGTGGATGTAATTCAAGACTTCGGTGTTGATCTTATCCTTTTCCTCTTTTCACAATGCTTTCTTATTCCGGTGCTCAAATTAATCATTCTCCTCTTGCTATTCGTATCCGGAGAGGTGAAGGTATCTCAGAAGATTCACGTTTCCATTCGCAATCCTTTCAAGCTATTTTGAGATTGTCATCTTATTCTAGTCATTTAATTCAACCGGTGCAATATCTCTTAAGCAATCTTTTTCACCGGTGATTTTCTTTTCAGTGGGCCCTAACCCACAGGTCTTTTTCCAGGATCTTACCTAACTCTTCTATTTTTTCTGGAGTTATACTCAAATTCTTTTCAAAATGTGACGTAAGAATGGATTACATTAGTCATCTGCCTTCTCCCAGATCCGGAGGGCCTATACAATTCATGGTGGTGTATCTCATCATCTTCTCAGATTTTGAAGACCCGAAGACGAGTTTCTCTTAAATCTTGGCCGTTCTCTTGAAGGTTCGTGGTTCTAGCTTCATGCCATCCTCATTATTGTTCAGATTGTGAGGAATTCTTTTATACCATCCGAAGCATTTCATGAATTCTTCCTATTGTGATCCTCCGAAGGCCATCATTTCAAAAGATTTCTTCATTCTCAGTTTTCAACTTCGTCCTCCAAATATTCTTCATCGATGTCTCTTCGTTCGTCTCCATATTCTTACGGTGGTTCGTTCAAGATTACTCTTTCGTTGTTATTGTATTAATTCTTTTGCTCTTTTCATAATCCTACCGGTGGTTCGTTGAAGATTTACCCAAGCTTGTGCGAGATCTCTCTTAATTCCTTGCAACGAGAATAAGTAGTATGCCAAATCCTTTGCTTGTCGTCAATTTAAATTGATGAAGGATATGCATAACATAATTCTTATTCTTATTTCATCCAAGTGGGTTAATCCCTTCGTTTAGAGTTTATTCATGAGAAATAAATTCTAGGTTTCAAGTTGTTCATCTTGTTTTCCGGAGTTCCAAGTTATTTCAGTTATATCATTTCAAAGCTCCATCTAATTCGTCGCAAGCCTTGAGTCTTATTCTTTTCATCTTTCACTTCTCATGCTTTCATTACCGGAGTTCTCATGGTGGTTCATCATCATTTAATTAATCCTCGAAGTCTTCATCAAGATACTTGTTGGAGCTCAAGCATTCTTCATCATGCTTTCCAAGTGCAATTCTTTCTACCTTTATTGTTTGAGATGGTGGTATGCCATTTTTGACAATTTCCCTTAATGTTTAATGTTTCACAAGTTGTCAGGAATGAGATATTTAAACCCATCATTTTCCTTGTCCAGGAGATCTTTTCAACCCTTTAATTATTCATTGGAGTAATCTTAGGTTATAATTCACCAAAAAGCGTTCCCTGAGAATTGTTGCTATTATGGTGCTTATAAATGACCCAAGTTCTTCATTTATCATTCTCGGGAAATAAGTTTTTCGTCTGCTTGTTGATCTCAATCCAATCAAATGTTTTCGTAAGTGGCTGGTTGTCACCTCATAATTTTGAGATGTTTTCCATAAGCCCACATCAAGCTTATTCTTTTGTTGATTGTTTTTCCAACAACTCTGTTCAACCCTTCTTCATAAGGATGCTTTCAAAATCATTTCTAGTTGAAGATGTTATTCTTCTTCGATCTTTTCACTCCATTATTCGTTCTGGAGGCTTTGTGGTATTGCTCTCTTCGAACCATCATCTTGTCATATCGAGTTCATGTTCTTCCCTTGCTTGTCTATTTATCCAGAGTGCTGTATTCTCCATTCTAATTCTCTCATCTTATCAAGTTTTGTCTATCCTTTTACCGGAGTGCTGTCTGAGTCTTTCTTACCCCTTGTGCCATTCTTTCAATTGTTTCGGAGGCAATATGTTGTTGATTTCATCAAGTATCATTCCATCTCCTCAAGTTCATGTTCAATTCCTTCCATTTTCAGACGGAGTGTTGTCCAAATTCTGTCATTCTTATTCCTTGGCTATACCATTGCGGTTTCATATTCTTTTGGTTCGTAAACTCTTGTTTCATGTCTTTCAATCTACAAGGTTCTCGTAATGTTCCTCGTTCCTCCTTTTACCGGAGTGCTCTTAACTTCGTTCATCTCTGTTGTATTCTTTCCTTCAAGATTGTTCAACCTCTCAAGGTTCTTTGGTTTCACCCGTCTGTCAAAGAAGCAACTTTGTTTTACCTCTTCCTCTTCCGTTTTTCTTTACCGGTGCTATCTCTAGGATCTCGGGTCGAGATCATCTGTTAGTGTGGGAGAGTTGTGACGCCCGAAGACCGACGTCCCAGAAGATTCCAGATGTTCCGGGTTCTCCCGTGTGTTTCATTTGTGCTTGTGTTATTTATTTTTGCATTGCATCATGTCATCATGCCATCATGTCTTTAATCTTTTGCATCTCAACTTAAATAAATCGTGTGGATCTTCGATCCATTTAAATCGAGGGAAGTGTGACTTCTCTTTATAACATATCCTCCTAATATTAGGGAGCTATTATAAATAAATATTCCATTTGTTGGAAGTAACCATAACACACTTGCAATATTCCCCAGGCCTCTTATGCTTCAAGTTTCTACCCTCTAACCTTGCCAAGTTTTTTTCTTCCCTTTTACTGAGGTTCCTCCAAAAATCTCAACATTTTTGGACCTTCCAAACACCCACTTCTTTTCACACTCATTTGAATTAAATTCAAATGAATTGTTTTCAAAGCCCTTATTCATGTATCTTTGCAATTTTTCTGGATCAACCGCTTTTAAACGAGTCCAGAAAAGTTACCTGCATGCCTAAATTCTACCCTAACTCTTTCCTTCTCCTCTTTTTCTTTCTTCTTTGTTTTTTTCCTTCTCTTCTCTTTCTTTTTAGAATAGAAGGAGAGAGTGATAGACCAGCTGGGCTGGCCTCCCAGCCGTCTCCAGCAGCCCACCGGCCTCCCTGGCCATCTGGGCCTCCCAACGAGCCAGCCCAGCCTCCCTCTCCCTTGCAACCCTAGCCCGACCGCACCCCGATCCCCTCGATCCTCCCTCAGCGCCGCACCCCTCCTCTCGTTCTCTTCCCCGACCGCCGCACCCCGATTCCCTCGTTCCCCCTCGCTCGCCCCCCTCGCTCTCCCTCGTAGCCTGAGCCTCCTTCGATCTCCCGAGCCGCTCACCCTCGCTCCAGCGCCCTCATCTCGCTCTCCCTTCCTGTGCGCGCCTCCTCGCCCTCGCCATGCCTCAGCGCCGAGCGTCGGGCGCCCGTCCTCGCCACCATCGTCGTGCCCCTCACGTCCCTCCGCCGCGCGCCGTTGCCTCCCTCCCCGCACCAAGGCCACCAGCGACGGCCAGCCTCAGCCTCGACGCGCCCCGGTCGTCCTCCTCCTGAATCGCAAAGTCCGGCAACAAAGCTCCTCCGCTCTGCTGCCATTTGCACTCGCTGCTGCGACCCGACGTCGCGGTCGATCGCCAGAGCGTCCATGCCGCCTCCCGCGTCTCCTCGTCAGCGCCCAGGCCCCGCCGAGCTCGCTCCTGCTCCTGCTGGCCAACCCTACCCCAAGTTACTGCCGCGGCCGCCGCGTCCCAGCTCCTCCCTTACTTCTCCGGCTTCGTCCTAGGCCGGACAGCAGCACGTCTACCGTCGTCCAGAGCTGTCTGCGGGGGCTCCATTTGGTGCTTCATAGAGATGTCGCCAAGTTCCTCTACGCACAGACTCGCCAAGTGCCTCGACGACCAAGTGTACGACTACAGGGTTTCGCCAAGTACCCCAACAGCACGACCACAAGAACCCGAGTACAACTACAGCTGGTGTGTTTTTCGTCAAGTTCGACTACCGTCGTCGTGTACCACTACTTCCTCGATGAAACGAGAATGACTACATGGTGATGCGACAAGTACCCCTACCAATGACCGTGAATGACTACTTCCACTACCGTCGCCGATGACCCGTGTAATGCAAGCGTCAAGTTCGACTACCGTCGTCCCGAAGAAGTCCGATGCCGCGACAAGTACCTCTTCGGAAACGTGAACCACTACTTCCTCTACGACCTCGAACCGCCCCGAAACGAGCGCTTCGAAGGTATAACCCCGAGCCGATGACCCGTGGAATGCATGTGTTGTATGAGATGTTTCCCTTGTGTGCACCATGCCCGTTTCGCCTTTTGTCATGCTCCTCGGTTGCCTCGTCGCCGACCCGTGGGAACCCGATGACGGGTTCACCCCACCTTCCATCTTGTTCGACTCGTTCACGCCACCTTTTCTTTTGCACCGGTCTCTCAACGAGTTACCGAAACCTAGATGTTGCCGTTGTATCATTTTCGGATCGTTGCCGTGGCACCCTTTCCTTCCACCATGGTGACAAGTGCTTCATATCTCTTCATGTTCCCTTTTAATAAACTTGCATAAAACTTGATCATGTCATCCGCATCATGTTAACAACATTTAAAATGTGTGAATTGTTGTTTGCTTAAAAATTGCTAAACATGCTCATGGGGATTTTTTTCCAGAATTGTTGTTTGTCATTCCGGCCTCATTAAAACTTGCCTAAATAGGTAGTTTGCTCTTGCTTCACCTCTTGCCATGTTAACAAACATTTAAACTTGTCTTGTAAATAAACGAGAGTCAATTAAATAATTAAAATGTGGTGTTTCGTCAATATGCAACTCGTTGCATATTGAGCTCCACTTAACTTGTAGTACTTGTTTGTGCACTTTGCCATGACATGCATATTTAAACCGGACATGCATCATACTTGTTTGTGCATCATGCCATGGTTATGATATGTGTGTTTACCGTGTTGCTTGTTTCTTTCCGGTTTGCTTCCCTCGTTAGCTTCGGGTTCGTTCCGGAGTTGTGAGGTTCGGTTCGACTACTTCTTGGACTCGTCTTTCTTCCTTCGGGATCCCAGGCAAGATGATCATACCCTTGGATACCTTTACTACCATTTCCATGCTTAGTTGTCTCGATGCTATCGTTACATGTCGCGCTACCCATCTTTTATGTCAGCCTCTCTTTGTTGCCATGAAACCTCTAACCTTTTGACACCTTCCTAGCAAAACCACTGTTTGGCTATGTTACCCGCTTGCTCAGCCCCTTTTATAGCATTGTTAGTTGCAGGTGAAGATGAAGATCGTTCCAGGAGGGAACTTGTTGTGGAATATCACAATATCTATAATTATTATTAACACACCTATATACTGGGCATGGGTGGAAGGCTTGGCCTTTTGCTCGGTGTTCTGTTCCACTCATGCCACCTTAGGCGCCAATAAACCGGCATTATGTTCCTTGATTTTGCGTTCCTTACACGATGGGTGGATGGGGACCCCTTGACAGTTCATCTTTGAATAAAACTCCTCCAGCAAGGCCCAACTTTGGTTTTAATTTGCTCATAATAACAACTTATTTAATTAATTAAATTGCATAGGGAGTTAGCGCTACCCGAGGATTCTTTCTACATAGCAGGGGGGCCAGTGCTGATGGTGTTGGTCCCAAACGGGGGTTCTGCGGGGCCACCACGGGGAGACTCGAGGATTGGTTTTACTCGTACTATCGCCCATCCGGTTGTGGCCTGAGACGAGATACGCGCGGCTACTATCAGGGTGTCGACACACCGGGAGGTCTTGCTGGACTTGTTTTACCATTGTCGAAATGTCTTGTGCACCGGGAAGCCAAGCCTGATAGGATTTTCCCTAAGATAAGGGGTGATGATATTATATTTATCACTTCAGCTAATCGTGAGAGCTTGTGATGGGCTAAGTTGGGACACCCCTGCAGGGTTATAATCTTTCGAAAGCCGTGCCCACGGTTATGTGGCAGATTGGAATTTGTTAATGTCCGGTTGTAGAAAACTTGACAGAGGATCCGAAGTAAAACACACAACTGTGTGAGTAACCGTGACTGTCTCTTTTCACTTTGAGAAGAGAACACGGTGGGGTTATGTTTGACTCGTATGTAGTTCAGGATCTTTAGCGATCACTACTAGTTGCGACCGTTTGCGTAGATGCTTATCTTATTCTTGTACTCGTAAGTTAGCCACCATATTATGCTTAGACGCTGCTGCAACCTCACCACTTTCCCTCCTCCTACCCATAAAGCTTTGCTAGTCTTGATACCCATGGTTATGGGATTGCTGAGTCCTCGTGGCTCACAGATACTACAACACCAGATGCAGGTTCAGCCGAGATTGATGCAGGAGATGGAACAGAACTTCCGGGAGCTCGATGAAGAGCGTGGCCGTATACTTGCGACGATCTCGACGATCAGTAGTGGTTTCTACTAGGGGCGATTCGGACCCGTGGCTTTATGTTTTGGTATCTTTCTTTTGGATCTTCGCCTGTAGTCGGGTTGTGATGTTTTTAATGATGTTTTGCTTATGTAATGTTTTGTGTGAAGTGGCGAGTGTAAGCCAACTATCTCTTTTGCAATTTCATCCCTATTTTTACATGAGTCGTGCAAAGATACCAAACGTGAGATCATTCCAGAATGGGCTTATACCTTTAAGTCGTGCCTCGACACGTAGGAGGTATAGTCCCATCCTGGGCATAACAGGTGCACCCTTCCTGTCAACACTACGACCAAGGGTTATCAATACCTTCCATGCTAAACAAATTAGTGCTGGGGAACGTTGCATGGGCAACAACAAAATTCCCACACTCACCAAGATCAATCTAGGATATGAACATCTAAAAGAGGAGAGATTGGATCTACGTACCCTTCTAGATCGCAAAGCGGAAGCATTAATAAATGCGGTTGATGTAGTCGAACGTCTTCGCGATAAAATCACAATCCGTCCCACGAACTCCCGATCAAGTGCCGAACGGACGACACCTTCACGTTCAGCACACGTGCGGCTCGATGATGTCTCCTCCTTCTTGATTCAGCAAGGTAGGGAGTAGAAGTAGATGGATCACAACTAGCACGACGATGTGATGGAGATGGTGGTGGAGCAATCCCAGCAGGGCTTCGCCAAGTGCTGCCGTAGATGCAATCTGAGGAGAAAACAGAGTAATGGGAGAGCTAGGGCTGCCTCCAGGGCGTGGGAATTGGTGTGCCCAGCCCCCACGCCCCTCCCCACTATATATAGGGGTGTGGGAGGCCTAGGGGCGCAGCCCTAGCCCCTCCTCGGAGGACGGGAGGTGTCCTAGGCGAAGGAGTGCCCTCCAAGTCAAGTGGAGGGCCCTTCCCCTTAGGGTTCCCTTACCCTAGGTGCATGGGCCTCTTTGGGGCTGATGCCCCTGGACCAATAAGGCTAGGACACCCTCCACAACCCATGCATGCCCTAGGTGTTGGAGGGACCCTTCCGAACTCCTCCGGAACCCTCTAGAACCTTCTAGAACCTTCCGGAAGCTTCCCGAAACAATATCGGTAAAACCCAGAACTTTTCCGGTAGCCAAAATATGACTTCCCATATATAAATCTTTACCTATGAACCATTCTGGAGCACCTCGTGACGTCTGGGACTCCGAACAACATTTGGTCACCAACATGAATATCCCAGTACTACTCTAGCGTCACCGAACGTTAAGAGTGCGGACCCTACGGGTTCGAGAATCATGTGGACATGGCCGAGACACCTCTCTCACTACCGCAGGATGCTGCTAACGCGACACTACTATCAGAGACCCTTCAAGAAACTATGTGCGATGCAATCATCGCAAATGGTGCTGTATGAAAACCGTCAAAAATGTGTAAAACGTTTGCGAAGACGGATGCATCAAACACGGTTCAGATTTTAGTTGTGTGTGCCATGCAGGGCATACGGTTCAGCTCACTTAACTGTTTGCAATGAGGAGGAACAAAAGAAACGGGCAGCTAGATGAAGGTGTGTGCGATGTACAGCATACAGTTCACTCGGATGAACTGTTTGTGATTAGGCAACACAAAAGAAACGGTCAGCCCGATCAAGGTGTGTGCGATGTACAACATACGGTTCACTCAGATGAACTGTTTGTGATTAGGCAAGAGAACAGAAACAGTTCAATATAACAAGATATGTGTGATACGCGGCAAACAGGTCTCTAATCAGAAATGTGTGCGAAGACCGATAATAACACAAACGATTGCTTCTAATGAAGCGTATGTGATATGCTCTGTCTAAACAACATCTATTGGCCTTTGTGGGACGGGCAGTCATCCGGATACGCCATAAGGATGTGAAGAGGCATTCCTATCAGCAAGGACTAGTTGTTCCACCACCAGCTCATGTAAGAAAACTATCAAGTTAAGTGTGCTCAGGCTGGAGTAGCCATCAGATGGGTGAATGGATGGGAAGTTGTGTTGATGTTAAATTAACCGATAGGATGGGTCATTTCGGTCAAATGACCGAAATGCCCCATTCCCTAGCTGATTTAACCTCGAGGTCCTTGTTTTTTTTTAACACATGTTAAAGAAGTTCTACCACATTACTTTTTGACAATGTGCGATACGTGGCATACAGTTGATCCATCCGACATGTTTGTGATGGAATAGACCGTGTGTGTTGTGGGCAAACACTTGCTAGTATTCAACCATTTGGGATTGATTAATTCATCACCGACGGGTTCCCTAGTGTGGTCCGTGTTCATCTGATCATCATCTACTTCTTGTGCTAGCTCGATGTTCCTTCTATGCTAAGTTTCCATTACTTGATGGCGATTTATGAACACGCCACCGTTTCCCGCCATTTCCTCACTTGTTTCCCACAACCCAACTATATTGCTCATAGGCAGCGCGTGACGCACGAAGGCGACAAGTGCAGCCTATAGCACATCCACCTTTTTCAAGCATGCCAACCCACCAAAGCGCCGCCTCTGCTATCAACCTCGTCGACGAGGAAAACGAGCAGGTGCCACGGCCCGTCGAGGCCGAGGTGCTCCCCAGCAACGCGATGGACGACACCGTGATGTGCGTCATCGCCAGGGTTGAGCAGACCTTTGGCGCATGGAGCTTGAGCACCGCGGATCAAGATAGGCATGTCAGCAATGACAGGCTGCAGCTCGCCATGCAACATGATCGGTGGCACGCCACAGAGCAATCTAGGCTCGTTCGCGCCGATATTTTGCGGCTCGCCACATGGCTAGACCGTTGGAGCACCGCAGAGCGAGAGGCGCGGCGCACATCACAGCAAGAGCAGATCCATCGGTGCTTGCCTACTGTTGACACGGCGTCGCAGTTGGGTACACGTCCCGTTAGTACCCCCATTCCTCACCAGAAGTTGGCAGAGGCCCACAGAGCCGAACTGGCACCAGAGGTTGGCCGCACCATACTAGCATCGGACGGCCGCCGCGCCGTTCGCATGTGTGCCGCCGTTCGCCTTGTCCGCGGCCCGCTGGATGCCAACGCGCTGGTCCGTAGGCTCGACCACCTCCTTGGCCCAGGTGTCCACCTGGGCGCAGTAGAGGAATGATACGTCTCTGTCGTATCTATATTTTTTTATTGTTCCATGCCAATATTCTACAACTTTCATATACTTTAGGCAACTTTTTATACTATTTTTTGGGACTAACATATTGATCTAGTGCGCAATGCCAGTTCCTGTTTGTTGCATGTTTTTTGTTTCGCAGAATATCCATATCAAATAGAGTCCAAACAGGATAACAACGTACGGAGATTTTTTTTTCTGGAATATATGTGAATTATGGGAAGCGGAACCAACATGAGACGATGCCCGAGTGGCCCACGAGGGTGGGGCGCGCCCAGGGGCAGGCGCGCCCTGGGCCCTCGTGGCCACTCCGTAAGGCGGGTTGTGCCCTTCTTTCTCTGCAAGAAAGCTAATATCAGGATAAAAATCGTGTCCAAAATTCAGCCCAATCGGAGTTACGGATCTCCGGGAATTTAAGAAACGGTGGAAGGCCAGAATCTAAGAACGCTGAAATAGAGAGAGACAGAGAGACAGATCCAATCTCGGAGGGGCTCTCGCCCCTCCCATGCCATGGATACTATGGACCAGAGGGGAAACCCTTCTCCCATCTAGGGAGAAGGTCAAGGAAGAAGAAGAAGGAGGGGGCTCTCTCCCCCTTGCTTCCGGTGGCATCGGAGTGCCGCAGGGGCCATCATCGTCATCACAATCTACACCAACAACTTCACCGCCGTCATCACCAACTCTTCCCCCCTCTATGCAGCGGTGTAACCCCTCTTCAACCCGCTGTAATCTCTACTTAAACATGGTGCTCAACGCTATATATTATTTCCCAATGATGTATGGCTATCCTATGATGTTTGAGTAGATCCGTTTTGTCCTATGGGTTAATTGATGATCGTGATTGGTTTGAGTTGCATGTTTTATTATTGGTTCTGTCCTATGGTGCTCTCCATGTCGCGCAAGCGTGAGGGATCCCTGCTATAGGGTTTGCAATATGTTCATAATTTTCTTATGGTGGGTGGCATGAGTGACAGAAGCACATACCCGAGTAAGTAGGTTGTTTGCGAATGGGAATAAAGAGGACTTGATACTTTAATGCTATGGTTGGGTTTTACCTTAATGATATTTAGTAGTTGGAATGCTTGCTAGAGTTCCAATCATAAGTGCATATGATCCAAGAAGAGAAAGTATGTTATCTTATGCCTTTCCCTCAAATAAGATTGCAATAGTGATTACCAGTCTAGTTATCGATTGCCTAGGGACAAATAACTATCTCGTGACAAAAAGCTCTCTACTAAAAGTAATTTAGTTGTATCCATATGTTAACAGCCCCTAGTTTTATTTACGTGCTCTTTATATTCTTGCAAACCTATCCCACAAAAACCACAAAGTACTTCTAGTTTCATACTTGTTCTAGGTAAAGTAAACGTCAAGCGTGCGTAGAGTTGTATCGGTGGTCGATAGAACTTGAGGGAATATTTGTTCTGCCTTTAGCTCCTCGTTGGGTTCGACACTCTTACTTATCGAAAGGGGCTACAACTGATCCCCTACACTTGTGGGTTATCAAGACCTTTTTCTGGCGCCATTGCCGGGGAGCAATAGCGTAGGGTGAATATTCTCGTGTGTGGTTGTTTGCTTTATCACTAAGTAGATTTTATTTGCTATTATAAGTTGTTCTCTATCTTTAGTTATGGATATGGAACACGAAATACCAAAAACAATAGGTGTACTTGCTACTCATGGAGATGGGGAACCTCCTAAAACCCTCGATGCTCAGTATGTGAAAGATATTATGCACTACTTTCATAATCCTGAGAAAACCCCATTCAACTATATAATGGGAGTAATGTTTGATCAACGTGAATACTTTAGGGATTATCGCTTGACACAAAAAGGGAAACTATTATGGGACCAAATTTATATGTTGCATTGGTATGATCGATAACTATGCTTGAGATATGATTATACTTGTTGCTCTAGGATGAAGGCTCCACACCTTCCCTTTTCATGCAAATTTAATGATGATGAAACCTTAGCTTCTTATGCTAATGGTATATATGATTATTATTATGTGGAACAAATAGAAGAATTTGTTGCTTTTAAGGGTGCTTATGAAATTGAATCTCTGTTTAAAAGGCATGAAGCTTTTGATGATGATGTTTATAGGCCTGAAAATTTTGCTATATTGAAATATTGCTCTGAGAATTATGAATACAATGCCAATATTGATGCATTTATTGAGAAGGTCTCCGCTGTCCAAGAAGGGACTAATATTTTGCAGGAGTCTATGGAAGAAGAAATTAATGACATTGTGAGCTCATTGGATGAAAAAGATGAGGAGGAGAGCGAAGAACAAAAGGAGGAAGAGCGGATTGATCACCTGTGCTCACCTTCTAATGAGAGTAACTCTTCAACTCATATATTGTTTAATTTCCCTTTGTGCTTACCAAAGGATGAATGCTATGATGATTGTTATGATCCCGTTGATTCTTTTGAAATATCCCTTTTTGATGATGCTTGTTATGCTTGTGGCCAAGATGCCAATATGAATTATGCCTATGGAGATGAACTTGCTATAGTTCCTTATGTTAAACATGAGATAGTTGCTATTGCACCCACACATGATAGTCCTATTATCTTTTTGAATTCTCCAAACTACACTATATTGGAGAAGTTTGCACTTATTAAGGATTATATTGATGGGTTTCCTTTTTACATTACACATGATGATTTTGATGAGTATAATTGCAGGTGCTTGCTGCTCCTACTTGCAATTATTATGAGAGAGAAACTACATCTCCGCCTCTCTATGTTTCCAACATGATAAAATTGCAAGAAAACTGCTTATACTATGCATTGGCCTTTACTTGATGTGCATGAATTGTTCTTGTATGACATGCCTATGCATAGGAAGAGAGTTAGACTTCGTTGTTTCATGACACATATCACTTTGTGCTCACTACTAAATGCCAAATCATTGCTAATAAAAATTGGCTTTGATATACCTTGGGATCCGGGTGGATCCATTACTTGAGCACTATATGCCTAGCTTAATGGCTTTAAAGAAAGCGCTGCCAGGGAGACAACCTGGAAGTTATAGAGAGTCATTTATTTATGTTGTGTGCTTTTATAAAGTTTAAAAACAAAAAATAAAGAGGGGAACCTAAAAAAAATCAAAAAGAAAAGTGAAAGTAAGAAGGACGAGCACCGTTGAAATGGGGGAGCTCCTTGAACTTTGTTCATGCCCATGGAAACTTTGCAAATCTTGAATTACAGAAAATTTTCAACAAAAATATTTATCCCCTTGTACAATTCCGTTGTATTATAAAAATAATGTGCCAAGAGTTTCCTTTAGGATGATTGAACTGCTTGTTGGTTTGTGCGGTGCAAAAAAAGAAACTTTGGCTGTAGTGCGCGATTTTACATTTTTTACTGAAATGTCGAAAGGATATGAAACTTTTTGCAAAGTCTTGCTATACAAATTTTTTATTTCTACTAATTTTTCCATAATTTTTAGAGTTACAGAAGTATGGTTAATGTTCATATTACTACAGACTGTCCTGTTTTCACAGATTGCTGTTATAGCTTCATTATTTGCATATGTTTGAATTCTTGTTGAAGCCTCCTTGACTTGGGGCCATACAATTGTGATAGCATACTGTGGGTAATGTTTGTTCATAATTACACAATAATGTTAGAGAAGTGCATGATGGGATTTTATTGATCATATGCACTAACCCCACCACTAAAAGTTTGATTAAGTTTTGTGTGGATGATGTGTTCGAAGATCGAGGAGGTCACGATATGAGGAGAAGGAGGAGAGGCAAGAGCCAAGCTTGGGGATTCCCAAGGCACCCTGAGTAAATATTCAAGGAGACTCAAGCGTCTAAGCTTGGGGATTCCCCGGAAGGCATCCCACGTTTCTTCAACAAGTATCGGTATGTTTTGGGATTCGTTTCGCTCACATGTTATGCGTAAACTCTTGGAGCGTCGTGTGCTTTTTATTTTTCCATTTAATAAATGCACCATGCTGGTATGAGATAGTCCTTGGTTGATTTATAGAATGCTCTTTGCACTTCACTTATATCTTTTGAGTATGGCTTTATAGAATGCTTCATGTGCTTCAATTATATCTTTTGAAGTTTGGATTGCATGTTTCTCTTCACATAGAAAACCGCCATTTGTAGAATGCTCTTTTGCTTCACTTATATTTATTAGAGTGTGGGCATATCTTTTTTAGAAAGAATTAAAACTCTCTTGCTTCACTTATATCTATTTAGAGAGTTGACAGGAATTGGTCATTCACATGGTTAGTCATAAAATCCTACATAAACTTGTAGATCGTTGAATATGATATGTTTGATTCCTTGCAATAGTTTTGCGATATAAATATGGTGATATTAGAGTCATGCTAGTGGGTAGTGGTGGATTGTAGAAATATTTGTGTTGAGGTTTGTGATTACCCAAGCATGCACGTAAGGTGAACCGTTATGTGATGAAGTCGGAGCATGATTCATTTTATGATTGTCATCCTTTGTGTGGAGGTCGGGATCGCACGATGGTTAAATCCTACCAACCCTTCCCCTAGGAGCATGCGTGTAGTACTTTGTTTCGATGGCTAATAAATTTTTGCAATAAGTATGTGAGTTCTTTATGATCAATGTTGAGTCCATGGATTATACGCACTCTCACCCTTCCACCATTGCTAGTCTCTCATGTACCGTGCAACTTTCGCCGGTACCATACACCCACCATATATCTTCCTCAAAATAGCTATCATGGCATTTCCATGGCCATTCCGAGATATATTGCCATGTAACTCCACCGTTCCGTTTATTATGACACGCACCATCATTGTCATATTGCCTTGCATGATCGTAAGATAGCTAGCATGATGTTTCCATGGCTTGTCCGTTTTTTGATGGCATTGCTATGCTAGATCATTGCACATCCCGGTACACCGCCAGAGGCATTCACATAGAGTCATATTTTGTTCTAGCTTCGAGTTGTAATCTTTGAGTTGTAAGTAAATAAAAGTGCGATGATCTTTATTATTAGAGCATTGTCCCGTGTGAGGAAACAAAAAAAACAAAAAAAAAGAGAGAAAGGCAAAAAAAAGAGATGGCCCAAAAAAAGAGAGGGGGGCTAAAAAGAAAAGGAAAAAAAGAAAAGCCCCTCCCAAAAATGAGAGAAAAAGAGAGAAGGGACAATGTTACTATCCTTTTACCACACTTGTGCTTCATCATAGCACCATGTTCTTCATGATAGAGAGTCTCCTATGTTGTCACTTTCATATACTAGTGGGAATTTTCATTATAGAACTTGGCTTGTATATTCCAACGACGGGCTTCCTCAAATGCCCTAGGTCTTCATGAGCAAGCAAGTTGATGCACACCCACTAGTTTCCTTTTTGAGCTTTCATACACTTATAACTCTAGTGCATCCGTTACATGGCAATCCCTACTCACTAACATTGATATCGATTGATGGACATCTCCATAGTCAATTGATTTGCCTAGTTGATGTGAGACTTTCTCCCTCCTTTTGTCTATGAACACCTTCTATTCCACCCATAGGGCTATGTCCATGGTTCACGCTTATGTATTGCGCGAAAGTTTAAAAAGATTTAGAATTCAAAAGTATGAAACAATTGTTTGGCTAAAACCGGGGTTGTGCATGATTTAAATACTCTGTGTGGTGAAGATGGAGCATAGCCAGACCATATGATTTTGTAGGGATAACTTTCTTTGGCCATGTTATTTTGAAAAGACATGATTTCTTTATTAGTATGCTTGAAGTATTATTGTCTTATTGTCAAATGATAGACTATTGCTTTGAATCACTCGTGTCTTAATATTCATGCCATGATTTGATTACATGATCAAGATTATGCTAGGTAGCATTCCACATCAAAAATTATCTTTTTTATCATTTACCTACTCGAGGACGAGCATGAATTACACTTGGGGATGTTGATACGTCTCCGTCGTATCTATAATTTTTGATTGTTCCATGCCAATATTCTACAACTTTCATATACTTTTGGCAACTTTTTATACTATTTTTGGGGACTAACATATTGATCCAGTGCCCAGTGTCAGTTCCTGTTTGTTGCATGTTTTTTGTTTTGCAGAATATCCATATCAAACGGAGTCCAAACGGGATAAAAATGGATGGAGATTTTATTTGGAATATATGTGAATTTTGGGAAGCGGAACCAACGTGAGATGATGCCCGAGTGGCCCACGAGGGTGGGGGGCGCGCCCTAGGACCTCATGGCCACTCCGTAAGGCGGTTGATGCCCTTCTTTCGCCGCAAGAAAGCTAATATACGGATACAAATCCTGTCCAAAATTCAGCCCAATCGGAGTTACGGATCTCCGGAAATTTAAGAAACGGTGGAAGGCCAGAATCTGAGAACGCACAAATAGAGAGAGACAGAGAGACAGATCCAATATCGGAGGGGATCTCGCCCCTCCCACACCATGGAGACCATGGACCATAGGGGAAACCCTTCTCCCATCTAGGGAGAAGGTCAAGGAAGAATAAGGAGGGGGGATCTCTCCCCCTCGCTTCCGGTGGCACCGGAGTGCCGCCGAGGCCATCATCGTCACCGCAATCTACACCAACAACTTCACCGTTGTCATCACCAAGTCTTCCCCCCGTTATCAGCGGTGTAACCCCTCTTCTACCCACTGTAATCTCTACTTAAAAATGGTGCTCAATGCTATATATTATTTCCCAATAATGTATGGATGTCCTATGATGTTTGAGTAGATCCATTTTGTCCTATGGGTTAATTGATGATCGTGATTGGTTTGAGTTGCAGGTTTTATTATTGGTGCTGTCCTATGGTGCTCTCCGTGTCGCGCAAGCGTGAAGGATCCCCGCTGTAGGGTTTGCAATATGTTCATGATTATCTTATGGTGGGTGGCGTGAGTGACAGAAGCACAAACCCGAGTAAGTAGGTTGTTTGCGTATGGGAATAAAGATGACTTGATACTTTAATGCTATGGTTGGGTTTTACCTTAATGATCCTTAGTAGTTGAGGATGCTTGATAGAGTTCCAATCATAAGTGCATATGATCCAAGAAGAGAAACTATGTTAGCTTATGCATCTCCCTCAAATAAGATTGCAATAGTGATTACCGGTCTAGTTATCGATTGCCTAGGGACAAATAACTTTCTCGTGACAAAAAGCTCTCTACTAAAAATAATTTAGTTGTGTCCTTATCTTAACAGCCCCTAGTTTTATTTATGTGCTCTTTATATTCTTGCAAACCTATCCCACAAAAAACCACAAAGTACTTCTAGTTTCATACTTGTTCTAGGTAAAGTAAACGTCAGGCGTGCGTAGAGTTGTATCGGTGGTCGATAGAACTTGAGGGAATATTTATTCTGCCTTTAGCTCCTCGTTGGGTTCGACACTCTTACTTATCGAAAGAGGCTACAACTGATCCCCTACACTTGTGGGTTATCAAGGAACATGGCCATCGTATCCTCGAGCTGGTGATCTCCGATGAAATAGCCAATTTGGAGCTCAAGATCGCGCTCCAGATGTACCGCGAGCGTGTCGACCGCTTGGACGAACGCGTGCACGTGTTCAGGCAGAGACAAGAGCTATCCAAGGCAAGGGCTACTGGTCATGGTCTCATTGACGCGTTTTTTTTTGTTGAGTCATTTCGACGTGGATAGCTATGTATTCACAGCAATCATAGTATTGCTCTGTTTATTCCTCTGTTTCAATGTGTGTACTCTGTTTTTCGTTCTTATATGTTTTGTTTCAATTTGTGTATATACGCTTTCCATTCTGTATATGTGGATGATACCAGCTAGATTCAAATTAGTCTACAAAAACAGATAGAAAATGGAATTCATAACAGATAGGGTCGTGCTATTCCTCATCCTGGGTGAGGAATTCTTATTCCTCACCCCTGTCAGCTTCTGTACCCATGCTTAAAACTACAATCCGTAAGACAATCAGGTTTGTGTGGTAATATTATAGTTGGAAGGAGGAACCAATACCTGCACTAAAACCACCGTAAACAAAAAAAGTGCAAGGTAATCTTATAGTTTGCATGTAAGTCAAATAAGTCCCGTGGTCGAGGAACCATCTGGTGCATTGCTGTAATCTTACGGCTACTCAGGTAATCTTACAGTTGCGGGTCCTTCCTGATTTTGTAGACATAAGGCCACTTAGGTAATCTTACAGTAGTGAGGTGTTCCTGATTTTCTTAGATATAATGCTGCGTTCCTTACTTCATGTGTATTTCGTCAGTTCTGTTACTCTTTCTATTTATTCTACCGAGTACAGCGTGTCTCTAACAAAAGTAACATATGCCACTATCCTAATTATGTAGGAGGCATTTTCGGTAACAGTAAGAAACATATGCAATTTATTCATTTTGTACACAAGGAATTTTTGGTAACTGTGGAATAACAAAGTGATCTAATACATAGTGGTTCCGAGAATTTACCTCACATAACAAAAACTATCCTTGCAATTACAAATCAATTTCGTCTTGACACAATTGAATTCCACTTAGCACTAAGTTACCAGCTGCTTGAAAATTTCAGAAATCACTATTGCAAACTGAATACTATCAAACTTGAAAACTGACTAATGTTGAACTTGATCTTCAAGCAGATTAATTGGCAGGTGACCAGAGATTTTACATCAACTTCATCTGTTGAGCAATCTGTCTGGTGACTGAGACACTATTATCCATGGGCTGTAACCAACATAGTATCCTATTAATAGTACTGTTGCCTTTAGGTTCACTTTTCTTCTCACCAAAACCTGAATTTAGCTTCTATGTATTAGTAAAAGAAGGCCTGAAATTTTGATTCAGTATTACTCTCCCACCATAAATACAAAGATATTACTATCAATCCTCATACATTAAACGTCACCCGCTTGAACAGATACCTGAAAAACATAATATTTTCAGTTCTCACAAGTATACCAATGAACAGGTAGAGGCCACCAACACACAAGCACATATAACACTTAAAGGATTAAACAGCCTCCGGTACTCTAAACTGGAAACAAGGTTGAAACGAAAGTTATCGGAGTGATTTTGGATGACTAAATTCATCAGAATCACACGAACCCATGACACGCTTAATGCACGGTCTAAATCAAAAATAGAGAGAAATAAGATAAAAGGCCAAACACTATAACTGTTGTTTCAAACTTTCAATGCACACTAACCGTGTCTTTTATTAAACTATGGCAGATACAATACCGGGAGTCATCATACTAAACTAGTCTATGTCTTGTAACCATTTAAGACATTGTCTGTCATGAAAGAGTCATCAAAATGAAAGACATAATTGGTAAGATACATATAATGGTAAGGCAAATGCCAAATCCGCCAAGCATAATGGATTGCTCTGTAAAATAGGAAAATAGGATAAATGTGAACAAAGTCAACATTTTCCGGTATATAAGAATCTAAAGCAAAAATGATTGTGTGGATCTTCTTTACAGTATTCTTGGCTAAGGAAAAATTCAGTTCATGGAGCCTAGCTAGAATCACATGATTACTCACCAAAAATAGTACATTCCTATCTGGTTTATGCTACAAAAAAAAGTAACAACCTGAATGAAAAAAACAAAATTTCATATTATAGAAAAGAAGATTAATCCTGGATTGAGGGCGGGTTAAACAAAAATAAAATAGCAAAGTTTGACAGGCTGGATGAGGATCAGGGTCCAACTCATGGTAATTAAAATAAATATAACTCAGCTTTCATGAATATTGACAAATTGGGAGATGGTCAATGCCCACCAACATGATGTTTCCAACCAGCCACGTACAAAAATCTAGCGTATAGTATGGAGCCAGCACAAGTTAGCTAGCTAATGTAAGAATTCTGAGAGATAAGGTAATATATATGGGGCCAACAAAAAATAGGAGCATGTCCAGTCCAACTAATACGTTTTCCAAACTTGCATGCGACAGTAGATTACGTCGCTTGTTTACATCAACATAAAATAGGCGTCGTCCATCTATATCCTTCTATTCAGTGTGTATCAAGTACCAAACAGATCAAAGTTAGAAATAAATAGGTGCTTAACCATTCATCATTTTCCTTAAGCTCAGTGTAAAAATCTGAGAAGCAAACCTGAAAAAGGTTAGTGTACTGCAGGTGTATGCAGTGCTTTCACAGAAGGTTAGTGCTTCCATGAATTGGAAAAGGAAATCCAGATTCGGCATCTTTCGTTTTTCTCGTTGCTACCATGTCTCGTAGTGTTCAGGTCCTCACTAGTAGTGTTCAGGAAGAGTCAACGTTTTAGAAAGAGACATTTGTGTCATTTAGCAAGATAATTGAATCAAAAGGTTTAAATTTTGGTCTATTCAGAGGTATGATCAGCTCTGATGGAAGTGGTTTTACCGACTCAAAACCTAACAAAAAGTTATACTCCTTATCAGGGAGTTAGCACTGGACATTAATATCACAGTTACTTGTGCTTGAATGATTTGTGCTTCTTTTTGGGGCGTGATTCTTCGTTGCTCGTTGTGTGCGGCTTGTTTTTTTCACATTTTCTTGTGCTTTACGCTTTCTGGTTTCCATGTGTTTCATCTTTCGCAACAGAGCAGATTCACAATGATGGGATGACCATCCTGATACAGTAGAAGCATCCCTACTCCACTCCAAGTGAAAACGGCTGAACATGATTCCTTTTTTTAAGTAGTGGAGGTCCAAAGAAGAAATATTGAACCGTTCATCCAAACAGAGAAGAAAAATCTAGAAATAGGGCTATCACAAAAGGCTGGATCTAAGGCGATACTCTAGTGTTATTTTTCTGCAGCGTTGAGCTCCTCCTCTTCTTCTCTTCATGTATGATCTCCGCCTCCTTGAATTGATCCCACATTCGAGTGAAGGTCTACTCCCTCACCACAATCAGTATGCAAGCTCCCCTCTTTTCTTTCATCTCCTTTCTTGATCTTCTACCTCTTTCTTTGCCCCTTTCCCAAAAAATCAAGAACCCTAACCCTAAAAATTCAGAAATTCGTGGACAAGGACAGGGAAAGGAATTCTAGTAGGGAGATCTTATAGGCGAGCAAACCACCAGACATGGAGAGGGACGCCGGAGAAGTCATTGTCGTCGCTGAGCTCGCGCCGTACCTTTACACTGCCGAATTTGCCTCCTGGTTGCCATCGCATCAAGAGAGAAAGGGGGAGTACTCCACATACGAGAGAGGGGAGTATACCTTGCCTTGGGGTCGTCCCTCCGGCACCGGCGGCATCGTCTTCGGTGCCGCGGCCTCCGCAATTGTCAGAAGGGAAGGATGTCGAGCATAGCCGCCGCCGGTAATTCATCCTCAAAGGTTGCAACTGATTAGAAAAGATATTTTTTTGGGAGGGATTATATTACAGAAAATATTGATATGGGGTGTGGGATACCTCTTCCCAGACAACCGCTCCCGTCGACGTAAATTTACGGAAGCGCAACAAAATTTACACCGGTCGAGATTTTCCTATAAACCAGACCCTAGCTCGGTTGATGGACCGGGGTGAAGAATTTCTTATTCTTCACCCAGGGTCACTAATAAAGTTTATATATATATATATATATATATCTTTACCTAATAATAAAGAAAATTGGGTTTTTTTGTCCGTCATGGCATTTTTCAGAAAAGTCCCTCTACTTCAGAGAAGTCAACCCACAGTCCTATTTTAAGTTAAAACAAACCGTTTTTTCGTATTTTACATAGAAGTCCTTGTGTTTTCTTGAAATCAACCCGCAGTCCGGATTTAAGTCATACCCGAACCGTTATTTTGCATTTTTCGAAAACCCCCCTGATGTTTTAGGTAATTCAGTCAAATAAATGTTTTTTTTAAATCATCCATATCTTTTAAACCGTAACTCCGATTTGAACATGTTATATATGAAATTTGATTAGAAAAATATGTAGAATATGAATATGAGATTATTTTTACCTGTTAAGTATTTTTAAATATTATTTTGGAATATATTTAAGTCAAACAAATCATTTACTAAATTATACGTATATTTTAAACCGTAACTTCGATTTTAACATATTGTATATGAAATTTTATTAAAAAAATGTGTAGAATCCAAATATGATGCTAATTTTACCTGTTAAATATTTTTAAAATATTGTTTTACAAGCAAACTTATAATTTATAGCGCAAAATCCGTTATTTCTTTTGTACCAGTGGCGATCCGGATTGCAAATAAACACCCCACTATAACCATATATGGAAAAGAAAGGATCGATAACTACAGATGCATACCTCTGAAAAATGTCGCAGGGGAAAACAACAAATTTCTCATCGCGCGCGCGCGCGCGAGAGAGAGAGAGAGAGAGAGAGAGAGAGAGAGAGAGAGAGAGAGAGAGAGAGAGAGAGAGAGGGGGGGAGGATAGAGGGAGAGATAGACGCCTTAGGATTAACCATATTTAACCACGTTTTTTGCTTTGTTTTGTGTGAACACTGAGGTCATCGCCGGCGAGTGTGAGAACGAGGATAAGCGGCAACACAAATATGATGCCTCGCAAAAATAAAGGAGATGGACCTATTGTGGTCTTGAGTGATGGTTGTTGGGTTAATAGCGTGTGTTATGTTTTCTCTCCCGTTGCAACGCACGAGCTCTTTTGCTAGTATATATATATATATATATATATATATATATATATATATATATATCCGGTCTATTCTGCTAATATTAGCAGAATAACTATTCTGATAACACATCCGCACTGCACGCACAACGCGAGGGCACTACACTCTCAGCTGAGGTACTGCAACACAGCGACAAGTGAACTTCGTCTCGAAAAAACTGTACGTGTTGTTTTTTGGGTAACCTTTTCACTCTAGTTTTCTAACCTTTTATCGGAATTATGCGTGTAATATACCATTGAGAAGCTATGGAGTAGACGCAACTTCGTCATGTTGAACACTTTTCAAAATTCATCATAGTTTAAGAGCAATTTCGAAAATCGTGCGGCTCACAACGAATGACAACGAGCGTTTTTTCGCGTTTTTCTTCTAAACCGCTCGCCGGAATGAATCAAATGTTATACCGTTGGATAGATATCGTCAAGGCACATCTTTTTCATATCTATTTTTTTCTCTAATTTTTTACGGTCTAAGAGCAGTTTTAAATTTAGCAAATCACGGAATTCTGTTTTATTATTATTATTATTATTTCAATTTTTGTAATATTTTTGCTGCAGTTTTTGAACCGTTTGTCGAAACGAGGCGTGTGATATGCCCTTGGAAAGCTATGAACGAGGCGCAACTTTCATATGTTAAAATGTTTTTGAGATTTCTTACGGTTTTTAGTTAATTTTGAAAATCGTGCGGCTGACTACGAGAGGCGGCGTCCGTTTTTCGTGAAATTTTTACAAAATGCTGGTCGAAATGATTCAAATTATACCCCGCCAGAAAGATATCACGGAGACACAACTTTTTCATATAGAATACTCTATCTAATTCCTTACGATTTAAGAGCAGTTTTAAAATTACAAAAATGCGAACACTCTGTTTTTTGCGACGCCCAAATTGGCGAGTGAACGTCATCAGACAGACGAGCGCACTGGTTCATACGGAAAACCGCACAACAGTAGTTGTGCAACTGAACTTCATAGTTTTAGTTTTGTCAGACATAAATTTTCCAAGACGAAGAAGTGGACCGCACTTCACGTCCAGAGTAAGTGAACCGCAACACTATCGAGCAGTGAACCTCATTACTTTTTGTGTCGTTTCGGTAACTTTTTTCTTTGCACTTACGAGATGAAGATCATCAGACACCCGACCACACTGCTTTAAGACTGAAAACCGCACTGCATCAGACAGACAACCGAAATACTCCCTCCGTCCGAAAATACTTGTCATCAAAATGAATAAAAGGGGATGTATCTAGATGTATTTTAGTTTTACATACATCTCTTTTTATCCATTTTGATGACAAGTTTTTTCGGACGGAGGGAGTATATGGTTTCTTTTGTCAAACGGAAATTTTTCCAAACGTTTGGAAACATGTTGGACAAGTACTCCCTCATTTTTTTACAAAACACAATGTACTGGACCCGTGGAGTTGCCGAACTGCATTTGTTTTTATCAACAAATTTAATAACAATTTAAAATGCTACCCGGGCGTGGAGCTGCCGAACTGCAAGGCCACGGTTTAGCGCACTACACGTGGGAGATAAGTGCACTTCACAAATGATGCAAATAATAATGAAAAGACACATTTAATATAAGTTTGCACAAACAAACATCCACATAATAACAGAGAAAAAGAAATTATATACACATGACTGAAACACACACACACAAACACGACTTCACCAACATCCACTCGGAACCGGACGCCGCGACCCACACGGTGTGAACCACATCGGCACCCAATAGAAACTGCAAGAACCACCAGACTCATCTCGGCCTGCACAATGCAGAGAAAAGACAGTGAGCTAAGAAATGTGGGAAGGAACCATGAGCAGCCACAAAATGGTAAGTAGTGCACTGCACCAGGACTAGAGTGCACCACTGCCACCACCGGAGTGCATTGCGAACTTCAAACTGCACCTTGGGAGCTGCTCACACCGCTGAATGTGGGCTGCAAAAACTAAACTTCATTTGAACATCTGCCCAAAATTAAAAAACTAAAACAGTGAGATGTCGTTTTGGCGTCTACTTTACCGCACCCCTTTTTTGAGATGAACTCGGGAAGATGAAGATGCCAGCCCGCTGCAGTTTTTCCTCCCAAAATCAAGTGTGTGAATTGCAAACAACACCCTCACCTGTCCCGTGTTTGCCTGTTCGTCGATGGGGAGAAAAGGTAGAGGCCCAAAGGGAGGGAGGTGCGATGGTTCTCCACAGAGGGGAGGAAGTGGGGGAATACGGGAGACAGCTCACCGGTGGACTGAGGGAGGGAGGCAAGTCAACATCACGCAACTATGGGCAGAACTCCACGGCCGCACCAACGGAGCCCCTGCAAGCAAACTGCAGCGCCACTGCACCATCGTCATCATCCCGTGGCAGAAGGCGCCAACGGCCGTATCTCGCCGGGAAGTGGACCCCATGATGCTAGTGGGGACTCGGTGGAGGAGGACACTCACCAGAGGCGGGGAAGGGGAGGGATTGGGGGATGAACGCACATCTCGATGGATCCTCACTGATGCTCGTCAGATCAAGGTGAGGAAGGGGGAGGGAGCGCCGCATCTGGTAGGTAGCCGGCCAGGGGTAGGTGGATCACTACCACTACCGTTTGCTGCCAGATCTGGGTCGTGGGGGACGCGTTGTGGTGGCGCGCGGGGCAGCAGCAGATTGGGGCCCCGAAGCATGGTGAGGTGCTAGGCGGCAGCCGATCCAGTCGTCGAGGTGCGGGGCGGTGGCGGCGGCGCTGCGCGGAACCTCCTCGCATCGGTGGTTCCTGGGAAGTGGACGGCGCAGGGACAAATGTGGGCGGGGAGCACGGGGAGAAAGGCGGGGGTGTGGTAGTGCATCGGTTGGGGTGGCTGGGCGGCGACGAGAAGGTGGGTAACGGGGCGGCGGGCCGGAGCATGGGGGGCCGGCGGCGGAGGGTTGGCGTAGAGGAGAAGGCGGTAGAGTGGTGGTGGATCGGGGGCTGTATCGTGGAGGTAGGTAGTGGGGGTCGGTTGTGGGAAGGAGGCGGGTCAGGTGGGAGCAAGGTTTTTCTTTGCCTTTGCTGCAGTTCGTGGTGTTTGCCTGTTCGGTTCGGGTGGTTGGGTTAACAGGGGCCTACAACAAAGGCAAAGAATGAACAATATATATATATCTTTACCTACTAATAAAGAAAGTTGGGTTTCAGTCCGTACGTCATTGGTCTTTTTGCAAAAAGATCCCTATAGTTTCTGATAATTGTACCCGCAGTCCCTATTTACGTGTGTATGGAAAACGATTCGTTTTGGCAAATTAGCCCCTGCATTTTCTAAAAATTTCTGCCGCACTCCTTTGTTCACCTTATCCAGCGGCAGAGGAGAGACAACTGCGGCTCCGCTCGTCGGCGCAGAAGGTACCCGCCCCTCTCCTCTGCCTCCGGCCTCCTCGACGCCCCTAGGTACGTCTCAATTCCCAAGCAACCGAGCTCCCCTGTGCTCGCCAGCCAGCAGCCGCGGTGAGGCGCTCGCTGGCCGGCAGCCATGGCGCCGCTCTTCCTTGGGTCGGCTCGAGGTGGGTGGAGCAGCTCTGAGCCCATGACCTCCACCACGGCTTCGTCGACTTGCTCATCTGCCTGCTCGTCGGCGCTGGCCTCCGTTTGCCCCGGCACATGGACGCCGTCGAGCTTGCGGAAGGAGCAATGGCAAGCAGCAGCGGTGGCAAGAAAAGGCAGCGGGCAGTAGATGGCAAGCCGCAGCAGCGGTGGCAAGAAGAGGCAGCGCGCAGGAGCAGCAGAGGGCAGAAGCGGCAGGCAGCAGCGACAACGGGCAGTAGAAACAGAGTGCTGCTGCCATATCTCTGAAGAATTTACACTAGCTAAAGAGCAGAGACACACAAAGAGATAGAATCTTACGGATCTTGCATCGATCAAACACACACACACACACACACACACACAACACGGGTCAACACATGCGTGCATGTACAAGTACAAACACAACACGCATCCATTAGGCAGGATTAACATGTTGGCCGGCAGTTGCGTGGCTCCCGACAGCAGGAGGCGGTCTCGGCGGCGGCGGACGAACAAGGCGAAGAGGCATGGCGGCTCCCTGGAGAAAATGTGCGAGAGAGAGACTTAGAGAGAGAAGAAGAAGTGAGAAAGCTGAGACAGGCAAGCTGACCTGCTTATGGGAGATGTAGATCCGGCGAGGCAGTGGTGGGGGATCCAGCTAGGTTTTTCAGGTGTCCCGGCGGCTCGGGGCAAAGGAGCTTCCCTCTCCCGGCGCAGTTGGAAGAGGCAGCGCGGGGAGGTGGCCTCGGGCCCACGGGCGTGATCTTTGAGGGAGCTTGCAGGAGACAAGCGGGGATGGGTGACAGAGGTAAGAGATAAGGGGAAGATGGGGATGGGGATGCGAAAGAGAGATGGAGTGAGCGAAAGAAGTAATGGATGCAGATGAATATCTTTAAAGCGGTGTGGAGAGGTACACGTGATGGCCTGATGGAGTTATACGTGCCGGCCGCTCGACCCCGGCATTGTTTTGTTTTTTAATGTACACGGAAGTATGGACGCATCAAGAAAAAATATACACATGTTTTTATGCGTTTAGACGTATTTTGCCACCGGGTCGTCCGCGGACTGGTCTGGACCTATCGTTTACCGTAAAATGAAAATAAACTTGAGGGAGGGCTTTCCAGGTATCCGGACCGCTGTCCAGCTTGATTCTGACTACCCTGGCCCACCCAAAATCCACTCCCTTATCCGTGCCCCACATGAAGCGTTTCATGCCACTGCAGAGCATCTGTGCCGCATTCTTGCTGGTTCAGAGCGACGCGACCTCTCGCTTGCGCTTCGGTGTTGAAGCGGCGTGCCGTCAGCGGTTTCCCGATGCACGCGACTCCTCCGCATTCAAATGATAAGCCGTTGTTCCGCCTCCCTACATTAAACATGCATGGGTGCCGAGGAACCTACTTCGATGCCACCCGTCCGTTCGCCTGCCGCCCACCATTAACCACCCCGCCGCTTGCCTGCCATCTACCAGCTATATAAAATCCAACCCTCGCAATAGCTGCATCCATCCTCCCCTGCCCCCTTTCTCCTCTCCGGACCACGCCCGCAATGCCCTCCTCGAGCTCTAAAGCCATCTGGGACAGCCTCTCGTCCAAGCAGAAGACGGAGATCGCCGCCATTCCTGCCGGCCGACAGACGGAGGCCGGCGTTGCGGATGTCCCAATGAAGGACGGGGCCGACGACGATGCGCGAGGCACGTACTCACATTGCTGTCGGCTGAAAGGTATACAATACATCTGTTTGTTTTTAATCGAAATCAAATATTTTGATCAATGTTTCTTCAATGTGTTTTGATTGGACGGCAAGTTTTTTTTTCATTTTTTAAATGACAATTTTAATTGTAAAAACGTCTTGGCGGTGTTACTTCATGACACACGTGTGACACTTATAATTTGTGCAAAATTAAGATATTATTTCAATTTAGATTATTGAGTGAGAAATATTGAAAAACCCGTTGCAACGCACGGGCCATTTTGCTAGTATATATATATATATATATATATTGTTCATTATTTCACCACATAATATATATAATATCTGATGATACTTAACTACTAGGTACAATTCATAAAATTGAAAACGAACAATACTAAAACTAATAATCACTCTTGATGTGTGGCGTCATCCCAGCGTGGAGGTAGTACTCCACCTCCTCCGCCTCGCAGCGCTTGACGTACCGATCTACCTCTTGCTGGCGGACGAGCGCGGACGATCTTGCCATTTCATTGGGCGCCTACCGGAGCTCCTTGTCGATGGCACGCTGGAGCTTATCGGCCCACCTCCACGCGGCGATGAGGCGCCTAGCGCCTTTGGCCTTCCTAGCGAAGTACCCGTTTTCATACACCTCCTCCGCACGACGACGCGCCCACCCACAAAGCTCCACCTTCTCCTTTTTCCAGGCAGCATCACGGGTTTCACAGACCGCCTGGTACCTGGCTTTCTCCTCCACCATCTCCTTCTTGAACGCCACTTGCCTGGCTTTCTCAGCCGGCGACAGTGATTTCCACGAACAAAGATTGTACTGGCCCCAAAACCAATCCAAAGTTGGGGGGGGTCCGACGCAACCTCGTCCGGCGCCGCCTAGGGGTCCTCCTCGTCGCTGCTCATCGAATGACCGTCCTCGAGGGGCAGCGACTCCTCGTCGGCGCGTGGGCAGATCGGCGGTGCCATGGCAGAGCTTTGAGAGAGAGAGGGGGGCGAGCGAGGGGAGGATGTAGATGAGAATGCAGGTGGGGCTACATGAGCAAGGTAGTATTTTTTGGTGGCCTAAATCTAGATCGACGGGAACAGTACACACGCCGGTCGCCGGAATTTACGCGTACTGTAGTTTGAATTACACACGATTGCCGCATTAGAATCCATGTGTGAACATAATAGCTGACGGTTTCCAATACAGAACCGTGTCTGATTAATAACCCCCGCCATTCACCTTCCAAACCTCGAGGTGTGAAATAGAATGCCAATTGTGTGGGGGCCGGTTGTCTTGCCACATCTTTACATTTTCTTTTTTGAACACCAGATATTTACATGGTCCGAAGATTTTTTAACTCGCACACAAGTACACAAAAATATGATTTTTCAAACCGTTATGGTTAGACGTGGCATGTAGATGTAGTTCAAATTTGAATTACAGTCATTAAATGGCTAGAAAATCACTTAAATGTCTTTATAAGGTCCAATGAAGTCAGAACGGGTTGAAAATTAATGATGTGGCTTTAAATTCTGCATTTTGAACACACAAAAAGTCTGGAGTTCAAATAAGTTCCAATAAATGAATTCCTTTTGTAACAGATGAGTTTTCGTCCGAAACCCTGATACTTCGAAAGAGATTGTCCATTTTATACACGATGTGCGTCCAGTTTTTCTCGTAACCCTCTCAACTTTTTAGCATATGCTATGTGGGTAAAATAATGATACCATGCCAGCTTTCAACCTTTTCAAAGTTCATTTGTAGTGCTTTTCAATTTCAGGGTCATTTAGCTAACAAAAATTCAGTAAATGCATGAAAAATACCAAATGAAGTAAGAAAGGGTTGCAATTTGATAATGTGGCTCCGAATGGTGCATTTTGAACACACAAAAAGTCTGGAGTTCAAATAAGTTCAAATAAATGAAATCTCTTTGTAATAGATGAGTTTTCATCCGAAACCCTGATACTTCGAAAGAGATTGTCCATTTTGTACAGGAAGTCCATCCAGTTCTTCCCGTAAACCTCTCAACTTTTTAGCACATGCTATGCGGGTGAAATAATGATACCATGCCAACTTTCAACCTTTTCAGAGTTCATTTGTCATGCTTTTCAATTTCAGGGTCATTTAGCTGAAAAAAAATCACTAAATGCATGAAAAATACCAAATGAAGTCACAAAGGGTTCAAAATTGATGATGTGGCTTTGAATTGTGCATTTTGAACACACAAAAAGTCTGGAGTTCAAATAAGTTCAAAAAATGAAATCCCTTTGTAAACAGATGAGTTTTCGTCTGAAACCCTCATACTTCGAAAGAGATTGTACATTTTATACACGAAGTGCATCCAGTTTTGCCGTAACCCTCAGCTTTTTAGCACATGCTATGTGAGTGAAATGATGATACCATGCCATCTTTCGACCTTTTCAAAGTTTATTTGTAGTGCTTTTCAATTTCACGGTCATTTAGCTTAAAAAATTCAGTAAATGCATGAAAAATACCAAATGAAGTAAGAAACGGTTGCAATTTGATAATGTGGCTCCGAATGGTGCATTTTGAACACACAAAAAGTCTGGAATCCAAATAAGTTCAAAAAAATGAAATATCTTTGTAACAGATGAGTTTTCGTACGAAACCCTGATACTTCAAAAGAGATTGTCCATTTTGTACATGAAGTGCATCCAGTTTTTGCGGTAACCCTCTCATCTTTTTAGAACATGCTATGTGGGTGAACTGATGATACCATGCCAACATTCAACCTTTTCAGAGTTCATTCGTAGTGTTTTTCAATTTTAGGGTCATTTAGCTTTAAAAAAATCAAAAAATGCATGCAAATACCAATTGAAGTCAGAAAGGGTTGGAAATTGATGATGTGGCTCTGAATGGTGCATTTTGAACACACACAAAAGTCTCGAGTTCAAATAAGTTCAAAAAAATGAAATACCTTTGTAACAGATGAGTTTTCGTATGAAACCCTAATACTTCGAAAGAGATTGTCCATTTTGTACACGAAGTGCGCATCCAGTTTATGCCATAACCCTCTCATCTTTTTAGCACATGCTATATCATGCCAACTTTCAACCTTTTCAGAGTTCATTTGTAATGCTTTTAAATTTCAGGATCATTTAGCTTAAAACAATCAATAAATGCATGAAAAATAGCAAATGAAGTCAGAAAGGGGTTTAAAATTGATGATGTGGCTTTGAATGATGCACGGAGTTCAAATAAGTTCAAATAAATGAAATCCCTTTGTAACAGATGAGTTTTCGTCTGAAACCCTGAAACTTTGAAAGAGATTGTCCATTTTGTACACGAAGTCCATCCAATTTTTCCCGTGACCCTCTCAACTTTTTAGCACATGCTATGTGGGTGAAATGATGATACGATGCCAACTTTCAACCTTTTCAGAGTTCATTTGTCATGCTTTTCAATTTATTGTCATTTAGCTGAACAAATTAGTAAATGCTTGAAAAATACCAAATGAAGTCAGAGAGGGTTGAAAATTTATGATGTGGCTTTGAATCGTGCATTTTGGACACACGAAAAGTTGGGAGTTCAAATAAGTTCAAAAAAGGTGCAAAACATTTGCGAGGACGGATGCATAAAAAAGGTCAGATTTTAATAAAAAATATCTTCAACATCACACACAATTGTTTTCTAGGAACCGTTTGCGGTGAAAATATCTGGGTCTATTTAAGTCTCCCTCCTTAAGCTTCGTCGGCTCGTGTGCTCTAGTGCCGGCAACCCCCGAATCCACGAATCCCGATCCCCATTCCCACACCCCCTTCTTGCAAAGATGACGTCGTGGAACACTTCGTGAAGGCCCGTACGATTGATACGTCCAAAACGTATCTATAATTTCTGCTTGCTCCATGCCTCTTTTGTGTGATATTGCTATGATATTTATACACTTCCATACACTTTTGATCATATTTGGACTAACCTATTAACTCAGTGCACCCTAGTGCCAGTTTCTGTTTTCTGTTGTTTTTGTATTTCAGGTTTTCCCATTACGAAAACTGTCAAAACAATCCCGGAAAAATTATATAAAAAATCAGCGTTCCAGAAGCTTCCCGGCAACCGAAGTAGGGCCGAAGGGGGGCCACCAGGGCTCCAGGCACCCTGGTGGCGCGGCCCCCCTCCTGGCCGCGCCGGGGGGCGCCTGGGCCCCCCAGGCCTCCGCTGATGCCCCCCTTTGGCATATATTTAACACGCGTCCCGAAACCCTCGAGACGGGAACCCTTTTTCGCGATCTCATCTCTGTTCCGCCGCCGCCGCGCTTCCAAGATCGGGAGCACTAGGAGAACTCTTCCCAGCACCCTGTCGGAGGGGAGGATCACCACCGGGAGCCTCTCCACCACCATGGACGCCTCCCGGATGAGTTGTGAGTAGTCTCCCTTGGACCATGGGTCCATGACCAGTAGCTATGTGATGTTCTCCTCCCCTTATTGTGCTTCACTAATTAGACCTCGTGAGCTGCCCTACATGATCGAGGCACATATGTAATCCTTATGCTGTTGCTATGTTGAGTTTGCTGGGATCCGATGGATTGTGAGATTATGTTCAGATTGTGTTTGAGTAATGAATTTTAATTCACCTCTTTTATATTTATGTTCGTAAGTAATTCTTGCATGTTCTCCGTTGTTATTTATTGCTTTGGCCAAGTAGTAGGTAGTGACTACAAGAGGGAACGTTATGCTTGATTGTGGGTTCATGCCCCTCGATGACTAGCTTGAGTGACAGAAACATGAGTCTAGGGGATGTGATGTTGCCACAAGGGGGAAAACAACGGTGCTTGTGCCCGCAGGTGCAAGGATTGTTTACTTTACGCAAAGTTCTTTTAATGCAGTTATCTGTTGCTTTGAGTTTACACTATGGGTGGGACTCGCAACTTAATACCAGCGAGATGTTCTGGATAGATATCTCAAGGTGGATGATTAGTAGTAGATGCAGATGGATTTCGGTCTACTTACCTTGGCGTACCGCCCATGCTTTGAACCTCTACCTTTCTTGCAACATTGTTAGCATTGGTTTGCGCACATAATTCTGTCAATTGCCCAGCTGTAATTCGTTTACCTCACATAGCTGTTTTATCGTCTTTTGGGAGAGAGACATCACTAGTGAACATCATGGTACCCCGGTCCATATTACCATCACTGATCACATCCGCTATTTACTTTCTGCTTTTACTTACTATTTGCAATTATACCTATCACTATTATCACTTGCGTTTGATCCTTTGTAAACGACAAGGCCGGAGGGATTGACAACCTCTATGTACTCGTTGGGAGCAAAGTAACGAGGGGCGAGAAGCCATCAAGCAAAGTTTTCTGGCGCCGTTGCCGGGGACTCCACTCTTCAAGATAGGGGAGTTGCACGCTATCTTTTACCTTTGCTTTTTAGTCTTGTTAGTTTACCTTTCAGTTTTGCTTTAGTATCTTTTATCAAAAATCACAAAAATAGTACGATGACTTTATCTGCACGCCTATCACTACACCTGCCACTTCAGCACCTTCGTATGAAATTAAACCTGCTTTACTGAACCTAGTTATGAAAGATCAATTCTCCGGTGCTGGAGATGATGCTGCTTTACACTTGAACAACTTTGTTGAACTTTGTGATATGCAAAAGTACCAAGAAATAGATGGTAATATTGTTAAGCTTAAGCTTTTTCCTTTCTCCTTGAGAGGAGGAGCTAAAATTTGGTTTCAATCTTTGCCTAGAAATAGCATAGATTCATGGGACAAGTGCAAAGATGCTTTTATTGGAAAATACTATCCACCTGCTAAAATTATCCAACTAAGGAGTAACATAATGAATTTTAAACAATTGGATAATGAACACGTTGCCCAAGCTTGGGAACGTATGAAATCTCTTATCAAGAACTGCCCTACTCATGGTTTGACTACTTGGATGGTTATCCAAACTTTTTATGCAGGCTTGAACTTTACCTCGCGGAACTTGTTAGATTCGGCCGCGGGAGGAACCTTTATGTCAACTACACTTGGTGCTGCCACGAAGCTTCTCGATGAGATGATGACCAATTATTCCCAATGGCACACCGAACGCGCTCCAACAGGTAGGAAGGTAAACTCTGTCGAGGAGATTTCCTCCCTAAATGAAAAAGTTGACTTGATCATGTCTCTACTTTCGAAGCAATCTTCTATTGATCCTCGTGATGTTCCTTTAAATTCTTTGATTGCTCAAGAACAAGTAGATGTGAACTTTATCTCTAGAAACAATTTTAATAACAATGGTTATAGGAGTAATTTTGGTAGCAATCCTAGACCGTTCCCCTCTAATTCTTATGGGAACAACAATGCTTATCCTAGCACTAAGAACTCCACTACTGAACTAGAGATTATGCTTAAAGATTTCATCACTACCCGAAAAGCCTTTAATAAGAGTGTAGAAGAAAAACTAAACAAACTAGATGATCTCTCTTCGAAGGTAGACAATTTAGCCCATGAGGTTGAATCGCTTAAAATTAGAACTTCTCCTCTTGAGGAGAGGAAGGTCACTCCTATGAATGCTATTCAAGTGCGAATTAATGAAAACATTAGGATGTTGGCTAAACTTAAAGAGAGATGGGCTAGAAAAAGGGAGGAAGAAGATAGAATTAAGAACCTTCCTACCCACCACACTGTTGCTACTATCCAAGTTGTTGAGGATATCCAAACTCTTAGCACCCAATGCACTCCTGGTCCCAATGGACCTATTAATGGTGATGCTATGACTATAGAAACTACCAAACAAGTGAACCTAAAGGACACCACTACCACCTTACTTGATAGTAGTGACCTTGATTTTGATAATTGCACTCTTACCGAAGTTATTGATTTCCTTCACAAGATGTCTAGAGATCCCCGCACTAGCACGCTTAATCTTGCCTTCACGGAGCATATCACTAATGCTCTCATCAAAGCTAGGGAGGAGAAACTTAGAGTAGAAGCCTCCATACCTAGAAAGCTATAAGATGGTTGGGATCCTATGATTAAAATTAAGTTGAATAACTTCTCTTGCTATGCTTTATGTGATGTTGGTGCTAGTACCTCTGTTATGCCCAAAAGAATATATGATATGCTTAAACTGAAACCTTTTGATTCTTGTTCTTTTGGTGTTCGTCTTGTTGATTCTTCCATAAAGAAACCTTTGGGGAGGATCGACGATGTTCTTATCATTTTCAATGACAATTACGTTCCCGTTGATTTTACTATTATGGATATTGAATGTGAACCTTCTTGTCCAATTATTTTGGGACGTCCTTTTCTTCGCACCGTTGGTGCTATCATTGACATGAAAGAGGGGAATATAAAATTCCAATTTCCTCTCAAGAAAGGGATGGACCACTTCCCTCGAAAGAAGATTAAGTTACCTTTTGAGTCCATTATACGGGCTAGCTATTCTTTTACTCTTGATAAAACTTGATCTCTATGCATTATGCCTAGCTTAAAGGCATAAAAGAAAGCGCTTTTGGGAGGCAGCCCACAATGAATAAATTTTTATTTTGCTTTTGTTGTGTCTTGATGTTGTTACTACAGTAGCATCATCATTGTATCTTTACTTTTCAACTTTGTGCCAAGTGTAGCCTCTGATTGCAAGAAAGTTCAAAAGTTGTGACGTGCTGTCCAGGAAACAGATTCTGTCCTTGGATAGAAAAATTCGTATAAAATCACCAGATCATCTTTTTGGTCTGAATTGTTTCGACAACGTGCTCTATACAATTGTCTTTCGTGCGTCTGTTCTGAGTTTTTTTATTAGAGTTGCAGAAGTGCCCCAAAAAAATCATTTACTACATGTTGTTCTGTTTTTCATAGATTCTGTCCTATTTTGCCTTTCCTTCATTTTGCAAACCTTGAGCTTGCTTTTTCTTTGCAAAAACCTTTTGGCAATCTTGAGAAACAGTAGACCTTCAAGAATATCCTTATTTCTAGCAAGGAACAATTATTTTATTATGGGTACTAACCTCGCTAATCAGATTATGATGAGTTATGTATGAAGGGAGTTTTCAAGTGTGCGAGGGAAGATGATAAAAAGATTCAGGAGTGTCAAACGCTCAAGCCTGGGGATGCCCCCATGCACCCCCAAGAAATATTCAAGGAGACTCAAGCGTCTAAGCTTGGGGATGCCCCCGTGCATCCCCTTCTCCATCAACATTATCAGTTCGTCTTTCGTTCCACTATATTTTTATCACTTCATGTGTTATGTGCTATGCTTGGAGCGTCTTGCTTTTAGTTTCCTTTTTAGTTTTCTTTAGCTTTTCATAACGAGTCGGAACTCAGCTTTCTTTGTGTGGGAGAGAAACACGCTCCACTTCAACCTAGAACACAACATATAATTTTCATGTTTATCTTTGCTGTGTATGTTCTTTGTCTTTCGATAGCTACTGTCATGCTTAGCTCTTAGTTTTCATGCTTATCTTTTTAAAGAGCTTCTGTTTAGTTGGTTGCTTGAACTCTCTTTAGTTATCATGCTTATCTTATTAAGAGAGTTTGCTTCTGTTGCATTGGTCGATATGTCTATGATAAAAATGCTACGTGCATAATGGTGCTTAGTAGTTCATGTTTTCTTATGGTTAGTCTCAAATAGCTGGGGGGTTCCCAATGTGTTATTGGAGTACCAACATGATTTGTTTGCCTATGATGTGGTATGGTTTAGTAATATCTTCCTTCAAGAATTTATTTTGATTGACTTAGCGTATGCTCACGCATATTTAAGACTGTAAAGAAAGTCTGTCAAGCCTTGATGATCTTTTATTTCTGAGTAGCGATATAACTACCATGCCTGATTCAATGTTGCTTTGTCATTCTGCATGATTATGACCGTCATTGCTCTTTTAGTTGGTCGCTCCCAGTCTTTTGCTAACCTCCACCTGTACTAAGCGGACTGACTGCTTGTGCATCCAAATTCCTTTAAACCAGTTATGCCATATGAGTCCACCATACCTTCCTATACATGGTATTTACCTGCCATTCCTAACGAAGACTTTCATGTACCATCTCAAAAATTATTAAAAAAAACATTCCTATTTTGTGCCTCTGTTTTAGTTCATGAGGAAATAGTAGTTAATTCATGATCTTTTTAAGTTGGACAAGCTTCACCCCGGGATTGCATGTCTAATGTGCAAACCCATAATACGAGAAGGAACTAGCAAAGAGTGCGCCCGGCTCAAAATTACTATAACAAACAAACCCTCCTTCACGCTTTGTTCATGAGAAATCAGAAAACTTTGGCAGTGATAAACAAAGGAGATTAAGAGGATGTGATCGTCCTCATTCGGGAGCCGTTCCTCGAAACTTGTCCATCTCAAGAAGTGATTGAGTTATCTGCTAGCATTCGTTGATGAAACATGCATAATCTAAAAAATAATTATTACCTTTGTTTTTAAAACCAAGAGCTCTGGTACATGTTTTGTCTTTGTTTCCGACCACGGGTTTTCAACCTTGCCAACAAAAGCCACGGTTCGAGAGTCTCCACCTTCTTTTAAAAGCACCAACTACTGAGAGCATGATTGTCATTCTGAGTGTAATGTGCATTGTCCCAAAGTAGCATTGTCTTTTGCATGATTGTGATATCGTTTATTCTGAAATCATTGTATATAGTCATCACTTAAACCTTGGAGGTGCCCCTGCATTTATGTTTTACTTCACTAAAGGGGGCAAGCAAGATATCACTTTATCATATTTGCACACCATGCTCATTACAAATCTATCTGATGTTTCAGTATCATGTTGTAAAACTTTCAGTTCTTTGTGATTTTCTCATAAGGCAACTTAATTACTACAGATTCATTGTCTGAGTAAGCTTTTGTCATATGACTATAAAAAGTCCTTATATGGTTAATAGCATGTCACCACAGAAATTATTCTTGTTATCATTTACCTACTCGAGGACGAGCAGGAATTAAGCTTGGGGATGTTGATACGTCCAAAACATATCTATAATTTCCGCTTGCTCCATGCCTCTTTTGTGTGATATTGCTATGATATTTATACACTTCCATACACTTTTGATCATATTTGGACTAACCTATTAACTCAGTGCACCCTAGTGCTAGTTTCTGTTTTCTGCTGTTTTTGTATTTCAGGTTTTCCCATTACGAAAACTGCCAGAAAAATCCCGGAAAAATTATATAAAAAATCAGCGTTCCAGAAGCTTCCCGACAGCCGAAGTAGGGCCGAAGGGGGACCACCAGGGCTCCAGGCGCCCTGGTGGCGCGGCCCCCCTCCTGGCCGCGCCGGGGGGGGGGGGGGGGCGCCTGGGTCCCCCAGGCCTCTGCTGATGCCCCCCTTTGGCATATATTTAACACGCGTCCCGAAACCCTCGAGACGGGAACCCTTTTTCGCGATATCATCTCTGTTCCGCCGCCGCCGCGCTTCCAAGATCGGGAGCACCAGGAGAACTCTTCCCGGCACCCTGCCGGAGGGGAGGATCACCACCGGGAGCCTCTCCACCACCATGGACGCCTCCCAGATGAGTTGTGAGTAGTCTCCCTTGGACCATGGGTCCATGACCAGTAGCTATGTGATGTTCTCCTCCCCTTCTTGTGCTTCACTAATTAGACCTCGTGAGCTGCCCTACATGATCGAGGCACATATGTAATCCTTATGCTGTTGCTATGTTGAGTTTGCTGGGATTCGATGGATTGTGAGATTATGTTCAGATTGTGTTTGAGTAATATATTTGATTCACCTCTTTTATATTTATGTTCGTAAGTAATTCTTGCATGTTCTCCGTTGTTATTTATTGCTTTGGCCAAGTAGTAGGTAGTGACTCCAAGAGGGAACGTTATGCTTGATTGTGGGTTCATGCCCCTCGATGACTAGCTTGAGTGACAGAAACATGAGTCTAGGGGATGTGCTGTTGCCACAAGGGGGAAAACAACGGTGCTTGTGCCCGCGGGTGCAAGGATTGTTTACTTTACGCAAAGTTCTTTTAATGCAGTTGTCTGTTGCTTTGAGTTTACACTATGGGTGGGACTCGCAACTTAATACCAGCGAGATGTTCTGGATAGATATCTCAAGGTGGATGATTAGTAGTAGATGCAGATGGATTTCGGTCTACTTACCTTGGCGTACCACCCATGCTTTGAACCTCTACCTTTCTTGCAACATAGTTAGCATTGGTCCTTTGCGCTCCTGGGCTTGCTATGCGTTGAATAGAAGTGGCAGGGCGATAGAGGACGACCAGAGTGTCGCGCATGGCTGAGGCCGACGGCGGTGGCGGTCAAAGCTAGGTGGCAGGGGGGCTAGAAAGCAGGGGGAGAGGGGTCGGCATCAATGTCTCACTGCGAGCATGCCAGAGTCTTCAAAGGGTCTGGGGATGACCGAGCATGATCACATGGACCTCGCCTAGGGCCGTCAGAGCAAGGCGTCGCAGGGAGGCGGCTGGACGAAGAAGAGCTCATCGCGGACATGTTTGGAAGTTCCGCAACACCATATGGATCTCCTGTACGATAAGGGAGCATCGAGGGACCTCGTACGACAGAAAATCGAAGACGATGGCCGGTGGGCAGAGGCGGCGGTGATCTCGTCGATTGCATAGTTGCAAAGCACCCGAGGTCCAGATCTATGGTGTGGTGATGCTCTATTCTACGGCGGGCCTTGCAGACACGGCGGTCCGGATTCTTGCCATCGTTGTCCGCGTTAACGGCGGCGCTCGGGTGAACGGGCGGGCGGACATTCCCTTAGCCTCTGAAGATGAAGAAGATGAACAGCCGGTGGGCTGGCTGGGCTTTTCTGGGCTAAAAGCTAGCATGAGCTCTCTCTCTCTTCTTTTTAAATTTATGTCTTATTTTTTTCAGGGGCAAAATGTCCAAGAAACACCCAAAAAATGGTCAAAGCCCTTTGACCTGAAGGAAACGACATGGAGGGGCATTTCTATAAGGAGACTTGACGGCGCAAGGGCAAATCTGAGCATGCTTTGAAATTAGGGGCAAATCCGAGTAGTGGGTTCGAGTTAGGGACACAGATGTAAAAGACCCATCTTTTTATATCCATGATAGTTTTTTAGTATTCTTTGATATCTTATATTTATGATTGCTTATAGCCTCGTATTTCTTCTCTGATATTTGGGTTTTATTTGGCCAACTTGATCTATTTATCTTGCAAGGGAAGAGGTGCGTTGTGATGGGTTCGATCTTACGGTGCTGGATACCAGTGACAGAAGGCGAACCGACATGTATGTATTGTTGCTATTAAGCATAACAAGATGGGGTATATTTCTACATAATAGATCTTGTCTACATCATGTCATCGTTCCTATTGCATTACTCCGTTTTCCCATTAACTTAATACACTAGATGCATGCTGGATAGCGGTTGATGTGTGGAGTAATAGTAGTAGATGCAGGCAGGATTCGGTCTACTAATCTTGGATGTGATGCCAATATAATGATCATTGCCTGGATATCGTCATGATTATTTGAATTTCTATCATTTCCCAACAGTAATTCGTTTACCCACCGGTTGCTATTTTTGTCGAGAGAATCCACTAGTGAAACCTACGCCCTCGGGTCTCTTCTTTACTATATTTGCGTTCGTTATCTATTTTATTTGATTTTGTTTTCAGATCTATTAAACCAAAAATAAAAAAATACCTTGTTGCACTTTATTTTATTTGGCGTTCGATCTATCAAATTATTACAACTTTCTCATGTCCGTTTGCCAATTTTTGGCGCCGTTACCCGAAAGGGATTGACAACCCCTTTAATACATCGGGTTGCGAGTATTTGTTATTTGTGTGCAGGTGTCATTCACGTAGTGTTGCGTGGTTCTCCTACTGGTTCGATAACCTTGGTCTCAACACTGAGGGAAATACTACCGTTGTTGTGTTGCATCATCCCTTCCTCTTTGGGGAAATATCGATGTAGTTCTAGCAAGCAATCCGATGCCATTAGAAAATTATTTGGCACCGCTTCAGCAGTTTATGGAGCCAACTTTGGTCCACACATCCGAGCAGCCAACCTGTAAATACTAAAGCTTTATGGCACGAAGGAACTGCGCATCAGAGCAACTAGGTGCTCCAGAGTCCGGGTCTCTGATTTTTTTTCCGTTACATCGGCTCGCCAGTGCAGGGCACCGGTGCAAAATGTCACAACAATTTTTTGTAATGCCCCGGATGTAATACTTTCCCTTTTGGGCAATATATATATCTTTGGCTTCGTCAATTCCATTCTGGGTTCTTCGTCTTTTCGGGTTTTCGTCGTTTTGTTTTGTGCATGTGTGGCATTCATCCATATCATGTTGTCAAGTGCATTGCATTGCATTTGTGTTGTCGTTTGCATCCTGATGCGGAGCATCCCAAGGTCATCCCCATGGACTCTCCTTCACCTCCTCAAGTGCCTCAAGGACCGATGACACGTGCTCGTGCTAGAGTTATCGAGACCGAGGTGACGTCACTCCTAGCCCTACTTCCATACGAATCTTGCGAGACATGGTCGCTACCTCAATCGGGTGTGCTTTGTGTGCTCAGGTGTGAAGAAGACCACATTGGAGAAGGGCGTGAAGATGGACAAGTCCCCGAGTTCATGGACGAGGTGATGCATCAAGAAGGACAGAAGGAAGCTCCAGGCCCCGGACATCTGGCCCCATGGCCCGGACGTCCGGCCCCTGGACGATCAACTCCAGAAGGCCACCTGCAGCAGAAGCTACAGGGCCCGGACATCCGGCCAAGCACGGCCCGGACATCCGACGTCGGGCCCGGAAATCCGGCGCCTCTGTCCAGAGAGCACCCGAGGCTCGACCGCTCCAGCCCGGACATCCGGGCCCTCGCCCCGGACATCCGACGCCCCGCGAAGCCCCGGACATCCGGCCCGCCGCCCGGACGTCCGGCTCCTGATCTGCCTGCGCGCAGCCCCTGGGCCGAGGCCCGTGTACCCATTCGCCCGTAAACTATATATACTCCTTTCCCCACTCCGTTTAGGGTTAGCTGTGGTTTAGCTCATTTCTCAGACTTGTGTGGATTTCTCCCACGAGACGGTGCGCCTCTACGGAGAAGATCCACCTCAGATTCAGGACCTCCTTCATCGGAGAAGATCCCCAGGGATATCAAGACCTCCTCCAGGAGAAGACTATCTTTGTATCACCGTTGTTGACTTTGGATCGTGTATCTCGACTTTGTATCGCGAATCTAGCGCTTGTGTGATTATCTTCGTGTTGATTCGAGTGTTTCCTCTTGTGTTTTCCCCGTCTTCCCCTTGTGTTCCCCGTGTTCATCGTGTGACCCTCTCCAAAACGTGAAAGATCCGCTGATTAGGGTTCCACCCTACATCATCTTGGTATCAAGAGCAAGGTTGATCACGATTTTGGAGCCCCACACCCTGTCTTCTAGCTTGTTTTTGTCGTGTTCTTCCCAAATTCGAAAAAATTCCCCACAAAAAGAGCCCCAAAATTTTTCTGTGATCTGTTGATTTGGCAAGATTTTGTTGACTTTGTTCCATGGATTTGCTGTGCCACGTGTGGATCTAGCTTTTCCTCCACTTTTCCCCAATTTTCATCCGCAAAATCCGACGAATTTTGGCCCCAAAATCACCGTCTGCAAGGAGTTCTTCTTGGCCTCGGGCACCCCAGACATCCGGCACGTGCCCCGGACATCCGGCCCGGCCCGGACATCCGGCCTTTGGCCCGGACATCCGGCATCCCACAGCCACAAAATCTCCACCACACCCCACCTAGCAATCATCCACCGCCATTTTCGTTCGGTAAACCACCAATCCTTCCGCATACCACCACCACTTCCGCAACCACCATCGCTTACCCGCTCCGAGTTTGAAAAGTTTGCTTCCATTTGCCTTGGATACTTGAGTTGTGGTTTCACCGTTTCCTTGGATGTTTAGGCTACCTTGGAACAGCAAGACTTCGACAACACCACCGCTCAACTTCGGCAAGGACGGTAACATCGACGATACTTCGCTCATTCTACCTTGCAATTGCATTGTCACCCTATGAACCATCTTTGCGTAGCTTTCCCATTGAGACTAGCCATTTGAGTATTGCCGGGCCACGACACTTGTGCACACTAGTGATAGTCATAGATATTGCATACTACATCATTGTGAGTAACACCACATCATCTTGGTATATTGCATATCTCCGTGTGCCACAAGAGTGTTCCGCATACACAATAGCCACCTCGATCCGAGAAGCATGCATATGTGCCCAAAGGAAGAGCTCACAAGCTTTTAAGCAAACGGGCCAATCAAAGCAAAAGACAATAGCATCATACGCCTTGCATCCAAAGAGATCATACATCATAGCAACTTCATCTTGTGCTAAAGCATCGGCACATCATACACTCATAGCATACTTGTGATAGATAGTCGTTACGTTTTGCCTCTTATAGGTCGTGCACAAGTGCGTATCCGCCTATTAAGCAATCGGTTAGCGTCTCTCTAGTGTTGTGCAACACGAGCATTTTCCGTGGTTTACCACATTTTTGCTCATCCTTGGTTGCACAACCACATTTATCTATTCATGCGTGTGTTCCGTGTGCTACCTTTGCTAGTGATCTACTTGTTGCATGAGCAAATTGTGAACCATTTTCAACATCATTGAGTCATTTTGACGATTGCATTGAATTTGTGCCACATCCTAACCAAGCTCCTCTCAAAGCTTTACTTGTGTAGGTGTGAGAATCGACACGAAGTGGTACCAATAGTGCTATTTCCGGGTTACATTATTGAGTGATCATTGATCCATTTTCAACCTCGGTTAAGGTACATTGATATTGTCTTCTCTTTTCTCCCACTCACATACTTGCTTGTGATGATGGATAGGCCAAGTACATCTTCCAACCCGATCTTCGACGATCCTCAAGAAGCGAACAACTACGTCACCAAAGTACATCTCTTCGGTGTCCAACGAGCTCTACATCAAGAGAGTGAAGCTATGCGCGAGTACATTGGTCAAGTCGCCGAGGACGCGCGACAATTCCAACAAAGCACTAAGGAGCAATTCGACCTCATCAACACCAACATGTCTACTCAATACAACGAGCTCCGGACATTGATAATCAACCGACGTTCTTCCTCAACATCTTCTCAAAGACGAAGCCGCTCAAGTCGACACACCGACTCCACGCAAGACTCAAGTACACCTACGTCCAACACTCTTCGTCAAGCCGCATGTCAACTTCGACATGAGAACCAGCATCCTCAAAATGACAAGAGTTCACAAAAGCTATTCGACGAGCAAGAAAATCGACGTCGTCAAAACCAAGCTACACTTGAGCAAGCACAAGAACGGCAACGACTACGCCAACAACAACAAGAGCGAGCACGTCAATATCAAGAAGAACAAGATGCCGATGCTAACCGCCAAGCACAACATCGTCGAGAAGCTCAAGCTATGGAGGCACAACGAGCATTGCAAGATACACATCGCAATGTGGCCGCCCGCAACCGACACACTCGTCAACAAGAGGATCTCCTTCGTGATGAGGTGCAACATGGACGACATCAAGCAAGAATGCAAGAAGAAGCTCCTCCTAAAGCACGGCATGAGCAACAACACCAACAAGAACATCAACTCCAACAAGAACACCTACATCCTCAAGAGCAACAAGATATGGCCAACTGCCAAAATCGAGATCGCCCTCCCAATAGGCAAGGAAACAATGACGAGCATCGCTATGGCAAGCTCAAGTTCACCATGCCAAAGTTTTCCGGAAGCATTGATCCCGAAGACTACCTCTCATGGGCTTTGAAGGTTGACAAGATATTTTGCCTTCACAACTTCGATGAAGAGAAGAAGATCGCAATGGCATCACTTGAGTTCCAAGACTATGTTCTCATTTGGTGGGAGCAAATCATAGAGAGAAGAGAAGCAAAAGGCGAACCTCCTATCACCACTTGGGCTCAAATGAAGGAAGTCATGAGAGCACGCTTTGTGCCTACACACTACAATCGTGACTTGTTCAAGAAGCTACAACTCCTCAAGCAAGGAACCAAGTCCGTTGAAGAGTACTACAAGGAGATGGAGATTGCCATGATACGAGCAAACATCACGGAAGATGACGAGCAAACTATGGCGAGATTCTTGAATGGACTCAACTATCCAATCAAGAAGATTGCGGACTTCCAACCATACAACAATCTCCTCGAGCTAGTACATCAAGCAACCAAAGCGGAGCGACAAGTTCAAGAGGACTACAAGTACTCCAAGTTCAACTCCAAGAACTTCGGCTCCTACAACCAAGCTTCAACGACTCCGGATACTCCTCCTACCTCTACCAAGCCATCTACAAACATCGGCGACAAGTCAAGCTACAAGAACGCGACTACATCGAGCCATACACCTTCTTCCAACTACGTCAAGTCTAAGGCTTCATCAACTACAACTCCAACGGAAGACAACACCAAGACAAGCTCCATCAAATGTTTCACATGTGGTGGCCGTGGTCACAAGTCATTCGAGTGCACCAACAAGAGAACCATGCTCTTCAACGACGACGGCACATATGACTCGATGAGCGACGACGAAGTGGACGCCATCAAGCACTTGGCCATCCACCGGCGTATCAATGAGGAAGAAGACCGTCAAGTGTTTTGCGACAATGACTCAAGCCCCAACCTTGTTGTCTCCAAAGTCTTGACACTCCAACACCAACAAGATGACGACCATCGATGTCACATTTTCCATACAAAGGCCGGCATCAATGGACGCTCCGTCAAGGTTATCATCGATGGAGGAAGTTGCCACAACTTGGCAAGCGAAGAGCTATGCGACAAGCTTCATTTGGTCAAGACGAAGCATCCTCACCCCTACAAGGTCCAGTGGCTCAACGACGCCGGACTTCTTCGAGTCGAGCACACCGTGCAAGTTTCTTTCAAGATTGGCGCCTACGAGGACACTCTCGAATGTGATGTGATACCCATGTCCGTGTGCCACCTTATTCTTGGACGCCCATGGCAATACAATCGTGGAGTCACACACAATGGACGGACAAATCACTATCACTTCAAGATGAAGGGCAAGGAATTCGTGCTCCGACCTATGACTCCAAGTCAAGTCGCCGCCGACAAGCTATTACCTACCACCCATCGTGGAGAGAATGGTGAGAGAGTGAACCACCAAAAAGAGAGCGAGAGCCACAAGCCAAATATGAGCGCCTCCACGATGAGCGACAAGAAGCAACTAGTTCTATTTGCCACCAAACGTGAGATGAGAGAAGTGTGTGAGAACCCATCGAGCGTCTTCCACCTTGTGCTTTTATGCAAAGGGGAAGCCAAACCTACTAACACTTCACCACCTCCACCTTTTGTGTTGTCTCAATTGTTGCAGGAATTCTCGGACGTCTTTCCCGACGAGCTACCACCGGGTCTACCTCCACTTCGCGGGATACAACACCGCATAGACCTCGTACCCGGTGCACCATTTCCCAACAAGGCTCTCTACCGTGTCAACCACAAGATACAACGGCAAGTGCCCAAACTCATCGACAAAAGTCATGTACGTGACATCTTTAGCACTTGTGCCGCTCCGGTTATTCTCTTGCCTACGAACGATGAAAGTTTTCACGCAAATGCATGCTTGTTACGCAAATGCTTACTTGTTACCCAACTTGAGTTGAATGAGATTGGCTTTGAGCACCTAAAAGATTTATCTGAGCATGATCCTTTCTTTGCAAATCCTTATGCTACGTGCTTGATTCTCACTTCTTGGGAACGTTACTACATCAAGCATGGATATCTTATGAGAGCTAACAAACTGTGCATTCCCGAGTCTTCGCTTCGTTTGCTCTTTTTGCAGGAATCTCATGGAGAAGGACTCATGGGACACTTTGGACGAGACAAGACGTTCGTCTACGTTTTCAGCCCGTTGTCACCTTTGGACATTCTACCTCTACCACTACAAGAGCGCATCAACATGGACGCAAGTGCCCGTGCGAGCTATCTCATGAAGGTGCACGAAGATACAAGGGCCATGATCGAGCGACAAGTCCAATGTCTCGCCACCAAGCTCAACGTCAACAAGGCACCAATGGTGTTCCAACCGGGAGATCTTAGTTGGCTACATCTTCGCAAGGACCGTTTCCCACAAGAGCGCAAGTCCAAACTTCTACCTCGCGCCGACGGATCATTCAAGGTGCTAGCTAGCTACAACGACAACGCCTACAAGATCGACATCCATCGAGACAAGTACTCCGTGAGCGACACCTTCAACGTCAAGGATCTCTCTCCTTTCCATGGTGATGATGATTTCGATCCGAGGTCGGATCTTTCCCAAGGGAGGGGAGATGATGCGGAGCATCCCAAGGTCATCCCCATGGACTCTCCTTCACCTCCTCAAGTGCCTCAAGGACCGATGACACGTGCTCGTGCTAGAGTTATCGAGACCGAGGTGACGTCACTCCTAGCCCTACTTCCATATGAATCTTGCGAGACATGGTCGCTACCTCAATCGGGTGTGCTTTGTGTGCTCAGGTGTGAAGAAGACCACATTGGAGAAGGGCGTGAAGATGGACAAGTCCCCGAGTTCATGGACGAGGTGATGCATCAAGAAGGGCAGAAGGAAGCTCCAGGCCCCGGACATCCGGCCCCATGGCCCGGACGTCCGGCCCCTGGACGATCAACTCCAGAAGGCCACCTGCAGCAGAAGCTACAGGGCCCGGACATCCGGCCAAGCACGGCCCGGACATCCGACCTCGGGCCCGGAAATCCGGCGCCTCTGTCCAGAGAGTACCCGAGTCTCGACCGCTCCAGCCCGAACATCCGGGCCCTCGCCCCGGACATCCGGCGCCCCGCGAAGCCCCGGACATCCGGCCCGCCGCCCGGACGTCCAGCTCCTGATCTGCCTGCGCACAGCCCCTGGGCCGAGGCCCGTGTACCCATTCGCCCGTAAACTATATATACTCCTTTCCCCACTCCGTTTAGGGTTAGTTGTGGTTTAGCTCATTTCTCAGACTTGTGTGGATTTCTCCCACGAGACGGTGCGCCTCTACGGAGAAGATCCACCTCGGATCCAGGACCTCCTTCATCGGAGAAGATCCCCAGGGATATCAAGACCTCCTCCGGGAGAAGACTATCTTTGTATCACCGCTGTTGACTTTGGATCGTGTATCTCGACTTTGTATCGCGAATCTAGCGCTTGTGTGATTATCTTCGTGTTGATTCGAGTGTTTCCTCTTGTGTTTTCCCCGTCTTCCCCTTGTGTTCCCCGTGTTCATCGTGTGACCCTCTCCAAAACGTGAAAGATCCGCTGATTAGGGTTCCACCCTACATCACATCCGGTCCCACTCGTTCCTTTTCGTTGTCCGTTTCGAGTTTCGGAGCTCTCTCATGTGTCCGTGGCATCCCCGAGGCCTAGTTTGGTGTTTAGCCGTGTAACGTTTCCGGTTTGGCGTGAGACTTATCGTGCGATGTTGTTTTGTTATGTGTAACCCGCCTGTCAAATCTCGTCGCGTTTGGAGTTCGTTTGCTACACCAACAGTTATTCTTGTGGGCTGAAAGTACCTCCACTTTGAGGCCCAAGACACCCCTCCAACAGCCCACCAAACCAACCCAAACCCCTCCCTTCATCTAGGCCATCCAATTGTGATCGCGTGGCCGAAAACCTCACCTCATTTGGACAACCCTAGCTCCTTGTGCCTATATAAACGTCCAACTCCCCCAATTTTCGCGTCTGAAACCCTAATGCTTCCACAGTTCGCCGCCGGTGCTTCCACCGTTGAATCCCGGTGCTTCCATCGTTGAGCCACCGTGCTTCCGACGTCCCAGAAAACCGTGCTTCCGAAGTTCGTCGCCGTGCTTCCGAAGGCCGCCGGTTGTGCTTCCTGCCGCGTGGGCCCGCGCCCGGTCATCTCCTTCCTCCGGCCATCTTCTTCCTCCGGATCCCGCCGCCGCCGGAGCTCCCCTCGCCGGAGGAGCTCGCCGCCGCCGGCCCTTCTCCTCGCCCCGCCGCTAGAGGGCCTCCCGCCGGCCCCGCTCCTCCTCACCGCCGGCGCCGACCGGGCCTTCCCCGCCGCCGCACCCGGCCAGCCGCGCCGCCCCGCATCCCGGCCATCTCCGCCACCGGTCCGGCTAGGGTCACCGCCCGAGCCCCTGCCTCTCCTCCGGCTGGCATCGCCAGCCACCGCGCCGCTCGGGAGCGAGGCTCCCTCGATCCAGATCTGGATCGGGTGGGCCGAAACCCTAGACGGGCCCGGGCGCCCGAAGCCCGTTAACCGCTGGGCCAGCCCGTGCCCGATCCGCGAGGCGTTGACCGCGGAGCCCGTTTGACCGCGCCGCCGTTGACCGCGTTGACTGCCTGGAGGTAGTCTCGTTTTTCACTAAGTCCCTGTTAGATTTCAGTTTCTGGTGCAGTTTTGCATTGTGGATAACTTTTTGTGTGTTGGTCCGATTTGAGCAAATGATATGTCAAAATGATCGTGGTGACTGGTACTACGTTTTGTTCCATTGTGCCATGCATGTTTGAGGTCATCTAGATGTCTTAATCTTCATGAGAAGAGTGCTACTTGTTATAAACTGCTGTTTGTAGTTGTTTTCATGCCATGTTTGCAATGTGATAACTTGGTGCATGTTTATCCAAATGATGCAAATGATATGTCCACATGTTCATCATGAAATGCTCTACATGTTGGTTGTTTTAGCTTGCATGATAGATTTCATCTTGCCATGTTTATCTCCTTTGCAAAGTGCTATGTGGCTGTTATGTCATTAAACTTGTTACGAGATGCCTCATAGAGGAGCTCGTTGCTATTGATGTGGTTGTCCCCTTGATGCATGCTTAGATGTTTTGGATTCACCATCATGTGTACTTTGCTGTGGTGCAAACCCCTTGTCTTGTTTTGCAGTGAGGTGACTTAAACTTGCTCACAAAGATGCCATGATGTTACTACTGTTTTAAAACTTAGTGAAATTTCATTAAGTCTGGAATCTGTAATTTCCAGATGCCATGTTTGCTTGTTGTTCTAGGAAAATCCATGATAGTTTTGGGGTGACTCTTGATGATTCCTTTTTGTATAAGTTGTTGGCCTTCCATTCATGTTCTCACATGCTTATTTTAGTGGCTGTAGCATATTTAACTCTTGCTCTCAAGTTGCAACAAATTACTGCTGTTAGGATTTTGTTGTCAAGTTCAATATGTCATAGCTTGTTGCTATTGATCCATGGCTCCTTTGGAGATGCTCCAATGGATTTGTTTGCTGTAGGATATGTCTACTTTATGTCCATGCTCATTGCCATGATGTTTGAGTGCTGTAGGCCATTTATCTCTTGCTCCGAAGTTGCTATGTGGCTGTTAATTTCAGCTTGTGCATGTTTATTGTTTCGGGTGTATCTTTTAGCCCGTTGCTCCGTTTTGAGCAAGTCCTATATGAAACTTGTGTGATTTTGCATGTAGATTCATAATATCCTCATGTTATCATGTTTTGAAGTATTTTTGCTTGGTTGCATATTGCCATGCTCCTTGTGCTGTAACATTGTGCTTCCTATGTAGACTTTCTGTGCTTCCTTAGTGCATCTGTAGTGCTTCCATACTGCATCAGCCATGCATCCAGTAGTTTTGTGCATTGCATCTTGTTGATTTCGTGCCTTGTGTGTTTGTGTTGAGTAGAGCCGGTAGCTGAGTACGAATACGAGCACGAGGTTACTACCGAGGTTGAGAACGAGGAGCTCTCTTACGATCCCATCGACAACTCTTCAGGCAAGATGACCGAACCCAGATATCATTACTATCATTGCCTATTGCTAGAAGTATCGCTCTATAGTTTTGCCTCGATGCCCATGTTTTTCCTGTCAGCCTCCTATTATAACCATGAACCCGTTTAACCATCCTACCTATGCAAACCATTGATTGGCTATACGTAGGCTTCGCTCAGCCCCTCTTATAGCATTGTTAGTTGCAGGAGAAGATTGAAGATTCTTGCTTCTTGTTGAAGCTTGTTGGGATATCACACTATATTAATTATTAAATGAAATCATCTATATATTGGTAATGGGTGGAAGGCTAAGCTTTTGCTTGGTGATTTGTTCCACTCATGCCGCCTAGGAACCGTATCAACCGGTGTTATGTTCCTTGATTATGCATTCCTCACACGGTTGGGGTTATGGGACACCCTCGATAAACCGCTAAGTGCTAAGTCTTTTCCAGCAAGTCCCAACATTGGTACTATTTGCCTAATAACTAAAACTTGCATAGGGTCTTGCAAACCCGAGTTCTTAATCAACAACCCCGGGCCAATGCTCCACATGAGTGTTGGTCCGAAACGGGGGTCCTGCAGGGCCACCACGAGGAAACTCGAGGATTGGTAAAAAACTGTAGCATCGCCCATCCGGTCGTGGCCTGAGACTAGATACACGCGGCTATTGTCAGGGTGTCGGCACGCCGGGAGGATTTGCTGGATTAGCCTTACCTTAGTCGGAGTATCTTGAGCACGGGATTTCGAGGATACTCGGACCTTCCCACTTTGGACTTGCGACTCCGCGGATCGTGGGCTTGTCTTGGGCCAAGTTGGAAAACCCCTGCAGGGATTTGAACTTTCGAAAGCCGTGCCCGCGGTTATGTGGCAGATGGGAATTTGTTAATATCCGGTTGTAGAAAACTTGACACCATGTTCCAATACACTACCAGCGTGAGTACCGTGACGGTCATTTTCCGAAAGGGATTCGGGAAGTGAACACGGTGGGGTTATGTTTGACTTGCTAGTTAGGATCACTTCGTGATCATCTCTCGTCCGAGGCACTTCTCTTCTCGCTCTCTTTTACGTAAGCTAGGCTAGTGCTGCTGCAGACTCTTGTTCTTTCTTCAGCCTTGTTCCACACCCAAGGCTGGGATAGTCGTGTTACCCGGGAACGGGATTGCTGAGTCCTCTGTGGCTCACAGTTACTTCAACGCACCAGATGCAGGTACTATGGTGAGCTACATAGGAGAGGGCACTGAGCTAGACTGGGAGTACGACGAGGAGCGTAGCCGTTACTATGTGAACTATCCGGTTGATCAGTAGAGCTTCTACTAGGATTCGATCTAGACCTGTGGTTTAATGTTATGTTTGGTATCTTGTCATTTGGATCTTTACCCTTAGATGGGCTGTGATGTTTATTTGAATGATGTTTGGACATGTAATGAATTTGTGTGACGTGGCGAGTGTAAGCCAACTATCTTTTCAGCTTTCATCCCTATTTTTACATGAGATGTGCAAAGGTACCAAACTTGCGATCATTCCAGAATGGGCTTATATCTTTAAGTCGTGCCTCGACACGTAGGAGATATAGTCCCATCATGGGCATTACATTTTCTTTGCACCAGTTCTGGCATATAAAGTGGACAGCCTTATTGGAATTAGTTGTATGTTACTAAATTTGTGCATGTACACACCTGTTAGTATCAATTTGTTGTCATCCAAACACTGTCACTATGTTGTTGTAGTTATATTTAGCTTCCTCATAAAATGTTCAATTTGTTATTTATAGTACATGACTTAGAACTTGTAGCGTTGTTGTAGTTAATTATAGCTTCTGATGTTTCAGAATTTGGTTGTTGTCTTAGTAGCAATAAATTCATTTGCACATTGACCTTTTTGAGAAGATATATCATAATTAACCTGTTTCTTTAGTTTTTTCGAAATATGTATTTGGAGATTTTCTATGTTGCTAGTTACCCATTTCCCGTAAAATTGTTACTAATCTAATTTTAAATATTATAGGATGAACGGAAGTGTTCTTACCAGGAGTGGGTTGATCAAGAGTGGCCACAGTCTTTGAAGATGTGCCTAGCAAAGCTCTAGAGCATGTATGAGGAAGAGAACAGAGGCAGGCTTAGAGAAAGTGTTGTCAACGCTGAAGAATGTTTGAAGGTGCGGGATAAAAAGAGGAAGATGGAGAATGAGCTCAAAAGTTTTAAATCAGACTTTGCTAAGATGGTATTGGCGAAGGAGGAGGCACTTTCCCAGTTGGCCAGTCCAAAACAGGTTACTGAACTGAAAGCAGAGATGGATAAGACGAGTCTGGATGATCTCGATTAGGGAAATGAATATATTGTTCTAATATTGTTCTTATGAAGGTGAACTAGCTATATGTTGTAATGTGTTGTTTTCAGGTAGCTTTCGTACGGTGATGTTAAAATATATTTATGTGCCTGATATGAAATTAGCAAACAGATGTTTGATATGAAATGTGAATTTGCGTAATACTAGAATTATTAATTGTAAACTAAAAAACCTGCTAAATGGGTCATGGAACTTTGCAAACGGTTCTAGCAGTAAAAGCGCTTGTGATGGATAGCCCAATGCCATACTGTTTTCTTCATCAAATCTTGTGTGATGTAGTTGAATATAAGCAAACGGTTAACTGAGGCAGAGTGTGTGTGATAGTTACACCTATCACACATGAGGCTATATATCAAACTGTGTGGGATGTATATACGACCGGAAACGTTTTCCCTGGTTTGACTATGTGGGATTGATACGTCCAAAACGTACCTATAATTTCTGCTTGCTCCATGCCTCTTTTGGGTGATATTGCTATGATATTTATACACTTCCATACACTTTTGATCATATTTTGACTAACCTATTAACTCAGTGCACCCCAGTGCCAGTTTCTGTTTTCTGCTGTTTTTGTATTTCAGGTATTCCCATTACGAGAACTGCCAGAAAAATCCCGGAAAAATTATATAAAAAATCAGCGTTCCAGAAGCTTCCCGGCTGCCAAAATACAGCCGGAGGGGGGGGCACCAGGGCTCCAGGCGCCCTGGTGGCGCGGGCCCCCCTGGCCGCGCCGGG
>LR738709.1:249069846-249138630 GCA_902687465.1 Secale cereale | reverse complement strand
GGGGGGGGGGCGCCTGGGCCCCCCGAGCCTCCGCTGATGCCCCCCTTTGGCATATATTTATATCGCGTCCCGAAACCCTCGAGACGAGAACCCTTTTTCGCGATCTCATCTCTGTTCCGCCGCCGCCGCCGCTTCCAAGATCGGGAGCACCAGGAGAACTCTTCCCGGCACCCTATCGGAGGGGAGGATCACCACCGAGAGCTTCTCCACCACCATGGACGCCTCCCGGATGAGTTGTGAGTAGTCTCCCTTGGACCATGGGTCCATGACCAGTAGCTATGTGATGTTCTCCTCCCGTTCTTGTGCTTCACTAATTAGTCCTCGTGAGCTGCCCTACATGATCGAGGCACATATGTAATCCTTATGCTGTTGCTATGTTGAGTTTGCTGGGATCCGATGGATTGTGAGATTATGTTCAGATTGTGTTTGAGTAATATATTTGATCTACCTCTTTTATATTTATGTTCGTAAGTAATTCTTGCATGTTCTCCGTTGTTATTTATTGCTTTGGCCAAGTAGTAGGTTGTGACTCCAAGAGGGAACGTTATGCTTTATTGTGGGTTCATGCCCCTCGATGACTAGCTTGAGTGACAGAAACATGAGTCTAGGGGATGTGCTGTTGCCACAAGGGGGAAAACAACGGTGCTTGTGCCCGCGGGTGCAAGGATTGTTTACTTTACGCAAAGTTCTTTTAATGCAGTTGTCTGTTGCTTTGAGTTTACACTATGGGTGGGACTCGCAACTTAATACCAACGAGATGTTCTGGATAGATATCTCAAGGTGGATGATTAGTAGTAGATGTAGATGGATTTCGGTCTACTTGCCTTGGCGTACCGCCCATGCTTTGAACCTCTACCTTTCTTGTAACATAGTTAGCATTGGTTTGCGCACATAATTCTGTCAATTGCCCAGCTATAATTCGTTCACCTCACATAGCTGTTTATCGTCTTTTGGGAGAGAGACATCACTAGTGAACATCATGGGACCCCGGTCCATATTACCATCATTGATCACATCCGCTATTTACTTTACGCTTTTACTTACTATTGCAGCATTACCTATCACTATTATCACTTGCGTTTGATCCTTTGTAAACTACAAGGCCGGAGAGATTGACAACCTCTCTGTACTCGTTGGGAGCAAAGTTATTTGTATCTATGTGCAGGTCCACGTTGATTGCTAATATATCTGGCGCCGTTAGCAGTTGACACCTTCTTGTTGAAACTGGGAGTCTCAGGGGAAATCGATCCTTGGTATCTTTGCCAAGGGAAAACTTCCGCTAACGAGGGGCGAGAAGCCATCAAGCAAAGTTTTCTGGCGCCGTTGCCGGGGACTCCACTCTTCAGGATAGGGGAGTTGCACGCTATCTTTTACCTTTGCTTTTTAGTCTTGTTAGTTTACCTTTCAGTTTTTGCTTTAGTATCTTTTATCAAAAATCACAAAAATAGTTATTTCATTCTCTAGTTGTCATTATGTCGGGTCCTTTTGTCTTTGGCGAGGCAGAAGTTCTCACCTTTAAACAAAGAGGTGGGGAAAGTCTAAAAGATGCTTGGTATAGAATTAATGATTCTCAAAAAAGAGCCACCAAGAAGCAATCTACTACTATCCTGCTTAGAAATTTTTATGTTGGAATTACTTCGTGGAATAGGTTTATTCTAGATACTGCTATCAATGGAAATTTCCTAGAGGCCCCAGTTTGGGAGTCTCTTAGTATTATTGAAAATCTTGTTGGGAATCCCCCTGTTGTTAGCATTCAAGAGGACATCACCCTAGCTCACATTATGAAAAAACTTGAAAAGATAGAGCTAGAGAGGCCAAGCATTAATAAGATGAACGAGTTGGCTCGTAAGATCCAAGGGAATTTGAATAGGCTTGATAGCTCCATGCATAAAATTTTCAAAACTTTGGAGACCATCAAATTCCATGACTTGGACTCTTCTAGGATAGACAAGATTGAGGAAATCTTTGATACTCTAGGAACTACTTTCTCCTCAATCAAAACCAAAAAGGTAGAAACTCCGGCAAAGAAGGAGCCTAAGTTCGTTCACGTTCCAAAGGCTCCCCGTTCTAAAAGTAATCCATCTATTGCCAAAGGGGTTGAAACTGTAAAGACTTTGGAAGAAACACCTCTCTTTGATGAATTTATAAATGAATCTTCCCTTGACTTTTATCCTTTTGGTCTTCTACCTAGAAGTATCTTTATGAGGCCTTTATTTGAAAGTCCTCTTAAGACTAGTTGTATTATTGAAGAGCTTTTTGATGATCTTGATGATGGTTCAATTGATACAACTTGACCTCTTTGCATTATGCCTAGCTTAAAGGCATAAAAGAAAGCGCCTTTGGGAGGCAGCCCACATGAATAAAATTTTATTTTGCTTTTTGTTGTGTCTTGATGTTGTTTACTACAGTAGCATCATCATTGTATCTTTGCTTTTCAACTTTGTGCCAAGTGTAGCCTCTGATTGCAAGAAAGTTCAAAAGTTGTGACGTGCTGTCCAGGAAACAGATTCTGTCCTTGGATAGAAAAATTCGTATAAAATCACCAGATCATCTTTTTGGTCTGAATTTTTTCGACAGCATGCTCTATATAATTGTCTTTCGTGTGTCAGTTTTGAGTTTTTTTATTAGAGTTGCAGAAGTGCCCCGAAAAAATCATTTACTACCTGCTGTTCTGTTTTTCACAGATTCTGTCCTGTTTTGCCTTTCCTTCATTTTGCAAACCTAGAGCTTGCTTTTTCTTTGCAAAAACCTTTTGGCAATCTTGAGAAACAGTAGACCTTCCAGAATATCCTTATTTCCAGCAAGGAAAAATTATTTTATTAAGGGTACTAACCTCGCTAATCAGATTATGATGAGTTATGTATGAAGGGAGTTTTCAAGTGTGCGAGGGAAGATGATAAAAAGATTCAGGAGTGTCAAACGCTCAAGCTTGGGGATGCCCCCATGCACCCTAAGAAATATTCAAGGAGACTCAAGCGTCTAAGATTGGGGATGCACCCGTGCATCCCCTTCTCCATCAACATTATCAGTTCGTATTTCGTTCCACTATATTTTTATCACTTCATGTGTTATGTGCTATACTTGGAGCGTCTTGCTTTTAGTTTTCCTTTTTAATTTTCCTTAGCTTTTCATAACGAGTCGGAACTCAGCTTTCTTTATGTGGGAGAAAAACACGCTCCACTTCTACCTAGAACATAACATAGAATTTTCATGCATATCCTTGCTGTGTGTGTTCTTTGTCTTTCAATAGCTACTATCATGCTTATCTTTTAGTTTTCATCCTTATCTTTTTAAAGAGCTTTCGTTTAGTTGGTTGCTTGAACTCTCTTTATTCATCATGATTATCTTATTAAGAGAGTTTGCTTCCGTGGCACTGGTTGATATGTCTATGATAAAGATGCTACGTGCATAATGGTGCTTAGTAGTTCATGTTTTCTTATGGTTAGTCTCAAATAGCTGGGGGGTTTCCAATGCGTTATTGGAGTACCAACATGATTTGTTTGCCTATGATGTGGTATGGTTTAGTAATATCTTCCTTCAAGAATTTATTTTGATTGACTTGGCGTATGCTCACGCATATTTAAGACTGTAAAGAAAGTCTGTCAAGCCTTGATGATCTTTTGTTTCTGAGTAGCGATATAACTACCATGCCTGATTCAATGTTGCTTTGTCGCTCTGCATGATTATGACCGTCATTGCTCTCTTAGTTGGTCGCTCCCAATTTTTTGCTAACCTCCACCTGTACTAAGCGGACTGACTGCTTGTGCATCCAAATTCTTTTAAACCAGTTATGCCATATGAGTCTGCCATACCTTCCTACAGGGTATTTACCTGCCATTCCTAACGAAGACTTTCATGTACCATCTCGAAATTATTCAAAAAGAAAAAAATGCATTCCTATTTTGTGCCTCTGTTTTAAGTCCATGAGGAAGTAGTAGTTAATTCATGATCTTTTTAAGTTGGACAAGCTTCACCCTGGGATTGTATGTATAATGTGCAAACCCATAACACGAGAAGGAACTGGCATTGAGTGCGCCCGACTCAAAATTAATATAACAAACAAACCCTCCTTCGCGCTTTGTTCATGAGAAATCAGAAAACTTTGGCAGTGATAAACAAAGGAGATTAAGAGGATGTGATCGTCCTCATTCGGGAGCCGTTCCTCAAAACTTGTCCATCTCAAGAAGTAATTGAGTTATCTGCTAGCATTCGTTGACGAAACATGCATGATCTAAGAAGAAAAATATATTATTACCTCTGTTTTTAAAACCAAGAGCTCTGGTACATGCTTTGTCTTTGTTTCTGACTACGGATTTTCAACCTTGCCAACAAAAGCCACGGTTCGAGAGTCTTCACCTTCTTTTAAAGCACCAACTACTGAGAGCATGATTGTCATTCTGAGTCTAATGTGCATTGTCCCAAAGTAGCATTGTCTTTTGCATGATTATGATATCGTTTATTCTGAAATCATCGTATCTAGTCATCACTTAAACCTTGGAGGTGCCCCTGCATTTATGTTTTGCTTCACTAAAGGGGGCAAGCGAGATATCACTTTATCATATTTGCACACCATGTTCATTACAAATCTATTTGATGTTTCAATACCATATTGTAAAACTTTCAGTTCTTTGTGATTTTCTCATAAGGCAACTTAATTACTACAGATTCATTGTCTCAGTAAGCTTTTGTCATATGACTATAAAGAGTCCTATATGGTTAATAGCATGTCACCACAGAAATTATTCTTGTTATCATTTACCTACTCGAGGACGAGCAAGAATTAAGCTTGGGGATGTTGATACGTCCAAAACGTATCTATAATTTCTGCTTGCTCCATGCCTCTTTTGGGTGATATTGCTATGATATTTATACACTTCCATACACTTTTGATCATATTTTGGCTAACCTATTAACTCAGTGCACCCCAGTGCCAGTTTCTGTTTTCTGCTGTTTTTGTATTTCAGGTTTTCCCATTACGAGAACTGCCAGAAAAATCCCGGAAAAATTATATAAAAAATCAGCGTTCCGGAAGCTTCCTGGCTGCCAAAATACAGCCGGAGGGGGCCCACCAGGGCTCCAGGCGCCCTGGTGGCGCGGGCCCCCTCCTGGCCGCGCCGGGGGGGCGCCTGGGCCCCCCGAACCTCCGCTGATGCCCCCCTTTGGCATATATTTATATCGCGTCCCGAAACCCTCGAGACGGGAACCCTTTTTCGCGATCTCATCTCTGTTCCGCCGCCGCCGCTGCTTCCAAGATCGGGAGCACCAGGAGAACTCTTCCCGGCAATCTGCCGGAGGGGAGTATCACCATCGGGAGCTTCTCCACCACCATGGACGCCTCCCGGATGAGTTGTGAGTAGTCTCCCTTGGACCATGGGTCCATGACCAGTAGCTATGTGATGTTCTCCTCCCGTTCTTGTGCTTCACTAATTAGTCCTCGTGAGCTGCCCTACATGATCGAGGCACATATGTAATCCTTATGTTGTTGCTATGTTGAGTTTGCTGGGATCCGATGGATTGTGAGATTATGTTCAGATTGTGTTTGAGTAATATATTTGATCTACCTCTTTTATATTTATGTTCGTAAGTAATTCTTGCATGTTCTCCGTTGTTATTTATTGCTTTGGCCAAGTAGTAGGTAGTGACTCCAAGAGGGAACGTTATGCTTGATTGTGGGTTCATGCCCCTCGATGACTAGCTTGAGTGACAGAAACATGAGTCTAGGGGATGTGCTGTTGCCACAAGGGTGAAAACAACGGTGCTTGTGCCCGCGGGTGCAAGGATTGTTTACTTTACGCAAAGTTCTTTTAATGCAGTTGTCTGTTGCTTTGAGTTTACACTATGGGTGGGACTCGCAACTTAATACCAGCGAGATGTTCTGGATAGATATCTCAAGGTGGATGATTAGTAGTAGATGCAGATGGATTTCGGTCTACTTGCCTTGGCATACCGCCCATGCTTTGAACCTCTACCTTTCTTGTAACATAGTTAGCATTGGTTTGCGCACATAATTCTGTCAATTGCCCAGCTGTAATTCGTTCACCTCACATAGCTGTTTTATCGTCTTTTGGGAGAGAGACATCACTAGTGAACATCATGGGACCCCGGTCCATATTACCATCATTGATCACATCCGCTATTTACTTTACGCTTTTACTTACTATTGCAGCATTACCTATCACTATTATCACTTGCGTTTGATCCTTTGTAAACTACAAGGCCGGAGAGATTGACAACCTCTCTGTACTCGTTGGGAGCAAAGTTATTTGTATCTGTGTGCAGGTCCACGTTGATTGCTAATATATCTGGCGCCGTTAGCAGTTGACACCTTCTTGTTGAAACTGGGAGTCTCAGGGGAAATCGATCCTTGGTATCTTTGCCAAGGGAAAACTTCCGCTACACTGCATCTCAAACCTTCCACTTGGGGTAACCAACGAGGGGCGAGAAGCCATCAGGGATGTACATACGAACGAAACATTTACCCTGGATTAACTGTGTGGGATGTACATAAGAACGTAAACGTATTCCTTGGATTGACTATGTGGAATATACATAACAAGCGAAAACATTTGTTTGGGACTGACTGTGAGGGATATACTTATGACTGAAACCGAATGGGCTTGTATAACCATATTTTATCGCTCACCCATCGCACACGACCACATTTTGTCGAGCGTGTATGACTGGGGGGCCTACCCCCGACGGTTTTTGGGTCGTGTGGGCAGAACCGCCCTATCGCACTCACTCACTTAGCGATGGATAAAAACGCCATCGGTGAAAGGGGTTAAAAACATTTGTATACAACCTCACTATACCAGACTACATTTGGTTGCTGTTAAGCATGTTGTAGTTAACATGCCTTTCCATTTTTATTTAACAATAACTAGTGTACTTAGACCTACACAATACCAGTTCGCGTGACTATATTTGCGTGTTGTTAAACGTTAGGCCTATTGATGTTAACACATCTTTCCACTTCTTGTTTTGCTTAACTAGTGTGCTTAAACCAGCACCATGAAACTATCATTTGGAGATTATGTTGTCTACCATGGATATATTTGGTCGATGTTTAGCCTATTATGCTTTACATGCCATTCGATGTACATACACATGGCATTATAGGGAATGATTGTTGGTTTCCATGGAGGTTAGTACCATCCCATGGCTTATATATACTCACTGTTCAGGAAATTGGTAGCTGGTACCATATAGGCCCAAGGCTGATAAGAGATTAATCGATGAATCGTACATTTAACTAAATATATTTGTAACCCATGTATTGGCTGGTTAACTAGGGCCATATCCAATATATCCGAGGATACATAGCAACATGCATTATACTGAATGTCAAAATATGCAATCCTAGGCTACATAGTAACAATGAAGAGTGTTACCTTAAAGTTCTGATGATGTCTAGATATACATAGAAGAGTGGCAGCAGGCGCAAGAACAACAATAACAACACTGTAGTAGTTAACTTTAGTTAATCGGTCGATATTTGTAACAATGTAATAAACTTCCTCCGGTGCATAATATAATATGTTAATTCATCAAATGTGTGAGTATATTGGATGTAATAATATCTTATATAATGGGATGGAGGGAGTGTTGTACTACATCATTGTGCAATTGTTGTTTAGCTTCTAATATTAACTTGGTTCTTTTAGGTACATATGTCATTGGTGAAGATCCATGCTTCGACCCTTTTTGCATATGAGGCAATGATATATTCATGAACCAACATAAAGTGTGGAAACTGGTAAAGACTATTAGTAAAATGGGTCAAAATATGGCAATTGAACTATTTGTTTACACTTTATCCAAGACAACAGTGAACTGCAGAATGATAAGTAAGAACTTTGTAGCCTTCTTTTTACTGCCCATAATGAGTAGTCTTTGATAATAATGTCTGAATCTTTTTCCTTCCAGTGGTTCCTAAAGTAGTTTACCCAGGATTACCTCTCAACCTACATGATTGCTGGGCATGCACTACAAAAAAACACTTTCTTGATGATACATTTTTGTCAAAGTAGGTCACAATTTATGTCATGTTTGTACATCCATGACGATTTTATGATAGAATCAAGATAGTCATACATGTGTTGTCCTATAAGTGTTCCATGACAATACTGGAATTATCAACACGGAAGTGTCCATTTCCATGATGATAAATGTCGTGTCATGGAAGTGTTTTTGTCAAGGGTAACCGACACATGGCATCCACTATAACGGGTCGCCGTTAAGCTATCATGTCCGGTTTTGGATCCGGTAACCCATTAACAACAATGACCAATGGCGATTTTCCATGTGTAAAATTCTCATTGGCCGAAGAAACCACGTGTCAGCTCCGCATTGGGATAAATGTCATCCAGCGACTAGATGGGACGCGCCTATGAAACGTCGACACGTGGCTCGGCCTAGCAGTGGCCCATTTACGTTAAAAAGGCTAATCTGTTTGACTTGCTCAAAAGTTAACGGGCCGGCCCATCGAAAGGCTGTTAATGGCATGCTCGTGTATAGCCCATTCACGGCCCGTAAACTCATGTCCCGTTATGGCCTTTCCGAATTAAGCCTAGTAGCGTCATGTGGGCCATCCAATATAAATCCAGCCCGTTATCCCTTTCGGCCCATGTATGGCCCATACACTAGTGGATAAAAGCCTAGCTATGGCATGCCAAAAACAGCCTTGCTAGCATAGAAGCTCCACGCCACCAACATGGCACCATTGGTAAGAAATAGTGGTGGCGTTGGTGCCTATGCTAACACTTTCCTACATTGTGCTGACATATCACCAGTCAAACACCAGCACTGAGTACATCATATCTCTGGCATGCCTACTTGTCCAACGCCAGCAATGGTTTTTTAGCAATAAAAAATTGCTCATCAATACTAGCTACTTACTTAATAGATACTACTAGACACATTATACTCATCAACACTAGGTACTTACTTCATAGACAATCATTACAGAAGAGGCTCCTGAACTTAACAAGTTGATATTAAACTTAAAAAAAGTTGCTCCCTCAAGTACTCTAGTTACTCGATCAATATCAACTACTAAGATGAACTAGCTAGCTACTTAAAAAACTAATATTCATGAAGGAGTATGCCCAGCTGTTGAAGATTCTTTCTATCAACCTCTCCTTCTCTTCTGAAATGATTTATGTACATCTTCAAGTCAATGCTCTCATCCCTAAGGAGTCTCCTCTCATCCTTCAGTTTATCCCGATCCTCGACGAGCATATACCTTTCGTCCCTAAGCTGGTTAGTCTCCTAAACGAGCCGAACAATCTCCTTGTGTAGTTCTTTAATCTACACCTTTAGCTCGTCATTTGCCCCTTCCATGCTCTTGATGACATACTCGTAAGTGTCTAAGAATTCATTGTTGGTCATGTCCACATCGCACATTGACTCGTTGTTGCCTCCAGAATTAGCCATGACCTACAAACACAATGCGTATACGATCGAGATAATATGCAATTTCATATCACTGAATATTAACACCAATGTAAAGTAGTTCTGATATTGCAATGTATAGAACTAATTAAACTAGATAGCATGTGGTGACCTACAATAGCAAATTGCATAGCAAACTAGCTATGTTGGTTATGGAGGATCAATCGATTGAAAAGCTTGACAAGTGCATACTTTTAACTTCCACTGCTATTTTCTCTTTCTTCCAGAACCGGATGATAGTTATAACAAATTATCAGCCTAAAAGTTTGGACATGAGGACTTGCCCTGATTTCTAAACATAACACATTCTATCCATTTCTACTAAATATATCAGTTTCTACAAAACTAGTTCAGATCCACCAACGAAGGGAGACACACAAGTAAAGAAATTCTACACATAACACATTCTATCCATTTCTACTAAATATATCAATTTCTACTAAACTAGCTCAGATCCGCCAAAAGAGGGAAACACACAAGTAAATAAATTCTACACATAACACATTCTATCCATTTCTACTAAATATATCAATTTCTACTAAACTAGCTTACATTTGCCAACGGAGGGAGACACTAAATTAAATATCAGATTCTACACAATAGCAATCAGATTATCACTACAATTTCTACACAAAAGCAATCCATGTAACTAACTTTGGAATCTACATTACACAAAGCAAATCCCAATGGATCCCCGCCAGGTGGCGTGTCCGTGAACAGAGGAGTAGTGGATCTAACCTTGGTGTCGGCGAGGGGCGGCGACGGGGTGTCAACAAGGCGGTGGAGGGGCGGCGGTGGCTTTAGTCCAGGGGGGCAGTTGTGTATACGACCAGGCCAGAAGGGGCGTGAAATGACAAAGAGTGGTGACTTAGGTCTTTTACTAAGTTGAATCAGATAGTTTATTGCTGATGTTGGATAGAAAGGCAACGCCATAGCTAATCACAGGCCAAATAGTTACAATTACTAAGATCCCACAAATTGACACCCTAGGAGAGCTCAACTATTTTTCGCCGGTGAATCGCAACCAACGTAACTATTTGGGCTGTTACCGCCAGATGGTCCAACTCGTAAAATACGTGGGCTTGTGTATCTCATTGCATGTTTCCATGCCCTTATTTTCCGCTTTCATCCCCCCCCCTCGGGCGATTGACACCACTGCCCACTCCTCTATCTAAAAAAACGTATGCCTCTGGCCATCTTTCCCTTAAACATCGGAACGCTAGATCTATAGTGGAGAAGTGAGCTCCCATGATTTAAAGCGTTGTGTTCTTTTCTGGACTGCGGTGTAGCAAAGAGGCACGCATGTAAGGTTGTGTGTTGTTTCGTATTATTCTCTTTTTTATTATTTATTTTTAAATATTTTAATCCATGAGCGCCGATTAAAATCTAAGAACATTAGAGAGCAAAATATTTTTAAAATTTAATTTTCCTGATTCGGTAATATTTGTTAAATTCATTGATATTTTTAAGTTCACCTTCAAGTTTATGGATATCTTTAAATTAGAAAATATATTTTATTTGCGACATTTTTTGAAATCCATGAATATATTTTAGATTAATGAATGTTTTCTATAATTAAAGAGTTTTAAATTGATCATAATATTTTTTAATATCCTCGAACCTCTTTTACTTAAATAAACCTTTTCAAATAAAAAAGAGCCACTTTTTTGAGCAAGCAGTGGGGTGAGCGAAAACAAACTAACCAAGTGTGACGAGTAAGGAGCCAAGCTAAACAAGGGGGGGGGGGGTTCATGGGCCATCCCATAGCAGCAATTCCACTTTCTGCATGGAATAGGAGCTCGCAAAAGGCTGAAACAAATAATATGGGTTGACACGAAGGCTAAAACATGCAAGACACTGAAACTGTGGGTGTACTAAAAATTTGGGCCCTTGAGCACCCCATACTTGTGCACGGGAAATCGTAGCCACGCCCACGGCAAGGCCCGACGGGGGCGATCGAGGGCAGATGTAAGGTGAGGAGGAGCGACCAAGCCAGAGAGCAGAAGACGAGCTGGACCCCCGGCAAGATCCTTGCCGGGACGGCTCGCGAGACCCCGGCAAGATCCTTGCCGGGACAACTTGCCGAGCACCAACAAAAGCGCTACCCTCGGGGTTGAGAGCTCTGACACCATCAACAATGTTAAGGCCAAGACCCAGGGATATGTGCGTAGTGGCGTACAGATCTCTGGGCAGGCCAGAAGACGAGGTACCTAGCAGGATCCTTGCCGGAGGCGTTTGTGAGCCCCCGACAAGATCCTTGCCGGGGATGTCGGCAAGATCGCAGCAAGGCTCCGCCACCCCATCACCGCTCCAGCACAGTTGCCGGCCTGCCAACCTAGCAGGCGCCTGCGTGGTGGCATGCAGATTTTCATGAAGAGCCTGCCACCTCTCCAGCACAGCAGCTGGCTAGCCAACTTGGCTCTGCATGCCCCGTCGGTAGGGACGCGTATCAAGATGGAGCGGGGTGGCGACGGACGGGACGGGTTCTACTCCCGTCCCCGATAAAGCTAGAGGGCACGTAAGCAATGCATTGAATGCGTTTGTCCTAAGATGCCGATGATAAACATAGAGACTGTAGCTACTTTACACCTCTTGTATGCCACTATGGAAGCCCCTTGGACATATAAATGGAGGCCCACGGCGTACTGGAGGAGGATTTGATCTTTTGAACCTCCGGGCCCAGCTTGCATGGAGAGCAGCGAGCCTTAGCTCAAGAACACAGAATATACACTCAAGCAAGACTAGGGTTTTACGCTTCTCAGCGGCCCGAACCTGGGTAAAAATCCGTCGTGTTGATCATTAGATCTGCTCTTTGCTCTATCCCTCTTCCCTGCCAAATAGCAAAAGGGATCCACGTGACCCCGTAGGTGTCACCCTGCGCCGACATCTTTGGCGCGTCAGGTAGGGGCTAGGAGTTCCGCAAACCTGATCTAGCGGTTAGGGTGTCATTTCCTCGATCACCATGGCTCCCAAGAAGAAGGGGATCACGGCGATCGGTTCGTCTGGAGCCGATCCTACCGTGCCAGCGCGTACGGGCGACGGGATGGTCGCGGATGGTGGCGGAGGTGTGACTCGCGAGCATCCACGACACTCTAGCAATCGAAGCGAGGAGAGCGGCATCATTCGCACCCAACAAGATGAGCCGCGCGCCACCGCGTCCAAGAACGGAGCCGTGCCCTCCAAGGATGGAGCAGGGACCTCCAAGGGCGGCGCCATGCTGCCGACAAGCGTCATGGCGACCTCCAAGACACCCCCGCCGGCGCCCGCATGGCGTTCCTCCCAGGTCATGCGCGATGAACTACACCGCGACATTGGTGACCCCGAACGCCACCGCGGGAAGAGCCCTCTGCATCATTCTCGAGATGCACATGCCCGGCATGCACGCCAAGATGCTGGTCTAGATGGCGCGTGGCCGCGGAACCGTGACGGCGCTCCTTCTAACATGGTTAGAAGTCCGAGCACCTCCCGTTCCTCGCTCTTGTCACTGCCACCTATGCCAGCGGAAGCATTAGCGCGGGTGCAGCTACTCCCCGACTTCGCTCCTGCTATGGAGAAATAAGAAGAGCGGAGGGCTGCTATCCAAAGCCTTATTGCCCATGCCGATAAGGATCGATACCAGGAGGCGGGCCCCTCTCGGCGTCGGTCCACCGAGCCGGTGCGTGCCGACAACGGGAGGACCGGAGGCGCCGCAATCACGGTGCACTCCCGTCCACCACGGAAGCAACGGTCGCCAGCTCGGCGGGTCGACGCCCGTGATGATGGATCCACGGCTTCTTCTGATCCACAGAATCGTCGCGACCAACGTCAAGTTCTTCGGGAGCGGGTTAAAGAGGACACTTGAACTACCATCGAGCGGCGACGGAAGCACGCCATCAATCTGATAGGCGCGCAGGGCCCACTGCATAAAGACCTGCGCCGGGGGATTCTGGTGACATGCTTTACGAGGTAGGTTATCCAGCTTTTACCCGTGAGCTGTTGCAGTTCCAGTGGCCCACTACCCGCACATTCAAACCTGAGGTACCTGAGAAGTACGACGGCAAGACCCATCCGTCCGAGTTCTTGAGAATATACACCATTACGATGTAAGCTGTCGGGGCTCGAAACGGAAAGGTGCTCGCCAACTACTTCTCGTTGGTGCTCAAACCCAACGTCAGGTCGTGGTTGATGCACTCCATCTCCTCTTGGTCGGACCTGTGCCACGAGTTTGTTGGCGCCTTTACCGGAGGCCATAAAGCTCCTGGCTAGGCAAGTGATTTGCATCTCATTTCCCATAAGGATGGCGAATCCCTGCGCAAGTACATACTGAGATACAACCATGTGCAATACAACATCCCATATGTTCATCCTGCCACTATCGTCAGCGGGTTCCATCAGAACGTGCGCAACCGCAAGATTCCTGAAGAGGTGGCCATGAACAAGGTTAGGGATGTTGCCGAACTATATGTTCTGGCCGACAGATGTGCTCGTGCTGAAGAAGGGAGGAAGTACCCTGGTTAAGATGCCGATGCGGGAAGCGATTCTAGAGACGAAGACGTCGTCGCCCCGGCAAAGAAAGGCCGGTGACTTAATAGGAAACGTAGGGGCAAGACCGTGCTTGTTGTTGAGGAATCCGGCGATCCCGGCGCCGCCAAGAAGGCCAAGGTTGACATCCCCGGCAAGGATGTTGCCGGGTGTGCCATCTACCAAGACCTGGCGGCTGCTGATTAGTCGGACGGCTCCGACAAGCAATATTGCAAGATCCACCACACCAATGGCCATGACCTCCAGAACTATAAGCAAGTTGAACAACTTGTGGAGAGGCAGAAAGCTGAGTATGAGAGACGAGACAAGGAGAAGGGCCAGGATGGTGCCGAGGGGTCCGGCAAGAAGCGCGGTGGCCGTGGGTGGCCTCGCGGCAAGGAGAAGCAACAAGAGAGGCCTGCTCGAGGCCGCAAAAAGAAAGAGGGGGATGATGACCATGAAGAGGAAGACGAGTCTAGTGACCAAGAATTTCAAAAGGCCAAGAAAGCCATGTGCATCGATGGCGGCGCCTCAATGCATTCTTCTCACCGCCAGCTTAAACTGTGGGCGTGCGAGTTCAAGGCGGCGGAGCCGTCGATCGACGCCTAGAAGCCACTGAAATGGTCTAGCACGCCTATCATTTTCGACACCGAGGACCACACCGATCGCACAACCGTGGTCGGGTGCTTGCTGTTCTTGGTTTCCCAACCATTTGCAACCTCAAGGTGATGAAAATGCTAGTTGACGGTGGGGCCGGACTGAACTTGATCTCGCCCCAAGTGATCACAAAGTTGCAAATTCCCAAAGGATATCTTGAGGAGACGAGCACGTTTCAAGGGATCAATCCGGGGAGAAGCCAGCCCAAGGGTAAGATCACACTACCAGTTACATTTGGCTGCGAGTTGAACTACACGACGGAGAAGATCATTTTTTATGTACCCAAGACCCCGTTGCCATATAACAGGATCCTTGGCCGCCCAGCACTATCCAAGTTTATGGCCGCATCACACTACGCCTACAACACACTGAAGATGCCCGGCCCGATGAGCATCATCACTGTCAGCTCCGACAAGAAGGACGCACTCATCTGTGCCGACTAGCTCTACCGGGAAGCGGAAGTAGCACTTGCCGCCAAGGCACTTGCTCCCGCCACTGGAGCCCCCGAGGGGAAGAAGACCGGCAAGACCTTAGTGGCCGGCAAGGTTTCTGGCCCTGGTCAAGCCTCTTGTACCCACTCTAGCAAGCGCGCCTCTTCAAAGTGTTGCGTTCCCGTCGAGGACGTGCCAGAGAGCTCCACCGGCAAGAGCAAGAAATCCAAGGCTTCACCACCAGAGACCAAGAACGTGCCCGTCAAGGAGGACGGCACATGCAAAGCTTTCACTATAAGCTCCACCCTCGACAACAAATAGGAAAGCGCGCTCGTCGCCTTCCTGCGGGCGAATGTCAATGTGTTTGCATGGCAAGCATCTGACATCCCTAGTGTTCCCAGGGAGGTGATTGAGCACCACCGCGGAGTATGAGGGTCTGCTTGCCGGTCTCAGGATTGCGGCTGAGCTTGGGATCAGAAAGTTGATCGTCCGTGGGGATTCACAACTCGTAGTGAAGTAGGTGAACAAGAATTATCAGAGCCCGCTGATGGAAGCTTATGTGGATGAGGTGAGGAAGTTAGAAGAGCGTTTTGTCGGTCTGCAAGCATAGCATGTTCCTCGAGTGGAGAACAACATTGCTGATAACCTATCAAAACAGGATGCCCTCAAGTTACCTGTGGAACCAAGGACCTTTGTGCTCCAAGTGACCCAGCCATCCATTGAACCATCAGCATGACAAAATAAGCGAAGAAAATCGGGCCCTGGCAAGTACTTTCCCGCCGAGCTCCCAGGAGCCGCCGGCAAGGATGTTGTCGGGGCGTCAAGCTTGACGGGGAACGACAGGCTCCGGCAGGTCCTCGAGCCCTTGCAATAGAGACAACCGCTCCCATGGTAGAAGACATGCCTCTAGTCCTTGCCATTGAGCCTCAGGCTCCGGCATGGGCGCGCCACACCGTTCAGTTCCTCCAAACGGGTGAACTCCCTGAGGAATAGGAAGAAGCGGAGAAAGTAGCATGTCGGTCTGCCATGTACCTATTTGTGGACGATGTCCTGTACAGGAAAAGACCGAACAGTGTGAAATTGAAGTGCATTCCCCGGGAGGACGGACTGGAGCTGTTGGCAGAGACACATGGAGGCGTATGTGGCTCTCACATAGGATCAAGAGCCCTTGCCGGCAAGGCATTCCAGCAAGGTTTCTTTTGGCCCACTGCTCTCCAGGATGCAACTGCGCTAGTAACTAGGTGAGAAGCATGTCAGTTCCATTCTAAGAAACTCCATCAACCAGCTCAAGCTCTTCAGACAATCCCTCTTTCCTGGCCATTCTCGGTCTGGGCGCTCGACATACTGGCCCCTTACCCCGTGCTGTAGGGGGCTTTGAGTACTTGTACATTGCGATCGACAAGTTCACAAAGTGGCCAAAAGTGGAAGCGGTGAGAAAGGTGACAACACAATCAGTCGTCAAGTTCTTCAAAGGACTAGTTTGCCGTTTTGGTGTGAAAAACATATTCATCACCGATAACGGCACACAGTTCACAAGCCACACCTTCATGCAATACGTCCAAGACCTCGGTAGCAAGATATGATTTGCTTCTATTGCACATCCACGAAGCAATGGCCAGGCGGAAAGGGAAAATGCTGAAGTGTTGCGAGGCCTCAAGACGAGGACTTTTGACAGGCTACACAAGTGCGGAAGACGCTGGATTGATGAGTTGCCGGTGGTTCTTTGGTCAATCGGAACAATGCCAAATCGAGCCACCAGCCAGACACCCTTCTCCCTTGTGTACTAGGCAGAAGCAGTTCTCCCCATGGAACTCACGTACGGGTCACCTCGAGTGCTCGCTTATGATGAGCTTGAGCAAGAGCGGTTGCGACAAGATGATGCAACGCTCCTCGAGGAAGATCGTCTTCAGGCTGCTGTGCGAGCTGCACACTAGCAGCAAGCCTTGCGCCGCTACCATAGCTGCAAGCTTCATGCGCGAAGCTTTGAGGAAGGCGACCTTGTTCTTCGGCGTGTTCAGTCGGCCAAGAATTCCAACAAGTTGATGCCAAAATGGGAAGGCCCTTACCGAGTAATACGAGTCACGAGGCCCCGCGCAGTCCGCCTGGAGACTGAGGATGGTATCCGAGTGAGCAACTCCTGGAACATCGAACATCTTCGCAAGTTTTACCCATGAGGCGCAGTTGTCGAGCCCCCCGTCAGACCACCTTTTTATTAGCCTTGCCGACAAGGCATGTGACCCTTTGTACAAAGCCAGGCGCATACCCTGAGCACCAGATAAATAAATGAAGTGTTGGCGCCCTAAGAATTAGCATGCATGCTAGGTTGAGTCTCTGTCTGGTAGGGTTGATACTTCTTAGTAGCAGCTAACCCATAGCATAGAGGTCGAGTATGTGTCTTTCTGTCCCTTCCAGTCCTTTTTGATCCACAAGCCGCACAGGCACATCAGCGGAACTTTTTGGAAGAAAGGAGACGAACTAAGCCCCGACCCCGGCAAGCCAATGCTGTCGGGGGCAGCAGATTCAAATAAGTCCTTTCTTTCCCCCCGCTGCGACCTTTCGTATGAAGCTTGAACGTATGAAACTTTACTCGATCCCATGCCACCATGCTCCCTCCTTCTTATGCCCAAAACCCTTTCTTTTGGGCTGGAATTTGGTTGTAGTTGCGATGGAAGAGGGACGGGTGAAAGGCCTAATCCTGCTTTGCCCCTACCTCCGCTGAGAGCGTGGATGTAGCCGGGGTACGAAGCAGGAAGATGTCAAGGCCTATTGTCGGGTGACGTTGTTTGCTTGAAAAATCACAAGGACTCACTCCTTGGTGTGAGCCTCGCTCACGCACAAAAGAATCCGGCAAACACCCTTTTTCTTCATTAATACGTTGATTAAACAAGTACAATTCATACGGAATATAAGCATGATCAAGGGGTTACAAAGTTTAAATTTGACAAGTGCTCGTGGGCTTAAGATCTAAAAAAAGATAAGATGCCCGTAATCCCTTTCTTGTCCCTCTCCCCAGGAAGCGGATCGAGATAGCAGGAGGGCAAAAAGAGTGCCCAGGCGAGGTGCCCGCGGCAGAAGATAGCAAGAGAACATCTCGGCGACCCTCGAGAAGAGGGCTGGTGATGACGATGCCATGAGAGAAGCCGAAAGATGAGGCAGCGGGTCGGCAATACGACATGAAGGCATCAGTACCGTCGTACTCCGAAATGATGGCCCGCCACCCGCCTTCTTCGTCTTCTCCGGCCTTCCAGTGTCAGCCGCCAAAAGCGATAGAAGCTGGCTTGAGGGGCCGCCACCAAGAACTACCCCGCGGCAAATTGCTCTGCCGAGGAGAAGGCCAGGTGCAGATGGTGGTGCTGCGGGCGTCGCCTGGTGACGAGGGGGGGGGGGGTCCGACGCCTAGTCGGACCGGCCCCCGTCATCCTCCCCACCATTCTCCTCCTCGTCACAATCGCTCGAGGGGGATCTTTCGTCGGTCCAGTTCTCCGCGCAGCACCCTAACTGGATTCCCGAGCGCCCAAAGACCTTGACAGAGAGCAGGTCAGCCTCCACCTCGATGGCTGGTCAACGTCCAGCAGCCTCGCGAATAGCTCGGGAAGACGAAGGCGGCTACGTGGCAGTTCGCACAGCCGCAAGATAAACTCCAGAGCTGTGTCTCCGACATGGCCGCTTGGCGAAGCGGGAGGAGACGGCGGCGCGGTAGGGGCCCCACTCCCACGTCCCCTTCTGCCTCGACTACCTCGTCGACTGTGACCCCGTCCAGCACCTCCGCCTTGGTGGCTCGGCTCTTCCCCATGGGTGCTTCGCTCTTCCTTAACCGCCATGGCTCTCTGGCAAGATGAATATCTAGTAGCCCCCACAGAGGGTCGGCCGCGACCGCGCCCTCTCGGCATGGTGGTGGATGGAGAACGGAGAAGAAGAGAAGATGCAAGGAGATGCCCCTTCCTTCTCATCCCAATCCTCCTTTTATAAGCAAGCAAGAAGGACTGGGGGATGGCTCTATACCTTCTCTAGAGGGCCCTTTCGAGTCCGGCTCATTAAATCCATTGGCAACGAGCGAGGTCATCGACCGCCCTCCCCGCGCCAATCAAAGGCGCATGGGTATCTATCATGGCACAACTCCCCATATCCCGCGCATCCGCCACCTACCCCGCGCCATGCATGCGGTGTACGTGGCGAAAAAGGCGGGCGTAGTGGGAAGCGTGAGACGGCGATTACCATCTCGTGAAATAAAGGCCATTCACGGGCCACTTCAAGCATGATAGACGAGAAGATTACAACAGTCGTCCCCTGCCACGCGCACCGTTTGGGCCTGGCCCAACGATGCTTCGCACTCGTATGTGGCCCAGGCCCAGGGGCTCCTGTTAGTGTACTAAAAGTTTGGGCCCTTTAGAACCCCATACTTGTGCACGCGCAGTCGTAGCCATGCCCACGGCAAGGCCCGATGGTGCCGATCGAGGGCAGATGCAAGGTGAGGAGGAGTAACCAAGCCAGAGAGCATAAGATGAAGTGGATCCCCGGAAAGATCGTTGCCGGGACGGCTCGCGAGACCCCAGCAAGATCCTTGCCGAGCACAAACAAAAGCACCACCCTCGGGTTGAGAGCTCTGACACAATCAACAACGTTAAGGCCAAGACCAAGGGATATGCGTGTAGTGGCATGCAGATCTCTGTGAAGGCCAGAAGACGAGGTACCTTGCAAGATCCTTGCCGGAGGCGTCTGTGAGCCCCCGGCAAGATCCTTGTCGGGGACGTCGGCAAGATCGCGGCAAGGCTCTGCCACCCCGTCACCGCTCCAGCACAATAGCCGGCCTGCTAGCCTAGCAGGCGCCTGTGTGGTGGCTTGCAGATCTTCGCAAAGAGCATGCCACCTCTCCAGCACAGCAGCTGGCTAGCCAACTTGGTGATGCATGCCTCGTCGGCAGGGACGCGTGTCAAGATGGAGTGGGGTGGCGACGGATGGGACGGCTTCTACTCCCGTCCCCGGTATAGCTAGAGAGCACGTAAGCAACGCATTGAATGTGTTTGTCCTAAGACACCGATGATAAACATAGACACTGTAGCTACTTTACACCTCCTGTATGCCACTGTGGCAGTCCCTTGGACATATAAAAGCAGGCCCACAACGTACTGGAGGAGGATTCGATCTTTTAAACCTCTCGGCCCGGCTTGCATGGATAGTAGTGAGCGGAAGCTCAAGAACACATAATATACACTCAAGCAGGACTAGGGTTTTACGCTTCTCAGCGGCCTGAACCTGGGTAAAAATCCATTGTGTTGATCGTTAGATCCGCTCTTTGCTCTACCCCTCTTCCCTGCCAAACAACAAAAGGGATCCACGTGACCCTATAGGTGTCGCGCTACGCAGATAGAAACCACGCACCAAACAACTCTACTCTTCTCCCGGGAGAAAAATTGTCCCCAACAATAACCCACACAATATACAAATTAAAAAACATCATCAAAACATACCTAAAACACAAGCCAACACAGATAAAATTCAAACAAAACAGCGAATCAAAATAATCTACTAGATATAAAAAATGTTAATGAAACAAGTGAAGAATGGTGCGGTGAAGTGCGCATTGGCATGTTGTAATAATAATGAGTACATATTTTGATAAAACACTAAAAACGTGACTAGCAAGTCACAAAGTACATACTTCAAGTCTCAAACTAAAAAGTAAATAAATTAAAATTTAATCTCCAAGTGCATATTTTAAAATGTTAGTATTTCCATTTAAAATATTATAGAATTAACAAAATAAAAGACTCAAAATTACTAAAAGACTTAACAAAATAGAAGACTCAAAATTGGAACTCGTGGTAAAGAAATAAATTTCCTAAAATGAAAAAAAACTGTAAAAATAATGATGGCAAAAGCATGATGTAAAATATTCATTATTTTGTAACTAGTATAATTATTAAAAAATTCATTATTTTTATCAAATGGAAAAAGTGTTTCTGGCGTGCATAGAAGACGAAGGATAGCACTAACAAATAACTATGGCTTGCAAAGAAAACCAACGCGACTAGTGCATTCCAAATGGTGAGTGCATATGGGCCAACAGATTTGTGGCATTTCTATAAAAAGCAACGCCAACACTAAGCATGTAAAGCTGACGTACTGATTTGGCCTACGCTAGCACTATTTGGAAAAAAAAGTGTTGGCGTTGATTGGAAATTGCGTGCCACCAACGAGAGTTGTGGCTAGCACTTTTTCCACTAGTGATGACGTCTTTCGACCCATATGAGGCCTTCTGTATCTTTGGGCCCTTTAATGGCCCATGGTGGAACTGGCCCAAAATGAATAGTAAGTTCCTTTATACCCATTAACGGCCCCTTACTCAGTTGGGATATTTCCCGCCATATTATCTATGGGCCTTGTACGACCCATTTATTCTTGGGTTCATTTCCAGGCCTCGATTACATATAGTCCGTTAGTGGCATTTTCCCCTGATGGTCCGAATTCAGCGTGTGGTTACAGTCGACCCGTCTGTGGTCCGTCAACAAATTGGGCCTTTGATGAGGACATCACTAACCAAGTTGCACCCACAACCCCTAGTGCTACATATACTGGATGTATTACTAGAGCTCGCACACGCCAATTAAATTACCAGGTACTTTCGTTTCTTCGTAATGACTCTAATGTTCATGAGAATATGATGTTTCCTAAACTGGATACATTTGTTTTGCTTACAAATGAAGGGCCTAGCTTGGACAAGAAGGATGAACATTGGAGCAGGATCAAGCATGGAGATGATGGCACGCGCAAGGGGAACAAGAATATAGTTTCAAGTGATGATTTCACGGAGCCAGCATAAGGAGTGCAAGAAGTCTTGGACGAAATATACAAGATACTATTTATAAATTACATCCAGAGGCTATTACAGGTGTCGCATCACCTTATTATTGGGTCAGGCCCATGTAATTTCGTAATACTTTTATATTGGCTATTTTTAGAGTCCGTAAGTGTGGGGAAACAAAGTTAGGGTTGGTTTCGGACCCCTCCTCCCAGGAGTCATGAATTTCCCCCTATTCCTCCATATATACAACCCTTAGGGCGTCGTTTAGACTTTGGGTTCTGTTTTGATTAAATTTTGCCATAGCTGCAACTTCGCGTACTTCGTTTATGTTCAACGACCAGACAAAGATTTCACAAAACCCCACTTTCATCAAGAAAGCTTTCCTCTTAAATTCGCAATATCCAGATTGCAATCTTAGTTTCTTGCTTGTTCTTTGTTTGCCTACAGGAAATAGACCCTCATGGTCAGGTTGATCGTGCTCCAGCGTGGTCGATAACCTCTCGAAGTTGCTTTAGAGATTGCTAAGGCGCACGTCCCCGCACATTCATATTTGGATCATCAAAGTCTACTCCACCAAAAATGATAGCCGCCATCTCATTGAAAGGCGGGACACCTTTGCCTCTATAAAGCAGTATCAGATTTCTAGGTTGCTTGGTGCGATTTTGCAGTTTTTCATAGTTTAGATCGAGACTGTACTCGAAAAATCCAACAAAAATTAGGGTTTGTTCATGATATCCAAACTAATATGAGCCATTGCATAATATTTTCTGAATTTGCTTTGTTGAATTTGCGGTTGCATCATTGTGTTGAGTTGTTGATCTTAGCATTTAGTATTGTAATGCCCAGGATGGGACTATACCTCCTACGTGTCGAGGCACGACTTAAAGGTATAAGCCCATCCTAGAATGATCTCAAGTTTGGTATCTTTGCACGACTCATGTAAAAGAGGGATTAAATTGCAAAAGGAGATAGTTGGCTTACACTCGCCACTTCACACAATACATTACATAAGCAACCATCATTCAAAACATCACAACCCGACTACGGGTGAAGATCCAAAGAAAGATATCAAAACAACATAAAGCCACAGGCCTAGATCGAATCCTAGTAGAAACCACTACTGATCGTCGAAACATCACAAGCATACGGCCAAACTCTTCATCGAGCTCCAGGTGAAGAACTGGTCCATCTCCTGCATCAAACTCGGCTGAACCTGCATCTGGTGTGGTGAAGTAACTTTGAGCCACAGAGGACTCAGCAATCCCGTTCCCGGGTAACACGACTATTTAAGCCTTGGGTGTGGATAAGGCTGAAGAAAGAACAAGAGGTGAAGGGAAAACAAGAGTCTGCAGCAGCAACTAGCACTAGCTTACGTAATAGAGAGCGAGAAGAGAAGTGCCTCGGTCGAAAGATGATCACGAAGTGATCCTAGGTACAACACGTCAAACATAACCCCACCGTGTTCATCTCCCGAAAGCCCTTTCGGAAAATGACAGTCACGGTACACACGCTGGTAGTGTATTGGAACAAGGTGTCAAGTTATCTACAACCGGATATTAACAAGCTCCCATGTGCCACATAACCGCGGGCACGGCTTTCGAAAGTTCAAACCCTGCAGGGGTGTTCCAACTTGGCCCATCACAAGCCCACGATCCGCGGAGTCGCAACTCCAAAGGTGGGAAGACCCGAGTATTCTCGGAATCCCGTGCTCAAGATACTCCGAACTAAGGTAAGGCTAATCCAGCAAATCCTCCCGGCGTGTCGACACCCTGATAGTAGCCGCGCGTATCTAAGTCTCAGGACACGACCGGATGGGCGATGCTACAGGTGTATGCCAGATACCTCGGGTTGCCCCAAGGCGGCCCTGCAGGACCCCCGTTTCGGACCAACACTCATGTGGAGCACTGGCCCGGGGTTGTTGAATTAAGAAAGAGGGTTTGCAAGACCCTTATGCAAGTTTTATTAGTTATTAGGCGAATAGTACCAATGTTGGGACTTGCTGGAAAAGACTTAGCACTTAGCGGTTTATCGAGGGGGTCCCATACACCCCAACCGTGTTAGGAACGCATAATCAAGGAACATAACACCGGTTTATACGGTTCCTACGGCATGAGTGGAACAAAACACCAAGCAAAAGGCTTAGCCTTCCACCCTTGCCAATATATAGATGATTTCATTTAAGCATTTATATAGTGTGATATATCCCAACCAAACTTCAACATGAAGCAAGCATCTTCAATCTTCACCTGCAACTAACAATGCTATAAGAGGGGCTAAGCAAGCCTACGTATAGCCAATCAAAGGTTTGCATAGGTAGGGTGGTTAAACAGGTTTATGGTTACAATAGGAGGCTGACAGGAAGACATGGGCATCGAGGCAAAACTATAGAGCAAGACTACTAGCAATAGGCAAAGATAGTAATGGTATCCGGGTTCGGTCATCTTGCCTGGGATTCCACAAGGGAGAAGAACGGACCCATGAAGTAGACGGAGCAACATAGTCGAGCGAATCCTCACAACTCCGGAACGAAACCGAAGCTCACAAGAGAAGCAACCGGAAAGAAAGAAACAACACGGTAAACACACAAGCATAAACATGGCATACGATGCACATTCAAGTATAATGCATGTCCGGTTTAAATTTGCATGGCATGGCAAAGTGCACAAACAAGTACTACAAGTTAAGTGGAGCTCAATATGCAACGAGTTGCATATTGACGAAACACCACATTTTAATTATTTAGTTGACTCTCGTTATTTACAAGACAAGGTTAAATGTTTTTAACATGGCAAGAGGTGAAGCCAAAAATAAACTACCTATTTAGGCATTTTAAATGAGGACGGAAAATAACAACAACAATCCGGAAAATCCCCATGAGCATGTTTAGTAAATTATAAGCAAGCAACAATTCACACATTATAATGTTGTTAACATGATGCGGATGACATGATCAAGTTTATGCAATTATTTTATTAAAAGGTTAACAAGAAGATGATATGATGCATCGTCACCGTGGTGGAAGGAAAAGGGTGCCACGGCAACGATCCGAAAGTGATGCAACGACAACATATCGGTGCCGGTAACTCGTTGAGAGTCCGGTGCAAAAGGAAAGATGGCGTGAGCGAGTCAAACGAGATGAAAGGTGGGGTGATCCCGTTACCGGGTTCCCACGAGTCGGCGACGAGGTAACCGAGGAACATGACAAACGGACGAAACGGCACGAAGCACACACGGGAAACATTTCATACAACACAACAAGCATTCCACGAGTCATCCACGGGGTCGTCTCGTTATACCTTTGAAGCGTGCGTTTCGGGGCGGTTCGAGACGTAGAGGAAGAAGGCGTTCACGTTCGGAGAGGAAGTAGCCGTTCCGTAGAGGGAAGTAGTTGTACTCGCGGTCTTCGGCGACGGTAGTCGTTCGGGCGTTGAGTTAGTAGATGTACTAGCGGTCTCGGCGACGGTAGTCGTTCGGGCGACGGTAGACGTTCGGGCGACGGTAGACGAAAGTAGTGGTACACGGTGCGTCTCCTAGACGGTAGTTGTTCGGGTCCAAAAGAAGATATGCTTGCTGTTACATGGTTACTTGAGATAACAATAACAACAACAAAACAACAACAAAAAGAAAAAAAAGGCTGCGGTCGGCGACGAGCTGGAAAAAGGACGGAGCCGTCGCGGTGAAGCTTCTCGTGGACGCGGCCTTGGCGAAGCAAACGCGGGGCGGCCGGAGGACGAAGGAGCGCTGCCAGCTCGCGGGGCTGGAGCAGGGACTTGATGCGGCGGCGGTCTCAGGTAGGATCGGGCAGAGCTTGAGGAGGCGCTGGACGGGGCGCCGGCGCGAAGGCTGCTGCAGCCTCTGACCAGCGGCCCTGGGGCGCGGCTATCTCTGGCCGGACCTGCCGAGGAAGAGGCGAGGAGATGGGGGCGCGACGCGGCGCTGGAGAGGCGTGGAGGCAGCAGGACGGCGCGCTGGAGATGGATGCGGGGCGGCCTGGAAGAGGCTTGAGGGCCGGAGGGAGGCGGACGGCGCGCTGGAGACGCTCGCGGGGTGCGGCACCAGGCGACGGAGGAGGGAGGCGCTCGGGCCTGGCCGGTCGAGCGGGGAGGCCGGCCTCGCTGGTTTTCGGCCACGGTGGTGCGGCCTGGCGCGCCGGACGGCGACGGAGGGGCGCGGCTCCTGGCCGGCGCGGGAGATCGCGGAGGAGGGAGACAGGCGCAGAGGGAGCTGAGAGGACCGATGGGTTCGGGCGAGAGCACGGCAGATCGAGGGGATCGGGCATCTTGCGAGAGGGAGATGCGGGCGATGAGGGGTCGAGGGAAAATGAGGGTGCGGCGCTCGGGCTGGGGATCGAGATGGGAGAGGGTGGCGGCGCTGGGAACGGACGAGGGAGGAACGAGCGACTCGGTTGGGTGCTAGGGTTAGCGGTCGATCGGGCCAAAGGCTGATGGCCTGGAGATGGGCCAGGGCGGAGGAGACTTGGAGGGAATCGGGCCGAAGGACTGGGCCTGAGGGATGGCCTGGACTGGGCTCTTTCTTTAACTGATTTTTAAAAACAGAAATGAAAGAAGAAGAAAAGGGAAGAAAAGAAAAGGTTAGGGAAGAGATTTAAACACGGAGTTAAATCTCTGGACTCACACAAAATGTAAGGAATTTAAAGAATTTGTTGGAAGACTTTTGGAAGATAAAAATTCAAACGAGTTTGAATAAATGTCAAACTGTTCGAATTTGGAAAACCCTTTAGATGAAATCCAAATGGGTTGGAATTTCAAGAGATGGCCCTACACATTAGATGTGATTTATGAGAAGATTTGGAACATTTATAGATAAAGTAAAATTGCAACACAATTTTACTAAAGGCTCAAAGGAAGAAAAGGAAGTAGAGTTGGATGAAAGAAAATTGAAGAAAGGTGCAATTGTGTTATAGGTGATTCCAAGGAATGGAATATTTTTAAATATAGCTCCCTAAATATTGAGAGGCTTTTATATGTTATAAAGAGAAGTCACCTTCCCTCGATTTAAATGGACCGAAGGTCCACACAATTTATTTAAGTTGAGATGCAAAAATAAAAATGACATGATGGCATGATGACATGATGCAATGCAAAATAATTAACACAAGCACAAACGAAACACACGGGAGAACCCGGAACATCTGGAATCTTCTGGAATCTTCTGGGACGTCGGTCTCGGGCGTCACAAGTATTTAGAGTTTCGAGTTCTGTTCACATGTTGTCATGCCGGCGCCGCATCAACTTCATCTCCGCTGCCATATACCACCACTACATATCCGCTGCCAATCCGAGTCCATATACGCCACCACATATCTTCCGCCATCACGTCAATCCAAGTCCACCTCCAACATACATCTGCCACCAGTTCGAGTTCCACCATATACATATCCGCCACGAGTCCGAGTTCCACCAGATTCATCTCCGCCACCAGTCTGAGCCCAGTTTTTGTTCCTTTGTTTTCAATTTGCAGATCACGCCATACTACGAGTCATGACCAAGTTGGACTTCCCAACTTCATTGCCACCCACAGAAGAAAAACAGTTCTAGTTTCAAAAAATAACTAAGTCTGGTAAATTCTGGCTGGCTATTTTTAGAATATTTGTAAAAAAAATCGATTTTTTTGTTGCGGAGCTAAAAAGTGCAAAAAGTGGATAAAAATATTCAGAGTGTGCTCCTCCGATGTTTATGTGTTGTTCCATGATTTTGTTAGTCTTCTAGGCTCGCGTCTCTATCATCGTCTAGCCTAGGAGGAGCACAATACCGTCGTTGAGCGTTTATTCAACTTTGCTCTCTGAATTGATTATTGCCGACATTTTTGCTACCATATCATAAGCCTTCCCAGCTGTACATACATCGATGTGATGCGTTTGACACCACCTGACAATCTCTCTACCCAAGATTTGAGGCATCTTTGACTACAACGGTTGCAGATCACCGCCTGCTGTTTGCTAAGAACTGGTAAGTGGTTGAGATTCGCTTGACGGATTTGTGATTCTACACCACACCACCACGACTTCCTAGTAGTCTGTAGGATCATATTATTGTGTGTCACTACTAATCATGACAGGATCACAAGCCAGTGATGCTGACTGGGAGAACATGTAGAACAAGGCATTACATGTTAAATTTCATAAAATGATGACTGAATATGTGCAAGATGTGCTGACCAATTTTGATGAGGCCATGGATAAGATAGCTGACCTTCAAAATATGTTCAAAACAAAGCTCGATAACAAATTTAATGCACTTCTTGCGTGTCCTCCACAACCACCACCGGATGCACCTCTGCAAAAACAACCACAACAACAATGTCGCCTTCCAAATCAACTAGGACGAGCAATGCGCGTTCCCCTTTAACCGGGCCAAACTTATGGTGTCGTTGCACCTACAGTTGATGCTTCTATGGCTATTGATGTTGCTGAGGAGGACAACGACTATGTGGGCGATTAGGAGGATGAGGTTGATCAAAATTAGAACTACGTGCAACCACCACTACCACCACTAGGTCGTCCACATGCAAATAATCGCAATGGTAGGGCGGCAACACCCCCTCAGGAACGAGATTATGACCATATCCCTAAACTGAAATTGAATATTCCAACTTTTGAGGGTAGATACGTTTCTAATATATATCTTACTTGGGAGTTAGAAACTGAACAATGTTTTATATGCTTACAATATCCCGAGGATAGACATGTTGTTGCTACTGTTGGTGCATTCACTAGTTTTGCATGTGTTTGGTGGTCTGAACATTGTAGATTATATCCTATTCCGGCTACTTGGGCTCCTTTTAAAACTGCTATGCGTACTCGTTGGGTTCCATCATATTATCAACATGAATTACTTGAAAAATTGCAGCGTTTAAGGCAGTGAAAAAATTCCGTAGAGGAATATTATCAGGAATTACAAACTGACATGATTAGATGTGGCATTGTTGATGATAATGAGGCTATGCTTGCACGTTTTATGGGTGGGTTAAATAGAGAGATTCAGATCATTTTAGAGTATAAGGATTATAACAATATCACTCGTTTATTCCATCTTGCTTGCAAAGTTGAATGTGAAGTGCGCGAACTAACTTTTTTGCAGGGCGACCTTCATTATGGACACCGCGTGCATCCTCTACTTTGACACATTCTGCTACACCGGCACCTCCTTCAGCTGCCATCTCCAGCCGTGATACAAGAAAGTAGGCACAACCACAACTATCCGCCAAGAGCACACTTTCTGGCCTGCACATAGCTCTACTTCATCCATGGCATCAACAGGGCAAACACATGATTTTATTTGTCATCGTTGCAAGAATAGATGCCATTATGCGAGAGAATGCTCATCTCAGTGTGTGATGATTTCTACTGAGGATGGTTGGTATGAGTCCGCTAGTGACTATGATGAGGACACTTTGGCTCTTATTACAAGTGAAGAACATGGTCGAGCGGATTCTGAATAAGATACGCAATACATGGCTCCTAAAGATGCTGACAAGTATGAATGTTTAGTTGCTCAATGTGTTTTGAGTGTGCAGGTCACACAAGCTGGGAAAAATCAGAGGCACAATGTATTCCATACAAAGGGAGTTGTGAAGGAATGTTCAGTTCATGTCATCATAGATGGAGGGAGCTGCAGCGATTTGGCTAGCATGGAGATGGTGGAGAATATGTCTCTTGCCAAAGGACCACATCCACATCCTTACTAGATCCAATGGTTCAACAACAATGGCAAGGTTAAGGTAACACATACTGTTCGTGTGCATTTTAGTATAGCTACATATGCTAATTGTGTTGATTGTGATGTGGTACCCATGCCAACATGTTCCTTATTACTTGATAGACCATGGCAATTTGATAAAAAGTCTGCACACCATGGTAGAAACAACCAGTATATTCTTGTTCATAAGGATAAACATATTACTTTGCTTCCTATGACTGCTGATTCCATTTCGAAACATGATATTAATCAAGCTAGTAAAGCAAAATAGGAGAAAAATAAGAGTGAAAATCGGAGCAAAAGAATTTGAGCAACACATGAAGCCTAATAATAAACCAACATCTCATGTTGCATCTGAAATTAAATTGAAAAGTGGATGTTTACTGGCCACCAAATCTGATATTGATGATCTAGATTTTAGCAAATGTGTTTTCTATGCTTTTGTGTGCAAAGAGGCATTATTTTCTTTCAAGGACGTGTCTTCCTCTTTGCCTCCTACTATCACTAACATTTTGCAAGAGTCCGCTGACATCTTTCCACAAGACGTGCCACTAGGATTACCACCTATTTTAGGGATTGAGCATCAGATTGACAAAATTCTCGGTGCATCGCTAACCAACCGTGCACCATACCGTACCAATCTAGAGGAGATGAAGGAGAATATGTGTCAAGTACATGAGCTACTTGACAAAGGTTATATATGTGAATCCATTAGTCCTTGTGCTGTTCCTATTATTCTAGTGCCGAAAAAGGATGGTACATTGTGTATGTGTGTTGATTGTAGAGGCATTAATAATATTACTATTCATCATTGTCATCCTATTGCTAGGCTAGATGATATGATTGATGAATAAGTGGCTCTATTATTTTCTTGAAAGTTGATTTGCACAGTGGATACCATCAAATTTGTATGAAATTGGGAGATGAATGGAAAACAACATTAAAAACTAAGTTTGGATTATAGGACTGGTTAGTCATGCCTTTTGGGTTAACTAATGCACCTAGCACTTTCATGATATTAGTGAACGAAGTTTTACGTGCTTTCATTGGATAATTTGTTGTAGTTTACTTTGATGATATACTGATTTATAGCAGATCTTTGGAGGAACATTTGGAACATTTATGTGATGTTTTTATTGCTCTATGAGATGCACGTTTGTTTGGTAACCTTGGGAAGTGCACCTTTTGCATCGACCAAGTATCTTTTCCTTGCTATGTTGTTACACCATAGGGAACTGAAGTTGATACAACCAAGATTGAAGCTATTGAGATTTGGCCGCAACCCAAAACGGTCACACAAGTGAGGAGTTTTCTTGGCCTCGCCGGTTTCTATAGGCGTTTTGTGAGGGATTTCAGCACCGTTGCTGCACCTCTCAATCATCTTACAAATAAGGATGTGCCTTTTGTTTGGTGTACTGCACACGAAGTAGCATTCACGGTATTGAAAGGTAAGTTAATACATGCTCCATTAGGCCAACTTCCTGATTTTAATAAGACTTTTGAGCTTGAATGTGATTCTAGTAGTAGCTATTGTTCTATGCATCTTATGGAACTGTTATTGAAGTTGATACAACCAAGATTGAAGCTATTGAGATTTGGCCGCAACCCAAAACGGTCACACAAGTGAGGAGTTTTCTTGGCCTCGCCGGTTTCTATAGGCATTTTGTGAGGGATTTCAGCACCGTTGCTGCACCTCTCAATCATCTTACAAATAAGGATGTGCCTTTTGTTTGGTGTACTGCACACGAAGTAGCATTCACGGTATTGAAAGGTAAGTTAATACATGCTCCATCAGGCCAACTTCCTGATTTTAATAAGACTTTTGAGCTTGAATGTGATTCTAGTGGAATTATGTCGGTGCAACAAACCTTGATGTATGTTGCCCAGACTGTACATAGGCACGGAGGCAAGGATTGTAGCATCCAAGACCACTCCAGGGAGAAGAGGTTAGCCCACTGAGAAATTAAGGGGTGGATCAAGAAGACCAAGACGAGTTAAATGGATAAAGGATCAAGAAACCACTAAGGGAAAACCTCCCTTGCGGGAAGACGAGCCTGGCGAGGACGAGGTTGCCCCAAAGACAAGTCCTCAGACTGCTCCGGCAGGCCTGCCGAGGGCGCAGATAGTGGATTTTCCCCACCAAGGCTCCACCGCTCCACCTCACAGGAACCCAAGTCATCAATCGATGCGGTGTCAAGCCCTCGAATGACTAAGTGGCCATAATTCGGAATGTGGCAGTCACTTCCGAAGGAAATAACCTACAGATGAAACCCGTCTAGTGATGTGTCACGCAGGTAGGCGAGAAGGTGGCAGATTGGCCCGGAAAGGCTTGCCGGGCTACACCATGATGTGACACTAAGAGGCGCATTTAATGCACCTTGTCCTGTTTGCAGAGTTAGGTATCATAGCACTATTTGCTATCTAATCAGTTCACAATGACCGATTTGCGGCGACGCTCGCTCTAGGGCGAACCGCGACCATGTCACGCCCAAGATGCGATTCTATCCCGATCACGTGATGATCTCGTGATTGGGGCACAACCGCATTTCAGGCATTTAGCAAGATGGATATCATACATCATACCATTACATAAATAGACGGGGATACATACAAGTAATACAATAGCCACATGAATACAACATCATACACAAGGCATCCGACTACGAATGAAAACACAAGAAAAACACAATGACATCCATCCTGCTAACCCAGGCTGCCGACGAGGAACCTATCCCAAGACTGATGAAGAGGAAGAAAGAACTCCAACGCAAGTAAACATCATTCTCACGTCAAGTCAGCAGAAACCTGCACCTGCAGCTGTAGTTGTAGTATCTGTGTGCCACGAGGACTCAGCAATCCCATAACCATGGGTATCAATACTAGCAAAGCTCAATGGGTATGGAGAGGTTAAGTGGTGAGGTTGCAACAACGGCTAAGCATTGTATGGTGGCTAACTTACGAGTACAAGAATAAGATGAGCATCTACGCAAATGGTCGCAAACTAGTAATGATCGCTAAGTGAACCTGAACTACCTACGAGTCAAACATAACCCCACCGTGCTCTCTTCTCAAATTGAAAAGAGACGAACATGGGCACTCAAGCGGTTGGTGTATTTTATTTCGGATCCTCTGCCAAGTTTTCTACAACCGGACATTAACAAATTCCAGTCTGCCACATAACCGTGGGCACGGCTTTCGAAAGATCATAACCCTGCAAGGGTGTCCTGACTTAGCCCATCACAAGCTCTCACGATCAGCAGAGGTAAAACCTCTTATCTTAGGGACAACCCAATTAGACTCGGAATCCCGGTGCACAAGACATTTCGACGATGGTAAAAACAAGTCCAGTAAGACCTCTCGGCATGCCAACACCCTGATAGTAGCCGCACGTATCTCATCTCAGGCCACGTCCGTATGAGCGACGCGTAAGGGAGCCAGATACCCCAAGTTGCCAAGGGGCAGCCCTGCAAAGTGCTCTAGTTTGAACCAACACTCATGAGGAGCACTGGCCCGGGTTGTAAATTAAGTCATCGGGGTCCGGAAAGTCCCTATGCAAGTTATTTAGTTATGGAAAATGGTAAAACCAAAGTTCGGCTTTGTTGGAGGAGTTTTATTCAAAACGAATTGTCAAGGGGTCCCCATAAACCCAACCGCGTTAGGAACGCAAAATCAAGGAACATAACATCGGTTTATCGGTTCTTAAGGCGGCATGAGTGGAACAAAACACCGAGCAAAAGAACAAGCCTTCCACCCATTACCAAGTATATAGGTGCATTAATTATAGTAATAGATATTGTGATATTCCCAAAATATCCAAGTTCCGACATGGAGCAATCTTCATCTTCACCTGCAACTAACAACGCTATAAGAGGGGTTGAGCAAGCAGTAACATAGCCAAACAACGGTTTGCTGGGATGGTGTCAATGGTTAGAGGTTTCATGGCAACAATGAGAGGCTCACAACAATAGATATGCAGCGCGACATATAGCGATAGCATCGAGACAACTAGCATAGCAATGATAGTAATGAGATCCAAGGTGACGGTCATCTTTCCTGGAATCCCACAAGGAAGAAGAACGAGTCCAAGAAGAAGAAGAAGCCACGAAGACGAACCAAGTGTAGTCGAATGAATCCCCACGATCGCAACGAAACAAGAACTAATGAGAAGAAGCAGACAACATGGTAAACACACAACACATAAACAAGACAAGATGCTCAACCAAGTATGATGCATGACAAGGCTAAATGATGCAAAACATGGCAAGAGATGAAGTACACAATATCAACACACAAAGCGAGTTTAAATGAGGCCGGAAACAACATATAACAATTCCGGTAAGTCCTCATATGCAATTTTCAAAATTGGTCCAGATCTGAACAAACCTAAGTTAAAGTTGTTAAACAGCAAGTTATGATGCACCATGATGATCTACACGATTTTCTAGTCAAGTTACATATACAGTTCATTTAATTTGGAGCTACGGCCTAGAAGATATGAACAAAACAAGTTACACATGGCATTGATGCAAAATGCATTCAAACATCAAGCACACATATTTAAAACATGGATGCAACATGACAAGATGCATCTACATGCAAAACCAAGCAAGTTTCATATAGAGCATGCCCAAAATGGAGCAACGGATCAACACATACACCCAATACAAGAAATAACAACAGTCTGTCCAAAACAGCAACTAGGCACTTTGCAATCATCAAAACAACATGCTACAGGAACATTTCATGGCATCAAAGGGCATGGAAAGCATGTACATGTCAGGAATTACAAAACATGATTACTGAGCTACTACTAGAAACCACTAGAACATGCTCAAAACATCATGGCAAGATTGCAAATGATAACAGATTCACAGACTTGGTGAAATAAACTGAACATGGCAGGAACAACGATAAGTAGGCATGTTTGCAAGCTTGTGCAACTCATCTCAAAGCATATCATGGCATTTGAATAAAAGCAACAACAAGAAGACATGTTTATGCAGCTACTCATGGCAATAACATGGTCATAAGATGCATAGAACAATAGCTATTCACATGGCAAAACTGAATTTACTGATAATAGACTGACAGAAACATTATTTAGCAATTTGAGAGCATGGTAATGACAAGCTACAGCAGGCCATAATTGCAACCAAGGGCATGGATGGATAGAGCATTACATGGACAACAAAACATGATCACTGAACATCTCCAGATTATGCATGGATTTTACTGTAGCATCAAGAAAACATGGCATCACAATAACAGTTCCAGACTTCGCAGTTTTCAACAAGTCTCAGAAAACAACAAACAGTGCGTAGGGCACTTTGTAAGCTTGTTCCACTCAACACAAGGCATATCATGAAAAACTGATCACACCATTGCAAATATGACATGATTGTGCTCCTAAAATATGTTGACATGATGCTCAAACAAAAATCACACAAAAAGATATGAAAATGACAAATGAGCAAGTTGTATTAGTTTTCAGCAGTTAACAGCGACATGCACTTTTGCAACAGAGATTAACATGTCAAAATGCATCCTATTATGTATGCAAATGCAACCAACATGTAGAGCACTCAGAGATGAACATTTTGACATATCATAGACTCCAAACGGTTGAACATGCACAAAGATACATGAAATCAAACATGCCTATATGATGTATGAAACAGGGACTTAGCCGTTTAAGCAAAATAAATGCAAGCAACATTTTAAGTGTTCCTTTACATGTATGAGGATGCCATGTCAAGTCATATGCAATTTTAGTTAAAATTGACATGAAGATGATATGAAGCATTTGGTCACCATGGCGGAACGAAAGGGGTGCCACGACAACACCAATGGAAATGGTGCCACGGCAACATTCCGGTCATTCGACAACTCGTCCAGATGCCGATGCAAAAGAAGGGCGACGTGAGCGAGTGGAGCAAGATGGTGGGGTGATCCCGATTACTGGGTTCCCACGTGTCGACGGCAAGGCAAAGAGGGGTTTCGTGCAACGAACAATCGCAATGATGCAAACACAGGGTTCATTTATACCTTCAAAGCATGCGTTTCGGGGCGGTTCGAGTCCGTCGAGGGATGTAGTGATACTCAGGGGTCGTAGTGGAAGTAGTGGTACACGGCGATGGTAGCGGTACTCGTTTTCTTGTCGAAAACACGGCGATGGTAGTTGTTCACTCGACGGCCTTCGGCGACAGTAGTGGAAGTAGTTGTACACGTTCATAGATGTACACATTTCGTAGATGTTCGGGGTCACGGCGGGGAACTTGACGTCCATGGGTCAACAGTAGTGGTACACGTTTTGTAGATCAACTTGACGGGCCCCGTATGTAGTCGAACTCGGCATATTCGAAGGGTTACTCGGCTCTAGTCGTGGTACTTGGTGCTTGCGTTACTCGTGTCTTCGGCGACGGCAATCATTCTAGGCATCAGGCGTCGAGGTACTTTCCAGGCTTGAAGAACCGAAGGGGTACTTTGCGTCGTGGTACCTGGCGATTCCGGAGACGGCGGTAGACGAACTTAGTGCCCACGGGTGTTGCAGCTGCAGTATTCACGTCAACGAGAAGAAGCAGCTAAGGAAGGAGCTCGGGCAGGCAGGGACTCGACGGCGGCAGTAGCGATTGGCAAGGAAACGTGCATCTCGTCCTCCTCGTTCGATGCAGAACAGGCGCGCTTTGGCGGCAACACCGGGCGATGCAGGGAGTAGCAGCACACAAGGGCGGCTCCAGGAACTCGACGAGGTGGTAGGGCTGCAGGTGAGGTCCGGGGTGCGGCATGCCCCAGATCCGGAGCGGAAGGACTCGTGGCCAGCTTCCTCCGGCAGCCCTGGTCACCAGCGGGTGGCGAGTAAGCCGGCGGCGGCCGAATTCGCGGATGAAGGGGTCCAGTCTGACGGGAGGCGGGAGCAGGACGGGGTCGACATGGGAGGGAAGCAGAGGGGCCTGCGGAGGTCGCGGGGTCGTCGATGGCGGTGGGTTGGCAGTCGGGCCGGCGAGGTGCAGGCGAGGACGAGGCCCGGCGCGGTGGATGGCTGGACCACGGAGCTGGCGGTCGCGCGAGGGAGGAGAGAAAGAGGTCGGGGGCGCAGAGTGGGAGGTGGTGGCGGCGGTGCGCGGCATATGGCGGCGGGGCATGGCACACGACGGCAGGGTCGGGCGAGCGACAGGTGCTCGGGATCGAGGAGGAGGGAGAGAGGTGGCGACGGAGCGGGCGGGATGGGACGGGAGGGAGAGCGAGGGAACGAGTGGAGGGGGGTAGCGCAGGAGGGAACGAGCGATGGGGAGGGAGAGGGTTCAGTCGGGCCTAGGGTTAGGAAGGGAGCCAGGGGGCCTTGGGTCAGATGGGCCAGCCTGAGTTCTAGGCTGGGCTACTCTCTCTCTCTCTCTTTCCGCCTTCTTCCAAACTCTTCCAAATAAAGAAAAGCAAAGAAAGAAAAGGAGAGAAAAGAAATGGGTGGACAAAGAATTTGGGCATGGGGATTATTTGCAAGTGTGTTTTTGGTGATTCCGACCAATGGATTAATTATAATAGCTCCATAATTATTAGGAGGATATGTTATAAAGAGAAATCACCATGTGAACTCCCTCAATTTAAATAGATCGAAGATCCATACAGTTTATTTGTTTGAGTTTTAAAGTTAAGACATGATGGCATGATGACATGATGCAATGCAAAAATAAATAGAGCAAGCAAAATGAAACAGACGGAGATCACGAAATATATGGAAGGCTTCTAGAGCGTTGGTCTCGGGGTGTCACAACACTCCCCTACTAACAAGAGATCTCAGCCCGAGATCTTCGGAACGAGATGGGAGAGGAACAGGAAGAACAAGTTCTTCTTGGAGAAAAGAGTGAAACAATAGAATCTTGAGATGTTGAGCCACTTGAAAGGAAGAATACAACAGAGATAAATGAGAATGAGAAGCTCTGGTGACAAGAGGAAACAAGGCATACGACTGATGGAATCCATTCTTACGTCACACTTGAAAAGAATTTGGGAATAACTCCAGAAATATTAGAAGAGTCAGGTAAGATCCTGGGAAAGACCTGTGGGTTATCAGCCCACCGAAGAGAAACACCGTTGGAAAGGATTGAAAAGGAGATGATGCACTGGAACGATTGAATGACTTGAATGAGGTGACAACCTCGAATAAATTAGAACATAGACGAATCTCCTGAGATGTTTTCGGAACTCCAGAATAATTAAGTGGCGAGAGGCGAACAAGCAAGGGGAAAATATTTGAGCCGAGGGAAAAGAATATGAACAACACAGAGAAACCGGAATTCGATCCACCGGCAAAAAACAGAGATGAAGAATGACAAACTAGATGAGAATTCACTGATTGAAGTAATCGAGGAAAGAATGCAGGGGGCTTCGTACGAGTAGGATGGATACTCGATTAAGGACTCTGGCTCCGAGAATAGAAAAGGGTGGGCGGGTGGGAAAAAGAAGGACCACTTCGGATGGGGAAACGACGCCTGTTGGAAAGAGCCGAGGATTGAACTAGCAAAAGACAAGGAGGGTCGAATCAACTTGATAAGAATTGCACCAGATGAAAAGAGGTGACACCACAACAACGAAAACTAACTGTGTGATCCTAAAAAAAATTGAAGGGGAAGAGGAGTAATTGAAAACACCTACGTCAAGATTCCTCACCAGAGCGACGAAGGGGCTGAGGAGTAAAAAGAATTCCTACTCTCGGATATAACTAGACTATGAAAAAGTTTTCTTCTAGGCTCGACAACGGCCAAACTACGATCAATCAAGGGGGCTCCTATGGTCGGTCGAGGCTCTGATACCAGCTTGTCACGCCCAAAATGCAGTTGTGCCCCAATCATGAAGTTATCACGTGATCGGGATAGAATCGCATCTTGGGCGTGACAGACCCCCTGGCTATCCCCGCTGCGGGTGCAACCGCAGGGCACGCTCCGCCCCAGGGAAGAGCGTACCGAGCTGATGCGCCAAACAAAGACGTCGATCCCCAAGCACAACCGCATCGTCACCACGCCACCTTGGCGACCAGCTTACGACGGTGAGAGCATGACGCCACCAATGTCGGCACCGTCATAAGCCATGCGACGTTGTGGTCTATGTCGTCGTCCATGCCGAGCACCGCTTCAGAGGCCATGGCACGGGCCCAACTCTTATTGAGATTTCCGTCGGCGGCCTATCAAACGGATGAGTGGAGAGCCACCATTCAGAGTTTGATTGGCTTCGCTGAGGTGGAAGGATCACAACGAGCGAGCCCGTCACGGCCTCCACAGGTGGTGACAATGACCCGAGCTGCTGGCCGTACTAAGGGGGGGCCCACCTAAGGTGCAATCCCCTCCGAGATAGCCAGCGCGGAGACCGCAGCCAGAGCCATGTGACCTAGCACATGACGACGTATCGATGGCTTCATCTAATCCTCGAGCACGTCAAGACTAGCGGCGAGCCCTAGAGGATAAGCGGGGGGCGACGTGCGCGTCACCATTGAGCGATGTCACAGACCCCACTGCTAGTCTGATAGGCACCATGGCCCTGACGTTGATGAGCCCGTGCCTAGTGAGAGCGGGTACCTACCTTTCGAGGTTGGGTGCCCTGATTTCACCCGCGAACCGCGGAAAGTCCGTTGGGCATTTACTAGCACATTCAAACAAGAGAGTCCGGAGAAGTACGATGGAAGATTGAACCCGACAGAGTTCTTGAGCATCTACACCATCGCAGTTCAAGCTGCCAGGGGAAGAGACGAGAAGGTGTTCGCCAATTACTTCCCTTTGCCACTCAAGCCAAATGCAAGATCTCGGCTAATGCACCTGTCAAAGCACTCCTTCTCGACCTGGGCTGACCTGTGCCATGAGTTTGTTGGCGCCTTCACGGGCGGCCATCAAGAACCAGGGCGGCCTAGCAACTTGTAGCTCCTTCCGCGGAAAAAACGAGGGAGTCTTCAAAAGTATATACATGGGTTCAATCGAGTACACAGGAACATTCCAGACATCCACCCGGTGGCTGTGATCGTTGCATTCCTGTCCAACGTGCACAACCACATGATACGTTCCAAGATGAATGTGCGGCTGCCCAAGACTTTGAACGAGCTATACACTTTGGTGGATAAGTCTGCTCACGTGGAGGAGGGGAGGCGATTCCCCGGAGAAGAATATGGCGACGTCGTCGACTTAGAGGACGACGACGATGCAACCAGCCAGAAGAAGAAGAAGAACAAGAAACGCAACAAGAAGCACAAGGATAAAGCGGTGATGACCGATGAAGGATCAAGCACGCCTAGTACCGGCAAGAAGATCAAAACTGAGGCTCCCGGCAAGGAAGTTGCCACGTGCACTGACTGCTGGGAAGCTGCGGCGGCTGAAAAAGCTAGGAAAGTTGATGGGCCGTATTGCAAGATCCATCGGACCAAAGGCCACGATCTTCAAGAGTGTCATCAGGTTGAGCAACCTGTCAAGAAGCAGAGGGCTGAGTATGAGAAGCGTGATAAGGAGAAGGACTAGGATGGCGCTGGTGGGAAGGGCCGCAGAGGTAGAGTGAGTCTCCCCGACATGGCACCTTAGTATCAAGGGAAACCCGCCAGAGGCCGCGAGAAGAAGGATTGCGATGACGAGAGTGATGAAGGAGATGAAGAGGAAACCAGCGAGCAGGAATTCCAGAAAGCCACTCACGCCCTATACATTGATGTGGGTGCATCTTTACACTCCTCTCACCTCCAACTTAAACAGTGGGCGCGTGAAGTCAATGCCATGGAGCAAGTGGCAGATTCTTGGAAGCCGCTCAAGTGGTCCCGCACGCCCATCATCTTTGATGAAGAGGGCCACCCTGAAAGCACTATAGCGGTAGGGTGCTTGCCATTGTTGGTCTCACCAACGATCCGCAACCTCAAGGTCACAAAGATGTTGGTTGACGGTGGGGTCGGGTTGAATTTGATCTCTCCAAAGGTCATCAGCAAACTCCAGATAGAAGATGAAGAGCTCAAGGCTACTGGTACATTCCAAGGAATCAACCCCGACAGGAGTTGTCCTAAGGGAAAGATCATGCTTTCGGTGACGTTCAGAGGGGAGTTAAAGTATCGGACTGAGAAGATTGTTTTATATGTGGTTGACCTCCCCCCACCGTACAAAGGAATCCTTGGTCACCCAGCTTCATGGCAGCATCCCACTATGCCTACAACACCCTGAAGATGCCAGGGCTGATGGGCGTCATTTCCATTCCATAAGACAAGAAAGACACAGTCATATGCATGGACAAGATGTACTTGGAAGCAATTGCGGCAGAGGCCGCGAAGATCATTGCTCCCACCAAGAAAAGCAACAAAAATAAGAAAGCTAGCATGGACACCAGCAAGGAGTCCGGGAAGCGTACCTCTTCGGAGAGCGCTACGCCCATTGATGACTTGCCGGAGAGCTCCAATGGGAAGAAATCCAAGGCTACTGCACCTGCTGTGAAGAAGGTCCCGGCAGGGCTTGCTGGCGCTGATGGTACATTTAACATCACTGTCACCCTCGACGACAAATAGGAAAGCGTGCTCGTTGCCTTCCTACGGGCGAATGTCGATGTGTTTGCATGGAAACCATCTGACATCCCCGGTGTTCCCAGGGAGGTAATCGAGCACCACCTTGTTGTCTGCCGACATGCCCAGCCCGTCAAGCAGAAGGTTCGTAAGAAAGCATTGGAGCGGCAATCGTTCATTGCCGAGGAGATCAAGAAACTTGAGGAAGTTGGTCTCGTCAGATGAGTGTTGCATCCAGCGTGGTTAGCAAATCTAGTAGTGGTGCGTAAGGCTAATGGGAAATGGAGACTTTGCATAGATTTCACAGATCTAAACAAAGCATGCCCGAAGGACCCATTCCCCTTGCCACGCATCGACCAGATCATGCATTCCACCTCTGGGCGTGACCTACTTTCCTTCCTGGATGCCTACTATGCTTATCACCAGATCTTCATGTCCAAGGAAGGCAAAGAGAAGACCAAGTTCATAACCCCGTGTTGCATGTATTGCTTTGTATGAATGCCCTTCGGGTTGAAGAGCACCGGATCCACTTTTGCAAGAGCAATGCAGGTTGGATTTGAGTCATAGCTGGACAAGAATGTTGAAGATTACATGGATGATATAGTGGTCAAGACCAAGGACAAATTAACTCTCATTCAAGATTTCAAAGAGACTTTTGCAAATCTACGCAAGCTCAGCTTGAAGCTGAACCCAGAGAAGTGTGTGTTTGGCGTCCCTTCTGGCAATCTACTTGGCTTCTTTGTATCCCATAGGGGGATAGAATCCAACCCCGAGAAGATCAAGGCTATCGAGCAGATTCAAGCACCCAAGGCAGTAAAAGACGTGAGACATTTGACTGGATGTGTTACCGCGCTGAGCAGGTTCATTTCCATGTCCGCTGAGCGCGCCTTGCCGTTCTTAAAAATCTTGAAGAGGGTAGAACCCGTGTAGTGGACCCTCAAGGCAGACACTACATTACAAGATTTGAAGACCTGCCTTTCCTTTGTTCCCACCTTAGTCGCTTCCAAACCACAAGAGCCATTGTTGTTATACTTAGCAGCAACCAATCAAGTGGTTACTACAGCACTGGTGGCACAGCGGGAGGTAGATGACGCGGCAACCACCGCCACAGTCCCCTTTGGAAAGAAAAGTAAACCCGTCCCGGGAAGGTCATAGGCAATTCAAGACAAGGAAGAGCAGGGCAGCAGAGGTAGCTCCATAATCGCGACAAGGAAAAAAGTGGTGCAGTGTCCGGTGTACTTTGTCAGCTCCCTATTGCACGGGGCTAGATCAAGCTGTTCTGCTGTGCAAAAATATATTTTTGGCCTCATCATGGCCTCAAGGAAACAGCGCCACTACTTCAAAGCCCACAAGATCACGTTTGTCACCCGCTTCCGCTTACAATGAATACTCCGGATCCCTGAGTCCACTTGCAGAATTGTGGAGTGTATTTGGAGTTATCCAGCTTTGGTTTGAAGTTTGAAAGCACGTCAACTATTCAGAGCAGAGCACTAGAAGAGTTCATTGTAGAGTGGACACCTACCCTGATGAAGAAGTACTAGAGACAGTCATCCCCGCCAAGGAAGCACCGCAATAATGGAGAATATACTTTGATGGTGCCTTCTCCCTACAACGTGCAGGGGCTAGCGTGCTTCTCGTTGCTCCCACTAGGGAGCACCTCAAGTACGACGTCCAAATGCATTTCCACCGGGAGAAGGCTACCAAAAACGATGGAGAGTACGAAGGACTCCTTGCCGGGCTCAGAACTGCCAGAGAACTGGTAATCAAGAAGCTACTCATTCACGGAGATTCGCAACTTGTGGTGAGACAAGTGAACAAGGATTATCAGATCCCATTGATGGAGTCATACATCGAGGAAGTGAGAAAGTTGGAGGAGCGCTTTTTCAGATTGCAAACAGAGCACATACCTCATGAGGCAAATAGCATAGTTGATCATCTGTCAAATTGCGCTGCCCAAAAATTACCTGTGGAACCAGGGACTTTTGTTCTCCACCTGACTCAACCCTCTGTATCCCCGACAACAATGGGGAGAAAGAGGAGGAAACTAGACTCCGGCAAGCCTCTCCCGACAGAGTTTTCCGAAACCCCCGGCAGAGAGCTTGGCGGGAACAACTCTCCTTTGACTGGTAAGTTGCACCCTCCTGCCAAGCTACCAACATCTACAGTTGAGGAGTGTGCTCCCGTGAATGAGGAGGCGACGCTGATCCTCGTTGCTGAGCCACGGGCTCCAACTTGGGCATGACACATTGTCCATTTCCTACAAATAGGAGAACTTCCCAAAGAGCACGAAGAAGCTAAAAGAGTAGCCCGAAGGGCCAGTATGTATTAGTTCATTGATGATACACTGTATAGAAGAAGGCCCAACATTGTGAAATTGAAGTGCATTTGCCGGGAAGAAGGAAAGGAACTGTTGGCAGAAATACACAAGGGTATGTGCGGCTCCCACATTGGATAAAGGGCCTTGGTTGGGAAAGCTTTTCGACAAGGATTCTACTGGCCCACATCACACCAAGACGCAATCGAGCTAGTCACCAAGTGTGAAGCCTGCCAGTTCCATTCCAAGAATATCCATTAGCATGCCCAAGCTCTCTAGACGATCCCTTTGTCATGGCCATTTTTGGTCTGGGGGCTCGATATCTTGGCCCCCTTCCCCGTGTTGTTGGGGGCTTTAAATTCTTGTTTGTTGCAATCGACAAGTTTACAAAGTGGCTGGAAGTGGAGCCCATGAGAAAGGTGACTGCACAGTCAGCTATCAAGTTCTTGAAAGGATTGGTGTGCCGCTTCGGAGTCCCTGACCGAATCATCACCGACAATGGCGCCCAATTCACGAGGTGCGCCTTCATGCAATACATTCATGCCCTTGGAAGCAGAATTTCATTCGCCTCCCTTGCTCACCCAAGGAGTAACGGACAAGCTGAGAGGGAAAACGCTGAAGTGTTGTGAGGCCTCAATACAAGAACATTTGATAAGCTACTGAAGTGTGGCAGGCAATGGATCGACGAGCTGCCGGTGGTTCTTTGGTCCCTCCAAACGACACCAAATCGAACAAACTCCATTCTCCCTAGTCTATGGGGCAGAAGCAGTTATCCCCATGGAACTCATTTATGGGTCACGTCGAGTACTTGCCTACGATGAAGTAGCGCAAGAACGGCACTGGCATGATGATGCTTTACTACTTGAGGAGAACCGTCTATGGGCTGCTACGCATGCTGCACGCTACCGGCAAGCCCTACGTCACTATCACAACCACAAGGTTAATACCCGAGTTTTGGGGAAAGCAACTTTGTCCTTAGGCGTGTTCACTCCGCCAAGGGTACAAACAAGTTTACGCCGAAGTGGGAAGGCCCTTACTAGGTAGTACGAGTCACCAAACCCGGTACAGTACGTCTGGAGACCGGAGATGGCATTCAATTGCAAAACTCATGGAACATTGAGCATCTCCTTAAGTTCTACCCGTAAGGCGCGACTGTCGAGCCCTGCCCGGCAGCCACCCTTTTGTACAAGTTTTGCCTAAGTTGCATGTAACCCTTTGTATAATGCCAGATGCAGACCCTGAGCAACAGAGAAATAAATGAAGCGCTAGGGGCTCCCCGAAGAATATTTAATGCATGCATAAGCATCTCACGAGCATGGCATGTTCATGTAGATAATGTCTCATATGGCATTGTTTTCATCTGTGCTAAGCTGCATGTTTCTTGCCATGGACTTGGTCCCAAAGAGAAGAAATGAGGACAAGCCTATGTAGCGGTACTCGGCAAGCCAAACAGATAAGTTTTCTTTTTTATCCATACGTATTCTGCAAAGTGATTGGCGAGGGGCTGGTCCCTCTTTATGGTTTAGTGCCCGACAGGCCCAGCCCCGTTGCAACAAACTGAGTGTACCGCCAGGATAGCCTGCCCGGGAAAACTTGTTTACTTGAACGTATAGAGGCATTCCACCTCTGCATGGTTATTGTACATGCACAAGTACCTGGAAAGCTTGTCTTTTTCATTAATATGCTGATAAGCAAGTACACATCTTACATAATACAAACATCGGTAAAGAAGATTACATGACTTAGACTAAAGTTTGGCAAGCACATACATATTTTAGATTGAAAAAATATAAGTGCCCCATAATCCCCTTCATTGTCCCTCCTTTCCCAGGCACTGCGGTGGGAGGAGAAGAGGACAAAAGGAGCGCCTAGGCGAAGCTGATGGCGAAGAGAGCGGCACGAATAGCTCCTCCATCACCGCCACCAGGGCCACCAGGACGCAGCAGGGCAAATGAAGCTGTAAGCCACAAGGAGGTCTGTCATGGTCCGGCTGGAGGACTGTTGGAGGACTACTGAAGGAGGTCCACATCCCACTCCCCGAAAATCGCCTTGTCGAGGGAAGGAAAGGTACAAATGGTAGCACCATCCACTGACGTTGATGGTGCGTTTGACGATCAGCGGAAGTCAGAGTCGGCGTCCTCTCCACCAACATCGACGTCATCACCGTCACTGTCCTCCTCGTCGCTGTCGCTCGAGGAGGAGCTTTCGTTGTAGGTCGAGCTCTCCATGCAACATACTAAGCAAGCACCCAAGCGTCTGAAGACCTTAAAGGACAGCAGGGCTGTCTCCATTAACTTGAAATGGAGGACGTGCCCTCCCATCAACTATGGACGCGCATGAAGGTTTTCCAACCATGCCGGAGGAACATAACGTGAGGGGCCAGGAACTCTGTGATCACCTGCATGTTGCCGTTATAGCAGCCTCTCATGTGCAACCTTAGTGTGGAGGGTTGATCTACCTCCATCACCCTGGCGAAAGGCATAGGGAGCCGAAGGCGACCATGCGGGGGGCCACACAGCTTGACGACGAACTCTAATGGTTGGCCCCCAATGTGACTTCTGGCAGCCCTGGAGCGGCCGGAGGAGGGATGACCATAGCGCCACCGCGTCCTCCTCAGCCCCGGGGGCGGCCCGCCCTCGTCCTCCACCTCTGGCACGAGAACTGGATTCTGTCCCCACGTCATCAGTTGTGGGAGGAAGATGATGTCGAGAATAAGCTCTCGTCGGCGCCGCTGGAACGCCAGCACGTCCCTTTCCCCTCGCCATTTGAGAAGGGAGAAGAAGGCAATGCAGGAGAAGAAGATGTGTGTGAGTTAAACCCTGACCCGCCTCCCCTCTTTTTATAAGCGGGTTGGGCTAGGGGCTGTCTCCTTACCTTGGAGATCGCCGCCCCACTGCACCAATCCAGTTCCTCTGAACTGCTAGCGACACGTAGAATCAAGACCGCCCGCCTGCACCAATCCACGGCGCGTGGCTTTCCGCCGAGGCGCTCCTTCCCGCATCCGGCGTTTCCCACACCAACCATGCGCAATGCATGAAGCGCACATGGTGGAAACGGCAGTGGCGGCGTGAGGAAAGAGGGTAAGTTACCATCTCGTGACCGTCGGATACGGGGGACTAGCGGGTCGTGGCCCAAAAATCGCCCCGCGATGGCTTGCATGATGAGTGGGAAGAGCGGAAACTGCCATCATTCAAGCATATTAATGAAGAAGCAAGAAAAATATCGGAAACAAGCTAGCACAAAACCCCTGTCTGTGTACCTGATAGATCCTACCCCGATGATGACCGACAACGCGTTCGAGCCAAGCTCCGGGGCTTCTGTTGATGCAATAAACCTTGATGTGTGATGTCCAAACTATACACTGGAACGAAGGCAAGGACTGCAGCATCCAAGACCGCACCAAGCAGAAGAGGTTAGCCGTTTGAGAAATTAAGGGCCGGATCAAGAAGACCAAGACGAGAAAAAGGGATAAAGGAGGAAGAAACCACTAAGGGAAAACCTCCCTTGTCGGGCAGACGAGCCTGACGAGGACGAGGTTGCCCCGAAGAAAAGTCCTAAGACTGCCCCAGCAAGCCTGCTGGGGTCGTGCATAGTGGCTTTGCCCCCACCAAGGCTCCACCGCTCCACCTCACAGCAACCCAAGTCATCAATCGATGCGGTGTCAAGCCCAAGAATGACTAACTGGTCATAATTCGGTATGTGGTAGTCCCTTCCGAAGGAAATAACTTACATATGGCACCCGTCCAGTGACGTGTCACGCGGGCAGGCAAGTAGGTGGTAAACTGGCCAGGAAAGGCTTGCCGGGCTACGCCATGATGTGACACTAGGCGGGGCATTTAATGTGCCTTGTTCTGTCAGTAGAGTTAGGTATGATAGCACTGTTTGCTATCTAATTAGTACACAATGACTGATTTGCCATTGTGGTAACCTCTTGATCTATAAAAGGAGGGTCGTGGCAACTATAGAAAGGATTCAAACCATTGTATACTCATACGCGCGTAGTTGTTCTCGCCCCTAGGCAACCTTGCCGGGCTAGAGCGTTGCGTCTCCACAATGGTCCACTCCATAAATCTACCAAAGCAGGAGTAGGGTTTTATGCCTCGCGGCGGACCAGGCCTAGGTAAAATTGCCAGTGTTATCACTGTCGCGCTGCTCTGTGCCCTCTGCTCTTTGTGCAATGCGCTCTTCCCCCTTGTCGAACCACAAGGGGCCGATGGCCCCGTAGGTGACCGTGTTTTCCCATGACAAATTGGATTAGGAGATGTGTTACTACAAGATGGCAAACCCATTGCATACTTCTCTAAAAAATTGAGTGGGCCTAGTCTGAACTATTCTACTTATGACAAAGAATTATATGCTCTTGTTCGTACTTTAGAAACATGGCAACATTATTTATGGCCGAAAGAATTTGTTATACATTCTGATAATGAATCTTTTAAACATATTAAGAGTCAAGCAAAACTAAATTGTAGACATGCTAAATGGTTTGAATTCTTTGAGACTTTCCCTTATGTAATAAAACACAAGAAGGGTAAAGAAAATTTTATTGGTGATGCTTTGTCTCGTCGCTATACTATGCTACAACAACTTGACTTGAAATATTGGTTTGGAGACCATCAGAGATCAATATGTGCATGATGCTGAATTTAAAGATGTATTGTAGAATTGTAAAAAAGGCAGAACGTGGAACAAGTTCATCGTTAATGATGGATTTGTGTTTCGTGCTAACAAGCTATGCATTCTAGCTAGCTCCATCCGTCTTTTGTTGTTGCAGGAGGCGCATGGAGAAGGATTAATGGGACACTTTGGCGTGAAGAAGATGGAGGACTTACTTGCTACACATTTATTTTGGCCAAAGATGAGATAGGATGTTGAGCATTTTGTTGCTCGCTGCGCTACATGTCAAAAAGCTAAGTCACCACTCAATCCTAATGGTTTATATATGCCTTTGCCTATACCTAGTGTTGCTTGGGAAGATATACATATGGACTTTGTTTTGGGTTTACCTGGAACAGAGAAGGGGAGGGATAGCATAATTGTTGTCATGGATACATTTTCGAAAATGGCACACTTTATTCCATGTCATAAAAGCGATGATGATGCTGATGTTGCTGATTTGTTCTTTCATGAAATTATTCGCTTGCATGGTGTGCCAAATACTATTGTTTCGGATCGTGATACTAAGTTTCTTAGCCACTTTTGGAGATGTTTATGGGCTAAGTTGGGGACTAAACTGCTTATAAGTACTACATGTCATACCCAAACTGATGGACAAACTGAAGTAGTCAATAGAACACTGTGTGCTATGTTTAGTGCTTTTTTGAAGAATAACCTTAAAATGTGGGAAGAATGATTGCCCCATATTGAATTTTCTTATAATTGTTTGCTGCATTCTACTACTAAGATGTGCCCTTTTGAGATTGTGTATGGTTTCCTACCTCGTGCACCCATTGATTTGTTGCCTCTTCCATCTTCGGAGAAGGTTAATTTTGATGCTAAACAATGTGATGATCTTAAAAATGCATGAGTTAACTAAGGAAAATATTGAGCGCATGAATGCAAAATATAAACTTACTGAGATAAGGGTAGAAAACTTGTTGTCTTTGCACCAGGAGATCTTGTTTAGTTACATGTGCGTAAGGATAGGTTTCCTGATTTGCGCAAGTTAGAGCTAATGCCACGTGTTGATGGTCCTTTTAAGGTGTTAGAGAAAATAAATGATAATGCATACAAACTTGAGCTACCTGTAGATTTTGGGGTTAGTCCCAATTTAAACATTCAGATTTGAAGCCATACTTGGGTGAGGAATATGAGTTTCCGCCGAGGATGACTTCAATTTAAGAAGGGGGGATGATGAGGACATCACTAACAAAGTTACACCCACAACCCCTACTGTTACATATACTGGACCAATTACTAGAGCTCGCGCACACCAATTAAATTAAGATGTACTTTCTTTTCTTGGTAATGATTCTAATGTTCATGAGAATATGATGCTGCCTAAATTGGATACATTTGTTTTTCTTACAAATGAAGGGCCTAGCTTGGTCAACAAGGATGAACATTGGAGCATCGTCAAGCATGGAGATGATGGCAGGTGTAAGGGGAACACGAACAAAGTTTCAACTAATTATTTCAAGGTTTTGAAGCCACCATAAATTTTGTCCATGTAAGTAGTGCATGAAGTCTTGGGCAAGATATACAAGATGATACGTCATAAATTTTGTCCAGAGTCTATTATAGGTGTTGCGTCACCTTATTATTTTGCCACGCACATGTAATTTTGAAATACTTCAGTATAGGCTGTTTTTAGAGTTTGTATCTGTGGGGAAACAAAGTTAGGGTTGGTTTTGGACCCCTCCTCCAAGGGGACACAAAATTCCCGCCTATTCCTCCATATACAGCCCTTAGGGCATCGTTTAGACTTTGGGTTTTGTCTAGAGTAAAGTTCGTCATAGCTGCAACTTCACGTACTTCATTTGTGTTCAACGACCAGACAAAGATGTCACAGAACCCCACTTTCATCAATAAAGCTTTCCTTTTAAATTCACAATATCCATATTGCAATCTTAGTTTCTTGCTTTTTCTTCATTTTCCTACATGAAATATACCCTCGTGGTCAGGTTGATCGTGCTCCGACGTGGTCAATAACCTCTCGGAGTTGGTTTAGCGATTATTAAGGCGCGTCATCCTCGCACGTTCATAGTCTGATCGTCAAAGTCCACTTCACCAAAAACGATAGCCACCATCTCATCGAAGGACGAGACACCTTTGCCTCTATCAGCCTTATTCATCCCATCATGTATTACGGCCCATTAACGACCCATTATGCCTCGATAGAATTAAGCATGTGTTGTCTTATGGCCTGTTACCGACTCACTATGACATAAGCCCACAAACATTCAGTTTTGATTCTGGCCCGTTTACGGCCCAAATTGCGTTCCAACTTTGCTCCACGGTCGGTATGGCCCAGATCCTACGGCTCATAAGAGGCCCATGGGTTGTCAGGCCTGTTTGCGGCCAATGGATCGTAAGGCCCATAGGAGACACATGGATCGTATAGCCCATAGGACCATGGATCCTACAACCCGCGGGAGGGTTGTGGTTACGATGGCACATTTGTGGATCATTGTTATTACGGCCAGTAGGAAACCGAGCAAAAAGAACTTCAGTACTACAAGCAAACAAGTAAACAAGACTATAAGAAAATAAGTAAGGAAGCAACTAATGCTAGGATATTACCATGATTACACATATTACATCCACTAGGCATCAAAGTTCGCCACCAGTGCAAATATAGGGAACAAAGCAGCACATTACATATATTGGGCATCAAAGTTGGCCACTAGCACAAATAAACGCGGTAGCAAAACAAGTCCAGAACTGAAACCAGTTCAGAAGAACTCAAGAAACAATGTCCTGGGTACTCACCATGTTGGCGAGAAGCTTATCAAGCTTATTACCTTTCTCTTGTTTGGCACTAAAATCCTCCAATGCTTGCTGTTGCACCGGAAAGTATGCATCTCAATTCTGCAGGGACTTCCTCAATCTTTTGGCTTCTTGTCACAGCACAGCTGACTGGTGCCTTTTGGCTCGTAGCTGAGACTCAAGGAGCCAAACTGATTCAGGCAGAGAGTTTGAAGAGCTTGTTCCAGCAGTAGTGGCCAGTAACTCCAACACCACATCAAGGCGGGACTTTGGGATTGTCTCGCTGTCTACAAGATAGTTTTTATCAGCTTTTTGGAGACCAACAGGGTTGTCTCACTATCTTGAACCTCATTTACATCACTTTCTCTACCATTGCATAATGGGGTGCTCCTTTCCAATATTATTTTGGCATTTTACAATCAAACAAGCAGACACATCACATGCTTAGCATGTAGTATATGAAACTCATTTTGGTAAACCGGTTCAGTAGAATGGTGGACAGGTGACAACATGAAACAAACATATATCTATGTATTGTGGTCACTGTATTGTCTATATCATTAGTTTATGTTGCCAAATCTAGAGGCACAGTTCAAATCATATATGTTTAAGACAAAGCAGCATAGACATAATATAAGTGTGGGAAACTACACATCACTAACAACACTTGTAATGTGCATGACATAATAACATAATTTTTTATATAATTGAAACCGAAATCAACATAGAGGAAGAAGTTAGATCAACAATCCAGATAAAGAAATGGATTTAATACATACCTATTGCGCCATTGGAGTTTCATTTGGGACCTTTAAATTCGAATAAGTTGGTATTAGTATATACAGTGATGCAATAGCAAAGGATTATGCACCATAGCTATGGAATTTGACCTGAGAATAGTTTCTCTTCTGCTTTAACCATGGAGCTTAGGTTCTCTATAGCGGTGTTCGTGCTCTAGGCACTGCTACTAACTGCTCGTGTGGGAGTACTCTGTGCGTGACATGGTGATGTGTCAACTAGAAGTTGGTTACTACCTACTGGGGTTGGGATTAGATGGGGTGTAGCTCATTCTCTGTCCAACAGTGTAGGGGTACAATTTGCAAGAATCTCACTTATGTGTTGTGGGGCTAGTTGTGGGCCTGTACAACCATGGTTTTATCAGCATCGACGGGTAGCACCATCTTTTGTGAAGAACGTGTTTTTACTCCCTTCGATACTGCCATCAACCCTCCAATTCAAATGGCTGATAAAGAAGAAAAGAATTTGAATTGATATAGAGATGCGGTAATTCACATATATGTTGTCTAACCAAAAGCATGAAACGATTTCACATATATGATGGCCAACTAAACAGGATAGCATGCCACAATTTCATATATATGATGGATAACTAAACAAGATAGAATGGCATAATTCAACATATGACGAGTATGTAAACAGGATGACATGACATAACTATATGATGTCTTTCTAAAATAGGTTTGGATGAAAAATGATTCACATACATCTTGTCTAAGTATACATGATGGCATGATATAATTCACATAATTGATTGATATACTAAGTGGCTAGCACTCGCATATATGATTTGTGAACTAAGAAGTTAGCATTGAATATTCTGTATATGATGTCTAAACTAAGCAATGCAAAACACCATACACATGATGTAAAAAAATATAAACATTGCAAGTTAAGAGCATATAACTCAGGTGGGATATACGACTCGTCATCTGTCTCTGAATCGTCTTGTGAGGAGCTACATGTAACCATCGAGACATATGATTCAATAGGTACAATTGCCTGCTCTGAAGACCTTGTTTTCGCTCAAGATTTTTCCATTACCGACTCAAATGGCTGATACACATGAAGAGTAGTTCAATATACAAATATTGTTTACAAATGGAATACGTAATGAAAAAAGGATGGCATGAGATAATTCACATATACAACATGTGGCTACACTGGATGGCGTTGCATAATTCACATATAAGATAACTGCTAAAAAGATGGCATTGGATAATTCACATATCTGATATCGAAACTAATCAGGAGGCATTCATACAGAGCATGTCTAATCTAAGTAGATGGCGTAGCAATGCAGGACACCATATGCATGATATGAGCAACATAAACCTGCCAAGTTGGAGCATACACCTCGGGGTGCAGGGGATACGACTGTTCATCTATCTCTGAATGCTCCTCCGTGGAGCTATCTGTAACCAACAAGAATTCTACATCGACGAGTAGCAGTGACTGCTCAGAAGACCTTGTTTTCACTCTAGATTTTCCCATCACCGACTTAAATGGCTGATGCACAGGAAGAGTAGATGTATGTACAAACATTGTCAACAAATGGAATACTTGATGAAAAAATAGTATGGCATGATACACTTGACATATACAATGACAGGATAAAAAAGATGGCATTGCATCATTCACATATATGATATAGAAACCAAACAGGTGGCATTCACACAAAACAAATCTAAACTAAGCTGATGACATATAAGATGTATAAAGTAAGCAATGCGAGGCACCATATGCATTATATTACCAACATCAGCATGCCAGGTTACTATAAACACCTCAGGGACTTAGTAGGAGTGGTCGACTCCCACTGAATCCCCCTCTAAAAAGTTATCTTCCTCTGGAATACAATCTGGAATGGGGGGCACTGCTCCCACCATGGAGTGGCGTCTGCATGACATTATATTGCCGGACAAGGGTCTTATATTTTTCTCTACATGTTTGGAAAGATTGTGAACAATAACTGGCATGCATAATAAGAAAACATAGTTAGATTATGTAAGGCCTTAGGGGTGCATGCAGAAATCAAGATTGATGGTACTAACGAGTGGATAGATCCAAAACTAATGATAGCGGGTAGATGATAGCTTTAGTTTAAAAAGAGAGACGATGGCTCCTCTACTATTTGTTGCCCACCAAACGTGGAACACATACAAGACCCAAGATGAACCAGATAGTCGGCAAAGCTAATATTCAATGCTGCCTCGATATGTGCCATTTAAAAAACCAAGTTTGAACATTAGTTTGAACCTGACGCGGAGTGTAAGAGGTGAACAGGACGATAAAGTAGCAGGTAATAACAATCGATGTATAACGTAAGCAGACATGAAAGAGTGCGACATCTCTTCCAGAACTGTGTCATCTTTAGGTTCATATGCTCAGTCGATGAAGGTAATCTAGTTGGCATGGCTGCCGGCAACAAGGAAGAAGATCTGAGGTGGCGAAAGGAGGTCTACAGGGGGATCTCTGCTGCGGTGGATGCTTCCATCGATCGTGCACCTCGGGTGGGGTGGACGACGGTACAGTACGAGTGGGACAAAACACACAGAGTTTTCTTTGACATCTATCTATAAATGAAGTAAATCTGTAAGGGATCCTTAGAATTGGAGGATTCTAAAAACGCGCGGACATGAAAATCACAAGACTAGGATAGGAATGCATGTGCAAAACAAAGCATTTGTAAACACATGATTACTGTCAACTACGGTGTTTGGTTCACACGAATTGGAAGGACACATGAATGGAGAGAAACATGGTCAAAATAAAGTCAAACCAAATGAAAATGTAAAGTTATAATCTTATTACATGCCACTAATGCACTTAGGGGTTGTATGGATTGTAACTACCTTTGCCATATATTGCCACATGATTTTTGTCACACTTACCTTACTTGAGTTTCTCAAATCGTTAGCTACACTTTGGCTTGCCTAAGGGTCTTGCCACACTTTTATGTCTATGACATGTGGGGTTCATTGCTCATGAAAACATTCTTGCTTTAGGTGTGGCTAGAACCAAACACCTAACTAACTTGATCAAACTTGCCTAAGGTCAAGTGTGGCAAAGTATAGCAAGGTGAGGATAGGAACCAAATAGCCCCTTAGTCATGTTCTTCATGCATAGGAATTTGGAAAGGACGTCCAAGTGGATATTAAAATTCCTATGTTTCTCCTTTGAAAGAGACACCAACGGGTAAAAATCATCCAGTTTTGCTTTGCTCCATTCCTTTTATCCGAATGCATGAATAGTAGTACCATAGGAAACTTTCCATTTCCTATGTTTTCCTTCACTTTTTCTTGGAACCATTGGCGATTCCGGTAGGAAGTCCTCAACAGGTTGAAGCCTGCCATGAAAAAATGTTTTTGTACTACTCCAATTTTGGACCAAGACTCCCAGGCCCTTCTACACTCCGAAGACTACTACCTAACTTCTTGTTATATGGGAGAAACTATTCGTATATCTCGTTACTACATGTTCTCAGTGTTTCTTCTTGCCGACATGAAATGGATATTTTTTGAAAAGAAAGATGAAGTTCTTGAATATATACTACATGTGATGTGTTGTACTCTGAATTTTTTTAGCTTATATGGAAAACATAAGTAGGTCCATTATTTTGCTCAATTCAGTAATAGTACATGTTCCCGTTGAAATTTGAAATTTTGTGAGCTTATTTGGTTCACATGAATATCACATAAATGGCTATCTTGCTACACCGATTCAAATTGTGGTTCAAAAGAGCATATAGTTTTCTCCCTTTTAACTTTGTGGCCGCCCTTCATTTATTTCTATATTTGCAACTGATTTGAACCAAAGGATACCTAAGGGATCGACATGGATGTAGAGTAAAAAAGTGATGCGATGAGTGTACAACCTCTTTGGCGTAGCCTTGTCGACCTTAGCATCACTGGGTTGGACGTGGAGGATGGCGCGACTGGTGTGACTGTTGGAGGCAGGGAAGAAGATTTGAGGCCTATAGAGACGGTGTCGAGGGTACTCCTCCGCTGTGACGGATAGTTCCATCGTTGGAGCAGCTCTGGTGAGGTGTACGACTGCGCGGCTGAAGCAAGACAAGATAGAGATAGTTAATCTAAAGAGGGATTCTAATATCATCTGCAATTGATGATGTAAAATAAATCCCAGAAAGTGCTAGATGTAGAATGCCTCAGCCGCACCGCGGCCGCTCCGACAGATGTTGTAAATAATGTTAACTCTAATCTTATCTGAAGAAACTGAATTTTATAGTCAAAACTGAATTTTACTATCGAAAATGAAATTTACTAAAAAAATTGAGTGCATTAGTAGCAGATCATTGCAATAGAAGTTTAGGCCGCTCGACCACTAGTAGCAGAGATGAGGTGATCTAAATCAGCAGCCACTCATGCAGGGAACACAATAGTAGAGAGCAGCCTGTGAAGTGGCAGCACCTGAGCCCAGAGCAGCAGCACGTGCAAGAGCTAAAGCAGCAACTCCTGTAGTTGCAGCAGGGCGTGTATCACAAACAGCAGCGCGAGCGAGAGCAAGAGCAGAGCAGAGCAGGTCACAAACTAGAGCAAGAGCAGAGCAGTAGCATGAACGACAGCAAGATCGGAGCCGCAACGTGAGCAAGAGCAGAGCAACAGCGACAGTGCGAGCGAGATCCGGAGCAGCTGCAACTACTGCTGGTGTGGACGTCGCCACCAAGGGAGAAACGGCATGGGGGAGAGACACCGTGGAGGAAGTGGCCAGCAACGGCGCCGTCGATGGAGACCCGCCATGGCTTCTCGGTATCGAGCACCGGAAGCACCGTGAGATCATATAAAAGTTAAAATGCAGCGGTGAGTGCTCAACCACCATGGTGCCGCTGAGTAGGCCTCGGCTTCATCGGAGGAATTGTTGAGGGTGTTGCGGTTCCGGTCGGGCAGGTGAAGACAACACTGTGGGGATGTACGTGGCGTGATAGACGAGGCGAACATCGGGGAAACTCCTTGGAGGTGGAGGACGGGGTTAAACCGGCGGGACGACGAAATCAACGGTGGATCCTAATCCAGTGCGGTGGATGAGGAACATCGAGCTATTGTTGTGGACGACGTCATTGGGGAACATGCTCTAGCTAGGCGGCGGTCGGGAGTCGGATGGAGGAGCATGGGGTTCCGCGGGTTTTGGCGGCCTCGTTGTACGAATGGTAGAGAGTGACAAAGGGGAAGGGAGGGTGGCCATGGCTTAGGGACGCGCGTGTCCTAAATGTGGGGTAAGTTATGAGATATCGAGGCGGCATTTTAGGATGAGGGGTAGAAGGGGGCTTTCGCGTGTCTGGGTTGCGCAACCTATTTTGATGAGGAGTGAGTTGTTGTGCCCGTTTAAATTGTGGGATAACCAGGCGCGGCGTGGGTTGAAGAGGCAGCACTTTCGCAGGAGAAGAGATAAGAGATACTCCAGCTTGAATATTTTGGGATAACAAGGCACAGATTCCATGTTTGGCAGAACAAACTTGACGTGAACAAAAAAACACGATTCATACAAGACAAAAGAGAGTCCAGTCCCCTTTTATATTGCTAAAAATGCCATTCAAATACTACAACAAAAATCTAATAAAAATCGGGAGAACAAGATTAACGTGGACAATACAAAATCAATTCGTACTTCCCTCAGCAATAACAAAAACAAATCAATTCGCACCACAAGAAAGAGTCATGCCTATTTTTATATAATTACAAATGCCAAGATCTCAAATTTCAAATATTGAATCCATATTATGTTGAATTCGTATAAATAATTAGGTTATCTTGCGGTGTATAATGGATGTAGTCGTACATTTTGATCTTCCATCTTATATGAACATTTTACTTCGTCCAATGAATATATATTGTGATCTACCATTTGGATTAAATTTGAATCAACTTTCCCTATTTGAATAGAATTGTTGTCAAGTTATACCATCATATTAATATTATGTTGGTAATAGAAAACATGCATATAGTGGTAATCATATTTAAATATGAACTACATGTACCATACGATCTCCAATTCAAATATTTGCCTCCATTCTATGTTGAATTCAATCAAAGTACATTCATGATCTAGGTATCCAAATGTTCGGAATAATCTAAACCCTATTTTCATATGAATAATGTGTTTAACACAAACAACGATGCATCCCCCCCCCCCACCCCGCCGCACACACACACAACATTTATGCACCCACATGTTATCTCATATTAGAATAGTTATGTCCATGCATAGATGCAATATGACCAGACGATGTGTGACATTGATATCTCAAATTCAAATCGATTGCATTGTTCGATGTGTATATAGTACATAGCATGTTTGATTCAAAACCACACCACGTATATCTTTATTATATCCACACTCCATCGAATTCATGATCTCTTATTCAAATATTTGAATCCACTTTTATACTGATTATCATGTGTGTGAGTCTTTTACACGCGCGCACACACACACTCCTCCTCCCTTTGTGGATACAAATAACTTTCCTATTGTGCATGCATATATGCACCCACACTCCGCACCACTCGACATCTACACCTATACCAATTTCTGACTCTCTAAAAATTCCCATGTTAGTTAGTCATTAAGAGTCGTTTATCCGATGGGACCAAATTATAACAGTGCTGATTTATCCATGCAATCCTGAGCCAATTCCCATGGTAATCAGAAATTTACTCAAATCATCTGTTGCACTGTACCAAATTAGCCCATCTTCCTCCAAATTAGCCCGTGTCGGGGTATTTGGATCGACACCTATGGGATCACAAGAATCCCTACTACGGTTGCGGGGCGCGGGGTTGAGAGAAGAGCGGATCTAACGGTCAGGACGCGGTTCCTTTACCCAGGTTCAGGCCGCAAAGATGCGTAAAACCCTACTCCTGCTTTGGTGGATTATACGTTGGTGTTCTTCAGCTAGCGAGGAGCTCCGAGAGGGTCGTGAGCAGTTCCAAAAAGCCGAATCCTCCTCCTGGTCGCCTCGGGCCTCCTTTTATAGGAAAAGGGGTTGCCACAGTGGCACACAGGAGGTGGAAAGGGTACAGTGATGCAAGGTTATCCCTCGCATTACGAGACAAGGTGCATTTAATGCGCCCAGCTTAGGTGTCCTTGCTTTATCGGGGACAGGGGGGAGACGTCCGTCTTGTCCGTCGCCGCCCCTCCTCGTGTTGACACGCGCCTTGGCCAGCAGTGCCTGAGGCGCCATGTAGGTAGATAGGCAGCTGAGGTAGCGCAACGGCGGGTCTCCATGAAGATCTGTGGGTTGCCACGCAGGAGCCTGTCCAACTGGTTGGGTCGGCAGCCGCTTGGGTCGGTGGAAACCTGGTTGGTGCGGGCCTGACGGTGGCCCTGCGGGCGTCCTCGGCAATGGTCTTGCCGGGGCTCCGGCAAGGGTCATGTCGTGGCGCCTGCTGTCATCCCCGGCAAGGTACTTGCCGAGGGCCTTGTGGTTCTCCTTGGCTAGAATCCCGCCAAGGGTCGTCCTCTCCTTAACTTGCATCTGATCTTGAACGTCTTCACAAAGATCTGCATTCCACCATGGGGATATCTCCCGAATCCTCGCCCCATGGGGGCGGTGGACTCAAGGGTGATTCGCTCCGTAGGCGCGGGGCGAGCTTCCGCGGCAAGGGTCTTGCCGGGGCTGTCGGAGCCGGCCCCGGCAAGGATCTTGCCGGGGGAAGCCGCTTCGTCCCTTTGCTCTTTGTGGTCTTGTTCTTGGCGCTGCTCTAGTCTCCATCAAGCTTCAGTCTTGCCCCGGCTCGCCTCCCTTGCCATGCTTGGTGTGGTGGCGCCGTGGCTCAGACTGCCTGTGCACAGTCATAGGGGTACAAAAAGTGTACCCCTCTTTTTGTACACCGACAGGAGCCCCCGGGCGTGGGCCACACATAAGCGCAACACGTTGTTGGGCTAGGCCCAGAACGGTTGCTCGGGCAGGCGGGGTGGTTTTCACCGTGGTAGAATTTCCGCGCACCGCGCCTCCCACGACCCACGCGCGCGGCGCAGGGTGGAGGGGCGTGCGTGACGTGGGCGGCATGCGTGGGGCGGTTTCCGCAGGCAAGCGTCACGTCGCAGTAAATGCGAAAGGAGGCGGCCCGCGCCTTCCCCATAAACGGGGGGAGGTGTGGGGGCACGGCCCGCTTACTGGATGGGGCCGAGGCGCGGTCTGCTAGGCGTCCACTCCCCACGATCACGGGGTGGGGAGAGGTCGCCTCACCCGTCCCTTCGGTCGTGCACGTTCGCCACGTGCCTCCCATGCGTTCGAGGTGCCGAGCGGTGGAGGCGGGAAACCGAGCCGTCGCTGGTTGGGGCGGCGGGTCGGTCCCAGCCCCCCTCGCCTTCCGCGTCTTGATTGGTCGAGCGGGGCGGTCGAGCTCCAGCCCCGCCCCATTTATAAAGGGGCGAAGGGGAGGGACGGTGCCCCGCACTCCTCCATCTTCTTTCTCCTTCAACTTCTGCTCCTCTCTTCTGTCCGCCATGAAGAGGGAAAACCTCTGCTCCTCAACGGTGGCGGCGAGGGTCGCTGCTCGACAACGCGTCCCCCCTTCTCCTGCACCTGCGGTGGCCGAACCGACCATGAGGGGAAGAGGGAGGGGGCGGGGCCGTGGGCGAGGTCGGGGTGCTCGGGGAAGAGGAGGACGGGGCGGCTCGCCGGCCTCGCCCCCGCCAGCAGCTCCTCCTCCATTGGAAGGCCATGTTGGAGATGACCCCTGTGAATTCTTTGTTAGGATGCGGGGGTCGCCGCGCCGTCCCCTTCGTCTCCCGACTCCATTTGCGCGGGAGATGGAGGTGAATCCACCGGAGTCGCTGCGGCTGCACATGAGGGGTTGTGGGATCAGTGGCACGCGGGTCCGCGTTGACTTCCCTGCCCCTCATGTGATGTATCTTCGCCTAGGATGGAAGAGGTTTGCTTGCATCCACAGCCTGACGGATGGGCTCACCCTCCACTTCAAGTTGATGGAGGACGGCCACCTCTCCGTCAAGGTCTTCGGACACCTCGGGACTCGTGCGAGGTGCTGCATGGAGAGCTCCTCTGATGACGAAGACTCCTACTCGAACGAGGGTGACGAGGAGGACAGCGACAGCGACGACGAGGGCGGTGGACGACAGGATGACGGGTCCGACTAGGTGTCGGGCGCCACTCCTGGTGGCACCGGCGACCCCATCATCCGCGTCGCCGGCTCCTTGAACTTCTCGGGGCCGTCTCCTTGGCGGCTGGCGTAGGGAGGCTACGGAAGAGGAAGAGGAAGAAGGCGGGCTGCAAGGTCGTCATGTCAGAGTACGCGGGCACCGACGCCTTCGACGCGTGCCGACGTCCTGTCGCCTCGTCTTCGAGCTCTGCCTCCGGCGCTGTCATCACCGTCCAGCCCTGTGGAGGCCACCGAGATGCCTTCTCGGTGTCTTCTACCACCCGTAGCTCGCCTAGGCGCCCCTTTTGCCCTTCTCGCCCCCTTGACCTACCTCCTGAGGAGAGGGACACGAAAGGCATTACGGGCATCTTATCTCTTTTTAGTCTGTAAGCCTTCGGGCATCTGTTAAGTTTAAAACTTGTAATCTCCTTGTTCATGTTTTTCATTCCCTATGGACTGTACCTGAATGGAATGTTTTTAATGAAAAAGGAATATTTTCCGGGTCATTTGTTCGTAGGTAAAAACCCACAACAGGGAATAAATCCCTGATAATTTTAAGATAAACATTCTCTCGCCCGGCAACAGGCCCTGCTGTTTCCCTACTTCGCTCAACCTTTCTCACGTCCTTGGTGGAGGCAGGGATGAAGCGGGCTTAGGCTCCTTGTTTTATCCTTCTGCTGCCGCTACTACGACCAAACCTAGTTCCAGGAACGAGCCTTAGGGCCTAGAGATATGGGAGCACGGTAGCTTAAGGAAAAGAACGAGGTTTCACATACCTCAGTCCATAATGGAATGCATGATAAGGGATAAAGGACTTATCTGAAGCTGCAGCCCCCGGCAACCCTGGTCTGCCGTGGGCTAATTCCTTCCCTTGCAGCCTCCGGCAACACTGGCTTGCCGGGGCCTAGGCATTGATTTGTTCTTCTTTCCTTCCTCCAAGTGGCTTCGGCAAGGATGTCTGCGCGTCCTGTAAACCAAGGAAGACAGAGGAAAGACAAAGACTCAACCTCTAAGCTAGGGGTTAGCCGCTGCTAAGCACTATCAACCCTAACCAAGGACGAGACTCGACTCAGCATGCATGCTAAAACTTAGGGCCCCAGCGCTTCATTTATTTATGCTCAGGGTCTGCGCCTGGCTTTGTACAAAGGGTTACATGCCTTTCCGGCAAGGCTTGTACAAAAGGGTGGCTTGCTGAGGGGCCCGGCAAGCCGCGCCTTATGGGTAAAACTTGCGGAGATGCTCGATGTTCCAGGAATTACTCACCGGAACGGCATCCTCGATCTCCAGGCGGACAGCGCCAGGCCTGGTGGCTCGTATTACCCGATAGGGGCCTTCCCACTTCGGCGTCAACTTGTTCGTATTCCTGGCTGATTGAACGCGCCGGAGAACAAGGTCGCCTTCCTCAAAGCTTCGGGCATGAATCTTGCGGCTATGGTAGCGGCACAAGGATGCTGGTAGTGCGCTGCTCTCACAGCCGCCCGAAGACGATCTTCCTCAAGGAGCATTGTGTCGTCTTGTCGCAATTGCTCTTGCTCAAGCTCATCATAAGCGAGCACTCGAGGTGACCTGTATATGAGTTCCGTGGGGAGAACTGCTTCTGCCCCGTATATCAGGGCAAACGGCGTCTGGCCGGTGGCTCGATTTGGCGTCGTCCTGATCGACCAAAGAACCGTCGGCAATTCATCAATCCAGCGCCTCCCACTCTTGTGCAGCCTGTCAAAGGTCTTTGTCCTTAATCCTCGCAGCACTTCAGCATTTGCCCTCTCAGCTTGACCATTGCTTCGGGGGTGAGCAACGGAAGCGAAACAGACCTTGTTGCCGAGGTCTTGGGTATATTGCATGAAGGTGCGGCTTGTAAACTGTGTGCCGTTGTCGGTGATGATCATGTTGGGTACACCAAAATGGCACACTAGTCCCTTGAAGAACTTGACGGCTGACTGAGCTATGACCTTCCTTACTGCTTCCACCTCTGGCCACTTTGTGAACTTGTCGATTGCAACGTACAAGTACTCAAAGCCCCCGGCGGCGCGGGGAAAGGGCCCAGTATGTCGAGCCCCCAGACCGAGAAGGGCCAGGAGAGAGGAATGGTTTGAAGTGCTTGAGCTGGTTGATGAAGTTTCTTTGAATGGAATTGGCACGCTTCACACCTGGTGACCAGCGCCGCCGCATCCTGCACGGCAGTGGGCCAGAAGAAGCCTTGCCGGAATGCTTTTCCGGCAAGGGCTCTCGACCCTATGTGGGATCCACATATGCTTCCATGTATCTCTGCCAACAGCTCCAGTCCTTCCTCTCGAGGGATGCACTTCAATTTCACGTTGTTCGGTCTCCTTCTGTACAGGACGTCATCGACGAACTGGTACATGGCAGACCGACGGGCTACTTTCTCTGCTTCTACCTGCTCCTCAGGAAGTTCCCCAGCCTGAAGGAATCGGACGGTATGCTGCGCCCACGCTGGAGCCTGGGGCTCGACAGTGAGGACTAAAGGCATTTCCTCCGCCAAGGGAGCGGCTATCTCGACGGCAAAAGCTTGATGCTCCGCCGGAGTTAGCCCTTCGGTGGCGGGCTCAGTGTCCCCGGCAACATCCTTGCCGGCGGCTCCGGGGAGCTCAACGGGAAAGTACTTGCCGGGCCCTGACTTCCTCCTCTTGTTCTGCTCTGTTGATGGATCGACGGATGGCTGAGAAAGCTGAAGCACAAAGGTACCTGGTTCCATAGGTAGCTTGAGGGCAGCGCGCTTTGACAGGTAATCGGCGATGTCGTTCTCCGCTCGGGGAACGTGCTCCGCCTGTATACCGTCAAAGCGCTGTTCCAACTTTCTCACTTCATCGACGCAGGCCTTCATCAAGGGGCTCTAGTAATCCTTGTTGACTTGTTTGACGACAAGCTGCGAGTCGCCCCTGCCAATGAGCTTCTTGATTCCGAGGTCCGCCGCGATCCTAAGACCGGCAAGCAGCCCCTCGTACTCGGCAGTGTTGTTCGTTGATACCTCCCTAGGGAAGTGCATCTGGACCACGTACTTGAGGTGCTCTCCAGTGGGCGCGACCAGCAGTACGCCAGCCCCGGCGCCCTGTAAGGAGAAAGCCCCATCAAAGTACATGATCCAGTTGCAACTCGACTCTTTGCCGGGGAGAGCAGTTTCCTGGACCTCTTCATTAGGCGTTGCGGTCCATTCTGCAACAAACTCTGCCAGGACTCGGCTCTGAATTGTCGAGGTGCTTTCAAGCTTGAGGCCAAAGCTGGACAGCACTAGTGCCCACTCTACAATCCTTCCCGTCGCGTCTGGATTGTGCAATATCCGTTGCAGAGGGAGGCGAGTGACGACGGTGATCTCGTGCTCCTGGAAGTAATGACGCAGCTTCCTCGAGGCCATAAGAAGGCCGAAGAGCAATTTCTGCATGCCGGAGTACCTTGATCTAGCCCCCTGCAAGAGGGAGCTAACAAAGTAGACCGGGTGCTGCGTCATTTTCTTCTTCGGCAGCACTCCAACCGGCTGTGTCGCTTCTGCACCAGTGACACCAGGCTCTGTTGCTGCCATCACCTCATCATCGATTTCTCTCTGCGCCATTAGCGTGGCGCTGACCACCTGGTTTGTTGCCGCTAAGTATAGCAGCAACGGTTCTTGTGGTCTAGGCGCAACCAGTATTGGCATAGAGGAAAGATACCTCTTCAGATCTCGTAATGCTGCCTCGGCTTCCGGTGTCCACTCCATTGGGCCCGCCTTTTTCAAGATCTTGAAAAAAGGGGAGGGCGCGCTCGGCAGACTTGGAAATGAATCTGCTCATGGCGGCAACGCAGCCAGCAAGCCGACGCACATCCTTGACCCGTTTGGGTGCTTTAATCTGCTCTATAGCTTTGATCTTGTCCGGATTGGCTTCTATCCCACGCTGCGACACAAAGAACCCGAGAAGCTTGCCAGATGGAACGCCGAAGACGCACTTCTCAGGGTTCAGCTTGAGGTTGATCTTGCGCAGGTTCACAAATGTTTCTTGTAAATCCGGTACAAGGGTTGCCTTGTTCTTGGTTTTGACCACTATGTCATCCATATAAGCCTCCATATTTCTATGGAGCTGGGGTTCAAAACCAATCTGGACTGCCCTTGCAAACGTCGAGCCAGCACTTTTCAACCCGAAAGGCATTCATACAAAACAGTACGTGCCACATGGGGTGATGAATGTTGTCTTCTCTTCGTCTTCTCTCGCCATGAAGATCTGGTGGTAGCCGGAGTAGGCATCGAGGAATGACAGCAGGTCGCACCCTGCCGTGGAGTCAACAATCTGGTCTATGCGCGGCAAGGGGAAGGGGTCCTTGGGACAAGCTTTATTGATATCCGTGTAATCAATACAGAGCCTCCACTTCCCATTTGCCTTGCGCACTACCACTGGATTGGCCAACCACGTTGGGTGGAGCACCCCTCTCACCAAACCCGCAGCTTCCAGTTTCCGGATCTCCTCGGTGATGAACTCTTGCCATTCCAAAGCTTGCTTCCTGACCTTCTGCTTGACGGGCCGCGCATGAGGACAGACAGCAAGGTGGTGCTCAATCACCTCCCTGGGAACGCCGGGGATATCGGATGCTTGCTAGGCAAACACGTCGACATTCGCTCGCAGGAAGGTGACGAGCGCATCTTCCTATTTGTTGTCAAGGGCGGAGCTTATGGTAAAAGCCCCTCACGTGTCGTCCTCCTTGACAGAAACCTTCTTGGTTCCCGGCGGCACGGCCCTGGATCTCTTGTTTCTGCCGGTGGAGCTCTCTGGCACGTCCTCGACGAGAGCGCGATGCTCCGAAGAGATGCGCTTGCCGGAGTGGGTGTCTGAGGTCTCGCCGGTCTTCTTCTTTCCGGTGGAGCTCTCAGGCACGTCCTCGACGGGAGCACAGCACTCCGAAGAGGTGCGCTTGCCGGAGTGGGCGCCCAAGGTCTCGCCGGTCTTCTTCTTCTTCCCTCCCGGGGCTCTAGCGGTAGGAGCAAGTGCCCCCGTAGCGGCAGTTGCTGCAATTGCTTGCTGGTACAATTGGTCGGCGCAAATCAGCGCATCTTTCTTGTCGGAGGGGATAGTGATGATCGTCACGGGCCCTGGCATCTTCAGGGTGTTGTAGGCATAGTGTGATGCTGCCATGAACTTGGCCAGTGCTGGGTGGCCAAGGATCCCTTTGTAAGACAGGGGGGTCTTGGCAACGTCGAACACGATCCTCTCTGTCCTGTAGTTCAGATCACTCCCGAAAGTCACGGGCAGCGTGACTTTCCCCTTCAGTTGACTCCTCCCTGGGCTGACCCCCCTAAAACATGTACGTCTCCTCGAGGTCTCCATCAAGAACTTGCAACTTCTCGATCACGATGGGCGAAAGTAGGTTCAGACCGGCTCTGCCATCCACTAGCATCTTCGTCACCTTGAGGTTGCGTATTGTCGGTGAAACCAACAATGGCAAGCACCCGACCGCAGTAGTGCGATCAGGGTGATCCTCGGCGTCAAAGATGATAGGTGTGCTGGACCATTTCAGCGGCTTTTGGGCGCTGGGCGATGGCTCTGCCGCAATAATCTCACGCGCCCAATGTTTAAGCTAGCGGTGAGAAGCATGCAGCGAGGCGCCACCATCGACGCACATGACGTCCGTAGCCTTCTGAAACTCTTGGCCGCCGGACTCGTCGTCCTCTTCGTGATCGTCGTCTTCAGGTCTTATGTCACGGCCCCGGGCGGGCCTTTCCTGCTGTTTCTCCTTGCCGCGACGGTCTGCTTGGCCGTCACACTTCTTGCTGGATCCCTCAGCACCGTCTTGGCCCTTCTCCTTGTCCCGCCTCTCGTATTCAGCCCTTTTCTTCTCAGCAAGGAGCTCAACCTGGTGGCTGTCTTGGAGATCATGGCCCTTGGTGCGATGGATTTTGCAGTATCGCTTGCCGGAGTTTCCTGGCTTCTCGGCAGCCGCCAAGACCCGGCATGCGACACACCCGGCAATTTCTTTGCCAGGGTCACCCGCCTTGGTTTTCTTGGCGGAGCCGGTGTCATTAGATCCCTCGACGGGGCCTTCCCCTTGCGCTTCCTGTTACGGTTCCGGCCCTTCTTCGCTGGAGTGGCGGTATCCTCGTCCGAGGAGTCGGTTTCCGCACCGGCGCTTTCGCCGGGGTACTTCCTTCCCTCTTCAGCCCGGGCACATCTGTCGGCAAGAACGTAGAGTTCTGCCACATCCTTCACCTTGGTCATCGCCAGTTCTTCGCGCATCTTGCGGTTGCGCATGTTCTGGTGGAACGCGCTGATGATGGCGGCAGGGTGAACATCGGGGATATTGTACTGTACCCGGCTGAATCTCTGTATGTACTTGCGCAGAGTCTCGCCTTCCTTCTGGGGTATGACATGCATGTCACTTGCTTGGCCATGGGCTTGGTGGCCTCCGGTAAATGCGCCAACAAACTCATGGCACAAGTCGGACCAGGAGGAAATAGAGTCTACTGGCAAGTGCATCAACCACGACATGGCGTTAGGTTTAAGAGCCAACGGAAAGTAATTCGCAAGCACCTTATCGTCGCGGGCCCCGGCAGCTTGCATCGCGATGGTGTAGATGCTGAGGAACTCCGACAGGTGGGTCTTGCCGTTGTACTTCTCACCAACGTCAGGCTTGAAGGTGCGGTGAGAGGGCCACTGGAACTGCCGTAGCTCACGGGTGAAAGCTGGACAGCCTACCTCGTAGGGTAGACCTCCAGGGCTTTCCGGTGCTGGGCGGTCCGCAGCAGGCCCTGCTCGCCTGTCTGACTGGTGGCGCGTTCCATGCCGACGCTCGATGGTGGTTCGAGCGTCTTCATGAGCTCGCTCCTAAAGAACTTGACGCTGGTCGCCGCGGGTCCGTGGGTCGGACGACGCTATGGAGATGGCGTCGCCTGCGACGTCTCGACGGGTCGACGCACGCGGCACTGGACGAGGAGGAGGCGAATGCACCGTAGCCACGGCGCTGCCAGCTCTCCCGCTGCCGGTGCGTGGGACCCCATCGGAGCGTCGGCCTGGGAGCTCCGCTGGATTTAGGTCATCCCTGTTGGCGACTGCGACAAGGCTTCGGATGGTGGCTCTCCATTTGTCGAGTTTCCCCATAACGGGAGGAAAGTCGAGGAGCAACTGCGCGCGCGCCAAAGCTTCGGCTGGTGTCAACGGTAGTGAAACCTGCACAGACCGTGACGCGCTTCGACCCTTGGCCGTGTCAGGGGGATCTCCATCACGATCCCGCGGTTGCCTAACGTCTCCACCAGCGCTTCGGCGGGCGGGCAGGCCTTCTACGTCCCGGGAGTGGTGCTCAGGGCCCTTCTGGCGCCGACGTGGGAGTTCTGGAGGCCCTTGCGTCGCCTTCGAGTGATGCGGCCGCGACCTTGGAAGGCCCCGCGCCACCCGCGGAGGGTCGGGCTCCATCTTTGGAACTGGCGGTGTGTGGCCCGTTACCGGGCGCACAAACATCGCCACCTTCCAAACTCCGGCTGTCGGGATGGCGTTGGTGTTCGCGAACAGCGCCCCGAGTCCTTTCCGCGACTGGTCCGCTGTTCGCCCGCGTCGGGACGGGCTGTCCGGCTTCCGACTGGCCAACCGCCACCGTCGTCTTCTTCTTGGGCGCCATGACGATGCAGGAGCGTCGAACTAACCGCTAAAGCCGATTCTCACAACTGCGCCCCCTACCTGGCGCGCCAAAGATGTCAGGGTATTTGGATCGACACCTATGGGATCACAAGAATGCCTACTACGGTTGTGGGGCGCGGGGTTGATAGAAGAGCGGATCTAACGGTCAGGATGCGGTTCCTTTACCCAGGTTCGGGCCGCAAAGATGCGTAAAACCCTACTCCTGCTTTGGTGGATTATACGTTGGTGTTCTTCAGCTAACGAGGAGCTCCGAGATGGTCGTGAGCAGTTCCAAAAAGCCGAATCCTCCTCCTGGTCGCCTCGGGCCTCCTTTTATAGGAAAAAGGGGTTGCCACAGTGGCACACAGGAGGTAGAACGAGTATAGTGATGCGAGGTTATCCCTCGCATTACAGGACAAGGTGCATTTAATGCGCACAGCTTAGGTGTCCTTGCTTTATCGGGGACGGGGGG
>LR738709.1:249018884-249069782 GCA_902687465.1 Secale cereale | reverse complement strand
GGGGGGGGGGGGGGGGGGGGGAGACGTCCGTCTTGTCCATCGCCGCCCCTCCTCGTGTTGACACGCGCCTTGGCCAGCAGTGCCTAAGGCGCCATGTAGGCAGACAGGCAGCTGAGGTGGCGCAACGGCGGGTCTCCACGAAGATCTGTGGGTTGCCACGCAGGAGCCTGTCCAACTGGTTGGGTTGGCAGCCGCGTAGGTCGGTGGAAACCTGGTTGGTGCGGGCCTGACGGTGGCCCTGCGGGCATCCTCGGAAAGGGCCTTGCCGGGGCTCCCGCAAGGGTCCTGTCGTGGCGCCTGCTGTCATCCCCGGCAAGGTACTTGCCGGGGGCCTTGCGGTTCTCCTTGGCTGGAATCCCGCCAAAGGTCGTCGTCTCCTTAACTTGCATCTGATCTTGAATGTCTTCACAAAGATCTGCATGCCACCACGGGGATATGTCCCGAATCCTTGCCCCATGAGGGCGGTGGACTCAAGGGTGATTCGCTCCGTAGGCGCGGGGCGAGCTGCCGCGGCAAGGGTCTTGCCGGGGCAGCCGGAGCCGGCCTCGGCAAGGATCTTGTCGGGGGAAGCCGCTTTGTCCCTTTGCTCTTTGTGGTCTTGTTCTTGGCGCTGCTCCAGTCTCCATCAAGCTTCAGTCTTGCCCCGGCTCGCCTCCCTCGCCATGCTTGGTGTGGTGGCGCTATGACTCAGACTGCCCGTGCACAGTCATAGGGGTACAAAAAGTGTACCCCTCTTTTTGTACACCGACAGTCCGTCGTCCTCCTCTTCCCCAAAATACATCTGTCTTCCTCCAAATTAGCCCGTAGTCCTCCTCTTCCCCAAAATACATCTACCGCCTCTCCATGCCCTAGGGACTCCCGTCCCATATCTGAACGTTCCATCCATGGTGCAATCCAATCTCTGTGTGTTCTTTTGATCTGGGTAAGGTTGCATCGCAAGAGCATCCGTGAGGTGGAGCAGGGATACAAGGGATGGACGTGGTTGAATCGGGGCTGGTGGTGCTGTAGTGTCGAGGCAGTGGTTGGGGAGGCGCCATTGGGCAGCTGACGAAGCTTGAGAAGTGGCAGCCGAGGAAGGAGGTGCTAATGGAGGTGGAGAAGCTCCACTGCACGAGAGCCGGGGTGGGGCCAATAGATGGGTCGCCGGCAGGGCGCACGGCAGGTGGCAGTGCCTTGGATGGCTGTAGAGGAGATAGGCCATGAGGGGAGGAGGAGCTGAGGTAGAACGGCAGTGTGCCATGGTGTGGCGGCATGCTGTCATGGTGGTGTTCGAGCGATGTGGAGGTTTGGCCTACCAGGCCACCTATCATACCTCCTCTCTTATCTACCTTGATGCATCCAATAGCCCCCAAATAATTTGTCTTTATTCGTAATTTCTCATCAAGAAAAAGAATTGGTACTGTACATTTTTCACCTCGGAACTCTTACCAGATTATGAATTATAGGACGTGAGGGAAACCAGCCAGCTGAGATAATCTGCATGACATTTGGTGCGAACTTGCAGCATTGTGTAATATAGAAATTCACCACTGTCAGCCAAATCTATTTGATGTTTATAGAAGCTTTATAAACATTTTCCTATGGAAAGGATTTGAGATCGCACGTTTTTCTTCCAATCTGGGCTAGCTTTGAGATTATCTGCATTTTCAACAAACAATTCTTCTATCCAGGAATCAGAATCATAGCTTATAGAGTGTGCAATATTTTCTAGGTAGAATTGTAAGATTTAAGTACAGTTGGTTGTGCAAAAAATTGATTCATGTATGGATTATTTAATTACACATGTTTCTGTGTATACTTTATTTGTTGTATTTGGGAACAGATCTAGATAGATGATCCTTTTAATACAAAACATTCATATTATTTTTTCAGCATTTGTGTGACCATGGAATCCATAATACCATTCTTTGCTTTTAATAATATGTGTGATCCTTCCTTTGGAGTTGCAGTGTTCAGATAGCATAGTTGCCACTTACAAAAAATATGCTAATGAATTTTCAGATACACTTTTAAAGTGCCCTCACACTGATTTTCATGTTTATTGTAGTGGGTTCTGCATGTGATAAATCTTCTCTAACAAAAATAGTAGATTTATGTTGTCCCATTATACATAGCACAATATTCACGCATACCTCTAGAGCTACTTCATCAAACAGTAATCTGCAGTCTTCACTAGCCTAGAAGAGAAAATTATGTGATGAAACTTACACAATAGCATAACATTGTATGCAGATGAGAAGTTTGATTTAAAATGGCTTTAGCCGCTGCCAATTCCAATAGGGTCTGTCTATGTTGCATCTAGATGTGAGATAATATCTTACATCTAAGCTGACATCATCCTCTATTTTGTCCCCACTCGTTGACAAACACAACTCGTTGACAAACAGGTTGTCCCCGCGCATAAAAGAAAGACGCTTGTTTGATTTTCGTCGGCCAGCTTGTTTGTCGTCAGCCAGTTTGTTTGCTGTCTGGACAGCCCGCCCCTTCCAACCCAACACCACTTGCCACCTCACCTTATATTTGTTGGGCTTTTTTTTATTTATTTGTTTGTTTGACGCGAAGAAGCCCACATTTGTAACCAGATTTGGGCCTTGTTAGTAGAAAAAAGAGTGGTCGGGGGTTGGGTAGGGTGGGGTGGCCACAGGACAGTTCGTCGGCCACCCCACCTACCCAACCCCCCGACCACTGTTTCTTCCCCAAATCAGTACCAACCCATGGTCCCTAGCCCCCTCTCGCCCCCACCCACACAACCGCCATGGATTAAGAACAAGACTGAGAAGAACATAGTGAAAATTGGTAAAGTTGACCAGAGGAAGAAAACAAGGGTGGAGGAGAAAAAATCTTGGCGGGCATTGGGCACTCTTACCAGGGTGATGTCGTTCTGTCCTCTTCCTTGTATGTCCTATGTGGTAGATCCTTAGGCAATTGCTGTGGTTAGCAAGATCCTATGTCAACAATTATCCTTCTTTTTTTGTACCAAGAACATATGCTTCTCCTGGTCTCTGGAAAAAGCACACAAAACAGTTCAACATTTGTTCTTGCGTCAGATGAAAATTAAGTTCAAAAATCTTTGCTGGGTTGGTAAGCAAAGACTATGAAAAGTAGAAGACATGTACAAACACAAAAGAGACGAGACAGGGGTTGTGTTCGCTCTCCACAAAAAAGTATAACTGATCTTGCTCAGGTGTTGTATATGTTGCACCCTCACAGAACACAAAGTAATCATACATGTGTAATCTTGCATCATGAGAAAAAGTGGTCTACCCCCCTAACATGAAATCTAATCAGTGATAAAACTTCATAAAATACTGTCATTTCCATTGCCAGATATCTTTGTTTCATATATGTTGGGCTTAAAAACATGTGATAACTAAAAAAATATAAGAGTACAATATTCTGAAAGAACTTTGTAAAGACTAAAAAGAAGGAATTTGTTATAGTTATTTCAGAGGGAAAAGGGCTTTGAAAAGTACTTTCAGAGAAAAATAAAAAAAAAGAGCTAGTTGCAAGTCGAGGGTCCACTTGCACTTGGCATGAAATCAGAAGACCCAGTTACCAGTGGAGGGTCGACTTGAAACTAGAAAAATGGCATGACCATACTCAGATGAAGAGAAATAAGAGAAAAATCTTAACATGAAAGTGATATGAAAAAAATAGAAGACCCGGTTGCAAGTCGAGGGTCCACTTGCAAGTGGCATCAAAAAAATAGAAGACCCAGTTGCAAGTCGAGGGTCCACTTGCAAGTGGCATGAAACAAAAAAGACCCAGTTGCAAATCGAGGATCCACGTGCAAGTGGCATCAAAAAATAAAGACGCAGTTGCAGGTCGAGGGTCCACTTGCAAAAATTGCATTAAAATATTTAAGACCCAATTACAGATCGAGGGGTTGACTTGCAAAGTGGCACAAAATATAAAAAGAACCAGTTGCAAGTCAAGGGTCGACTTGCAAGTGGCATAAAAAAGAAAGACACAGTTGCGGGTCGAGGGTCGACTTGCAAGTGGCATCAAACAAAAAAAATGGTTGCAAGTCGAGGGTCCTCTTGCAAGTGGCATGAAACTATAAGACCCAGTTGCAAGTCGAGGGCCCACTTGCAAGTGACATCAAACACAGAAGACCCCAGTTACAAGTCGAGGGTCCACTTGCAAGTGGCATGAAAAAAATAGAAGATCTAGTTGCAAGTCTAGGGTCCACTTGCAAGTGGCATGAAAAAAATGCCAAGTTGCAAGTAGCATCAAAACTAGAAGACCCAGTTGCAAGTCGAGGGTCCGCTTGCAAGTGGCATGAAAAAAAATATAAGACACACTTACAAGTCGAGGTTCCACTTGCAAGTGGCATCAAAAAAAGAAAGGCTCAGTTTCAAGTTGAAGGTCCACTTGCAAATCGATGAACAAAACGTGAACCAATGTGCGCCTCATCAATGGCGATGGTCATACCAAGACGATATGCCTCCTCCACAACCAAATTGACATCCCTACTGTATATGATGCCTGTAGGGGCTTGAAAGTGGCATCAAACAAAAGACCAAGTTGCAAGTCGAAGGTCCGCTTGCAAGTGGCATGAAAAAAATATAAGACCCAGTTGCAAGTTGAGGGTCGACTTGCAAGTGGCATCAGAAAAAAGGAAGACACAGTTTCAAGTTGAAGGTCCACTTGCAAGTGGCATCAAAAAAGAAAGAAAGACACAGTTTCAAGTTGAAGGTCCACTTGCAAATGGCAGTTGCAGGTCAAGGGTCCACTTAAAAATTGCATGAAAAATAAAAATAAAGACCCGGTTGCAAGTCGAGGATCCACATGCACTTGGCACGAAAACAGAAGACCCAGCTGCAAGTGGAGGGTTGACTTGAAACTCGAAAAATAGCATGATCATACTCAGATGAAGAGAGGATAAGAGAAAAATCTTAATAGGACAGTGATATGAAAAAATTTAGAAGACCCAGTAGCAAGGCGAGGGTCCACTTGCAAGTGGCATCAAAAAAGAGAAGACCTAGTTGCAAGTCAAGGGTCCACATGCAAGGGGCATAAAAAAGACCCAGTTGCAAGTTGAGGGTCCACTTGCAAGTGGCAGCAAAAAAAGAAAGACGCAGTTGCAGGTCGAGGGCCCACTTGCGAAAATGGCATGAAAAAAATAGAAGACCCAATTACAAGTCAAGGGGTCGACTTGCGAAGTGGCATTAAAAAAAGTCACAGTTGCGGGTCGAGGGTACACTTGCAAGTGGCGTCACACAAACAAAACCCCAGTTACAAGTCGAGGGTCTGCTTGCAAGTGGCATCGAAAACTAGAAGATATAGTTGCAAGTCGAGGGTCCACTTGCAAGTGACATCAAACACAGAAGACCCCGGTTGCAAGTCGAGGGTCCACTTGCAAGTGGCATGAAAAAAAACCAAGTTGCAAGTCAAGGGTCCACTTGCAAGTGGCATCAAAAAAAGAAAGATGCGATTGTAGGTTGATGGTCCACTTGCAAAAATGGCATGAAAAAAATAGTAGACCCAATTACAAGTCGAGGGGTCGACTTGCAAAGTGGCACAAAAAACAAAAAAGAACTAGTTGCAAGTCAAGGGTCGACTTATAAGTGGCATAAAAAACGATGCACTTGCGGTCGAGGGTCCACTTGCAAGTGGCATCAAACACACAAAACAATGGTTACAAGTTGAGGGTCCGCTTGAAAGTGGCATCAAAAACTAGAAGACCTAGTTGCCAGTCAAGGGTCCGCTTGAAGGTGACATCAAACACAGAAGACCCCGGTTGTAAGTCAAGGGTCCACTTGCAAGTGGCATGAAAAAAAATAGAAGACCCAGTTGAAAAAAAGAAAGACGCAGTTGCAGGTCAAGGTTGCACTTGCAAAAATGGCATGAAAAAAAAATAGAAGACCCAGTTACAAGTCAATGGGTCGACTTGCAAGTGGCAAAAAAAACAGAAAAGAACCAGTTGCAAGTCAAAGGTCGACTTGCAAGTGGCATCAAAAAAACAAAGACGCAGTTGCGGGTTGAGGGTCAACTTGCAAGTGGCATCAAACAAACAAAACCCCGGTTACAAGTCGAGGGTGCGTTTGCAAGTGGCATCAAAAACTAGAAGACCTAGTTGCAAGTCGAAGGTTCGCTTGCAAGTCACATCAAACACAAAAACCCAGTTGCAAGTCGAGGGTCCACTTGCAAGTGGCATGAAAAAAAAGACGCGGTTGCAAGTCGAGGGTGAGGGAGTCCTGGATTAAGGGGTCCTCAGGTGACCGAGTCATTCATTATGGGCCGGACTGATGGGCCGTGAAGATTATCGATGAAGGCTATCTCCCGTATCCGGATAGGACTCGCCATGTGTAAAATAGGAAGTTTAGAGTCCATGTATAATACTTTCCTTCCTCTGCAAGGTGATCATGTACAAACCCTAGGTCCCTCCGGTGCATATATAAACCGGAGGGTCTAGTCCGTAGAGACAACAGCAGAATCATAGCAATCACATAGGCTAGACTTTTAGGGTTTAGCCATTATGATCTCGAGGTATATCAACTCTTGTAACCCATATTCATCAAGATCAATCAAGCAGGAAGTAGGATATTACCTTGATCGGGAGGGCCTGAACCTGGGTAAACATCGTGTCCCTACTCTCATGTTACCATTGATCCTCAGACGCATAGTTCGGGACCCCCTACCCGAGATTTGTCGGTTTTGACACCAACAATGGTGCTTTCATTGAGAGTTTCACTATGTCGGCAGAAGGATCAATAGCTTGCTTTGTCACCAACAACGCCACCACCGAGGCAGTTTTTCTTCCCGGCCAGCTCTTCGTGTTTGGCGGCTTCGTGCTTCGTGCCAACACTGAAGGCCACCTCGAGCAGGTTGACAACTATTCCCCTTGTCACTAGATCAGGGTTGGAAGCTCAAACTACATTGATGACGTCCGCGGAGATTTGATCTTCAACGGATTCGCACCCATGGCAGCTACTCCCTGCCACCATGATGACCATGACTTAGATCTGTCATCAGACCCCGTACAGGGGTAACGGTTCCAATAGCTCTGGCCTTAGAGCCGGAGTAGATCACTTCATCCGAGGACAGGAAGATTAATCTCGCCACGGAGATCGCAAACTCAACGACGCTTGAGTCGCATACAGGCCCGGCCTTGAGCGGGACTTCCCTCATCGGATCTCTAGACTCATCTCAGTCCATGAGCTCCGAATGTTCACGATGTGCATTTTACGGGGCCGATCGAATGGTTGTTGCCGAACTCGGCCCCACAGATATCCAACCAAATATCCGGCACTCGTCTTTAGACGAAGCACTGGATTTACTAAAATCTCTCTCCCTAGCGGAGGACTCCCAGCCGAATTATGCCCAGTTCGAACCGGGGGCTGAGGACAGGGAATTTCGCTTCCCACCCGCCACCCACTTGGTATCCACGGTCGAGGACTTAACCGACATAGTAGATTACGTGATACAGGGTGGAACCCTAATCAGCAGATCTTTCACGAAATGGAGTGGATCCCACGATGAACACGAAGAACACAAAGGGAAACGAGGGAAAACACGAGAGGAAACACACAAGAACAAGTCCAATCACACATCCACTAGACAATCAAACACACAAGATCACAAGATACATGAACAACAAAGGGAAAGATACATAGGTAGAGTTCATCTCCAAGAGGAGGTCTTGAATCCGTGAAGGATCTTCCCGCTAGGGGTCTTGAATCCAAGGTGGATCTTCTCCGTAGAGGGGCCGCGGTCTCTCTCGTGGAGTAGATCCGGGATGGATGAGCAAAGCTCTATCTCTCATATGAGCTAAACCATTGCTAACCCTAAAATGGTGGAGGTGGAGGAGTATATATAGTCTAGTACACGAAGGGGTAAGTGGGAGAGGATACATGGGCCTCTGGCCCGACTCTGCGCGCAGGCAGGCGCCGGATGTCCGGGCTGGGGGCCGGATGTCCGGCCGTTCATGGGAGGCCGGATGTCCGGGCACGGGCCGGATGTCCGGCCTGTCGATGGCCGCTCTTCGGGTGCTTCTGTTGCCCTTGCCGGATTTCCGGGGTGATGCCGGATGTCCGGCCTCTGCTGAAGCGCCGGATGTCCGGGCAGGTCGCCGGATGTCCGGGCTGGCGCCGGATGTCCGGCGGCTGTAACTTCAGCCGCTCCGTCTTCTTCCGTCTTCTCTTCCAAGCTTCCCTCGCGGATGGTGTAGGTGTTCCTCGGCGCTTGCACTCCTCGTCGTCGTCCGTGAAGCTCCGACAATACCTATGCATGCACACGAGTGGAGTGTCAAGTAGTATACCATCCTCGAAGGGGTCAAGTGAACACGTGTAAAGGAGATGATTCACCTTTATGTATGAGAAGTAGAGGTCGCACGTGTCACTTCCCAAGCAGACTCTTGACATGGTGATGTCCATAGGATACACCGTATCACTCATGATACCATATGATACAGGGTGGAACCCTAATCAGCGGATCTTTCACGAAATGGAGGGGTTCCCACGATGAACACGAAGAACACAAAGGGAAACGGGGGAAAACACGAGAGGAAACACACAAGAACAAGTCCAATCACACATCCACTAGACAATCAAACACACAAGATCACACGGTACATGAACAACAAAGGGAAAGATACAAGGTAAAGTTCATCTCCAAGAGGAGGTCTTGAATCCGTGAAGGATCTTCCCGCTAGGGGTCTTGAATCCAAGGTGGATCTTCTCCGTAGAGGGGCCGCGGTCTCTCTCGTGGAGTAGATCCGGGATGGATGAGCAAAGCTCTATCTCTCATATGAGCTAAACCATTGCTAACCCTAAAATGGTGGAGGTGGAGGAGTATATATAGTCTAGGGTCATGAAGGGGTAAGTGAGGGGCGAAACGGGTACATGGGCATCGGCCCGGATACATGCACGCAGGCAAGGCCGGATGTCCGGGCTGGCAGCCGGATGTCCGGGGCTTCGGGGCGAGCCGGATGTCCGGGGTTACGGCCGGATGTCCGGGCTGGCTCGGTCCAGCTTCTGTGAAGGAGGGCCCGGATTTCCGGGAGGAGTGCCGGATGTCCGGCTGTTGCGGAAGCGCCGGATGTCCGGCCTTTGGCCCGGATGTCCGGCCGCTATAGTACCAGCAGCTCCATCTTCTTCCGTCTTCTCTTCCAAGCTTCCCTCGCAGATGGTGTAGGTGATCCTTGGCGCTTGCACTCCTCCTCGCCATCCGTGAAGCTCCGACAATACCTATGCATGCACACGAGAGGAGTGTCAAGTAGTATACAATCCTCGAAGGGGTCAAGTGAACACGTGTAAAGGAGATGATTCACCTTTATGTATGAGAAATAGAGGTCACACGTGTCACTTCCCAAGCAGACTCTTGACATGGTGATGTCCATAGGATACACCGTATCATCCCCTCCCCCTTGGAAAAGATCCGACCTCGGATCGAAAACCAAATCACCATGGGAAAGAGATGGCGTCGTCGTGTAGATGTGGACCATCACGAAGTGCTCATCATCTTGAAGCTCAACATGGGCACTCTCCAATGTCTCTCCGTCTAGTGATTCCTTCAAAAGGAGCAAAGACAACAAACACTTGGAAAAACAAATGTGGTTAGCGTTAGTGCAAAACCAAACATTCAAGAGGTGATTTACCCAACAAGTGTTGTCATCAAGCATAGCATAGGGTGTGACAAAGGTTTGTGGCATGGCATTTAAGCACATCAATTGAGCACAATAAAGGTCATCATGGAAACAAGCATGTAAATGTGAGGTAGAGATGCACATATGTGTGTCAAGAGAATAAGCATCTACCTCATGGTCATAGCAAGCATGCATAAAGCGCTCCATGAAAGGTCTATGGTAGGCATAAGAATCATTCACAACACCATGTAAAATGAAGTGTCTAAACACATGGGTCACGTGCAAGACAATCCAAGCATAATGTGCATAGGGTGTAGTGAAGATAGTATGGCACTCAACACAATAGAAAGAGCAATTGTTCAACATGTGTGAGGCCATCAAGTCAATCATGTGAAAAGCAATGGGACATGGCATATGTGAAGAGATGACATTGTTGCAACCAAGCATATGATAGGGACAAGTAATCCAAGAATTGGATGCAACACACAAGGCATATATAACATGAGGCATGGCAATTTGGCTATCGTGAAAGAAAGCAATATCACTAACATGTGCGCGATCGAGGGGTCCAAGATGACAAATAAGTCTCATGGTGCAAGCAACACATGTAGTATGATCCACAATAGTCATGCTCATGGTTTTTGGGTTCTCGAAAGAGAAGGATATCACCTTGAAAACGTGTCCTTGTGCATCCTCAACAATGCCGAAGCACAAGCAAGTGCGATGTCGAAGCGTCGTGGTAGAAAGTGGTTCGCTCTCAAGAGCTCGAATGGTCAACTCACGTGAAGTGGAAGTCGACACATAGTCCAAGTATCCTACACATGCACACAAACCAAAGAAATTGTGCGCGTGGTAAATGTACACATCATCCATCATGACGTGTATGTGCACGTATGAGTTAGCACAAGATAAGCATTGCTCAAAGAAATTTGATGCATGGTATAAGAACATGTCATCCATCATGAATGAATAGTTATTGTGTATAGCATGATGTGGATGCAAATTGAGCATACAAGTATGGGGATCATGCAATGGATAGGATGGACCAAAATCTCCTAAAATGTATGAGGAAACTATGGGGGTCTCCTCATGAGCAATATCGAAAACATCATTTGGAGAAAAAGGACAACATCCAAAACAATGCATATCGGAAGCTAGGTGTTCATGGCATGGCATATGATGGATATGATGCAAAGGAAGCATGTCAATATCATCACAAGAAAAACAAATGCCAATAACCATGGGCTTGTCATCTATGCCATATGTGCAAATTGGGTTTATCTTAAAGGCATATGCATAGTTACTACGAAGAGATTGCAAATAGGACATACTATAGATCTCATGCATAGCATATGACAAGTCAAGAGGATTGTCAAACATGATGTGACCGAGAGAATTATCACATGAAATCCTACGCAACATGGCATCACAACTAATAGACTCCACATGGCAATCATCAAACTCATCATAAATGGGTAAATCATCGCATGGGGCAATCATACTAGCATGAAGCATGGCAATAGGTGGATCAACATCATGCAAGCAATCAATGTCAACATAGTCCACTAGTGGGACGAGAGCATCACCTTCACCTTTGTTACCTTTTTCATTCCACTCATGTGGTGTAGGTGAGGTGGGAAAGACCAAATGGTGGTCATCATCATCAACTTGATGGAACCATGTGGGGGGTGCATCATATTCCACCATGGCCATCGTCTTGTCCAATGGAAGGACGAAGTCGTCGAGGATCGGCGCGTCATCAAATGTGGGACCTAGCACCGAATGAGAAGACACAATAGAGGTAGAGGTCAAGTCGTTAGTGTTGAAAGTGGCCTCACATGACCTATCAACTATCTCACTCTCTCTATGTGGTGGCTCACTCACTCCCTCAAGGTAGGTGCACTCAAGCTCGCATATGGTGGAGTCACTCATCTCACTCAAGTGGTGGGGGTTGTGGCTCTCCTCACATGGGAATTGGGGCAGCTCATCATATATGGGGCTGGTGGTGAACTCACTCTCACTCTCAATATGGCGGCACAAGTCACTCAAGTCATCATACGTCGCCGTGGTCGAAGGGAAAATCCCATGCTCAACCATCTCCTCATTGTCGTCGTGGATGAAGGCCGAAGATGGCACATCATCACTCTCGCCTCCAAAGATGGAAGCATCAACCTTGCTCGTCACCATGTCGTTCGCCTCCAAAGCGTGGTCCTCGAATGGCTCCGTAGTCGTAGTCGTCGCCGCACCGTCTTGAAAAAGAGTGGAAGTAGACTCGGCATCATCAATGCCACAAAGAGGGATGGCGATGAAGTCGAACTTGGGAACGTCGTCTTGGAGCTCGTCGGGCTTGGACATCATGGTGGTACTAGCCTCATGCTCGCCATCTTGGAGCTTGGTCTTCGAGAAGTGTGCTTGCGGTGGAGAAGCCTTGGCCTTCATAAGTTCTTGTTCCGCCTTGAGAGCACCAATGTAGTTGTCGTCGAGGGACTTGTAGTTCTCGAAGAAGATAGTCTTGGAGATGTCGTTGTCCAATCCCATCATGAAGTAAAACTTCATCCAAATGGGGTCGTCCACGCCGGCTCGTCGCAAGGCCTTCTTCATCTCCTTGAAGTACACGTCGATGGACTTGGATCCTTGTATGGTGTTCTCCAATTGGCGAAGTTGTTCCGTGTGGGTAGGAGGCACGAACTCTCGCCGCATAGCTTTCTTCGTCTTGGACCAACTCATGTCGTAGCTCTCCGAAGGTGTGTGAAGCCACCATGTCGACGCACGGTCGTGGAAGTTTCTTGTGGCGCACTTCGCTTGATCTTCGGGAGGAACTTGATGTAGCTTGAGGTAGTCATCCATCTTGCGCTCCCACTCAAGATACTCCTCGGGGTCTTGAGTCCCATAGAAAGGAATTACGTGGTCGTTGACGAGGTCGTAGTAGCTCGTGGAAGTCGCGGACTTGAGCTTAGGAAGCTTCTCTTGAGTTGCGGGTCGGCGAAGATGCCGCAAGTCCGAAGGCGAAGATGCCTTGAAGTCACTTGGCGAAGATGCCAAGGTAGATGGTGAAGTCGTTGAGCGGTTGTTGGTGTTGAGCTCTTGACCTTCACGTTCTTGTCGTTGATGGTGTCGATGCCGATGTGATCTCGCCGGAGATGGTAGCTCGGAAGGGTGTGCACTTGAGCGTCTTCTCGAAGATGAGGGAGACCTCTTGCGGTTCTTGATGAGGGCTTTGAGCTCCTCCATTTGAGCATCCATGTTGGCGCACAAGTTGTTCGTCATGGCATCGAACTTGTCGTTGTTGTTGTAGACCGAAGTAGATGAAATGCTTTTCCTATCCATCACAAGACTCGAGCAAAGGTGAGTAGGAGATGAGATAAACAATACCAAGTTACCTTTTCCGAATGTTGAGGATGTATCCCGTTTCACTCAATGTGAAATGAAAGAATAGTGGAATTGGTACCGGACTTGTTCACTCACACCTATCAAGTAAAGCTTATGGTGGAGCTCGGTGAGGATAGTGGCACAAAAATTTGATGCAAAATGTTAGCAAGAGTCAATAATGTTGAAAGAGATTCACAAATTTGCAAATGAAACAAGTAGACCAATAGCAATATGTGGCACACGAAAACACACACACGGATAGATAGATGGGGTCGTGCAACCAAGGAATGAGCACAAAATGTGGAGTCCACGGAAAACGCTCGTGTTGCACAACTCAAGAGAGACGCTAGCACGATTGCTCAATAGGCGGATACAACACTTGTGCACAACCTATAAGATGCAAATGTATGCAACGACTTCTATCCCAAGTATGCTATATGTATAGTATTCCGGTGGTATGATCCAAAATGATCAAGTATGATATGATATGATGTGATGCTATGGCTCTTGCTTACAAGCTTCTTTGTGGCTCTTTTGCTTAAAAGCTTATTCTCTTTTTTTTTGTATATGGCCACGATGCACAAACCAAGATAGCAATTGTGTATATGCGGGAACAATCTTGTGACACAAGGGATGATATGATGATACCAATATGATATGGTATATATGCAATGGAAGGGCGGATCGATGATCACTAATGTGCACAAGTAACGTTGCCGGCAATACTCAAAGGCTAGTCTCGATAGGCAAGTGACGCAAAATGGGCTAGGGGTTAACAATGCAATTGCAAGGGGGATATACAATGATGTCGTCGAGGTTACCGTCCGTGTCGATGATGAGAGGTGGTGCTCTTGATGTAGACCCGTTCCTAATTAGCCGAAACACCTTAGGAAACGGAAAAACCACAACTCAAAATCTCAAGGACAAATGTCAAATGGTGGTAGCGGACAAGCGGTGGTGGTTGTGTATGATGGGCTATACACGATGTTGGAGTTGAAGTCACGGTCCCTAAGTAGCCGAAACACCTTAGGAGACACAAGCCACAACTCAAACAAGCTCAACAAAATTGGGTTAAGTTGGGTTGGCTATGTATAATGGGCAATGGGTATGCGGAAGTGGTGGTGGTGGTTGATGAAGAAGCAATGGTCCCTAAGTAGCCTAAACACCTTAGGAGACTCAAATCACTACTCAAGCAACCACAAATGCTATGGGAACAAAATTTGTTAGGTTGCGGAAGTCGGTGGTGGTTATGTGGATGATATGGTGGAAGCCCTAGGCAAAGATGCCAAAATCCACAAAATATGATGGAGTCAAATGATTATGGTGGTATTTTTGTGTTATGGGGGATGTCAAGAGCTTTAAAACGAGCTCAAGAACGTCGAAATCGGAGTTCGGATGAATTAGTTATGGCCAAAACGGTGAAACACGGGTGGCTGAAATCCCAGGGGTCGGACATCCGGGGCCGGGGCCGGATTTCCGGGGCCTGATGTCCAGAACCGCGCGGGATTTTGCCCTCCAGGAGCCGGATGTCCGGCCCGATGGCCCGGATGTCCGGCCAGTGGCCCGGATGTCCGGCCCGAAGATTCCAGATCTGAATCTGGACGAACTTTTCGAATTGGGGGCGGAAATTGATGATTTGGGGCTCAAAATTTGATGGATTTTGTGGAGGAAAGATGGGGAAACTTGGGGAAATGCTAGATCCACTTGAAACCAAGCAAATCCACGGATCAAAATCAACAAAATATCATCTAACCAACAGATCACAAAAAAATTTGGGGCTATTTTTGGTGGGGAATTTTCGAAATTGGGGAAGAACACAACAAAACAAGGCTAGAAAACGGTGGGGAGGTTCCAAATTCGTGAGAAACCGTGGCTCATGATACCATATGATACAGGGTGGAACCCTAATCAGCAGATCTTTCACGAAATGGAGTGGATCCCACGATGAACACGAAGAACACAAAGGGAAACGAGGGAAAACACGAGAGGAAACACACAAGAACAAGTCCAATCACACATCCACTAGACAATCAAACACACAAGATCACAAGATACATGAACAACAAAGGGAAAGATACATAGGTAGAGTTCATCTCCAAGAGGAGGTCTTGAATCCGTGAAGGATCTTCCCGCTAGGGGTCTTGAATCCAAGGTGGATCTTCTCCGTAGAGGGGCCGCGGTCTCTCTCGTGGAGTAGATCCGGGATGGATGAGCAAAGCTCTATCTCTCATATGAGCTAAACCATTGCTAACCCTAGAATGGTGGAGGTGGAGGAGTATATATAGTCTAGTACACGAAGGGGTAAGTGGGAGAGGATACATGGGCCTCTGGCCCGACTCTGCGCGCAGGCAGGCGCCGGACGTCCGGGCTGGGGGCCGGATGTCCGGCCGTTCATGGGAGGCCGGATGTCCGGGCACGGGCCGGATGTCCGGCCTGGCGATGGCCGTTCTTCGGGTGCTTCTGTTGCCCTTGCCGGATTTCCGGGGTGATGCCGGATGTCCGGCCTCTGCTGAAGCGCCGGATGTCCGGGCTGGTCGCCGGATGTCCGGGCTGGCGCCGGATGTCCGGCGGCTGTAACTTCAGCCGCTCCGTCTTCTTCCGTCTTCTCTTCCAAGCTTCCCTCGCGGATGGTGTAGGTGTTCCTCGGCGCTTGCACTCCTCGTCGTCGTCCGTGAAGCTCCGACAATACCTATGCATGCACACGAGTGGAGTGTCAAGTAGTATACCATCCTCGAAGGGGTCAAGTGAACACGTGTAAAGGAGATGATTCACCTTTATGTATGAGAAGTAGAGGTCGCACGTGTCACTTGCCAAACGGACTCTTGACATGGTGATGTCCTTAGGATGCTCCGCATCATCCCCTCCCCCTTGGAAATGATCCGACCTCAGATCGAAAGCCAAATCACCATGGGAAAGAGATGGCGTCGCCATGTCGAATCTGTCAATCACCAAGCACTCATCATCTTGAAGCTCGAAATGGGCACTCTCCAATGTCGCACCATCTAGTGATTCCTTCAAAAGGAGCAAGGACAACAAACACTTGGAAAAACAAATGTGGTTAGCGGTAGTGCAAAACCAAGCATTCAAGAGGTGATTCACCCAACAAGTGTGGTCATCAAGCATAGCATGTGGTGTGACAAAGGATTGTGACATGGCATGTAAGCATATGAATTGAGCACAATCAAGGTCATCATGGAAGCAAGCATGTAAATGTGAGGTAGAGATGCACATATGTGTGACAAGAGAGTAAGCATCTACCTCAAAGTCGTAGCAAGCATGCATAAAGCGCTCAATGAAAGGTCTATGGTAGGCATAGGAATCATTCACAACACCCACTAAAATGAAGTGTCTAAACACATGAGTCAAATGCAAGACAATCCAAGCATAACGTGCATAGGGTGTAGTGAAAATCGAGTGGCACTCAACACAATAGAAATAGCAATTGTTCATCATGTGTGAGGCAAACAAGTCAATCATGTGACAAGCAATGTGGCATGGCATATGTGAAGAGATGATATTGTTGCAACCAAGCATATGATAGGAGCACGTAATCCACAAGTCGGATGCAACACACAAGGCATATATATCATGAAGCATGGCAATGTGACAATGACAAGTTGAAGCGAGATCTCTAACATGTGTGCAATCAAGGGGTCCAAGATGACAAATAAGTATCATGGTGCAAGCAACACAAGTAGTGTGATCCACAATATCCATGCTCATGGTTTTGGGTGTCCCGGAAGAGAAGGATATCACCTTGAAAGTGTGTCCTTGTGCGTCCTTCACAATGCCGAAGCACAAGCAATTGCGATGTAGAAGCGTCGTGAACAAAGGTGGTTCGCTCTCAAGAGCTCGAATGGTCAACTCACGTGAAGTGGAAGTCGACACATAGTCCAAGTATCCTACACAAAAGAGACACAAACCAAAGAAATTGTGCGCATGGTAAATGTACACATCATCCATCATGATGTGTATGTGCACGTATGAGTTAGCACAAGATAAGCATTGCTCAAAGAAATTTGATGCATGGTATAAGAACATGTCATCCATCATGAATGAATAGTTATTGTGTATAGCATGATGTGGATGCAAATTGAGCATACAAGTATGGGGATCATGCAAAGGATAGGATGGACCAAAATCTCCTAAAATGTATGAGGAAACTATGGTGGTCTCCTCATGAGCAATATTGAAAACATCATTTGGAGAAAAAGGACAACATCCAAAACAATGCATATCGGAAGCTAGGTGTTCATGGCATGGCATATGATGGATATGATGCAAAGGAAGCATGTCAATATCATCACAAGAAAAACAAATGCCAATAACCATGGGCTTGTCATCTATGCCATATGTGCAAATTGGGTTTATCTTAATGGCATAAGCATAGTTACTACGAAGAGATTGCAAATAGGACATACTATAGATCTCATGCATAGCATATGACAAGTCAAGAGGATTGTCAAACATGATGTGACCGAGAGAGTTATCACATGAAATCCTATGCAACGTGGCATCACAACTAATAGATTCCACATGGCAATAATCAAACTCATCATAAATGGGTAAATCATCGCATGGGGCAATCATACTAGCATGAAGCATGTGATACAGGGTGGAACCCTAATCAGCGGATCTTTCACGAAATGGAGGGGATCCCACGATGAACACGAAGAACATAAAGGGAAACGGGGGAAAACACGAGAGGAAACACACAAGAACAAGTCCAATCACACATCCACTAGACAATCAAACACACAAGATCACAAGATACATGAACAACAAAGGGAAAGATACATGGGTAGAGTTCATCTCCAAGAGGAGGTCTTGAATCCGTGAAGGATCTTCCCGCTAGGGGTCTTGAATCCAAGGTGGATCTTCTCCGTAGAGGGGCCGCGGTCTCTCTCGTGGAGTAGATCCGGGATGGATGAGCAAAGCTCTATCTCTCATATGAGCTAAACCATTGCTAACCCTAAAATGGTGGAGGTGGAGGAGTATATATAGTCTAGTACATGAAGGGGTAAGTGGGAGAGGATACATGGGCCTTTGGCCCGACTCTGCGCGCAGGCAGGCGCCGGATGTCCGGGCTGGGGGCCAGATGTCCGGCCGATCATGGGAGGCCGGATGTCCGGGCACGGGCCGGATGTCCGGCCTGGCGATGGCCGTTCTTCGGGTGCTTCTGTTGCCCTTGCCGGATTTCCGGGGTGATGCCGGATGTCCGGCCTCTGCTGAAGCGCCGGATGTCCGGGCTGGACGCCGGATGTCCGGGCTGGCGCCGGATGTCCGGCGGCTGTAACTTCAGCCGCTCCGTCTTCTTCCGTCTTCTCTTCCAAGCTTCCCTCGCGGATGGTGTAGGTGTTCCTCGGCGCTTGCACTCCTCGTCGTCGTCCGTGAAGCTCCGACAATACCTATGCATGCACACGAGTGGAGTGTCAAGTAGTATACCATCCTCGAAGGGGTCAAGTGAACACGTGTAAAGGAGATGATTCACCTTTATGTATGAGAAATAGAGGTCACACGTGTCACTTCCCAAGCAGACTCTTGACATGGTGATGTCCATAGGATACACCGTATCATTACGCTTCTGAAGACATCGACAGGATGGACCACGATGCCGAAGCCGATCTAAGTACAAACCAGCCCGAAACCGGGCGATGGACGGCTACTTCTACATATGATGTATACATTGTGGACACACCCAACGAAGAGGAGGGCGACGGTGATACCAATCCAGAACAGGACAAGCCCGTAGATGAACCTCCCAAACTCTAGTGTCAGAAGCGAAGATCTCGATCCCGTAAAGGAAAGGGGAGCAACACTGTCACTGAAGACAATGACGATCCGGAACAAGCCGATGATCCCGCAGAACCAGCGATAGAGCAGGAGGAGCGGGAAGATGGCAAAAACAGTCCAAAGGAGCCGCTCGCCGATCACAGCGATGCGGATGAGAGTATTTATCAACCTGTCTCCGAAGAGGACATTAGTCTGGGCGACGAAGAATATATCGTCCCAGAAGAACCGCTCGAACAAAAGCGTTTCCAACAACAGCTCATTGCTACCGCAAGGAGCCTGAAGAAGCAGCAGCAGCATCTTCGAGCTAAACAGGATATGCTCAACGACAGATGGAACGATGTGCTAGACGCTGAAGAATGGTACGCATCTAAAGGCCAAATAAAGAGCTATCCTAAGCGTAAACTGCTGCCCCAATTCGATGATGAGGCCCCAGTGCCAATTCCGCCGAAGTATGATCAGGCCGATCAATCGGACCAACCACCCCATGGACGGGACAAAGCGGCCAGTAACGCCGTACCCAAGCCTGCACCTCCTCACCATAAAGGCAAGGATACAACGGCTCAGGCCCACAAGTATGACCTATGCCAAGACCTGAATAGAAAGGCCGGCCAGACTATATCTATCTATGGACCAAGGGAACATACACATACACGGGGCGGTGGCTATCAAGCCAAACAGACCGGTCACATCCCAGTTCGGAGTCAACACCGAACACAAATACCATCCGAACTACGCCACGAAATCGCAAAATACAGGGTGCCTCACACCCTCTGTGCTTCACCGATGAGGTGATGGATCATGAATTCCCAGAAGGGTTTAAACCCGTAAACATCGAGGCGTACGATGGAACAATAGATCTAGCCGTATGGATAGAAGACTTTATTCTTCACATACACATGGCTCGGGGAGATGATCTCCACGCCAATAAATACTTACCCCTCAAGCTGAAAGGGCCAGCTCGGCACAGGCTATATAGCTTCCCATAGAACTCTATAGGAAGCTGGGAAGAACTTGAGGATGCTTTTCGGGCCAACTTTCACGGGACTTATGTCCGGCCCCCGGATGCTGATGATTTAAGTGATATAATCTAGCAACCCGGGGAGTCAGCCCGTAAGCTTTGGAATCGGTTCTTAACTAAAAAGAACCAGATTGTAGACTGTCCGGACGCCGAAGCCTTAGCAGCATTGGAACACAGTGTCCGGGACGAATGGCTGGCTAGACACCTCGGCCAGGAGAAGCCGAGAACAATGGCAGCCCTAACCACACTCATGACCCGCTTTTGCGAGGGCGTGGACAGCTGGCTGGCTCGTAGCAACAATAGTACCAGTGACCCTGGCACGTCTGAAGTTAGGGATGACAATGGCAAGCCACAACACAATAAGAATAAGCACCGAAACAAAAATGGAAACATAGAGGATATAGTGGTAAACGCAGGATTCAGTGGCTCCAGGCCCGGTCAATGGAAGAATCCATTTAAAGGCAACAGGGATAGTCCATCCAACTTAGACAAGATACTAGACATGTCCTACCAAATCCATGGCACCCTGACAAACCTGCAAATCACACCAACCGTAGTTGTTGGGTCTTCAAGCAGGCGGGCAAGCTAAACGCCGAACACAAGGGAAAAGGACCTCAGAGCGAAGACGAGGATGAACCTCACCAGCTGAACACAGGGGGCAGAAAAAATTTCCACCGGAGGTAAAAACAGTGAACATGATCTACATCACCCACATCCACAAGAGGGAGCGCAAGCGCGCACTCCAAGACGTATACGCCGTCGAGCTTGTCGCCCCCAAGTTAAACTCATGGTCGGCTTGCATGATCACTTTTGATCGTAGGGATCACCCAACAAGTATCCGTCATGGAGGTTCGACGGCCTTAGTGCTCGACCCCATAATAGACGGATACCATCTTACTTGAGTCCTTATGGACGGCGGCAAAAGTCTCAATTTGATATATCAGGACACTGTTCGCAAGATGGGGATCGACCCATCAAGAATTAAGCCCGGCAGCACTACCTTTAAAGGAGTGATTCCAGGCGTAGAAGCCCGCTGCACGGGTTCATTAACATTGGAAGTCGTATTCGGTTCGCCCGATAACTTCCGAAGTCAGGACTTAATCTTCGACATCGCTCCATTCCGAAGTGGCTATCACGCACTACTCGGAAGAACGACCTTCGCTCGCTTTAAGATAGTCCCGCATTATGCCAATCTCAAGCTCAAAATGCCTGGACCACGTGTCATTATCACGGTCAATGGAAACATGGAGCGTTCCCTCCGTACGGAGGAAGACACTACGGCCCAGGTGGCCGAGGTCCAGAGCGGCTTATTCAGGTCGAATGTAGCGACCACGATCCGAATGGACCGAAGTCTCTATGTTCCAGTGTCATCCCTGGATCGGTAATGCTGACACACACATTACTTGAAGGATTTATAAGAGAGTAGAAATCACACACTTATTACATCGAGTGTCTCCATAGAGAACTTATTACAAAAATCTATGGCTTAAGGCCATCTAACAAAATAACAGTGGAAGGCTTGGAAGATAAGTGAGTCCATCAACTCCAATGGCATAGCTGAGTGCATGACAAACGACCTAGAACGTCTTACTCCTCGTCTGAAAAGTCTGCAACGTAACATGTTGCAGCCCGAAATGGGTCAGCACATGGAATATGCTGGCAAGATAACACAGAATATGCAAGTAACAGAATAAAGGCTAACACTATATGCATATTTGGCAGGTGGAGGCTTTAGGGTTAAAGTTTTTGCATAAAGCCAATTTTTCCTTACAACAAAGGAATAAATTTTATTTTAACTATCATGGTAGTTGAAACATCATTGAGAAGGTACCTCCAACTCAATCCCAATTAAAGTAATCATTTACCCAACAAATTAACTTTAGAGTGATGAGATCAACCAATAATTCAAGTACCAGATACTCAAGTTTGTCCATAACCGGGGACACGGCTAATCATGATCAGTTTGTACACTCGGCAGAGGTTTGTGCACTTTTCCCACAAGACTCGATCTCATCTGTTGGATTTCTCGCCCTGCATGGAGTTTGAGAAATGGATGACCGAGACACAGTCTTTCAGAAGCATTTACTCTTTACCCCGGGTGGACCGGTACACCTACTTTCCCCTACATCTGCTAGTCCACCACTGAAAGAGCTCACACAGCTTACTCATACTATGCCAGAGCCCATAATGGCATTGTGGCTGCACACGAAAGTTTCTAGCATGAATAGTTTTATGATCACTTTGAGCCTGGGTGGCATTCCATAGGACAATAACACGGAACCCCGGGATTTCCTAGGACAACACTCGATTCTCCAGGTGCCCTGCAACCAATCTACCCAGATGTGTATTCAAGTAGCTACCTTAAGTTGAACCATTAATTAACAACTCACATATGTCATGGATTTCACTCAAACCCAAACCACGTCTACGAGCATAGCATGATAACCTAAGCATAACGTAGAAGTAACTCCCAAGGGTTTGAAAATAATGCAGGTAATAGATTCTACCTCAATCTACTCCCCAGTCCCACAAGTTAATAGATCCTACTCATGCAATGTGTGAGGTTTTGATCTAATGCATAAAAACTGGGTAATAAAGGGGTATGATCAAAGTGTTACTTGCCTTGCTGATGATTCGCAAAACCTAGAGACTTGTACTAGCACGCTTCACAGTCCGGGTATTCTATCGCAAGCAAACAATAGCATACATAAGCAATCAAGCAAAGATGCACAAACAAAACTCCAAATAAGAAGACCTAACCAGAAAGTTCAACTTAAGAACTCCGGTTTGCGAATCAAATTAAATGAAGCAACAAAACTCAAACTGCGAAAAAAAGAGATCTGATTACTAGATTGATCTAGGGTCAAATTTTACAGTAACACAACCTAGTTCAAGTTAGTTAAACGGAAGGAGGGCGTCGAGACGAAGATCTGGGATTTAGAATCACCTGATTCGGACTCTCGAGCGAAAAGAAAAACGAAAAACAAGATCAGGGCAGTAATCGCGATCAAAATAATCACGGATAAATACCCCGAAAAAGAAAACTGACAAACAGGCTAACGAAAGAACGTTCGCTGTCTGCGGCTAACGGGCAAACAACGTTCGTTTAAACGAATTTACGGACGAACGTCCGCAAAGTAACTAAACCGAAAAAAAACCGACCCGATCTAAAAAACGGATCTAGGGTTTCTAAAAAAACCGACGACGGCTACCTCGTGGAACAAGATGACGGCGGCGGCGGTCTCCGGCTCCGGCAGCGGCGGCGGGGAGGCGAGGCGGGCGGCAGCTACGGCGGGCAAGGCGGCGGCGGCGGCGCGGCGCGGGGCTGCTGCGGCGATGGCGCAAGGCAGCGGTGCCGGCTAGGGTTCTGGCGCGGGCGGAGGCTGGGCCTCGGCTTATAAAGGCCCCGGGCTAGGGGAGTCCTAGCCGGTTACGGCCCAAAGTCGGTTCGCCCCTCTTTTTTTTAAACGAGCCCTGACGTACGAAAACTAACGAAAGAAATACTAAACGGACTGCAAAAATTCCGAAATAAATTTTTACCGTCCTGTAATAATATTTAGGGCAAAGCGAACATTTTTCCCGGACCTAAATGCAATTTTGAAAAACGCGTATTTTTCCTATGTAAATGAAATCGCAAATAAATCCAAAAAAATACCAAAAGTGATTTTAACATTTTTTTCCTGCAATATTTTTGTTATTTTGGAGAAGTCATATTATCTCCAGTCATATATTTTATTTAGAAATATTTTTAGGAGAGAAAAATAATTAAAATCAACGTGATCTTCGTACCGGTATTCGAGTAAACTCAAATACAAAACGGTAAAATTCCCAACTGTCTCCATAGGTCCTTGAGTTGCTTAGAATCTTCGAGGATCACCACACACAAAAATGCAAAGAAATATGCAATGCAGTATGATCTATGTATAACATTCCAAATTGAAATTTTGGGATGTTACAAACCTACCCCCCCTTAGAATGAATCTCGCCCTCGAGATTCGTCTTGGCTAGAGAACAGGTGTGGGTGGTCCTTGCGTAGATCATCTTCTCATTCCCAGGTGGCTTCTTCCTAGGTGTGGTGACTCCACTAAACTTTGCAAAACTTGATAACCTTACTGCGGGTGACTCTACTCGAAAATTCGAGAATCTTGACATGTTTCTCCTCGTAGGTCAGATCATTATCCAACTGAATTGCCTCCAGAGGTACTGTGTCTCTTAGCGGAATACATCTCCGCATGGCACTTCTTAAGCTGATAAACGTGAAACACATCGTGCACTCCTGACAATCCTTCGGGTAACTCCAACTTATAGGAAACCTCTCCCATGCGTTCCAAAACACGGTAAGGTCCCACAAATCTCAGGGCTAGCTTTCCCTTAACTCCGAAACCTTTAACTCCTCGCAGAGGTGATACTCTTAGGTACACTCTGTCTCCGATTTCATAGGCTACTTCCTTGCGCTTTGAGTCTTCATAACTCTTCTGCCTGGACTGAGCTACCTTCAGTCTATCCAGAATCAACTTAACCTTCTCTTCAGACTATTTGATCAGGTCTGGTCCAAATAACTGACAGTCTCCAACTTCATCCCACATCAACGGCGTTCGGCATCTCCTTCCGTACAATGCTTCAAACGGTGCCATTTTCAAACTGGCCTGGTAACTGTTGTTGTATGAGAACTCAGCGTAGGGCAAATTGTCATCCCAACTAGATCCATAATCTAGCGCACAAGCTCTCAACATGTCCTCCAGAATCTGATTGACTCTCTCGGTCTGTCCATCTATCTGCTGGTGAAACATTGTACTAAATTCCAGCCTCGTTCCCAAGGTTTGGTGGAGCTGATGTCAAAACTTTGAGGTGAATTGTGTTCCTCTATCTGATACAATGGTCCTCGGAACTCCATGCAGACATACGATCCTGGTCATGTATATCTTGGCCAACTTTGCACTAGTATACGTGGTTTTCACGGGGATAAAGTGGGCTACCTTGGTCAAGCGATCCACTACTACCCAGATTGACTCATATCCTGATTTAGTCCTGGGCAATCCGGTTATAAAGTCTGTGCCAAGCTTTTCCCACTTCCATTCGGGTATCGGCATAGGCTGTGGCAATCCTGCTGGCTTCTGATGCTCCGCCTTCACTCTCTGACATACATCACATACTGCTACATATTCGGCAATATCCTTATTTATTCCCGTCCACCAGAAACGTTCCTTCAAATCCAAATACATCTTAGTGTTTCCGGGGTGTATCGAGTATGGCGAATCATGTGCTTCCTGCAGTATTAACTTCGTGATCTCCGGGTCGTTGGGCACATAGATTCGATCCTCAAACCACAAGGTGTCGTGTTCATCCTCACGAAATCCCTTGGCTTTTCTTTCAATCATCCTTTCCTTTATCTCGGCGATCTCTTTGTCCTCCTTCTGGGATTCGCGTATCTTTCCCAGTAATGTCGACTAAACCTCCAATGTTGTGACAAAACCTCTAGGGACTATCTCCAAACGAAGCTCCCTAAGATGTTCTGCTAACTCCTCTGGCAATCCCCCTTTTATTAGGGTATTTGCATAACTCTTCCGGCTCAAAGCGTCTGCCACGACGTTGGCCTTTCCTGGGTGATAGTGCAGCTTCATATCATAATCCTTTATAAGCTCCAACCATCTCCTTTGTCTGAGGTTCAGCTCCTTCTGAGTGAAAATGTACTTCAAACTCTTGTGGTCCGTGTACACATCACAACGATTTCCAATAAGGAAATGTCTCCAAGTTTTAAGTGTGTGCACCACAGCTGCTAACTCCAAATTGTGTGTCGCATAATTCAACTCGTGCAGTCGCGATGCATAAGAAACAACTCTTCCATCCTGCATGAGTACTCCTCCAAGTCCTAGGCGTGAAGCATCGCAGTACACTTGGAAATCCTAGCGTATATCTAGCAAGATCAGCACTAGGGTTGTCGTTAACCGTTCCTTCAACTCCTGGAAACTTTCTTCGCACTCTTCGGTCCAATGGAACTTTGTCTCCTTCTTCCACAAGGTCGTCATTGGCTTAGCAATCTTGGAGAAATTTTCTATGAATCTCCGGTAATATCCCGCGAGTCCAAGAAAACTGCGGATCTCTCCAACTGAAGTGGGTGCCAACCACTCAGTGACTGCCTATACTTTGACGAGGTCCACTGCTATACCTTCTCCTGATATAACATGCCCTAAAAATCCAACTTCCTTCAACCAAAACTCGTATTTGCACAACTTGGCGTAGAACTGATGTTCTCTGAGCTTCTCCCGTACCAAACGCAAATGCTTCGCGTGTTCCTCTTCATTCTTCGAGTACACCAAAATATCATCAATGAATACCACGACAAACTTATCCAAGAACTCCATGGACACCTTATTCATCATACTCATGAAATAGGCAGGGGCGTTAGTCAATCTAAATGACATAACCGTATACTCATATAGCCCATACCTTGTGGTGAAGGCTGTCTTAGGTCTATCCTTCTCTCGGATCTTCAATTGGTGGTATCCAGATCGTAGATCGATCTTGGAGAATACTTTCGCTCCCTGGAGTTGGTCGAACAGATCATTGATCATCGGCAGTGGGTACTTATTCTTAATAGTCACTTCATTCAGTGCCCGATAATCAACGACCATTCTTATAGATCCATCCTTCTTCTTGACCAAAAGCACTGGGGCTCCCCAAGGTGATGAACTTCGGCGAATAAATCCTTTCTTCAATAACTCCTTAATCTGCTTCTTGATCTCTTCGAGATAGTTCGCTGGCATCCGATATGGTCTCTTCGATATTGGTCCGGTGCCAGGCAATAGCTCTATCAAAAACTCAATATCCCTATCCGGTGGCATGCCGGGTAGATCCTCTAAAAAAACATCCAGATAATCCTTTACTACAGGCACTTCCTCCTGAACAACTCCCGTGAGAGAATGTACTTGTGTCCTTGTAGGCGGATGCCTAGATACATACTTGATCCTTTTTCCCTCCGGGGTGGTAAGAAAAATAGACTTGCTGGCACAATCGATGTTCCCTCCATGCATCGATAGCCAATGCATACCTAGTATCATATCCAATCCTTGTGACTCCAAAACTATCAGGTCTGAGGGGAAAACATGGCGTCCTATGACCAATGGCGTCTGAAAACATCCTTGATGTGCCATATACTCCGCTCCTGGAGAACTTACTAACACGGGGGTCTTAAGGACTTGGGTGGGCAACTTATGTCTATTTACGAATCCCATTGAAATGTATGAATGCGACGCACTAGTATCGAAAAGAACTACTGCGGTAAATGACTTAACCAAAAACTTACCGATCACCGCATCTGGTTGTTCTTCAACCTCCTCCACGGTCACGTGGTTCACTTGTCCTTTGTTGAACGGATTGGGCTTCTTCCCGGCGCTTCCATTGTCGTTCCCATTCTTAGCTTCAGGGCACTTCGTGGCATAGTGTCCATTCTTCTCCCACTTGAAACATGTAACGTGGCTCAAATCCCTCTTGGCGGGTGTGGATGGGGTAGAGCGGTTCTGACTATTGTTTGCTACATTCCCATTCCCATTCTTGGAACCATTGTGGTTGTGAGAACTTCCTCCAGTGTGGGTGTGGCTTCCATGGTTATGGGTGTATCCTCTCGAATTCGGGGTGAATCGGGGTTTCTGTTGGGCTCCAGAATTATTCCTTCCTTGTCCATACTTCCTCTTGCGGCTCTGAATCTGCTGCTACTTCCCTTCAATCATAAGAGCCTTATCTACCAACTCCTAGTAGTTGTTGAAGGTTGCCACCATCAATTGTACGCTCATCTCATCATTTAGCCCTTCCATAAACCTCTCCTGCTTCGCGGCATCTGTGGCCACATCATCTGGGGCATAACGAGATAGGGTACTAAACTCATCTACGTACTGAACCACAGTACGATTTCCTTGGCGTAAATTGCGGAACTCCCGCTTCTTCATGCTCATAGCTCTAGTTGAGACATGGGCAGTGCGAAAAGCTTGCTGAAACTGCTCCCAAGTGACATTGGCTATAGGGAAAGTGGTGGTGTAATTCTCCCACCATGCTGCTGCTGGTCCAGACAACTGATGTGCGGCAAATCGCACCTTCTCAGCATCCGTGCAATTGACGGTGGTCAAATCCCTTCTAATCTTGTGCAGCCAGTCATCAGCAACTATTGGTTCAATGCTGCTAGAAAACACCGGTGGTTGCAACCTTAAGAAATGTGTTAGGTTGTCCACAGGTGGTGGTGGTGGTGGAGGGTTGTTGTTGTTGTTCTGGTTGTTCTGGACAAGAAGTTGCATCAAAGTGTTCTGCTGCTGGATCAACTGAGTGAGCTCAAGGGGAAACTCAAATCCGGGCTCATGTCTTGGAGGCATATGATGGGTGTAGAGGGAAGAGATTAGAATGGAAATGAGGTCTAAGGGCAAATTCACTACCCATATGCACATGAGACAAACACAATCATATCGCACCAATCAATTTCAAACAAGGGCTTACAAAGATCTAACTAACGTTACAAAAGTGCTCTAAAAACTACTTGGTGGGGGAAACTACTAGTCATGGGGTGGTCATCTAGAAATTTTGATCAGTGGAAGATTCCATGATGTCTGCTCCAGCTTCATCTTTGTAGTCTTCGTCATCACTATCATCGGGGTCTGAATCCGTGTCGTCGATGATGATGTAATCTTCAGAACGAATCTCCTTGGGTTCTTCTTCCTCTTCTTCTCCTCCTGGTGCTGGATCTCCCATGAATACTCCTAGCTTCCTCGTCAAATCATCATTCTTCTCCACAAGTATCAACATCTCCTCCTCGTATTCGTCACGAGTAGACTTGAGTTCCTCTTCTAGCTCCAAGTTCCTAGTTAGTGCCTTCTTCAAATCTATCATCCCTGCGCACATCTGGTGCTCCTGTCGACGAATGAGTTGGTTTAACTCCTGGATGAATGCTGCAATGGACCCGTCCTTCCGGGTGCTGATAATGTCCCAACGTTCATCTCGGCGTCCACAAATCTGGTAGATAGTGTCCTTCAGCTCTTGCTTGTAGACTTCTCCAATCCTTCCATAGTGATGTGGGTTGTCATACTCTTGCCTAGGCTCCAGGTTGGTGCATCAAAAGAAAACTCTATTGGCTTAGTGGATGGTGCGAAGGTTCTCCCGGGAATTTGAACTTGAATGCTCCATCGCTCCTCTTCTGGTAAAGTGGCGGTGTAGGTCCCGGTAAAGCTTGGTATTCCTATGTTCAGGTACCTAGTGACTTCCTTCAAGTGTCGTCCAAAAGGTGTGTCTTCATCTGGTTGAGTGAACTTGTTCCTTGGGTCCACCATCCTAAAGAGTAGAAAATGGAGAGGAGTCAGAAATGAGTAGAGAAGAGTGACCTAGGGTTTATCTTAGTGGTCGTGTCCTACGTTCAGCGTGTGCTCTGATACCATCTTGTAGCGACCATGATCCGAATGGACCGAAGTCTCTGTGTTTCAGTGTCATCCCTGGATCGGTAATGCCGACACACACAGTACTTCAAGGGTTTATAACAGAGTAGCAATCACACACTTATTACATCGAGTGTCTCCAAAGAGAACTTATTATAAAAATCTATGGCTTAAGACCATCTAACAAAATAACAGTGGAAGGCTTGGAAGATAAGTGAGTCCATTAACTCCAACGGCATAGCTGAGTGCATGACAAACGACCTAGAACGTCTTACTCCTCGTCTGAAAAGTCTGCAACGTAACATGTTGCAACCCGAAATGGGTCAGCACATGAAATATGCTGGCAAGATAACACAGAATATGCAAGTAATAGAATAAAGGCTAACACTATATGCATATTTGGCTGGTGGAGGCTTTAGGGTTAAAGTTTTTGCATAAAGCCAATTTTTCCCTACAACAAAGGAATACATTTTATTTTAACTATCATGGTAGTTGAAACATCCTTGAGAAGGTACCTCCAACTCAATCCCAATTAAGGTAATCATTTACCCAACAAAATAACTTTAGAGTGATGAGATCAACCAATAATTCAAGTACCAGATACTCAAGTTTGTCCATAATCGCGGACACGACTAATCATGATCAGTTTGTACACTCTGCAGAGGTTTGTGCACTTTTCCCACAAGACTCGATCTCCTCCATTGGATTTCTCGCACTGCATGGAGTTTGAGAAACGGATGACCGAGACACAGTCTTTCAGAAGCATTTACTCTTTACCCCGGGTGGACCGGTACACCTACTTTTCCCTACATCTGCTAGTCCACCACTGAAAGAGCTCACACAGCTTACTCATACTATGCCAGAGCCCATAATGGCATTGTGGCTGCACACGGAAGTTTCTAGCATGAATAGTTTTATGAACCCTTTGAGTCTGGGTGGCATTACATAGGACAATCACACGGAACCCCGGGATTTCCTAGCACAACACTGGATTCTCCAGGTGCCCTGCAACCAATCCACCCAGATGTGTATTCAAGTAGCCACCTTAAGTTGAACCATTAATTAACAACTCACATCTGTCATGGATTTCACTCAAACCCAAACCACGTCTACGAACATATCAAGATAACCTAAGCATAACGTAGAAGTAACTCCCAAGGGTTTGAAAATAATGCAGATAATAGATTCTACCTCAATCTACTTCCCAGTCCCACAAGTTAATAGATCCTACTCATGCAATGTGTGAGGGTTTGATCTAATGCATAAAAACTGGGTAATAAAGGGATATGATCAAAGTATTACTTGCCTTGGTGATGATTCGCAAGACCTAGAGACTCGTAGTAGCACGCTTCACAGTCCGGGCATTCTATCGCAAGCAAACAATAGCATACATAAGCAATCAAGCAAAGATCCACAAACAAAACTCCAAATAAGAAGATCTACCCAGAAAGTTCAACTTAAGAACTCCGGTTTGCAAAAAGAATCAAATCAAACGAAGCAACGAAACTCAAACTGCGAAAAAAACGAGATCCGATTACTAGATTGATCTAGGGTCAAATTTTACAGTAACAAAACCTTGTTCAACTTGGTTAAACGGAAAGAGGGCGTCGAGACGAAGATCTAGGATTTTGAATCACCTGATTCCGACTCTAGAGCGAAAAGAAAAACGAAAAACAAGATCAGGGCAATAATCGCGATCGAAATAATCGCGGGTAAATACCCCGAAAAAGAAAGCTGACAAACAGGCTAACGAACGAACGTTCGCTGTCTGCGGCTAACGGGCGAACAATGTTCGTTTAAACAAACTTACGGACGAACATCCGCAAAGTAACTAAACCGAAAAAAACGACCCGATCTAAAAAATGGATCTAGGGTTTCTAAAAAAACCGACGGCGGCTACCTCGTGGAACAAGACGACGGCGGAGGCGGTCTCCGGCTCCGGCGGTGGGGAGGCGAGGCGGGCGGCGGCTGCGGCGCAAGGCACAAGGCGGCGCTGCGCGGGGTTGCGACAGCGGCAGCGGCGCGGCGCAAGGCGGCGGCGGCTAGGGTTCCGGCGCGGGGCGAGGCTGGGTTGGGCGGCTGCGGCGGCTAGGCCTCGGCTAATAAAGGACCCGGGCTAGGGGAGTCCTAGCCGGTTACAGCCCAAAGTCGGTTCGCCCCTCTTTTTTTTTAAACGAGTCCTGACATACGAAAACTAACGAAAGAAAATACTAAACGGACTCCAAAATTTCCGAAATAAATTTTCACTGTCCTCTAATAATATTTAGGACAAAGTGAACATTTTTTCCGGACCTAAATGCAATTTTGAAAAACGCGTATTTTTTCTATGCAAATAAAATTGCAAATAAATCCAAAAAAACACCAAAAGTGATTTTTAACATTTTTCATCCAATATTTCTGTTATTTTGGAGAAGTCATATTATCTTCGCTCATATATTTTATTTAAAAATATTTTAGGAGAGAAAAATAAATAAAATCAACGTGATTTTCGTACCGGTATTCGAGTAAACTCAAATACAAAACGGTAAAATTCCCAACTCTCTCCATAGGTCCTTGAGTTGCTTAGAATCTTCAAGGATCACCACACACAAAAATGCAAAGAAATATGCAATGTAGTATGATCTATGTATAACATTCCAAATTGAAAATTTGGGATGTTACATCGAATAGCTAATTAGTCGTCAAGACCACGAACACGGTTAAATGTGCCCGGTCTGCACTAGAATGCGGCAGCTCAGAAGAACCTGAGCTTGATTAGCAGCTGTGCCCCTGTCAACTGCCCCATAAGGTAGCAGCTTACGTACCTCATGTATGTAATTATGCCCTTAAAATACCTTGGGCGGCGCTAGGGGCATACATCGTATCATTAGTTCATAGTTTGGCTTGACCCTATTCGGACTCTAAAATACATCTTCGTTTTCAGGTTCATTTAAAAACCTGCATTGTTTGAGGCCGTACAGGGTACTCTTTCTCAGAATCCTGCTCTTTTCCTTCTTTTTTATTTTTTACAAGAAGTCATTGCATTTCTCCTTCTCAAGGACACATTGCCATGAAGAAAAAGGTGCAGACGTGCAGCAGGGCCACCAGTTGAAATTTCTTTCTCATAGATACTGGCTCCCTGTAAACCTTTTTACTCTTTTCTTTTTTTCTATTTTATTTGTTAGCGTGTTAAATGCCCGAGGCTGTTATCGGTGTTATCTGTAACCTCACGGATCGCCGTATTAAACGGGATATAAAAGAAGCAGCTTGGTTCCAACTTGTCTATTTTCATCACCTGTATTCTCTACCCCCAAGACAGATCGCCGCGTATGCCCTAATACCTAGACTTAATACCAGGGGTTGTACTCAGCCCGACACGCCTACAAAAAGTCCGAACACCTATAGGGAATTGTTCGGCGTCCCGAATATTGTGTTATATGCATCGGCTCTCAATCATGTCTTTGGTCAATAGTTGGGTTACCCGGCTCCTGTGCTTGCTACCTTACGTTCCATATTGTTCGGCTAAGGTAGTAAAGGGAGAACTACTGCGATTGTACTTCTGGTTCGTCCGGTCAAGTACCTCAGTAGAGAAAGCCAAAAACTGACTGTCATGATGAGGCGAGAGCTGGTCAAGCGATTCGGTGACCTAGTATTATACTATGATCGATAGCGATCCACTCCGTGTTATACTAGGGGCTAGTCTTCGCCCAGCCACGTCAAAAATGCACTATAATTCGAAAGGCCTGGTATGCACCAGGGGCTAATACTTAGCCCCACTAGTCAAGCTCCTATGGCTAAATCAAAGCGATAAAGCCGCATAGTCTGATTGCTTGGTTCGTTACGCAAACACCTCCTATACAGACCAAGACATTGGATAAGGAGTGTTCCTGCGTATTACCGAACACCCCTATAATATTTACATGGGGGTTCAAGCTGACGACTAGAAACTTCCAGATTTACATAAACAGCCACACAGGAGGGAAAAGTCGCTCATTAATATAAAAGCGCAAAATTTATATACATCGGCACATTGGCTTAGTCCTTACAACCCGAATACAAATCACTCAAAGATTATATCCTTTGAGCATTGGCCCTCTACAAGGCGGGCTCCTTCTAGGACATCGCCAAAGTACCTTTCCGGTCTGCGATGATCCTTGCCTTCCAGAGGGCCAGCAGTGGCTATTTCCGCGGCCTTCTTCTTCGCCCAATGCACCTTCACACGGGCAAAGGCCATCTGAGCACCCCCTATGCAGGCCAAGCGCTTGATAGCGTCGACCTGCGGACTCGCATCGACGAGCCTCTTCACCAATCCGAAGTAACTACTCGGGATCGGATCAGCGGGCCATAGCCAGACTATCAAGTCCTTTATGGCCGAACTCGCCATGTTGTGCAGCTCAACCAGCTGCTTCATTTGGTCATTGAGGGGCACCAAATGGTTGGACACAAGAAACTGCGACCAAAACAGTTTCTCCGTGATGTTCCCCTCCTGAGCTCGGAAGTATTGGGCAGCGTCGGTGATGCTCCTCGGGAGATCCACAAACACGCCTGGAGAACTCCACAATCGTGTTAGCCCAAGATACCTATGACCTCGAAAGATGCTCTGCAAGAGAAAAACCTTACCAGCTGCTATCTGACGCGCTTGTTTCATCTCCTCCTGAGCACCGCGCGATTCAGTCCGTGCCTCCTCGGAAGCATTAACCGCCGTAGCGAGTTCAGATGCTTGGTACGAATTCGCCTTCTCCAAGGTGTCGCATTTGCGAATTGCATCTTGAAGCTCGTGCTGTTGACGCGGGGCCTTCTCGGCCTCTAGGTCGGTAGCCGCTTTATCAGCGGCTGCCTTGCTCGCTCTGGCCTCCTCCTTGGCCGTAGCAGGTTCGCCCTTCAGAGCCTCGACCGCAGTTGCGTCAGTTGTTTCACAAAAAACATATAACATGTATTACCTCATGTTCGCACATATAGTGCGTTAAAATTTAAGATTTCCTAATGCCGCATACCTTGCGTTTCGTCAAAACACTTGTTGATGCGGTCGAGATCTTCATCAGCTAGTTTAAGTTTCCGATTTAACTCGGAAACCTCTGCGCCTCGGGCAGATGCCGTAACTATCACAGCCTGCTCAAGCACCAAATTCACAGTTCAACTCTATCATATGCTATACGGGGAGTTTGTAGAGAGGATACCTCGGTATCCCCCACGGTGGGCGACGAGCCCCGCGAAGGCATATCGCTCTTCGTCTCTTCGGACGCTAGGTAATTTCTCGAGGACAGTGAAGCCACGGGGATGTCGCGCGGAGGGCTATACAAAGGAAAATTAGATATTAGATGCCGAAAAAGGAAAATCAACTGAACATAAGCAGTTTTGAATACTTACGATTCGGCCGGAGCTTGACCCTAGACTGAACCCGATAGCTGTGTTCGAACGATGAGTCTGAACTAACAGGAAGAGTTAGCTTCTTCCTGGTCACGACTGTGCCTGCGTCAGAAGGGGTCGCTCTTTTCCTCCCCTTGGCTAGGACGGGGGAGTCTTCTTCTTCTTCCTCCTCCTCTTCTTCTTCGGGAGAGAGTTGGGAGCCCGTTTTCTCGGACCTTGTGTCTGCGAGGCCAGCAGCGCGGGGGTCGTTCTTGACCTCCTTGCCCTTCTTCTTGGCCTTCTTCTCCGGCGCCTTGTACGACGCCGGAATCAACATCACAGTCACCCGAGGCGTCTCTGGGTCTTCTGGTAGGGGAGCCGGACAGTTGATCCGCTCCGCCCTTTTCGTCCAGGCCTAGATTGAATGCAAAACTCCAACTCCTGTTATAATTAAAGTAGGGAAGGAATATATATTCGGCAGAAATCTCAATTACCTCTGATGTAGGGAGCACAGTACTGAAGCCACTGTCCTCAGTCTCCGCTGGCCACCCTTTCTGGGCCTTGAAGAGGTGCTTCCAGATGTCTTCGTGCATAGAGCCGAAGAGGTGCTTCAAGGGTCGGGATCCTTCCGGATTGAACTCCCATAGATAGGAGTCCCGGCGTTGGCAGGGAGGACGAGGCGGGCAAGCATCACCTGGACTACGTTAGTGAGTTGGGTGCCCTTGGAGATCATGTCAGAGATGCGTTTCTAGAGGGTTAGCACCTCCGCCTGAGACCCCCCCAATTCGGACCCTTATCGGTCCAGGAGGTTAGCCTCTCCGGGGGTCCAGATCTGCAGGGGCTGCCGCCCACTTGGTGTCGCGGGGCTCAGTGATGTAAAACCACTCCTGCTGCCAAATTTTGTTCGTCTCGACGAACATCCCCTTTGGCCAGATGGTGTTGGAGAGTTTGCTTATCATAGCACCTCCGCACTCAGCATGCTGCCCGTCGACCACCTTTGGCTTCAAATTAAAGGTTTTGAGCCATAAACTGAAGTGTGGGGGGCTCGGAGGAATGCTTCATACACCAGTATGAAAGCGGATATGTGAATGAATGAATTCGGGGCTAGATCATGGAAATCTAACCCGTAGAAAAATAGAAGGCCCCGCACAAAGGGGTGGAGAGGAAATTCCAGCCCCCAAATGAAGTGCGAGAGGAATACAACCCTCTCACCCGACTTAGGGACGAGGATTACTTGGTCCCTCTCGGGGACTCGATGCGCCACATCATCGGGAAGATAACTTACGCTCCGGAGGCTCTTCACGGTCTTCTCCGTGATCGAAGAAGCCTCCCACTTGCCTTTGGAGCCGGAGCCAACCATTGCTAGAGACGGCGGCGGTGGTCGAGGAGTTGAAGATTGAGGGCACAAGAGATGTGGGCGCTGGGGGCTAAGGAGATTGGAGAGCTAGGGCTTGAGGAGAGACCAGGGAAAAGGGTAAAATTTTGTGGTCCCTTTATAAGAGGTGAATGCTAAACGCCCCCCACTCCAGCCGTAAACCACGCCGGTTCCCAACAAGTTCGTGCGTAAGGTGCGGTTAAGATGCTCATGTCACATTGATAAGGATCCCGCAATAAGCGGGCACGATCTTTGTTTTGACAAGACATGCCAATGAGGATATACCTCGAAATGCGAAACCAGGGCAAAAAAAAAAACGGTTCTATATATATTAAAGAGATGGACGTGACGCTTCGCTGAAAGATTGTCGGTAAAGACACAGTATCCGTTTTTTGATACCTTGCCTTCGAGGCTAAATGTTGCACTAACCATGCAGAGACCGGACACAGTACCTTTTCTAGAAAATATTTCTTCTATATGTTCGGGAGAAGAAACTCGCCTTGCAATGCCGACGACAGTGCCTCAGGCGAACTCGTCTTCATCGAAGACTGGCTACTGAGGGTGTCCTAGATTAAGGGATTCTCAGGTGACCGGATCATTCATTACAGGCTGGACTGGTGGGCCGTGAAGATTATCGATGAAGGCTATCTCCCGTGTCCGGATAGCACTCCCGATGTGTAAAATAGCAAGTTTAGAGTCCGGGTATAATACTTGCCGTCCTCTGCAAGGTGATCATGTACAAACCTTAGGTCCATCTGGTGCATATATAAACCGAAGGGTCTAGTCCGTAGAGACAATATCAGAATCATAGTAATCACATAGACTAGACTTTTAGGGTTTATCCATTACGATCTCGAGGTAGATCAACTTTTGTAACCCATATTCATCAAGATCAATCAAGCAGGAAGTAGAGTATTACCTCAATCAAGAGGGCCTAAACCTAGGTAAACATCGTGTCCCCTGTCTCCTATTACCATCGATCCTCAGACGCATAATTCGGGACCCCCTACCCAAGATCTGCCGGTTTTGACACCAACAGAGGGCCCACTTGCAAGTGGCATTAAAAAAAGATGCAGTGGAAGGTCGAGGGTCCACTTGCGAAAAAGGCATGAAAAAAATAGAAGACCCAATTACAAGTCGAGGGGTCGACTTGCAAAGTGGCACAAAAAATAAAAAAGAACCAATTGCAAGTCAAGGGTCCACTTGCAAGTGGCATCAAAAAAAGAAAGACACAGTTTCAAGTTGAAGATTCACTTGCAAGTCGATGAACAGGACGTGAACCAATGTGCGCCTCATCAATGGCGATGATCATACCTAGACGATCTGCCTCCTCCACAACCAAATTGACATCCCTGCTGTATATGATGCCTGGAGGGGCTTCTGCCAGATCATGTCCAACATCACCTTGTTGTGCTTGCTCTTCATCACGACCTCCTTGCTCTTCCTCATGATGTGTTGCTTCAGCTCCACCTCCAACAAATAAACCAGCGCCGAAGGAGCAGACATATGCTTTTGCAATACGCCTAGTCATGACAAACACAAACAAGCTGCCCATGGCCCAGATTAAAGTCCATCATGAACTTCCTCAAGCCCTTGCCGCTGATACATTTGGTGTTGTTGTACCTTGTGTACGCATTAACAATGTATCGTCGGGCATGAGCTCAGAAGTTCACAAAACCACCAGCAAAGTGCTTGGGGAACCGCTCTGTCACAGAGCATGGCAGGAGCTGAGACAAAAAATAAACTTCTATAAATAAACACTACAAATATATTACAAAAACACACTGGGAACATGAAAAAAAATGAAAAAAGATATGGCAGGAGACATTACCGTGAAGCTTTCATTCACATCCCGGAAAAACATGCCGAAGCTTGTGCCGTTGTCCATCCCACAATGAGCGAAGCAAACTGGGCACAACATCCTGGTTGCGGAGCTGAAAAAAGAAAAATTGAAAATATAAATCAAAACAGAGAGTGAACAATAAACACGTAATACTGAATTTTTATAGTAAATCTGGAAACTGATGTACACTCAACTGGACTGAAAAAACACGATCACATCCTATCCCTATTCAATGAAAAGGGCCTGAAAATGAAAACTAGCAGCCATACAAATCAAAACATAATCTTACCCCTCAGTTCGTACAACCAACAAAACAAACTTAAAAAGAGCCCTAAAAAAATCGTACAATAAAAAACTAATCACCTACTGAAAACACAAAAAGAACCTACACCGACTTCTACTGAATCTAGCAACAAAAAAAGATCAACTTGTGCTGAAAAAAAACACAAAACATATCATTGCACTGAATTATCTGAACACACAAGCTACGCAGCCGGCCAGCTGGGATTTCGCGACTTCAACATCAAAACTGCCGCTGTGCAGCGAACAGAATATTATAATGCGATGCAGAAAAAAACTAGTCAATTAAAATGCACATCTGATTTCGTTGATGCAAATAGATATGGATGACTCATGTTTCCAGACTACCTTCAGCATCACCTAACAGAAAAAAGGAAAAAAGAGGACGGTATGCTCATCAAACTGTCGAAACTATGGTGCGCTGTGCCAAAGCATCAAGCAAAGCCACTTTCAGAAAAATAAAAATGGAACTGTTTCTTACAGATTTCAGCATCAAATTTAACTGAAGAAAAATCACTATTGTACAAAAAAATTTAACAGGACATAAAAAATTGTCTATAGTTCATCATTCAAACCCCCTGTTAGACTAAGTATATATTAGATATACGTGTTGTAACATAACCTGTATTTGTACGGTTCCCTCTTATAAATATATGACAGCCGTACCCACCAAGGGTATCGAGCATTGTTCCAAACCCTAATATGTTTAACATGGTATCAGACGACGCGTTCGATCCGCGACGTGCTTCCGCCTCCTCTGCCGCCGCCGCGTCGGCCTCCGCCGCCGTGCCGCCTCCGTCAACCCTGGCGACGGAATCGCCGTTCATGGCATCGACCCCGCTCGCCTGGGCTCGTCCGGCTGCATCGGGCTCGCGTCCTCCAGCGCCCCGATCGCCCCCGATCCATCCATCGCTTGCCAATGATGCATCGGTCTCACGGGATCCTTCTCTGGCGGCGAACTCTACACAGCTGCCCTACGACATGCATGCATCAGGTCCAGCAAACTACGGTGTGCAGCTGTCCCGTGATGCGTCTCTTGCGCCGCAGCTCTATGGCGCCTCTGCGCAACTGCCCTCCGGCGGGCCTCCGTCTCGCGATGCGCCGCCGGCTCCAGTCCCCCGTGGTGCCCCCGTCCAAGTACCCTACGGCGGGCCGTATCCTGCGCCGTATGTCGCGCCGTCGCTGGTGCTGTACGCTTCATCTTCCGCGGTGCCCTACGAGGCGCCGTATGGCGCGCCCTACGCCGCTCTTGCGCCGTCTGTCACGCCGCCCCTGCAACCCTACGGTGTATCTCCTACGGCGCCCTACGGTCATCACCAACACTATCGTGCGCCTCCGTCGGCCGATGCGCTGATCCCATACAGTGCTCCTCCGACATACGACTCGCAGCCCTCTGCATCGGTGGCTGAACCAGGACCGTTTCACTTCGCTCATCTGGTGACCGTGAAACTCTCTGCCGATAACTATCTCCTATGGCGCGCTCAGGTGTTGCCGCTGATGCGTAGTCACTATCTTGAGGGGTATGTTGACGGTACTCTGCCGTGTCCTCCGGCCATGGTTCCGGTGCCCTCTGCTGGTGGTGGTTCTGTCATGGTGTCCAACCCAGCTCATCGTCGGTGGATTGCTCAGGATCAGGCTATTCTGGGTGCCATTCAGTCCTCGCTCACTCCCTCCGTCGCCGGCATGGTGGACTTTGCCGTGACGTCAAGGGACGCATGGGCCACGATCGACTCCAGCTTCTCCTCACAGTCGCTGGCTCGTTCTTCTGCCATCCATAATCAGCTGGGTGAGGTCAAGAAAAATGATCTCTCCGTCACGGCCTTCTTCAACAAGGTCAAAACCCTGGCTGATACACTGTCATCCATTGGGAAGCCTCTCCGTGATGAGGAGTTCACTTCATTCATTCTTAATGGGCTTGCTAAGGACTATGATTCTCTCGTTGAAAACATCAATGGACGTGACACGCCGATGCCGCCTCGCGATCTCTATGCACGCCTCCTCAACACCGAACAGAGGCTCGCTGCTCGCCGCTCCATTGGCGTCTACACGGAGGGTCCTTCTGCGAACGCTGCTCTCCGCGGGGGCGCCCGTGGTGCCAAGCAGAAAGCGCCGCCGACCTCGGGCAACCAGCCCCGTCCGCCCGCGCCACCTCCGACGACTGGCCGCAAGCTGCTCCACTGCGAGGCATGTGGTGGTGGGGTTGAGTGTCAACTCTGCGGCATTGAGGGGCACTTGGCGTCTCGCTGCCATCGTCGCTTTAAACGAGATTTTCTTGGCATTGGGAACAATGGGAAGGGCAATGAGAAGCAAGCTGCTCTCGCTACACCGGATCCCGGGTTCACTCCTTCATACTCGGTGGATCCTGCCTGGTACATGGACACGGGCGCTACGGACCATTTGACGAGCCAGCTTGACAAGCTGGCCACTCGCCAGCCCTACACCGGTCACGATCAGGTCCGCACGGCCAATGGATCAGGTATGCCCATCTCACATGTTGGTCAGGCATCTCTCCTTTCACGTACCACTAAAACCTTGCGTCTGCTTGATGTCCTTCGTGTTCCTTCAGTCACACGTAGTTTACTCTCGGTTCCTAAATTAACTCGTGACAACAATGTGTTTGTTGAGTTTCACCCTTTCCATTTTTTTTGTTAAGGACAGGGACACGAGGGACGTTCTTCTTAGTGGTCGAGCTCGCGACGGCTTATACGCGCTTGATGTGCCACAAGTCTCTCAAGTTTTCAGTGGTGTTCGGGTGTCATCGTCGCAGTGGCACTCTCGCATTGGCCACCCCGCTACTCCCATTGTGCGTCATGTGCTTCATCGCCATCGTCTTCCCGTTGAGTCGAGTAATAAGGAGTTTCTAGTGTGTGATGCTTGTCAACAAGGCAAGAGTCATCAGTTGCCTTTTTCTGTATCAAGTCGTGTTGTCACGGCTCCTCTTGAACTTGTGTTTTCAGACGTGTGGGGCTATGCCCAAACTTCTGTCAGTGGTCACAACTATTATGTCAGTTTCATCGATGCTTTCAGTCGCTTTACTTGGATTTATCTTATTAAGCGCAAATCTGATGTGTTTCACGTCTTTATGCAATTTCAAGCACATGTTGAACGATTGCTTAAGCACAAAATTATCCATGTTCAGTCAGACTGGGGGGGGGGGGTGAGTATCGTAACCTTAACACCTTCTTTCAGAAGCTTGGCATCTCACACCATGTGTCTTGTCCTCATACACATCAGCAGAATGGTGCAGCTGAACGCAAGCACCGTCACATAGTTGAAACAGGCCTGACACTTCTTGCACATGCCTCTGTCCCGTTTCAGTTCTGGAGCGATGCTTTTGTTACTGCCTGTTTTTTGATAAACAAGATTCCCACACGACGTCTTCACATGAAGTCTCCGCTAGAAGTGTTGCTTAATGAAACTCCAGATTACTCCCTCCTCAAAGTGTTCGGCTGTGTGTGTTGGCCGCATCTTCGTCCGTACAATAAGCATAAACTTGAGTATCGATCCAAACAATGTGTGTTTCTTGGGTACAGTCCTCTCCACAAAGGTTACAAGTGTCTTCACATTTCGACAAATCGTGTTTAAATTTCTCGTGCTGTTGTGTTCGATGAGACTGTCTTCCCGTTTTCCACGCTCACATCACCAACAGATACTCCCGTCACCGAGTTGCACTCTTTTCCAGTTTTGCCTGATCAATTTGTGGATGCTGCATATTCTCCTCTGTTGTTGCCTAACCATGGTGCAGGGACTGGACGAGGCGCTCGACTTGAGCTTCTGGATGATGATACAACCACACCTGCGCCAGCTGCTGCTACGCCGGACAAGGCGCTCGACGAGGCTGCCCCCGCCACTACCCCGCCTGACCCCGACGTCGATCACGCGTGCATGTCCCATGCACGTGGATCCGACAGGGTGCCAGAGTCGCCTGGGCCAGCGTCCTCACTGTCGCCTGGGCCGGCCGAACCAGCGGAGCTGTCGGCCGGGCCAGCTGGACCCGCGGCGCTATCCCCTGGGCCGGGGGCCTCGCAGGTCACCGAGTCTTCGTCGCCTGGTCCGTCGACGCCGGTCACGCCCGGTCTGTCTTCGTCGACCCTGACCATGCCACCGGATGCGCTTGTTGACTCGCCTGCCGGCGCGTCCTCCTCGCCACTGATGGATAGTGGCTCCTCTGGTGTGGCAGCTCCAGCGCCATCTCCGCCTGTCGTCTGGCGTCCCCATACTCGCAGCCAAAGTGGCATCTTCCTACCGAAGAAGCGCACTGACGGCACTGTCGCGTGGCTTGCGGCCTGTGTGGCGCATGCTGAGGCTGATCCTACGACTAAACCACGACATTTTCGAGCAGCGCTTGGCATCTCACATTGGCGTGCTGCGATGGAGCAGGAGATTCATGCTCTTCAAAGAAACAACACTTGGCGTCTTGTTCCACCTCCATCTGGTGTCAATATCATTGACTCTAAATGGGTATTCAAGGTGAAGAAACATGCTGATGGCTCCATTGAGAGGTACAAGGCACGCCTGGTTGCCAAGGGATTCAAACAACGGTACGGCATTGATTACAAAGACACATTCAGTCCTGTTATTAAACCAACTACTATTCGTGTTCTTCTCTCTTTGGCTGTTACTCGCGGATGGTCGCTTCGACAGCTTGACGTTCAAAATGCCTTTCTCCATGGAGTTCTGGAAGAAGAGGTTTGTATGCGTCAGCCGCCAGGTTTTGTTGATCCTGCTCAGCCACATCATTTGTGTCGCCTTGTCAAAGCTCTCTATGGTTTAAAGCAGGCCCCGCGTGCGTGGCATGCTCGTCTTGGCGCTGCCCTTCGTGCACATGGGTTTGTTCCTTCTACAGCAGACACGTCTCTGTTTATTCTTCAGCGACCTGAGGTGACTATGTACATTCTGGTCTATGTTGATGACATCATCCTTGTCAGCTCATCTTGGGAGACTGCATTATTTTCTGGGCCTAGAGGTTCTTCATTCAGATAGTGGCTTGACTCTTACTCAGAAGAAGTACTCTCAGGATCTCCTGCGTCGTGCAGGTATGTTGCAGTGCAAGTCTGCTACGACTCCCATGTCTGCCACAGACAAACTGACAACTCTTGCTGGTGACTTGCTCTCTCCTGAGGATGCCACTGAGTACCGCATCATTGTGGGTGGACTGCAGTACTTGCTCATTACTCGACCAGACATATCATTTGCAGTTAACCGTGTGTGCCAGTATCTTCATGCACCACGTGATTCTCACTGGTCAGCTGTTAAGCGCATCTTGCGCTATGTTCGTCACACTGGTTCATATGGTCTCCATCTTCAGCCTGCATGTTCTGGACTGATCTCAGCATTTTCTGATGTCGATTGGGCTGGTAGTCCTGATGATAGGCGATCCACGGGGGGACATGCTGTGTTCTTTGGGTCTAACTTGATCGCCTGGCAAGCTCGCAAGCAAGCTACGGTGTCTCGGAGTAGTACCGAAGCTGAGTACAAAGCTGTTGCTAATGCCACAGCTGAGATCATGTGGGTGCAGTCATTGCTTCGAGAGCTGAAGGTCTCCCCAACTCAGCCGCCTGTTCTTTGGTGTGATAACATCGGTGCCACATACCTTTCATCCAATCCAGTATTTCATGCCCGAACCAAGCACATCGAAGTTGACTATCATTTTGTGAGGGAACGTGTTGCTCAGAAGCTCCTTCAGATTAAGTTTGTTTCTTCTAAGGATCAGCTTGCTGATATTTTCACTAAACCCTTGCCCTTGCCTTCTTTTGAAGGATGCCGTCGCAATCTTAACCTTCTGAGTGTTTCAGGACATAGTTAAGATTGAGGGAGGGTGTTAGACTAAGTATATATTAGATATACGTGTTGTAACATAACCTGTATTTGTACGGTTCCCTCTTATAAATATATGACAGCCGTACCCACCAAGGGTATCGAGCATTGTTCCAAACCCTTTTAACACCCCCAACACTAATAAATAACCCAAAAACTACAAAAAAATGTATTCTCTACACAGTAACCATCTACTTCGAAACCCCCTTCCCATATCTGGATACATTTGAGGAACAAAACCCCCAACCCACCCAAGATAGATGGAACATCTGATGAGCCCTACCCCACATTTCGGGAGATTGGACGGTGCAAAGAACCCTAAATCGATGGACAAACATACAAGAAACAAAGAAGATGGATGGTGCTAAACGAACCCTACCCACATTTGGGGACATTGAGGAGCTAACCCTAGATAGATGCTGCTAAATCATTGAGCAAGAAACACAAAAACACATGGACACTACAGCAAAAAGAGGAAGAGAAGAACATGCAACTCACTATCGACAGCGTCTCCCTCTCCTTTTCCCTCTCAGAAATCATTGCGCCTTGAGCACTAATTGCCAAGAGCAACATGGGGAACAACAGAAGAGGAATGGGGCACGGCCGAAGTGAATGCTTCTGGAGACAAAGTGGGGAAAATGAACACCGCCCCCTCCTCTCCAAAACCTGCTCTCAAACAAACAGCTCCCAGCCCAACAAGCAACACGGCCAGCTACAGGCAAAACAACACAACCTGTACAGATGGGCCACGCGCACAGACGAAACAACCAGCGACGCGAGCGAAACGCACTACCGGGACAGAAAAAACAACTTGCGTGAATCTTAAAGACAGGACAAGATCCAATGGCGGTGGAGTTAGATGTGAGATAGCTATTTCACATCTAGATGTGAAATAGCAAACCTGATTCCAATATGGTCAGTTAAGTTGCTTCTGGCATTCACAGTTTGACATGAGTCTTAACTTCTACAAGTAATTGATTTGCCTCTTGATAGGTTTCTATCTCTTGGATTTATCTTTCCGTTGCAATAAAATTACATTATTATTTTTTGCAAATCAAAGTTAAATCGGTGGTTTTTCTATGTTGGTAAAAAATAAAGCACTGTTCTTGATATTCCCCATCTATTTTCATAACACAATGTGCATCTTATCTTCATCAATTAAGTAGCAATGTCAGTAAGTCCATGGTTTTCCTCGGCGCAACAAACTATAGTTGAATCAGTGTTTCAAAAGACGTGGAAGGTGCTTGAAGGTTACCGTGCAGTTAGAGGGCTTGGAAAGGGTGAGTTCCCAGGGCTATGAACTACTCCCTCCGTCCCATAATATAAGAACGTTTTTGACACTAGTGTAGTGCTAAAAACGTTCTTATATTATGGGACAGAGGGAGTAGCAGTTAATTTGTATTTTATTTATTATTATATAATTTTGTTTGTCCTAAATTCCATATTGATTGGTTGTACCGAGTCATCGACAAATAATATGGATCGGAGGGAGTACTTGATTCGTGTTTGTAGTTTTCCATTGTTTGTAATATGAACCAAACTCTTCACGTGTTTATATTGCTTGAATAATTCAGACTGAGTTAGAAGTAAAACCACATGTCGTTCATAGTACTTCTAGATGGTCACATTTAAAATGATAGATTGGTCGTGTATACTACTTCAAGATTTTTTCTCTGACCGCCCAATTATTTTTTATAAACTATAGAGGCTCACTCGCCTGTACGTAACTCTTTCAGGTTGCTGAACTCGCCTAACCTAATAGAATATTTTTGAATTATGTTTTGGAAAGAATTACTGTATAACAGTATGATTTATTTTTGTCACTTTGATACGCATTCCTTCACCATATGACTTATCAGACGGTGACATGGTACTTCTTTATAAACATGGTACAAACTGTAAGAACGCTCTTATTAGTCTCTGATATCGTAATACCTAACAACATCATCACCGTGATCTTCCGTGACGCCATCGGCTACAGCTATGCCACACGCAGTGGTCTGATCACCCTCGCCCTCAACCAGCTCGTCGTCGCCATCACTGTGCCGATCCTCGACCCGAAGGCGGTGGCCGTCCAGGACACTGCCTAGATCCTCGCGGCTGGTCTCTCAGACATTGCGCGGTCTAAGCCAGTCATCCGCCAGATGTCCCGGATCTTGGGCAAGGTAGTGGTGGTTGACGAGCTCTGCCTCCGCAAAGAGGAGGAGGTCCGGGTCAAGGTCAAGTGCATGGACTCCTCCAAGCTTCGGGCCACCATCTGAGTGTTCTTCAACGACCAGGGCTTTGACCTCCGGATCGCCCCCGAGCCCCCCAACCACGTGGGCCGCCCTCGCTTCTCCGACGATGGGTCTCCCGGTTGTAATCCCGGGACCACGGAGACTACCACGACCGCTACCACCACCGCTCCCAACGCTCTGATGATGACGTGGGTACCGACGACTCGCGCTCCCGCTCTCCCTCGCCTTTGCCTCCTCCGCCTGTTGCTGGGAGTCAAGGGCGCCAGGCCGCGCCTGCCCCCCTCCTCGCATCTCCGCTGCCCCGGGACGACTCCTCGGTCTCGGGCGGCAAGGCCTTGGAGGGGAGCGACGCATCTAGCGTTGGCTTGGTGGTCTTTCCGGCCTCCTCGCCGCGTTCCCCCGCGGACCTCCCCACCGACGTGCCAGCCGTGGAGGAGGCCCGACCCCTCTCCTGGGCCTCACGGCTGACGGCCTCCCTACGGTCGTGGTCGACCCCCATGCGCGGTGCCGTGGACCAGGTGGCTGCCCTGACCGCCATCGGCACCCTCCTCCTCGGCCCCAGCGCCACCCCCGAGTCGGGCCCGGTGGATCCTACTGACGGCCCACCCGCGCCTCCGGGGCCGGCTGCATTGGCTTCTCTCCACCAGCCCTCCTCCTGTGATGTCCTCTCCGACTCCTGCTCCGTGCTGGTTCTCCGACCTTCATCCCCGCCGGCTACGCTTCCGAATCCTCCGCTCCTCGGCTGCGTTGGGCCAGCTCTCCAGCTACCCCTCGTGGTGGACCCAGGCGCGGATGGGGAGACCCGGGTGACCACCCCCGTGGCCTTCCAGCCTCCCCCTCCACGGTCCGTGGCCTACTCCCGCCGCGGCGGGTTCGCCTCCTTCCCGGTGACGGCCTCCCGCCGGAGCGCTCGGCTCGACGTTGCGCGACCCGATGGTAGTCCGGCTCTGCCCATCCCTATGCGGGCGGAGCTCCGGGCCGCGGCCCGGAACCTGGAGCCAGGTACCCCTGCAGTCCCCTCCTCTGCATCTACTTGCACATTTTCTGCTCTCGAGTCGGCCCCGCTTGGTCACCTTGCAAAGGTCGCGACAGACTCCGCGATCATCTTCAAGGGGGAGGCTGCTCCTCCCTTAGTCCAGATTGAGGTCATTCGGGCCCCCGTGATTCTTGACGGTAGACTGACGGAAGCCCGTGCGGCTTTGATCGCGCCTCCCGCTCCCCCGGCCTCGGCGCAGGCCGCCACCCCGGTGCTGGCTCGGCGTGCCGGTGGTCTTCTTCCGCTTGCTATGGCTGAGCTCCGTGGTCGCACGCGCTCTCGTATCACCGCCCTCCGCGCCCAAAGCTCATCTCGTTCCCTGGGGTCAAGCAGCCCCCAATGGCTCCCTAATGTGTGCCCTCTTCTGGAACACCCGCGGCTTTGGCCATGATGGCCGTCGCCGCCAACTCATTGTCTACATGCGGGGTGAACACATTGACATTGTTGCCATTCAAGAAACCATGCGCACGGAATTCTCTCTTCCTGAGCTCGACCGCTTGAGCTCCCACCTCTTTGCTTGGCATTGGTTCCCTTCTAGTGGGAGCACTGACCATTCGGGTGCCATCCTTTTAGGTGTGAAGGATGCCACCTTGGAGGTGGGTAGTATGGACCAGGGCCAGTTCTTTGTTAGCATGGAACTCTACGAACGGCCCCTTAACTTCAGGTGGGAGGTCATCATCGTCTACGGACCGGCAGACCATAGTAGGTCAGCCACCTTCCTCGAGGAGCTCCACCGGAAGGTTTTGGCTGCCTCTCTTCCGGTGGTGGTTGGAGGCGATTTTAACCTCCTCCGATTCGCGGAGGACAAGAACAATGCGAATGTCAACTTTGCGCGGATGCAAATGTTTAATGACTACATTGCCGACCTTGGTCTCCGTGAGATAGATAGGATTGGTGCCAGGTTTACCTGGACCAATCGTTAGGCGTCCCTGACCCAGTCCGTCCTGGACCGGGTCCTAGTCTCCCCGGAATGGGACCTCCACTGCTCCCTAGCCTCCCTCCGGGCCATCACCCGGATTGCCTCCGACCACGTCCCCCTCCTCCTGTCCTCCACCGACGAACGTCCATCGATCCCCCCCCCCCGATTCCGGTTCGAGACATTTTGGTTGTCCCAAACTGGTTTCGTGGCGGTGGTCGGTGCTCGCTGGGTGGAGGCGCGTGCTCACCCCCATCCCCGCCCCCCTAAGCCATAGACTCGTGGCAATTATGTGCCAAGCGTGGCCGGCAGTTCATGAAGGGATGGGGCACCAACCTAGGGCATGACCTCCGCAAACACAAGAAGGCCCTGTTGACCTCCATTCAGGCCCTGGACCTACGTGTTGACGCGACCGGCTTCTCTCCTGAGGAGTAGCTCTCCCGATACGACTTGGAAGACCAACTCTCCGTCATGTACACCGACGAGGAGGCATATTGACGTCTTTGTGGTGCCCAGAAATGGGTAATGAAGGTGGACGCGAACACGGCATACATTCAGGCCATTGCTAATGGCCGCTGTAGACGCAACACCATTCCCCTCCTCTGGGATGGCGAGACCCTCCTTCAGTCCCCGAGGGACATTTGAGCCCATGTCGACGGGTTCTACAGGTCCCTGTTCTCCGCCACTCCTAGGAGCGGCCTTTCTCTGGCCCATGATTGTTGGACCGGCCTCCAGCAAGTTTCTGATGCGGAGAACGCGGCCCTTACGGCCCCCTTCTCCGAGGGCGAGGTCTGGCCTGCCATTAGAGGCATGAACCCTACCTCGGCCCCGGGTCCGGATGGCCTCCCGGTTAAATTCTTCCAGACCTTCTGGAATGTGATTAAGCCTGAGATCATGGCCATCTTCGACGAGTTCTATGTTGGGTCCATCGACCTCAGGCGCCTCAACTATGGGATCATTTCGCTCATTCCCAAGGTGCGAGGGGCGTGCGACATCCGTCAGTTCTGACCGATCACGGTTATCAATGTGATCTTTCGGATTCTGGCAAAAGGGTACGCCAATAGGGTGACCCTGCTTGCCGACCACATTACTCACCCCAACCAATCCGCCTTCATCCAAGGGCGGTATATCCTGGATGGGGTGCTAGTGCTTCATGAAGTCCTCCATGAGGTCCGGTCTAAACACCTCAGAGTGGTTTTCCTGAAGATTGATTTCCATAAGGCTTACGACACTGTTAGTTGGCACTTCCTTCGTGAAGTTCTGCTCCGGAAGGGCTTCGACGACCGATGGATCACTAGAGTGATGCAAATGGTTTCCTGCGGCCACTCTGCCGTGAACATCAATGGGGAGATCGGCCCTTACTTCCCACCCTTTGTGGGGTTAGACAAGGCGACCCCTTCTCCCCATTCTTGTCCAATATGGTGGTGGACGCGCTGGCCACCATCTGGACAAGGCTAAGGCTGCGGCCATATTCGTGGGATCACCCCCCACCTGGTAGGTGGCTCCGGGATCTCCCTTCTCCAATATGCTGACAACACCATCATCATGGCCAAAGGCTAGGAGGCGGACATCTCTAATCTTAAGTTCCTTCTCCTTTGCTTCCAACAAATGTCTGGCCTCAAGATCAACTTCGACAAGAGTGATGTGATGGTGATGGGCTACTCTCCAGCGGAGTGCCTGGACATTGCCAACCGGCTCAACTGCCGCCTGGGCTCCTTCCCCACGACTTTACTTGGGAACGCCGATTAGTGACTCTAGGCTTACCGTTGCTGACTTGCGTCCGACCGTGGCCAAGTTGCAAACACGCATAGAGCCTTGGCAGGGTAGGTGGCTATCGAAGGCGGCCCGGACGATCCTCATCAACTCCTCCCTTTCCAGCCTCCTCTTGTTCCTTATGAGCTTCTACAGCCTGCACGAGACTCTGCACCATGAGATCGCCAAGGTCCAGTCTCGTTTCTATTGGGCAGGCGATAACAATAAGCAGAAATACCATATGGTTAGCTGGCCAGACATTTGCAAGCCTCGGGAACAAGGAGGCCTCGGTATCATGAGCTCTAAGCGCATGAATATTGCCCTCTTATCCCGCTGGCTCTGGCGCATCTCGCAAGGTCACGATGGCCTCTAGTTAGACATCATCCGAAACAAGTACCTGCGTGGGCAACCCCTAGACTTTTGTCAGAGATCTGGCGGTTCCCAGTTCTGGTAGTCGGTCATCCAACTTCTCCCAGGCCTCCGCATTGGGACCTCCATCTCGGTTGGATCTAGGGCTAAGACTTTGTTCTGGTTTGACCGGTGGGCTGGAGACTCCCCCTTCGTTGCGCGCTTCCCTGACCTCTTCTCCATCGCCGTGGACCCTTCGATCTCAGTAGAGAGGGCCCTTATTAACTTAGGGCGCCTCGCTTTCCAGAGGCCATTTGGGCAAATGGCCTCCGGACTCCGCCGCCTGGCGTGAGTTACTTGACTGCGTCGCTCTCCACGAGCCGGTAGTGGATGCTGGTCCGAATCCGGTTAGGTGGCGTCTTGAGCCGTCGGGTCAATTCTCCACCAAGTCCCTGTACCACGCCATTGCCCCCTCCACCGCTCCTCCCCCCTTACGGCGGTGTGGTCCATCTGCCTGCCATTGAAAATCAGGATCTAAATGTGGCAATGGATCCGCGGACGGACCCCGTCTGGGGTGGAGGTCCGCAAGCGCAATGGCCCTGGTTCTGGCCTATGCCCGCTATGTGGTGTCCCCGAAGACTCGAACCACATCTTCTTCTCTTGTGTGTCCACTCATTTTTTTGTGGAGCTGCTTTAGAGAGGTGGTGGCTGGTAATCGGTGCCACACCAACTTCCCCGACCTATTCGCCGAACTCCAGAACCCCCCCCCC
>LR738709.1:249008468-249018747 GCA_902687465.1 Secale cereale | reverse complement strand
CCCCTGCCTTCTCGCCACATTAGGTGGCTTGAGATTGGGGCCCTCGCTTGGACCCTCTGGACGATCCGCAATAAGCTTGTGATCCAGCGCATTCCTCTTCGTCGGGCTACTGATGCTCTCTTCAAACTGTCTGGTTACTTGCAACTCTGGCGGCCGCTTAGCCGCCGACAGGACCGAGACGCCATCTCCGCCTTCATCGCCGACCTTCGCTCGATGGCCGTTCGACTATCACCGCCGCTCCCTCCGCCGCCACCGGAGCCCGACTAGGCGCCGGACGTGTTCTCCGGCTCCCTTTTTTATTTTTTGTTTGGGCTTGTTGAGCTGTGCCCTCAGCAAAACCTTTTGTACTTCCTCTTGTGAGACTTGGGTGTGTGTGTGCTAGACTAGTCTTTGTATGTGTGCTCTTTGGCGGTTTGCTTTATTTATAAAGCCGGGCGAAAGCCTTTTTCGGTAATACCTAACAAAGAGGTTCTTGAGCTCAACCATGGGTGCCACTGCCCAGTCTCTATTTTTTCAGTAGTGGAGCTGCCACTATTTTTTCAGTTTGAAAACTCCAAATTTTCCCCAACACGTATTTTATTTATTTATTATATTTTTGTTGGTCCTAAACACTGCCCCCTCCTATCCAAAATAGGTGGCGTTGTGTTATGACCGGCATAGGGGCTTAGCCCAGTGGGTTATGACCCAGGTATCTTAATTAGGGGCTTAGCCCAATTATCTTATCGTATTAGGATCGTTTGCTTAGGAGTCAAGTAAACCTCTCTATATAAGGAGAGGAGATGTATCAATCTAATCAAGCAAGAAGAAATCATAATTTGCTCGGCTTCCCTTAGGGAGCCGGGAGATCTAAACCCTAGTCGCCTCCTGCCATTGCCGCCACTGCTTCGGTCGCAAGGACGACGCCACGCCGCCGGCCGCCGCGCACCAGCCCTCGTCCTTCCCCCTCCTTCCCCTACAACCTACGCCCTAGATCCGGTAGGGCCTAGCTCCTATCAATTTGGTATCCAGAGACTCGGGTTCGATCATGTCGTCTTCAACGCCCTCGCCGCCGCTGCCCACCGTCACCACCGCGCCGATGACCACCGCCCCGATGTCCACCGCCCCGACGACCACCGCCGGGACCCCAACGCTGCCGGGCCTGGTCACCACCGCCGGCTTCCCACCACCGCCGGCCCCGGTCACCTCCGCTGCGCCGACAACCGCCGTTTTCACGCCGGAAGAAGTCACCAGCATCTTGCAGGATCTTGTGACGGCCGTCCAGGGCATCCATCTGTACCTGGCCGGGCCGCCCGCACCTCCGCCGGCTGCGACTACCGCCGCCTACGGCCACCACGCGCTGCCGTGGCCATCCCAGGGCGCCCCTGCAATGGGCGGGCCACCGCTGCCGTCGTGCCAAGCGGGGCACCCCAGCGGGCCGCCTCCTCCGCCGCTGCACCTGCCCAGGTATTCGGTACCCGCGGCGATCGCAGGGGCCCTTCTGTCGTTCCAGCCGCCGCCCGCCCCAATGCCGTCCTGGCCGCAGTGGCCCGCGCCGGTTCTCGCGGCTCCATCCGCGCCCGCCCCAGCGCCGCAGTGGCCGCACTGGCCCGCGCCGGTCCAGCTCCCACCGCCGCCGCCCAGCTCCGGACTGGGCCAGTCCACACCAGGAGGCCTCCCGATCCAGCAGGTCCGGTTTTCGCTGTCACCGTCCCAAATCCCGGCCTGGCTAACCGGGACGTCGCCACCTCCAGTTTACACGGAGGCCGTGGACCCACCGGTACCCACGCTGCAGTCTGGGGCCTTGTCCGGCTCCGCGGCGGCCTATGACGGTCTCCCCACCGTAGACCGGGCGCCGTCATCATCACTGCACCGCCAGGCCGGTCGGCCATGGTGCGCCGATCCAGATGCCGCCACGGTTCGCCAAGATCGACTTCGCCACTTATGACGGCACGGAGGACCCGCTTAAATGGCTCAACCAATGTGAGCAGTTTTTCCGTGGACAGCGCACGCTCGCGTCGGAGCGCACTTGGCTGGCATCCTACCACCTCCGCGGTGCAGCCCTGACCTGGTACTACGCCCTCAAGCAGGACGAGGGCAGCATGCCCCCTTGGGAACGCTTCCGCGAGCTCTGCCTCCTTCGTTTTGGGCCCTCGGTCTGCGGGAGCTGCCTGGCGGAGCTAGGCCGCCTTCCCTTCACCTCCACTGTTCAGGACTTCGCCGACCGTTTCCAGGCCCTGGCATGCCATGCGTCGGGCGTGACGGGGCAGCAGCGGGCCGACCTCTTTGTAGGTGGACTTCCGGATCACATCCGCGTGGACGTGGAGCTTCAGGGACCCCAGGATATCCAGACGACCATGTACTACGCCTGCGCGTTTGAACGCCGCGTGGTAGCCGTCCAGCAGGAGTCACCGTCCAGGGCCACTGGGTCGCTACCCTGGCCAGATCCCGCTCTGGGTCGGCCTGTTCAGGCTTCCGCGACACCCCTCGCCGCGACCGCGGCGCGCCCGTTCCGCCGGCTCACCCCGGCCGAGCTACTCGAGCGTCGCCACCAAGGGTTGTGCTTCAACAGCGACGAGCCCTACACGCCCGGCCACGCTTGCCCGCGACTCTTCTACCTGGAGGTTGCCGACTACATTCCGGAGGACGCCGTCGCCGCCGACCTTGCCGCCCCAGCTGTCGCGAAGGTGTTTGACGCTGGTTGATCACCTCAAGGAGTTCAGCAAGCGCTTCCCCACCTTACAGCTCGAGGACGAGCTGTTTGTGCAGGCGGGGAGAAGTGTTATGACCGGCATAGGGGCTTAGCCCAGTGGGTTATGGCCTAGGTATCTTAATTAGGGGCTTAGCCCAATTATCTTATCGTATTAGGATCGTTTGCTTAGGAGTCAAGTAAACCTCTCTATATAAGGAGAGGAGATGTATCAATCTAATCAAGCAAGAAGCAATCATAATTTGCTCGGCTTCCCTTAGGGAGCCGGGAGACCTAAACCCTAGTCGCCTCTTGCCTTTGCCACCACTGCTTCGATCGCAAGGACGGCGCCACACCGCCGGCGGCCGCGCACCAGCCCTCGTCCTTCCCCCTCCATCCCCTACAACCTACGCCCTAGATCCGGTAGGGCCCTAGCTCCTACCACGTTGTTTTAGTTCAAATTTGTACTAAAACTACAACACTTATTTTGAATCGAAGGGAGTACTTGATTCATGTTTCTTCCTTTCCAGCATTTGTAATATGAAGCAAACACATCACGTGTTTATGTTGCTTTAATATTTCACACCAAGATAGAAGTAAAATCACATGTGGTTCATAGAACTTCTGGATGGTCACAGCTAATGATAGCTTCGCTGTGCAGACTACTTCAAGAATTTCTTTGACCGCCCAATGTTGTTTATAAACTTCAGAGGCTCACTGTCCTATACACAACTATTTGAGCCTCGCCTAATCTAATAGAATCGTTTTATATAAAGTTTTGTCCAGAATTACTATATAGGAGTATGATTTTGCTTCGTCTCTTTCTTATGCATTCCTTCTGCATGAGAGTTGAAGAGGTGAAACACTGACATAAATGAAATGACGACACATTTATCAAAGGTAATTTGGTACTTCTTTACAAATAGAGTACAAACTGCAAGAAAGCTCTTAGAAATTGGTAAACTTATTAGTTCGTGATATCGTAATACCTGACAAAGAGGTTGCTAAACTCAGTCTTAAAAATAAAAAGAGCATGGGTGGTAGGGCCCAGTCTCTATTTCGTTTTCAGTAGTGAAGCTACCACTATTTTTTGTTTTCAGTGTGAAAACTCCAAAATATTCACATTGTTAGCCAATCCTCGAACTATGTTGATGAACCTCTAGTCTTTATTTTGTATGCTCATGATGATTTTAGCTTGGTACAGTTGCATCAAAATATATCTATATATGTTGTGGACTATTGTTACCTGTTGATAATGCTACCACAGAAAATATATGAACGCCATCCCAGGACAGAGAAAGAGGTGCTATGGACTAGGGATTACATGCTAGCTACCACCAACTGAAAATATGAGACATGGATTGACATGGAAACAAGGTATTACAAATTCCATGATCCCATATAGTCTAGAAAAGGATGAGTCGTCCTTTCCTTCATGAGCTTATTTTCTTTATGGTTCATAAGCAGAGAAAGAAGAAACAAAAATAAACATTATAGACTAGATGATGTGAATAGTGGTTTCTCTCGGTGTAGTATGCTTAGTTGATGGAGCCTGCTCCTGCATACCAGGCTAAAGTGATGTTCCAGAGTACACATGGAAAGTGACTTGATGGAAGTCGACATTGTAACAGGGTGATTGGATTTTGTGTTCTTTTGCACAATTCATTTATATGTTCATTTCAAATTAGTTAGCAATGCCATTCAATGTGGAAAGGAAGGTGAAACAACCTATGATTTCTAAGTATATATTATTTTCATGCTTTGGTGTTACTTTTTTTTGGCTTTAATGGGTCCCACAGTGTGCATTGGGAAAAAAATATTTCAATCTAAGTGGCAACAGGTTCAAACGTGTATGAGTATTATGTTCTACCACACATGAGTCCTCAAGTATATCATACATCATGTCACTAACTTCCTGTCCATGGCACACCCATGCTGCTTAGCACATTGAACTACTTCCGTGGCTACCTTAACTCCTGAAACTATGGCCTACCTGTTGCTAGTTTCGTAGAGTATGGTCCTTTTTTGCCCTTTTGATGAAATTTGCTATATTATCGTCGATCTTAGTTTTATTTGTGAGGGAGAGAGGAAGAAAGGTTGATGACCCACCATCCAACAGCCAACCCTACCAAACTTGGAAATGATAATATCAGGCATTCTGGTGCAAGTTAGAAGAACAATGAAACAACAACATTGTCTATTTATTTGCCAACTTGAGTACTAAACATAATAAATTCCTCAAATTTAACCAGGCATCACTACTAGGGAAAACCTTATACACAGAATCTTAAAAGCAACGCGGCATAAAAAGAGGCGTTACTGCTAATTAGCAGTAGCGCGGGTTAGAAACCCATGCTACTACTAAGTTGATAGTAGTAGCGCGGGGTATAAACTCACGTTACTACTAAGTGGTCTCCACCCTGCTCACCGGGACAAGCAGTAGTAGTAGCGCGGGGTATAAACCCACGCTACTACTAAGTTGATAATAGTAGCGCGGTGTATAAACCCCACGCTACTACTATAGAACCACCAACACATGTATGCGTACATTAGCTCGCCGAGGCCAAAGCCCAAATTCCCCTCCGCCTCGCCTGACCACTCCATCCGCTCTTCCTCTCCTTTTTCCCAAGTCCCCGGCGCCGCCGGCCGCCGGCCGCCGTCCCCACCAAGCACCACCCGTCCGCCACCGCCACCGCCTCCCTCTCCCTCTCCACCCGCGCGCCGCCTCCCCCAGCGCCCCGTCCCCCTCGCCGTCTCCTCCGGCAGACGGGGTCGGCCCCGCGGCGCCGACGCGGGGCGACGTTTACCTGGGGCGGCAGCTCGCGGCCGCGGCCGCGGCGGGCGCCCCCACGCGCGTGCCGGAGGAGGACGCCGAGAGGCGCCGCCGCCGCAAGGAGAAGCGGAGGGCCCTGGCCAAGAAGACGCCATCCGGCGTCGCCTGCTGCTACGACTGCGGCGCCCCGCTGCACACCGGCGAGGAGGGGACCCCCGGCCACGTCGAGCCCGCCACCTACGACCTGGTAAGCAGGCGCATCCACGGGCTCAGCTCGCTGCCATTTTCAGTGTGTTCATCGGTTGTACTGAGAAAAATGAGATAGAATGTTGGGATTGAATCACATAAAAGATACCTTTGTACAATGATGCCAGCACAACGGGAGTCATCCAGCCTTTCAACACTGAATATTGGGTCAGTTGATGCCAAAGTGATTAAACAGTTAGAATACAGCTGCATTGTAGTGAAAAACACACTAATTTGATATGCAGTTTATGTTTTTTGCATTACACAACCTTAAGATTTTAATTCAGAAGTAAAAGTCAGTTTCAATTTCAGGAAGTATCACACAAGGACGTGCATCATTGTCCACGACACCATACATCTGAAAATAAGCAATAGGTCAGTAAAAGAATACAAGGCCGTAGTCTAGTCAATTACAGACAAAACAGGAAGCAAATCTAATTTTAACACTATTGGTACAGGGAGAGAGAGAAAGAGATGTTTCCTATGGATCAAGAGCTGCTTAGAGCTCGCTCTGGGAAAGGGCACAGTCCCATGTAGCAATTTCCTTCCCAATGGTACTCACGAAGCCTACTGCCTTTTTTTAAGAAAAAGAAGCAAGCACGATGCATAGATCAGATTATCAAGGGAACAATGATCCCTTTGCCAATATATGCTTCCAATGGATAGATGGATACAATACTACTAATCAAAAAGACTGGAGGCGCATCGACTTGGTACATCGGTGGCATGTGCGACCACTTGTGAGCAGTAGCATGAATAGACTGTATATTCGGCCTACCGCTCACCGAAGAGACGCACATCGGCTTGGTACATAAGTTATGTTCGACCGCATTTGAGCAGTAGCAAACCGACAAGCCAAGCTTCCCCACCTACTACACGCCAAAAGCCCGGCCTTTTATATTTAATAATAATGAAGATCACTTTAAAAAATGTAGAGTGCACCAAGAAGCACAGCATGGCAGTTGCTGTAATGTCCAGGATGGGACTATATCTCCTATGTGTCGAGGCACGACTTAGAGACATAACCCCATGCTGGAATGATCGCAAGTTTGGTATCTTTGCACAACTCATGTAAAAGATGGGGATGGAAAACATAAAATAGTTGGCTTACACTCGCCACGTCACACAAATACATTACATGTCCAAATCATCATTCATAAAACATCACAGCCCGTCTAAGGGTAAAATCCAAATGGCAAGATACCAAACATAATTTAAATCCACAGGTCGAATCGAATCCTAGTAGAAGTCCACTACTGATCATCAGGATAACGAACATAGTAACGGCTACGCTCCTCGTCGTACTCCCAGTCTAGCTCGGTGCCATCACCTGGATAGCTCACCATCGGACCTGCATCTGGTGTGGTGAAGTAACTATGAGCCATAGAGAACTCAGCAATCCCGTTCCCAGGTAACACGACTATCTAAGCCTTGGGTGTGGAACAAGGCTGAAGAAAGAATAAGAATAAGTGGTTGCAGCAGCACTAGCCTAGCTTACGTAATAGAGAACGAGAAGAGAAGGTGCCTCGGTCGAGAGATGATCACTAAGTGATCCTGAACTAATCAAGTCAAACAAAACCCCACCGTGTTCATCTCCCGAAACCCCTTTCGGAAAATGACAGTCACGGTACACACGCTGGTAGTGTATTGTAACATGGTGTCAAGTTTTCTACAACCGGATATTAGCAAGCTCCCATATGCCACATAACCGCGGGCACGGCTTTCGAAAGTTTAAAACCCTGCAGGGGTGTTCCAGCTTGGCCCATGACAAGCCCATGATCCACGGAGTCGCAACTCCAAGGTGGGAAGACCCGAGTATTCTCGGAATCCCGTGCTCAAGATACTCTGAACTAAGGTAAGGCTAATCCAGCAAATCCTCCCGGCGTGCCGACACCCTGACAATAGCCGCGCGTATCTAGTCTCGGGCCACGACCGGATGGGCGAAGCTACGGGTTTTTACCAAACCTCGAGTTTCCTCGTGGTGGCCCCGAAGGCTCCCCGTTTCGGACCAACACTCATGTGGAGCACTGGCCCGGGGTTGTTGATTAAGAAAGAGGGTTAATTACTCTCTATGCAAGTTTATTAGTTATTAGGCAAATAGTACCAATGTTCGGACTTGCTGGAAAAGACTTAGCACTTAGCGGTTTATAGAGGGGGCCCCATAACCCCAACCGTGTGAGGAACGCATAATCAAGGAACATAACACCGGTTTATACGGTTCCTAGCGGCATGAGTGGAACAAATCACCAAGCAAAAGGCTTAGCCTTCCACCCATTGCCAATATATAGGTGATTTCATTTTAAGCATTTATATAGTGTGATATAACCCAACAAACTTCAACATGAAGTAAGCATCTTCAACTTCACCTGCAACTAGCAATGCTATAAGAGGGGCTGAGCGAAGCGTACTTATAGCCAATCAATGGTTTGCATAGGTAGGGTGGTTAGACATGATCATGGTTACAAGTAGGAGGCTGACATGAAAGACATGGGCATCGAGGCAAAACTATAGATCGAGACTACTAGCAATAGGCAAAGATAGTAATGTTATCGGGGTTCGGTCATCTTGCCTGAAGAGTTGTCGTTCGGATCGTAATAGGGGTCCTCGTTCTCAAGCTCGGTGGTAACCTCGTGCTCGTACTCGTACTCGATCTCAGCTTCCGGCTCTAATCAACACAACCACACAAGGCACGAATCAACAAGATGCAATGCGCACACGAAAAATATGCAGGATGCATGACTGATGCACTATGGGAGCACAAGGAGCATGGAAAATTGCACTCAAGCAAAATGCTTCAAAACATGATAACAATAGGATATTATGAATCTACACGAAAAATCAACCAAGTTTCATATAAGACTTGCTGAAAACGGAGCTACGAGCTAAAAGTTATGCCCGAAACAATATACATGCATAAGCTGAAAAATACAGCCACATAGCAATTTCGGAGCACTAGATAAATAAGCTACATCACTCAAACATCATGGCAAAGAGCATGAACATAAACTAGACATATCCTACAGCAAATAAGTCCATTGGTGCATCCCCAAAGGAGCCACAGATCAATAGCAACAAGCTTGGACATATTGAACTTGACAACAAAATCCTGACAGCAGTATTTTATTGCAACTTGGGAGCAAAAGTTAAATATTCTACAGCCACTCAAATAAGCATGTGAGAGCATGAATGGATAGCCAACAATATGTACAACAAGGAATCATCAAGAGTCACCCCAAAACTAACATGGATTGGCCTAGAACAACAAGCAAACATGGCATCTGGAAATTACAGATTCCAGACTTAGTGAAATTTCACTAAGTGTTAAAACAGCAGTTTCATCATGGCATCTTTGAGAGCAAGTTTAAGTCACCTCAAAACTAAACATGGCAAGTGATAAGCACCACATCAAAGTACATATGATGGTGATTCCAAAACACCTAAGCATGCATCATGGAGATAAACACAACGATAGCAATGAGCTCCTCAAGTTGGCATTTCATAACAAGTTTAACAACATCACAGCCACATGGCATTTTGCAACGGAGATAAACATGACAAGATTAATTCTATCATGCAAGTCTAAGCAATCATCATGTAGAGCATGACAAGACGAACACGTGGACATGTCATTTGCATCATTCGGATAAACGAGCACCAAGTTATCACTATGCAAAGATGGCATGAAAAACAACACTAACAGCAGTTTTATCAAGATGCACTCTTGCAACAGAATTTTAAACATCTAGATGATCTCAAACATGTATGGCACAATGGAGTGAAATGTAGTACAAGTCTCCACGAACGTCTGGACACCTCATTCACTCAAATCGGAGTAACGCACAAAAAGTTATCCATGTTTGAAACTAGCATCTGACAACAAATAAATTGGGGACTTAGGATTTTTGAAGCAACCTCGATCTGAAAGTCAAATGGGCTTCGGAGGCGGATCCGGCCCGGGGTGGAGCGGATCTGGCGCGCGGGCCGGTGAGAAGCGGATCCGGCGGATTGGGCCCGCGGCTGGGCCCTAGAGGAGCCGCAGCGGGGCGGCTGCACGGGCCGGCCCAGCGGGGGTGGAGGCAGCCTGGAGGAGAAAGCGATCGGGCGCCTCCCCGAGTCCTCGAGCGGCGCGGCGATGGGATCGCCTGGGCGCTCGCTGAGGCTGACGAGGCGGAGGCCTGTGCGGTGGATCCGGCCCAGGGGAGTGGGCCGCGGTCGAATCGGGCCGGCTGCGGCCTGGAAGCGGCTGCGGCCTGGGCTGCTTGCTGCCCTAGGGTTCGGCGCGGCCTGGCGAGGTGGCGGCTGGGCCGCCCGATCGGATCTGGCGGTGGCCTCGAGCGCCTGAGGCGCGGCTGCCGAAGGGATCGGTCGGCGGCGCGTTAACTTGCGCCTGGAGCGGTCGACGAAGGAAGGAGGAACGGCGACGGGAGGGACCGGTGGCCTGGAGGCCCGGCCGGCCGGCGGGGAGGCGTGGTGGTGGCGGCGGTGAGGAGGCGCGGGAGTGGTGGTGAAGAAGGTGCGGTGGCGGCGGGGTGAGGTGCTCCGGCGAGGCGGCGGGGTATTCCAGCGAGCTACTCCGGCGGTGCTCCGGCGAGCTC
>LR738709.1:248967271-249008115 GCA_902687465.1 Secale cereale | reverse complement strand
GGAGGAGGCTGGAGGAAGAGGAAGATGGGGGCTAGGGGAGCTAGGGTTTCCTATATTTGGGGCAAAGATTGAGGAAGTTGGGCAAATATATAGGCAAAAGGAGCTAGGGTTGTCCAAATGAGGTGTGGTTTTCGGCCACGCGATTAGAATTGGATGGCCTAGATGAAGGGAGGGATTTGGGTTGGTTTGGTGGGTTGTTGGAGGGGTGTCTTGGGCCTCAAAGTGGAGGTACTTTTAGCCCACGAGAATAACTGTTGGGGTAGCAAACGAACTCCAAACGCGACGAGATTTGACAGGCGGGTTACACACACCAAAACAACAACACACGACAAGTCTCGCGCCAAACTGGTAACGTTACACGGCCAAACACCAAAGTAGGCCTACGGGACGCCACAGACACGTGAGGGAGCTCCGGAACGCGAAACGGACAACGGGAAGGAACGCGTGGAACCGGATGCAAACGACAACACAAATGCAATGCGATGCACATGACTACATGATATGAATGAATGCCACACACGCAACACGACAAAACGGCGAAAACCCAAAAGACGAAGAACCCGAAATGGAATTGATGAAGCCGGAGATATATTATATGCCCAAAAGGGAAAGTATTACATCCGGTGCATTACAAACTCTCCTATACTACAAAAAGATCTCGTCCCGAGATTTAGGACTGGAAAAAGGAAGGGTACTCGGAACGAAGATGATCTTCTCGTTCCCACGTAGCTTCTCGGTCGGTATTGTGTGACCATTTGACTTTCATGAATTTGATGGACTTGTTGTGGGTCTTGCGCTCGGTTTCTTCGAGAATAGCAACTGGGTGCTCTCGGTAGGACAAATCTTGTTGACGATCAATCTCTTCAAACGGAATCATGCGTTCAGGAGTCTTGAAGCATTTGCGGAGTTGAGACACATGGAACACATCATGAACATTGGCGAAGTTGGAAGGGAGCTCAAGTTGATAGGCCAGATCGCCTCTTTTGCCAAGGATCTTGAAAGGCCCGACGTATCTAGGAGCAAGCTTTCCTTTGATACCGAATCTGTAATGCCCATGATGGGACTATATCTCCTACGTGTCGAGGCACGACTTAGAGACATAACCCCATGCTGGAATGATCGCAAGTTTGGTACCTTTGCACAACTCATGTAAAAGATGGGGATGGAAAACATAAAATAGTTGGCTTACAATCGCCACGTCACACAAATACAATACATGTCTCAATCATCATTCAATAATACATCACAACCCTCTAAGGGTAAATCCAAATGACAAGATACCAAATATAAATTAAATCCACAGGTCGGATCGAATCCTAGTAGAAGTCTCCACTACTGATCATCAGGATAACGAACATAGTATTGACTACGCTCCTCGTCATACTCCTAGTCTAGCTCGGTGCCATCACCTGGATAGCTCACCATCGGACCTGCATCTGGTGTGGTGAAGTAATTGTGAGCCACAGAGGACTCAGCAATCCCGTTCCCGGGTAACAAGACTATTCAAGCCTTGGGAGAGGATAAGGCTGAAGAAAAGAATAAGTGTCTGCAGCAGCAACTAGCACTAGCTTACGTGAAAGAGTGCGAGAAGAGAAGGCCTCGGTCGAGAGATGATCACGAAGTGATCCTAGCTAAAGCTCAACAAACATAACCCCACCGTGTTCAACTCCCGAATCCCTATTCGGAAATTGACAGTCACGGTACACACGCTGGTAGTGTATTAGAACATGTGTCAAGTTATCTACAACCGGATATTAACAAGCTCCCATCTGCCACATAACCGCGGGCACGGCTTTCGAAAGTTCATAACCCTGCAGGGGTGTTCCAACTTGGCCCATTACAAGCCCACGATCCGCGGAGTCGCAACTCCAAGGTGGGAAGACCCGAGTATCCTCGGAATCCCGTGCTCAAGATACTCCGAACTAAGGTAAGGCTAATCCAGCAAATCCTCCCGGCGTGTCGACACCCTGATGGTAGCCGCGCGTATCTAGTCTCAGGACACGACCGGATGGGTGAAGCTACGGGTTGATATCAATCCTCGAGTTCCCTCGTGGTGACCCCGCAGGCTCCCCGTTTCGGACCAACACTCATGTGGAGCACTGGCCCGGGGTTGTTGATTATGAAACTCGGGTTTGCAAGACCCTATGCAAGTTTTATTAGTTATTAGGCGAATTGTACCAATGTTGGGACTTGCTGGAAAAGACTTAGCACTTAGCGGTTTATCAAGGGGGTCCCATACACCCCAACCGTGTTAGGTACGCATAATCAAGGAACATAACACTGGTTTATACGGTTCCTAACGGCATGAGTGGAACAAATCACCAAGCAAAAGGCTTAGCCTTCCACCCTTGCCAATATATAGATGATTTCATTTTAAGCATTTATATAGTGTGATATAACCCATCAAACTTCAACAAAGCAAGCATCTTCAAACTTCACCTGCAACTAGCAATGCTATAAGAAGGGCTGAGCGAAGCGTACTTAGCCATTCAACGGTTTGCATAGGTAGGGTGGTTAGACATGGACATGGTTACAAGTAGGAGGCTGACATGAAAAACATGGGCATCGAGGCAAAACTATAGAGCGATACTCTAGCAATATGCAAAGATAGTAATGTTATCGGGGTTCGGTCATCTTGCCTGAAGAGTAGTCGTTCGGATCGTAAGAAGGGTCCTCGTGCTCAACCTCGTTGGTAACCTCGTGCTCGTACTCGTACTCGGTCTCAGCTTCCGGCTCTAAACAATACAATCACACAAGGCACGAATCAACAAGATGCAATGCGCACAAAAAAATGATGGATGCATGATGGATGCACTAAAGGAGCACACGGAGCACGGAAAATAGCACTGAAGCAAAACACTTCAAAACATGGTAACAATATGATATTATGAATCTACACGGAAAATCAATCAAGTTTCATATAAGACTTGCTGCAATCGGAGCTACGGGCTAAAAGTTATGCCCGAAACAAGAAATAGGCGAAAGCTGAAAATTACAGCAACATAGCAACTTCGGAGCACTAGATAATTAAGCTACAGCACTCAAAAACCATGGCAAAGAGCATGAACATAAACTAGACATATCCTACAGCAAATAAGTCCAAAGGTGCACCCCCAAAGGAGCCACGGATCAATAGCAACAAGCTTGGACATATTGAACTTGACAACAAAATTCTGACAGTAGAATTTTATTGAAACTTTGGAGCAAAAGTTAAATATGCTACAGCCACTTAAATAAGCATGTGAGAACATGAATGGAAAGCCAACAATATATACTACAAGGAACCATCAAGAGACACTCCAAAACTATCATGGTTTGTCCTAGAACAGCACGCAAATATGGCATCGGAACATTACAGATTCCAGACTTAATGAAAATCCACTAAGTGTTAAAACAGCAGTTTCATCATGGCATCTATAAGAGCAAGTTTAAGTCACCTCGAAACTAAACATGGCAAGTGGTAAGCACCACATCAAAGTACACATGATGGTGATTCCGAAACATACAAGCATGCATCATGGAGATAAACACAACGATAGCAATGAGCTCAACAAGATGGCATCTCATAACAAGTTAAATAACTAAACAGCCACATAGCACTTTGCAAGAGGATAACCATGGCAAGATTAAATCTATCATGCAACCTAACACAAACAACGTGTAGAGAATGGCAAGACGAACACGTGGACATGTCATTTGCATCATTCGGATAAACGAGCTAAAAGATATCACTATGCAAAGATGGCATAAAAAACAACACATAGCAGCAGTTTATATCGGGATGCACTCTTGCAACAGAAAAATAAGCATCTAGATGACCTCAAACATGCATGACACAAAGGAATGAATCGTAGTGCTAATCACCACGAACGTCTGGACACCTCATTTGCGCAAATCGGAGCATCACACACAAAGTTATCCATGTTGAAATATGCATCAGACAACAAAACACAGGGATTAGATCTAGGTTTTCAAAGTCAACCTCAGAGATCTGGAGCAAAATGGGCTCGGGCCCATGGTGGATCTGATGCGGCCCGGCTGGGAGCTGCTGGCCCGGCGGAGTGGGCCTCGGGATCGGCGGCCCGGAGACCCGGCGGCCTCGGCTGGAGGGACGGCGGCACGGGCCCGCGGGAGCCTGGCGGCCTGCGGCCCGCGAAGGAGTGGCACGGAGGAAGCGGCCCACCTGACGCTGGCGATGCGGGCAGCTGGGCCTCGGGTTCGCGGCCCAGGTGGTTGGTGGCGATGCGGGCAGGGGAATCCTCCCGTTCCCGAGCGACGGCGGCTGGCGAGCGAAGGAGCTGGAGGCGCAGCGCGCTGGGCTTGAGTGGGCCTCGGCGGCAGGAGGGCCTTAGCGACGCGGGGGAAGAAGCGCCTGAGCGAGCGGGGCCTTGGATCGGCCTGCGCCCAGCTGGCGGGCGAACTGGCGATGCGGGAGGGGCGCCCTGGGCCTGGCGATCGGCCCAGGAGGGGAGGAGCGGCGGCTCCGGTTGATCGGATCGCTGGATCGCCCGATCCAGCACCTGGTGGCGGCGCTAGCGTTGACCCCTCGAGCGAGGGACACGGCGGCTGCGATGCGGCTGCTGAGGCTTCGTTGCTTCGAGCGGATCTGGCGCTAGCGAAGGAAAAACGGCTGGAGGAGAAGGTAGGAACGGTGAGGAGCGGCGGTGAGGTGAGAGGAATGCCCGGTGAGGTGGTGTTGGTGGATTCCGGCGAGGTGGAGGAGCTCCGGCGAGATTCCGGCGAAACTCCGGCGAAGCTCCAGCGAGGTGATGGTGGCTGGAGGAAGGGGATGAAGTGGGGGCTAGGGTTTCCTAGTTTTGGGGCACAAATTGTGGGAGGTGGACAAATATATAGGCACAAGTAGCTAGGGTTGTCCAAATGGAGTGCGGTTTTCGGCCACCGGATCAGATTTGGATGGCCTAGATGATAGAAGTGGTTAGGAGTGGTTTGGTGGGCTGTTGGAGGGGTGTCTTGGGCCTCAAAGTGGAGGCACTTTGAGCCCACGAGAATAACTGTTGGGGTAGCAAACGGACTCGAAACGCGACGAGATTTGACAGGCGGTTACACACACCAAAACAACAACACACGACAAGTCTCGTGCCAAACCGGTAACGTTACACGGCCAAACACCAAAGTAGGCCTACGGGACGCCACGGACACGTGAGGGAGCTCCGGAACGCGAAACGGACAACGGGAAGGAACGCGTGGAACCGGATGCAACCGACAACACAAATGCAATGCGATGCATATGACTATATGATATGAATGAATGCCACACACGCACACAACAAAACGACGAAAACCCGAAAGACAAAGAACCCGAAATGGAATAGATGAAGCCGGAGATATATTATATGCCCAAAAGGGAAAGTATTGCATCCGGGGCATTACAAACTCTCCTCTACTACAAAAAGATCTCGTCCCGAGATCTAGGACTGGAAAAAGGAGGGGTACTCGGAACGAAGATGATCTTCTCGTTCCCACGTAGCCTCTCGGTCGGTGTGATGTGACCACTTGACTTTCAAGAATTTGGTGGACTTGTTGCGGGTCTTGCGTTCGGTTTCTTCGAGAATAGCAACTGGATGCTCTCGGTAGGACAAATCTTGTTGAAGATCAATCTCTTCAAACGGAATCATGCATTCAGGTGCCTTGAAGCATTTGCGGAGTTGAGACACATGGAACACATCATGAACATTGGCGAAGTTGGAAGGGAGCTCAAGTTGATAGGCTAGATCGCCTCTTTTGCCAAGAATCTTGAAAGGCCCGACGTATCTAGGAGCAAGCTTTCCTTTGATACCGAATCTTTGGGTTCCTTTCATCGGAGAAACACGGAGATAAACATGATCACCAATGTTGAAGGCCAAATCACGATGCTTGCCGTCATCGTAGCTCTTCTGACGCGACTGAGCGGCCTTGAGATTTTCACGTATGACTTTGCACTTTTCTTCGGCTTCTCAGATCAAGTCATTGCCAAGAAGTTGACGTTCACCTATTTCAGACCAGTTGAGAGGGGTACGACACTTTCTGCCATAGAGGATTTCAAACGGTGCCTTGCCTGCACTTGCTTGAAAGCTGTTGTTGTAAGAGAACTCGGCAAATGGAAGGCAGTCTTCCCATTTCATGCCAAAAGAGATGACACAGGCTCTGAGCATATCTTCTAGAATCTGATTCACTCGCTCGACTTGACCACTAGTCCGAGGGTGAAAAGCAGTGCTGAACCTGATCTTAGTGCCCATGGCGGACTGAAAGGAGTCCCAGAACTTGGATGTGAACAAACTTCCACGGTCTGAGGAGATAACTTGAGGAATGCCATGTAAGGACACAATTCTGGAAGTGTACAGCTCTGCCAATTGAGCTGCATTGATGGATTCCTTGACTGGAAGGAAGTGAGCGACTTTGGTAAGCTTGTCAATCACCACAAAGATAGAATCATTCCCTCTCTTGGATTTAAGAAAGCCAGTGACGAAATCCATTTCAATGTGGTCGAATTTCCACTCGGGAATAGGAAGAGGTTGGAGAATACCGGCTGGACGTTGATGTTCTGCTTTCACTCTTCTGCAAACATCACATTCATTCACGAATTAGGCAATCTCCCTTTTCATGCGTGTCCACCAGTAAGATTGCTTGAGGTCTTGGTACATCTTGGAACTTCCAGGATGAATGGAAAGAAGAGAATCATGTGCTTCTTCCATTATGAGCTTCCTGAGATCACCTTTGGGAACAACGAGTCTGTCCTCGAAGAACAAGGTATCTCTCTCATCAACACGAAAGCACTTGTATTTTGGAGTGCCCTTTGCAATACCATGTTTCACCTTCTGCACCATGGCATCACTGAGTTGGGCCTCACGAACCTGATCTTCCAAGGTAGGAGCAACTTGAAGATTTGCAAGAAAACCCTGCGGAACAACTTGAAGGTTGAGCTTCCTGAATGCTTCTAAAAGCTCAGGCTGGAACGGCTTGATAAGAAGGCTGTTGCAATATGCCTTTCTGCTCAAAGCATCTGCAATCACATTCGCCTTGCCAGGAGTGTATTCAATGCTGGGATCATACTCTTGGATCATTTCAACCCAACGAGTCTGGCGGAGGTTCAGATTCGGCTGTGTGAAGATGTACTTCAAGCTCTTGTGATCAGTGAAGATGTCGACTTTTCTGCCCAACAACAGATGTCTCCACGTAATCAAAGCATGTACCACAGCTGCTAGCTCAAGATCATGTGTGGGATAGTTCTTCTCACTTGGCTTGAGCTGACAAGAAGTGTATGCCACAATTCTCTTATCTTGCATAAGCACACCACCAAGTCCTTGAAGAGAAGCATCACAGAATACTTCATAGGGCTTGGACTCATCTGGAGGAGTAAGAACTGGAGCAGAGACGAGCTTTTCTTTAAGAGTTTTGAATGCCACTTCACACTCTGGAGACCAAAAGTATTTGACATTCTTCTGAAGCAAGTTGGAAAGAGGCTTGGCAATCTTGGAGAAGTTCTCAACGAACCTTCTGCAATAGCTGGCAAGACCCAGAAAACTTCGGAGTTGCTTGACGTTCTGAGGAGCTTCCCAGTTGACAATTGCTTCAACTTTCTCGGGGTTTACCGCAATACCGTCAGCTGAGATGATATGGCCCAGGTACAAGACCTTATCGAGCCAAAATTCGCACTTGGAGAACTTGGCATAGAACTTATGCTCACGAAGTCGATCAAGAACCAGACGTAAGTGCTTTTCCTGATCTTCTTCATTCTTGGAAAACACCAGAATATCATCCAGATACAAAAGCACAAACTCGCCAGTATAGGGGTTGAAGATGTAGTGCATCATCCTCGAAAAGGTAGGAGGAGCATTGGCGAGACCAAAGGACATGACTGTATACTCATATGAACCGAAACTCATTCTGAAGGCAGTCTTGGGAATGTCTTTCTCGCGAATGCGAATTTGGTGATAGCCCATTCGGAGGTCGAGCTTAGAGAACACTTTAGCTCCTTTGAGCTGCTCGAACAGTTCGTTGATGTTGGGGAGCGGATACTTGTTCTTTATTGTCTTCTTGTTCAATGGCCGGTAATCAACGCAGAGACGCTCCGTGCCATCTTTCTTCTTGACAAATAAGACACCACAGCCCCAAGGAGACGTACTAGGCCTGATGAGACCCATACGCTCCTGTTCATCAAGCTGCTTCTTCAATTCCTTCAGTTCATCATGAGAGAGCTTGTACGGACGCCGACATGCTGGCTCAGTACCCGACTCGAGTTTAATGACGAATTCCACCTGACGGTGTGGAGGCATGCCTGGAAGTTCTTCAGGAAAGACGTCTTGATATTCGTTAACCATCGGAATTTGAGATATGGCATTAATTTCGCCCTTATCATTGAGAGAGAAAAGCCTGATAGTGTTATCCCTGGAGGCAAAGATAATCACGTCTTCATCAGGATGAGTCATCTTGACTTCCTTCTGTGCACAATCAATGTGAGCATCATGCTGAGAAAGCCAATCCATCCTGAGGATGAGGTCAATGTCAGAATTACCAAGAACCACCGGTTTAGCCAGAAAGCGATAATCACCCATGCCAATGGAAACATTCGGAGCAAATATGTTGGAAGTCATACGTCTCCCCGGAGAAATGACTTGCAACTTCTGAGGCAGACTTTGGACGTCAACATTATATTTGGATGCAAATGGTTGAGACATGAAAGAGCATGAAGCACCCGAATCAAACAACACTTTAGCTGGAAAAGAGTTAACTGAGAGGTTATCCAAAATCACATCAGAAGAATTCTCCGCTTGCGCTGCACTCATCAGATTGACCCTTGCTGCCTTTGGATCATGCTTGACCATAGCGGTACCGACAGGAGGAGGAGGCGGAAGGCGCCTTGGGTTGTTGCACTTGTTGGAATAGTGGCCCTTCTGGCCACACTTGTAGCAAGTCACCTCAGAAAGTGGACGAGCAGGAGGAACACTTGGTCTTGGAGCTTGGAACTGTTGCTTGGACTGCTTGTTGGAGTTGGATGGGTGGGAGAAACCACGACCACTAGCATTCTTGTTGTTGGAGTTGTTGGAGTTGTTGTAAGGAGCTCGAATCACTGGAGGAGGAGGAAGCCAAAATTTCTGTTGCTTCGAGACCATCTGAGACGATGAGGAAGAGTGAACGGCATCTCGAATCCTCTTTTTAGAAGCCTCCATCTTAAGCTGAGCTGCCTCTTGTTTCAGCGCCATGTTATAGAATTTGTCGAACTCATCGGGCTCGAACAAGGTGAGAGCAAGTTGAAGTTCATCTTTGAGACCTCCACGGAACTGGTAGATTTTGCTCTTAGCATCAGGAATGTCTTGCTTAGCATAGCGGGCGAGGTTTTGGAACTTGACATTATACTGATAGACTGTCATAGAGCCCTGCTTCAGGTTGCAGAATTGCTCACGCATACCCTCGATGACACTTGTAGGAATATGGTGAGAGCGAAAGTCCTTGCAGAAATCCTCCCAAGAGATCACACGACCTGGCCTGGAGTCTTTGTACTGCTGCCACCAGTCAGCTGCTTGGTCTTTGAGTTGGAAGGCTGCAAACTTCACATAATCCTCTTCCTTCACGTTACTGCACTCAAAATGCTTCTTTATATCGGTTAACCAATCTTCAGCATCAAGAGGGTCGACACAGTAACTGAAAGCTTTTGGATTATTGGCCAAGAACTGGTTGAGGGTAGCATGGTGCTGCTGGTTGAAGAAGTTGCCTTGATTCCCTGGATCACCCTGATTAGCTTGATTAGCTTGCATCTGCTGCATCATCTGCATCAACATCTGGGTGTTCTGAGTTGTAGTATGCATAATCGCTCTCCAAGCCTCAGACGGAGGAGGAGGGGAAGGAGGACGATCTGGGACCTCTTCACCCTCTGGGTTAGCATTGGGAACCCTTTTCGGAGCCATCCTGAAAGAGATGACCACGAATCAGCAATTGATTGACAGAAGGTATAAGCTGAATCAATGGAATGAATTGCAACAAGTCTTCATAATAATCATTCGAACAATAGGAACGAATGAAATCATTCGAACAAGAGGAACGAATGAAATTCTCAGTTTAATGATAACATCAATCTTCACGAGAAGCCACATAGGGGACAAAAGGTAAAATAAGAAAAACAACAAGGTACAGACGGAAACAAACACAAGGTAGGAGCTTCGTTCGACATTTTCGTGCTGAAAGCATATGAACGCGTTACGAAAGGGTTTTGCAATCCCCGGAGCAGCATAGACAAGGACCCTTTAAGATGCAACTCCCGATCGGAACATCGGTCATAAACCACTTCACTCAATGTAGAACCCCGAACTCGCTAACCTCCATTCGTTGGAAGAATGCCTACGATCTACTGGATAAACCCACCTATGAATTTCCGAAAGATTCCAGTTATGCAATCAGGTGTTGGGGATACAGGGGAAACACCGCGCAATCAACTCTAAACCTACATCCAGCTGTATCCATCCTTCAACACATAACCAGTCTTTCTCGGAAACTGTTTACCTCGGACCTTCGAAAAGCATCCACTATAACAAGCTATGGCAATACTCCCGTACTACCTCCCCAGTACTGGGTGATGTCGGGGTTATCTTGCCACTAACCGTATAGGAGAGATTTTCGATGTCGGCCGTCTTAAGTATTTAGTACTGCCGCGATATGCTTGTGACGACAATACCCCGAAGCTCAACTCCCCGGGACACTACCACAACCCCTAATGTCAGGAGGCATCGAGAACAATATTCTCGTCACAAGAACATCGAAACAATCCCAGAATACTCACGAGATTCCTAAAAAAAATTTGGTGCAATTTTTGAAAGTAGAAGAGGCAAGAGTAGTCGTCAGGAGTCCTCACCAGAGAGAAAGGAGATGAGAAGCAAAGAAATCCTACTCTCCGATATAACATAGGACTCAAAATGTTTTCAGTGTGTGCCTAGACTCGACCGTCAACGATTCGATCAAACAGTGGGGGCTCCTAGGTCGGAGAAGGCTCTGATACCAACTTGTAATGCCCAGGATGGGACTATATCTCCTACGTGTCGAGGCACGACTTAGAGACATAACCCCATGCTGGAATGATCGCAAGTTTGGTAACTTTGCACAACTCATGTAAAAGATGGGGATGGAAAACATAAAATAGTTGGCTTACAATCGCCACGTCACACAAATACAATACATGTCTCAATCATCATTCAATAAAACATCACAGCCCTCTAAGGGTAAATCCAAATGACAAGATACCAAACATAAATTAAATCCACAGGTCGGATCGAATCCTAGTAGAAGTCTCCACTACTGATCATCAGGATAACGAACATAGTATCGACTACGCTCCTCGTTATACTCCCAGTCTAGCTCGGTGCCATCACCTGGATAGCTCATCATCGGACCTGCATCTGGTGTGGTGAAGTAACTGTGAGCCACAGAGGACTCAGCAATCCCGTTCCCGGGTAACAAGACTATTCAAGCCTTGGGAGAGGATAAGGCTGAAGAAAAGAATAAGTGTCTGCAGCAGCAACTAGCACTAGCTTACGTGAAAGAGTGCGAGAAGAGAAGGCCTCGGTCGAGAGATGATCACGAAGTGATCCTAGCTAAAGCTCAACAAACATAACCCCGCCGTGTTCAACTCCCGAATCCCTATTCGGAAATTGACAGTCACGGTACACACGCTGGTAGTGTATTAGAACATGTGTCAAGTTATCTACAACCGGATATTAACAAGCTCCCATCTGCCACATAACCGCGGGCACGGCTTTTGAAAGTTCATAACCCTGCAGGGGTGTTCCAACTTGGCCCATTACAAGCCCACGATCCGCGGAGTCGCAACTCCAAGGTGGGAAGACCCGAGTATCCTCGGAATCCCGTGCTCAAGATACTCCGAACTAAGGTAAGGCTAATCCAGCAAATCCTCCCGGCGTGTCGACACCCTGATGGTAGCCGCGCGTATCTAGTCTCAGGACACGACCGGATGGGTGAAGCTACGGGTTGATATCAATCCTCGAGTTCCCTCGTGGTGATCCCGCAGGCTCCTCGTTTCGGACCAACACTCATGTGGAGCACTGGCCCGGGGTTGTTGATTAAGAAACTCGGGTTTGCAAGACCCTATGCAAGTTTTATTAGTTATTAGGTGAATAGTACCAATGTTGGGACTTGCTGGAAAAGACTTAGCACTTAGCGGTTTATCAAGGGGGTCCCATACACCCCAACCGTGTTAGGAACGCATAATCAAGGAACATAACACCGGTTTATACGGTTCCTAACGGCATGAGTGGAACAAATCACCAAGCAAAAGGCTTAGCCTTCCACCCTTGCCAATATATAGATAATTTCATTTTAAGCATTTATATAGTGTGATATAACCCATCAAACTTCAACAAAGCAAGCATCTTCAAACTTCACCTACAACTAGCAATGCTATAAGAAGGGCTGAGCGAAGCGTACTTAGCCATTCAACGGTTTGCATAGGTAGGGTGGTTAGACATGGACATGGTTACAAGTAGGAGGCTGACATGAAAAACATGGGCATCGAGGCAAAACTATAGAGCGATACTCTAGCAATAGGCAAAGATAGTAATGTTATCGGGGTTCGGTCATCTTGCCTGAAGAGTAGTCATTCGGATCGTAAGAAGGGTCCTCGTGCTCAACCTCGTTGGTAACCTCGTGCTCGTACTCGTACTCGGTCTCAGCTTCCGGCTCTAAACAACACAATCACACAAATCACGAATCAACAAGATGCAATGCGCACACAAAAATGATGGATGCATGATGGATGCACTAAGGGAGCACACGGAGCACGGAAAATAGCACTCAAGCAAAACACCTCAAAACATTATAACAATATGATATTATGAATATACACGGAAAATCAATCAAGTTTCATATAAGACTTGCTGCAATCGGAGCTACGGGCTAAAAGTTATGCCCGAAACAAGAAATAGGCGAAAGCTGAAAATTACAGCAACATGGCAACTTTGGAGCACTAGATAATTAAGCTACAGCACTCAAACACCATGGCAAAGCGCATGAACATAAACTAGACATATCCTACAGCAAATAAGTCCAAAGGTGCACCCCCAAAGGAGCCACGGATCAATAGCAACAAGCTTGGACATATTGAACTTGACAACAAAATTCTGACAGCAGAATTTTATTGAAACTTTGGAGCAAAATTTAAATATGCTACAACCACTTAAATAAGCATGCGAGAACATGAATGGAAAGCCAACAATATATACTACAAGGAACCATCAAGGGACACTCCAAAACTATCATGGTTTGTCCTAGAACAGCACGCAAACATGGCATCAGAACATTACAGATTCCAGACTTAGTGAAAATCCACTAAGTGTTAAAACAACAGTTTCATCATGGCATCTATAAGAGCAAGTTTAAGTCACCTCGAAACTAAACATGGCAAGTGGTAAGCACCACATCAAAGTACACATGATGGTGATTCCGAAACATACAAGCATGCATCATGGAGATAAACACAACGATAGCAATGAGCTCAACAAGATGGCATCTCATAACAAGTTAAATAACTAAACAGCCACATAGCACTTTGCAATGAGGATAACCATGGCAAGATTAAATCTATCATGCAACCTAACACAAACAACGTGTAGAGCATGGCAAGACGAACACGTGGACATGTCATTTGCATCATTCGGATAAACGAGCTAAAATATATCACTATGCAAAGATGGCATAAAAAACAACACATAGCAGCAGTTTATATCGGGATGCACTCTTGCAACAGAAAAATAAGCATCTAGATGACCTCAAACATGCATGACACAAAGGAATGAATCGTAGTGCTAATCACCACGAACGTCTGGACACCTCATTTGCGCAAATCGGAGCATCACACACAAAGTTATCCATGTTGAAATATGCATCAGACAACAAAACACATGGATTAGATCTAGGTTTTCAAAGTCAACCTCAGAGATCTGGAGCAAAACGGGCTCGGGTCCGCGGTGGATCTGATGCGGCCCGGCTGGGAGCTGCTGGCCCGGCGGAGTGGGCCTCGGGATCGGCGGCCCGGAGACCCGGCGGCCTCGGCTGGCCCGCGGGAGCCTGGCAGCCTGCGGCCCACGAAGGAGCGGCGCGGAGGAGGCGGCCCACCTGGCGCTGGCGATGCGGGCAGCTGGGCCTCGGGTTCGCGACCTAGGTGGTTGGTGGCGATGCGGGCAGGGGAATCCTCCCGTTCCCGAGCGACGGTGGCTGGCGAGCGAAGGAGCTGGAGGCGCGGCGCGCTGGGCTTGAGTGGGCCTCGGCGGCAGGAGGGCCTTAGCGACGCGGGGGAAGAAGCGCCTGAGCGTGCGGGGCCTTGGATCGGCCTGCGCCCAGCTGGCGGGCGAACTGGCGATGCGGGAGGGGCGCCCTAGGCCTGGCGATCGGCCCAGGAGGGGAGGAGCGGCGGCTCCGGTCGATCGGATCGCTGGATCGCCCGATCCAGCACCTGGTGGCGGCGCTGGCGTTGAGCCCGCAAGCGAGGGACACGGCGGCTGCGATGCGGCTGCTGAGGCTTCGATGCTTCGAGCGGATCTGGCGCTAGCGAAGGAAAAACGGCTGGAGGAGAAGGTAGGAACGGTGAGGAGCGGCAGTGAGGTGAGAGGAAGGCCCTGTGAGGTGGTGTTGGTGGATTCCGGCAAGGTGGAGGAGCTCCGGCGAAACTCCGGCGAAGCTCCGGCGAGGTGATGGTGGCTGGAGGAAGGGGATGAAGTGGGGGCTAGGGTTTCCTAGTTTTGGGGCACAAATTGTGGGAGGTGGACAAATATATAGGCACAAGTAGCTAGGGTTGTCCAAATGGAGTGCGGTTTTCGGCCACCGGATCAGATTTGGATGGCCTAGATGATAGAAGTGGTTAGGAGTGGTTTGGTGGGCTGTTGGAGGGGTGTCTTGGGCCTCAAAGTGGAGGCACTTTGAGCCCACGAGAATAACTGTTGGGGTAGCAAACGGACTCGAAACGCGACGAGATTTGACAGGCGGTTACACACACCAAAACAACAACACACGACAAGTCTCGCGACAAACCGGTAACGTTACACGGCCAAACACCGAAGTAGGCCTACGGGACGCCACGGACACGTGAGGGAGCTCCGGAACGCGAAACGGACAACGGGAAGGAACGCGTGGAACCGGATGCAACCGACAACACAAATGCAATGCGATGCATATGACTATATGATATGAATGAATGCCACACACGCACACAACAAAACGACGAAAACCCGAAAGACAAAGAACCCGGAATGGAATAGATGAAGCCGGAGATATATTATATGCCCAAAAGGGAAAGTATTGCATCCGGGGCATTACAGAATCTTTGGGTGCCTTTCATAGGAGAAACACGAAGATAGACATGATCACCAATGTTGAAGGCCAAATCATGATGCTTGCCGTCATAGTAGCTCTTCTGACGCGACTGAGCGGCCTTGAGATTCTCACATATGACTTTGCACATTTCTTCGGCTTCTGAGATCAAGTCATTGCCAAGAAGTTGACGTTCTCCTGTTTCGGACCAGTTTAGAGGGGTACGACACTTTCTGCCATAGAGGATTTCAAACGGAGCTTTGCCTGCACTTGCTTGGAAGCTGTTGTTGTAACAGAACTCGGCAAATGGAAGGCAATCTTCCCATTTCATGCCAAAAGATATGACACAGGCTCTGAGCATGTCTTCTAGAATCTGATTCACTCGCTCGACTTGACCACTAGTCTAAGGGTGAAAAGCAGTGCTGAACCTGATCTTAGTGCCCATGGCGGACTGAAAGGAGTCCCAGAACTTAGAAGTGAACAAACTTCCACGGTCAGAGGAGATAACTTGAGGAATGCCATGTAAAGACACAATTCTGGAAGTGTACAACTCTGCCAATTGAGCTGCATTGATGGATTCTTTGACTGGAAGGAAGTGAGCGACTTTGGTAAGCTTGTCAATCACCACAAAGATAGAATCATTCCCTCTCTTGGACTTAGGAAAGCCAGTGACGAAATCCATTTCAATGTGGTCGAATTTCCACTCGGGAATAGGAAGAGGTTGGAGAAGACCGGCTGGACGTTGATGCTCTGCCTTCACTCTTCTGCAGACATCACATTCATTCACGAATTGGGCAATCTCCCTTTTCATGCGTGTCCACCAGTAAGATTGCTTGAGGTCTTGGTACATCTTGGAACTACCAGGATGAATGGAAAGGAGAGAATCATGTGCTTCTTCCATTATGAGCTTCCTGAGATCACCTTTGGGAACAACGAGTCTGTCCTCGAAGAACAAGGTATCTCTCTCATCAACGCGATAGCACTTGTATTTAGGATCACCCTTTGCAATTCCATGTTTCACTTTCTGCACCATGGCATCACTGAGTTGGGCCTCACGAACCTGATCTTCCAAGGTAGGAGCAACTTGAAGATTTGCAAGAAAACCTTGGGGAACAACTTGGAGGTTGAGTTTCCTGAATGCTTCACAAAGCTCAGGCTGGAATGGCTTGATAAGAAGGCTGTTGCAATATGCCTTTCTGCTCAAAGCATATGTAATCACATTCGCCTTGCCAGGATTGTATTCAATGCTGGGATCATACTCTTGGATCATTTCAACCCAACGAGTCTGGCGGAGGTTCAGATTCGGCTGTGTGAAGATGTACTTCAAGCTCTTGTGATTGGTGAAGATGTCGACTTTTCTGCCCAACAACAGATGTCTCCACGTAATCAAAGCATGCACCACAGCTGCTAGTTCAAGATCATGTGTGGGGTAGTTCTTCTCACTTGGCTTCAGCTGACGAGAAATGTATGCCACAATTCTCTTGTCTTGCATAAGCACACCACCAAGACCTTGGAGAGAAGCATCACAGAATACTTCATAGGGCTTGGACTCATCTGGAGGAGTTAGAACTGGAGCAGAGACGAGCTTTTCTTTGAGAGTTTTGAATGCCACTTCACAATCTGGAGACCAGTCGTACTTGACATTCTTCTGCAGCAAGTTGGAGAGAGGCTTGGCAATCTTGGAGAAGTTCTCAACGAACCTTCTGCAATAACTGGCAAGACCAAGAAAGCTTCGGAGTTGCTTGACGTTCTGAGGAGCTTCCCAGTTGACAATTGCTTCAACTTTCTCGGGGTTTACCGCAATACCGTTAGCGGAGATGATATGGCCCAGGTACAAAACCTTATCGAGCACAAGCACAAACTCATCCAGATACACAAGCACAAACTCACCGGTGTAGGGGTTGAAGATGTAGTGCATCATTCTCGAGAAGGTAGGAGGAGCATTGGCGAGACCAAAAGACATGACCGTATACTCGTATGAGCCGTAGCTCGTTCTGAAAGCAGTCTTGTGGATATCCTCCTCGCGAATGCGAATTTGGTGATAGCCCATTCGGAGGTCGAGCTTAGAGAACACTTTAGCTCCTTTGAGCTGCTCGAACAGTTCATTGATGTTGGGGAGCGGATACTTGTTCTTTATTGTCTTCTTGTTCAATGGCCGGTAATCGACGCAGAGGCGCTCCGTGCCATCCTTCTTCTTGAGAAATAAGACACCACAGCCCCAAGGAGACGTACTAGGCCTGATGAGACCCATACGCTTCTGTTCATCAAGCTGCTTCTTCAACTCCTTCAACTCTTCAGGAGAGAGCTTGTACGGACGCCGGCATGCTGGCTCAGTACCCGGCTCGAGTTCAATGACGAATTCCACCTGAAGGTGTGGAGGCATGCCTGGAAGTTCTTCAGGAAAGACGTCTTGGTATTCATTTACCACCGGAATTGGAGAGATGGCATTAATCTCGCCGTTATCATTGAGAGAGAAAAGCCTGATAGTGTTATCCCTGGAGGCAAAGATAATCACATCTTCATCAGGATGAGTCATCTTGACTTCCTTCTGTGCACAATCAATGTGAGCATCATGCTGAGAAAGCCAATCCATCCCGAGGATGAGGTCAATGTCGGAATTACCAAGAACCACCGGTTTAGCCAGAAAGCGATAATCACCCATGCGAATAGAAACATCCGGAGCACATATATTAGAAGTCATACGTCTCCCCGGAGAAATAACTTGCAACCTCTGAGGCAAATTTTTGGTGACAATGTTGTGCTTGGATGCAAATGGAGATGACATGAAGGAACATGAAGCACCCAAATCAAACAACACTTTTGCAGGAAAAGAATTAACTGAGAGGTTACCCAAAATCACATCAGAAGAATTCTCCGCTTGCGCTGCACTCATCAGATTGACCCTTGCTTGCTTGGGAATATGCTTGACAATAGCTGTACTGACAGGTGGAGGAGGTGGAAGTCGCTTCGGGTTTGGGCACTTGTTAGCATAGTGACCTTTCTGAGTGCACTTGTTGCAAGTCACTTCTTAGAGAGGACGGAAATGAGAACCACTTGACTTGGAACCTTGAGACTGAAACTGATTCTTCGACTGGTTTCTCGGGTTGGGTGGGTGGGAGAAACCACGACCACCGGAGTTCTTGTTGCTGTTGGAGTTGTTGTAGGGAGCTCGAATCACTGGAGGAGGAGGAAGCCAAAATTTCTGTTGCTTCGCGACGACTTGAGAAGATGAGGAGGAGTGAACGGCATCTCGAATCCTCTTTTTGGAAGCCTCCATCTTGAGCTGGGCTGCCTCTTGCTTGAGCGCCATGTTATAGAATTTGTCGAACTCATCGGGCTCGAACAAGGTGAGAGCAAGTTGAAGTTCATCCTTGAGACCTCCACGGAACTGATAGATCTTGCTCTTGGCATCTGGTATGTCTTGCTTAGCATAGCGGGCGAGATTTTGGAACTTGACATTATACTGGTAGACAGTCATAGAGCCCTGCTTCAGGTTGCGGAATTACTCACGCATACCCTCGATGACACTTGTTGGAATGTGGTGAGAGCGAAAGTCCTTGCAGAAATCCTCCCAAGAGATCACACGACCTGGCCTGGAGTCTTTGTACTGCTGCCACCAGTCAGCTGCTTGGTCCTTGAGTTGGAAGGCTGCAAACTTCACATAGTCCTCTTCTCTTAAGTTACTGCACTCAAAATGCTTTTTGATATCGGTGATCCAATCTTCAGCATCAAGAGGGTCGACATAGTAACTGAAAGCTTTTGGATTATTGGCCAAGAACTGGTTGAGAGTAGCATGATGCTGTTGGTTGAAGAAATTGCCTTGGTTCCCTGGAGCACCCTGATTAGCTTGATTAGCTTGCATCTGCTCCATCATCTGCATCAACATCTGGGTGTTCTGATATGTAGTCTGCATAATCGCTCTCCAAGCCTCAGACGGAGGAGGAGGGGAAGGAGGACGATCTGGGACCTCTTCACCCTCTGGGTTAGCGTTGGGAACTCGTTTCGGAGCCATCCTGAAAGAGATGACCACGAATCAGCAATTGATTGAAAGAAGGTATAAGCTGAAACAACGGAATGAATTGCAACAAGTCTTCACAATAATTATTCGAACAAGAGGAACGAATGAAATTCTCAGTTAAATGATAACATCAATCTTCACGAGAAGCCACATAGGGGACAAAAGGTAAATAAGAAAAACAACAATGTATAGACGGAAACAAACACAAGATAGGAGTTTCGTTCTAACATCTTTGTGCTGAAAGCTTATGAACGCGTTACGAAAGGGTTTTGCAATCCTCGGATCAGCATAGCCAAGGACCCTTTAAGATGCAACTCCCGATCGGAACATCGGTCATAAAACCACTTCACTCAATGTAGAACCCCGAACTCGCTAACCTGCATTCGTTGGAAGAATGCCTATGATCTACTAGATAAACCCACCTATTAATTTCCGAAAGTTTCCAGTTATGCAATCAGGTGTTGGGGATACAGGGGAAGCACCGCGCAATCAACTCTAAACCTACATCCAGCTGTATCCATCCTTCAACACATAACCAGTCTTTCTCGGAAACCGTCTACCTCGGACCTTCGAAAAGCATCCACTATACCAAGCTATGGCAATACTCCCGAACTACCTCCCCAGTACTGGGTGATGTCGGGGTTATCTTGCCACTAACCGTATAGGAGAGATTTTCGATGTCGGCCGTCTTAAGTATTTAGTACTGCCGCGATATGCTTGTGATGACAATACCCCGAAGCTCAACTCCCCGGGACACTGCCACAACCACTAATGTCAGGAGGCATCGAGAACAATATTCTCGTCACAAGAACATCGAAACAATCCCACAATACTCGCGAGATTCCTAAAAAAAAATTTTGTGCAATTTTGAAAGTAGAAGAGGCAAGAGTAGTCGTCAGGAGTCCTCACCAGAGAGAAAGGGGATGAGAAGCAAAGAAATCCTACTCTCCGATATAAATATAGGACTCAAAATATTTTCAGTGTGTGCCTAGACTCGACCGTCAACGATTCGATCAATCAGTGGGGGCTTCTAGGTCGGAGAAGGCTCTGAATACCAACTTGTAATGCCCAGGATGGGACTATATCTCCTACGTGTCGAGGCACGACTTAGAGACATAACCCCATGCTGGAATGATCGCAAGTTTGGTATCTTTGCACAACTCATGTAAAAGATGGGGATGGAAAACATAAAATAGTTGGCTTACACTCGCCACGTCACACAAATACATTACATGTCCAAATCATCATTCAATAAAACATCACAACCCGTCTAAGGGTAAAATCCAAATGGCAAGATACCAAACATAATTTAAATCCACAGGTCGAATCGAATCCTAGTAGAAGTCCACTACTGATCATCAGGATAACGAACATAGTAACAGCTACGCTCCTCGTCGTACTCCCAGTCTAGCTCGGTGCCATCACTTGGATAGCTCACCATCGGACCTGCATCTGGTGTGGTGAAGTAACTGTGAGCCACAGAGGACTCAGCAATCCCGTTCCCGGGTAACACGACTATCTAAGCCTTGGGTGTGGAACAAGGCTGAAGAAAGGATAAGAATAAGTGGTTGCAGCAGCACTAGCCTAGCTTACGTAATAGAGAGCGAGAAGAGAAGGTGCCTCGGTTGAGAGATGATCACTAAGTGATCCTGAACTAATCAAGTCAAACAAAACCCCACCGTGTTCATCTCCCGAAACCCCTTTCGAAAAATGATAGTCACGGTACACACGCTGGTAGTGTATTGTAACATGGTGTCAAGTTTTCTACAACCGGATATTAACAAGCTCCCATCTGCCACATAACCGCGGGCACGGCTTACGAAAGTTCAAAACCCTGCAGGGGTGTTCCAACTTGGCCCATGACAAGCCCACGATCCGCGGAGTCGCAACTTCAAGGTGGGAAGACCCGAGTATTCTCGGAATCCCGTGCTCAAGATACTCCGAACTAAGGTAAGGCTAATCCAGCAAATCCTCCCGGCATGCCGACACCCTGACAATAGCCGCGCGTATCTAGCCTCAGGCCACGACCGGATGGGCGAAGCTACGGGTTTTTACCAAACCTCGAGTTTCCTCATGGTGGCCCCGCAGGCTCCCCGTTTCGGACCAACACTCATGTGGAGCACTGGCCCGGGGTTGTTGATTAAGAAAGAGGGTTAATTACTCCCTATGCAAGTTTATTAGTTATTAGGCAAATAGTACCAATGTTGGGACTTGCTGGAAAAGACTTAGTACTTAGCGGTTTATCGAGGGGGGCCCATAACCCCAACCGTGTGAGGAACGCATAATCAAGGAACATAACACCGGTTTATACGGTTCCTAGCGGCATGAGTGGAACAAATCACCAAGCAAAAGGCTTAGCCTTCCACCCATTGCCAATATATAGGTGATTTCATTTTAAGCATTTATATAGTGTGATATAACCCAACAAACTTCAACATGAAGCAAGCATCTTGAACTTCACCTGCAACTAGCAATGCTATAAGAGGGGCTGAGCGAAGCGTACTTATAGCCAATCAATGGTTTGCATAGGTAGGGTGGTTAGACATGATCATGGTTACAAGTAGGAGGATGACATGAAAGACATGGGCATCGAGGAAAAACTATAGATCGAGACTACTAGCAATAGGCAAAGATAGTAATGTTATCGGGGTTCGGTCATCTTGCCTGAAGAGTTGTCGTTCGGATCGTAATAGGGGTCCTCGTTCTCAAGCTCGATGGTAACCTCGTGCTCGTACTCGTACTCGGTCTCAGCTTCCGGATCTAATCAACACAAGCACACAAGGCACGAATCAACAAGATGCAATGCGCACACGAAAAATATGCAGGATGCATGACTGATGCACTATGGGAGCACAAGGAGCATGGAAAATTGCACTCAAGTAAAATGCTTCAAAACATGATAACAATAGGATATTATAAATCTACACGAAAAATCAACCAAGTTTCATATAAGACTTGCTGAAAACGGAGCTACGGGCTAAAAGTTATGCCCGAAACAATATACATGCACAAGCTGAAAAATACAGCCACATAGCAATTTCGGAGCACTAGATAAATAAGCTACAACACTCAAACATCATGGCAAAGAGCATGAACATAAACTAGACATATCCTACAGCAAATAAGTCCATTGGTGCATCCCCAAAGGAGCCACGGATCAATAGCAACAAGCTTGGACATATTGAACTTGACAACAAAATCCTGACAACAGTATTTTATTGCAACTTGGTAGCAAAAGTTAAATATGCTACAGCCACTCAAATAAGCATGTGAGAGCATGAATGGATAGCCAACAATATTTACAACAAGGAATCATCAAGATTCACCCCAAAACTAACATGGATTGGCCTAGAACAACAAGCAAACATGGCATCTGGAAATTACAGATTCCAGACTTAGTGAAATTTCACTAAGTATTAAAACAGCAGTTTCATCATGGCATCTTTGAGAGCAAGTTTAAGTCACCTCAAAACTAAACATGGCAAGTGGTAAGCACCACATCAAAGTACATATGATGGTGATTCCAAAACACCTAAGCATGCATCATGGAGATAAACACAACGATAGCAATGAGCTCCTCAAGTTGGCATTTCATAACAAGTTTAACAACATCACAGCCACATGGCATTTTGCAACGGAGATAAACATGGCAAGATTAATTCTATCATGCAAGTCTAAGCAATCATCATGTAGAGCATGACAAGACGAACACGTGGACATGTCATTTGCATCATTCGGATAAACGAGCACCAAGTTATCACTATGCAAAGATGGCATGAAAAACAACACTAACAGCAGTTTTATCAAGATGCACTCTTGCAACAGAATTTTAAACATCTAGATGATCTCAAACATGTATGGCACAATGGAGTGAAATGTAGTACAAGTCTCCACGAACGTCTGGACACCTCATTCACTCAAATCGGAGCAACGCACAAAAAGTTATCCATGTTTGAAACTAGCATCAGACAACAAATAAACTGGGGACTCAGGATTTTTGAAGCAACCTCGATCTGAAAGTCAAACGGGCTTCGGAGGCGGATCTGGCCCGGGGTGGAGCGGATCTGGCGCGCGGGCCGATGGGAAGCGGATCCGGCGGACTGGGCCCGTGGCTGGGCGCTAGAGGAGCCGCAGCGGGGCGGCTGCACGGGCCGGCCCAGCGGCGGTGGAGGCGGCCTGGAGGAGAACGCGATCGGGCGCCTCCCCGAGTCCTCGAGCGGCGCGGCGCAGGGATCGCCTGGGCGCTCGCTGAGGCTGACGAGGCGGAGGCCTGGGCGGTGGATCCGGCCCAGGGGAGTGGGCCGCGGTCGAAACGGGCCGACTGCGGCCTGGAAGCGGCTGCGGCCTGGGTTGCTCGCTGCCCTAGGGTTCGGCGCGGCCTGGCGAGTTGGCGGCTGGGCCGCTGAAAGTGCAACTAATCCCCGGGTGGTTTTGGTAATTAATAACAACATATATATCATTGAACTAATAGTTACTTGAGAATCATTTCAGTGAGTTCAGTGATATGGGTATGGCAAGAACTGAAGAAGTGGACCCCCCAAAATGCTAAGGCAAGCATTGGCAAAAGCTCAAGACTCCATTTTTGGTTTAGTGATCCAAGATCACATTGAGTCCATAGGAAAAGCCAATACTATTAAAAGAGGATGAGGTTATGATGATGATCTGGTTGCTCAAGTGCTTACTGATACATCTCCTAAACTATCAGCAACTTTCACTGCCATAGACACTCATAAGTAGTCTCGGTCCCACCGATATTCCAAACTCAGTCACACCGAGATGAACCACCTCAGCCATAAGCCAAACCCTAGTAAACTCGGATTTTCCGATTCTGAACTCGGTCTCACCGAAACATGAGTTGCCAAGTTTCTGTAACCTTCTGTCATCAAATCGGTGTCACCGAGATGATGAAGTCGGTCCCACCGAAACTGGCATGCTCTTGTCATTGCACGAATCGGACTAACCGAGATTGTATATTCGATCCCACCGAAAATCCCAACGTTCACATTATTTGAACTATCGGTCTCACCGAGTTGTCCACTTCGGTCCCACCAAGATTGCTCAAATGTGTGTAACGGTTGGATTTTGTGTGGAGGCTATTTATACCCCTCCACCCCCTCTTCATTCGTGGAGAGAGCCATCAGAAAGAACTACCACTCCTACCTTACATTTCTAAGAAGAGAACTACCTACCCTTGTGTTGAGATCAAGTTGCTCCACTCCCACCATATGAAACTTGATCTCTAGCCTTCCCAAGTTGCTTTCCACTCAATCCTTTCTTCCACCACAGCCAAATCAGTGAGGAGAGTTGAGTGTTGGGGAGATTATCATTTGAAGCACAAGAGCAAGGAGTTCATTGTCATCTACAACATCTATTACCTTTTGGAGGATGGTGCCTCCTAGATTGGTTAGGTGTCGCTTGGGAGCCTCCGTCGTCGAGATGTGGAGTTGAACCAAGAAGTTTGTAAGGGCAAGGAGATCGCCTACTTCGTGAAGATCTACCCCGAGTAAGGCTAGCCCTCCATGGGCGTAGGCCATGATGGAATAGACAAGGTTGCTTCTTCGTGGACCCTTCGTGGGTGGAGCCCTCCGTGGACTCACGCAGCCGTTACCCTCCGTGGGTTGAAGTCTCCATCAACGTGGATGTACGATAGCGCCACCTATCGGAACCACGGGAAAATCACCGCATCTCCAAAATTGTGTTTGCTCTTCTCCACCTCTCTTTACTACATGTGCAATTTACTTTCCGCTGCCTATACTCTAGAATTGCATGTGTAGGGTGATGCTTGACTTGATCATAATTGTGAATCTGCCAAAAAACTGTTCTTTGTCAAAAGGCAGAATTTTTATATTGACAAGTAGTCTAATCACCCCCCTCTAGACATACTTTCGATCCTACAAGTGGTATCAGAGCTTTGGTCTCCATTGTATTGGTTTCCATTGCATTGGACTCCATAAGCTTGGTTTCACAACCTAGGAGAGTATGGCGTCTAGTGAGGGTAATTTTCGTAGAGGTCCTTACTTTGATGGTACAAATTTTGCTAGTTGGAAGCATAAAATGAAAATGCATATTCTTGGTCATAACCCAGCCGCATGGGGCATTATTTGTGTTGGTATGCAAGGTGAATTCTTCGAGGAAGGAAAAGTTCCGGATCGCGAAGCTACACCGGAAGAATTGCGGATGTTGCAAAACAATGCTCAAGCTTGTGACATTCTCTTCAATGCCTTGTGTCCCAAGGAGTTTAACAAAATCAGCCGTCTTGAGAATGCAAAAGAGATTTGGGATACTTTGGTTGAAATGCACGAAGGTACCGAGTCCGTGAAGGAATCAAAGCTAGATATTCTTCAAGGTCAACTTGACAAGTTCAAGATGAAGGATGGTGAAGGAGTCGCTGAAATGTACTCTAGGCTTGCTCTCATCACAAATGAGATTGCCGGCTTAGGAAGCGAAGAAATGACTGACCGATTCATCATCAAGAAGATTCTCAGAGCTTTGGATGGAAAGTATGACACCGTGTGCACTTTGATCCAAATGATGCCAAACTACAAGACTCTCAAGCCAACCGAAGTCATTGGAAGAATTGTTGCTCATGAGATGACACTTAAGGATAAGGAAGAGCTTCACAACAAGTCAAGTGGTGCTTACAAAGCTACAAGTGATGCTCCCACTACCTCAAGTGACAAGTTGGTTTCCAATGAAGAGATAAGCCTAATGGTCAAGAACTTCAACAAATTCTAAAAGAATAGAGGCAAAGAGAGAAGCTCAAAGTCTAGATCATATGATGAAAAGAGATCTTCTAGTCGTGATCGAAACTGCTACAATTGTGGAAGACGCGGACACTACTCAAATGAGTGTACGGCTCCCCACAAGAGAAGAGAAGAATCTCCAAGAAGAAGAAGCTCAAGAGATGAGTCACCTCGGAAAGAGAGAAGGAGAAGAGATGACCGTTATGAACGAAGACCCTCTCGGAGAAGCAAGGATTCGGAGAGGAAAGACAAGTCATCAAGGAGCTACACAAGAAGAAAACATCAAGCTCATGTAGGTGAATGGGTCTCCGGCTCCGACTCCGACAATCAATCCGAAGGAAGCTATCACTCCGACTCCGACTACAGTCAAGATGAAGGTGTTGCCGGTCTTGCTCTTGTATCCTCCAACTCCAACTCCTACGACTTATTTGATTCACCAAATGAGGGAATTGGAAGATGTTTCATGGCTAAGGGCCCCAAGGTATCACACCCTGAATTCATTGACTTCAATAGTGATGAGGATGACTTGCTTGGTGAAGATGAGCTCTTGCATGATAAATCCAGTGAGCCTAGTAACGATGAACATGCTAGTAGTCTTTATAGTCGAGAAGAGTCGAATGACAATGCTATGAAGGAGATTGAGCGTCTAACTAAAGAACTAAACACTCTTAAGTTAGCTCATGAAACAACTCAAGAAGATCATAGAGAGCTCCTAAGATCTCATGAGAAGCTACGCTTCGAGAAGCTCACTCTAGAGCAAGAACATGAGTTTCTAAAAGCAATCAATGACGATCTTCGAAAGAAGAGTTCTTCATATCTTGCCAAACGACTTCTCTTGTCTAATTTCTTGCCACCCATTAAGACTAAGCATGACAAGCATAAGAAAAATTCTTCCTCTAGCAGTAACAATAACCATGCTAAATCCAATGTTGTTGCTTCTAGTAGTTCTCTTGATTCCACTAACAATGTTTCAAGCCAAGTTACACTTGAGCAAGAGAATAGTTTATTCAAAGGGATCATAGAGAAAGGTGTCTACAAGAGCCTTGCCGGAAGCAAGAACTTTGAGGAAATTGTTCGCAAGCAAGGAAGGCACCGGAAGAATCAAGGAATTGGTTTTGAGCGAAAGTTCAACGCCGAATGTGTTGAGTGGGAAGAAGGTCAATATCCTACTCCACAGTTTGTTCCTCAAAAGGAGAAGTATGATCCTACTTCTTCCAATGTGGAACAAGCTCAAGATGACCTTCCACCACAAGACCACAAGCTAAAAGGCAAGGACAAGCTTCAAGAGGAGATTGATTCATTTGTTGAAGCACCTCAAGCCATGGTCAAGTGGGTTCCCAAGGAAACGTCAAGTTCTACTTCGTCAAGCTCAACTACAACCCCAAGGATTCCCATCAAGATGATGTGGATCCCGAAGAAGAAGAACTAGAAAGTTCTTGAGGGTGACTCCGCCAACATACTTCACTCACATTCATTTTGGCAAAGTCTTGTGCAATCAACTTCCACATCGTGCACTAGTTCATGGAGTCACAAACCCTCTTGTTGGTAAGTCAAGGGACAAGGTAATCATTGCTTTCATGGACATCATCTATTGTGAACTTCAATCTATGTCCATGGATATCCTTGTTTGTTCCTTGTGGGACTAACCCATGTAGGTATTGAAAGTGCCCGAATCCAAAGGATAGCTCCCAACTCTTGATGATCTCCATCAACATTGAGCATCCACATCTTCAACATCTACATGAAGTCTTCTACGACAACCCAAGGTTAGTTTGACCCTTTAAAAGGGGTTCTCACATCTAGGGGGAGCTTTGCTCTAAAAAATTGAGCTAAAGCATCTTCAAATAATGTGAACACATCAATGCTTTATGTAAAAGTGGTAACCCCACTTGTGCTTAAACGATGAGTATGACCTATGATCAAATGTTCTCATTTGGCTCCTAAGTCAATATACTCATATAAAGATGACCTAGTCATCGACAAATTGTGTGTTAGTTGCTAGAGTTTTGGTTGTGCATGTTTGACACATATTTCATTTGCTATCTTGTTGTGTGAGCATGTTGGATGCATGATTTTATCCATTCGAGGACATCCATTTGTTGTTTTGGTCGTTTTGATTTTTCTGACCAAATGGATGGACAAGAATGCCTAAGTACCTCCCCTAGCTATCTATGCTTTCTTGTCTCAAATTCTATTCATGCTTACATCACAAATTTTGAACAAGTCATTTTCGGTCCCTCCGGGTGAGGATCACTCGGAGCCACCGATCCGTCAAGGGCTAATTTCCAAAACCTTCTAATTGATTTCGGTCAGACCAAGTCACTCAAACTCGGTCGAACCGAAAGCATTTAGACTGATCTAGGTTTCCATCTCGGTGCCACCGAGTTTTACAACTCGGTCCCACCGACAGCGAAGGGGTATATATTCCGAGGGCCGCGCGTGTTGATTCCTCCTTCAAACGTTTCGCCCCCACACCCCTTGCTGCCGTCGCCTTGGTCTCCGGATCGTCGCCGCCGTCGCCTGTGCGCCCTCGCCACAGGTCTCCGTCGCCGTCAACGGCCATCTCCTCCGCGCCGTTGCTGCCGTAGAAAAACTCCACCAAGTTAGGGTGAGTTTTGATCCCACTCGTGCTCCCATCTTCGATTCAATGCACGTTTGGATTGCCTAGTATCTTGCCACGATTGAAATCCTCCTGTACACCAGATTGGTTCGTTTGAACTAGATTCGAGTAAAAGTTTTAGGGTTAGGTTTCCACGGAACACATCTCGGTGAGACCGATTTTATATTTTCGGTATGACCGATTTGGCCTATGGCCATTGCACTGCACCCTTCGGTCCAACCGAGTTGTGCAAAATCGGTGTGACCGAAATGAAGATTCTGTGAAACCCTAGTGTTTTCGGCAGGACCGAAACCCACTTCGGTCAAACCGAAAGTGGTGTGCCAAGCTCCTGTTTAACACTTCGGATTCACCGAACCTTAAACTCGGTCTGACCGAAATGTCTTCTGTGAAAACTTAATACTAGAATTTGAACTCATTTTTTGCAAAAACTTCTGCATTTTGTGATGACTCTTCTTCTCTGCCTACACCTTATCTATTCACAGGTTGTCAGCCATGTCAGATGTCAGTGATAGTGAGAACAGGTCAGAGACACCCATTGCAGACATTCCAGAGGCAGGCACTAGTCCTGATCCTAGTAGCTCATCTGATGATGGTGAGAGGAGTACACCAAGTGGCATGCCTCCTGCAGCCACCGGAGCTAGAAAGAAGAGGAATTCAGATGATGAGGATTCAGATTTTGTTTTTGAGGAAGTGACCTCAAAGCCTAAAAGGAAGGTTGTCGCCAAAGAGCAACATGATCAACAATCTAAGAAGGGCACCAGCAAAGTCAAGCAGTCAACTGTTGCTAAGAAGCTGAATTTGGGAGAGACAGCTGCAAGCAAAGTGAAGAAGACCACCAAGAGAAAGAGGATAGTGCATGTGTCACGAGCTAGAGCAGATATGTATATTGATCCTCATGCAGATGCAGCAGTAGAGGATGAGGATGAGGAAGCACCCCCGCCTCCTCCTCAGAAGCCGAAGCTCATGGGTGATGCCATTAAGGCTGGAGCCACATCAAAGCCCAAGAAATCTGCTCCAGCTAAGGCAGCTCCAGCAAAGCCTGCTGCCAAGCCCAAGAGGACCATCAGAAACATTTCAGCGTCTGAAAAGAACAAGGATGATGTGCCACCAGCTGAGTCTGATGATGAAGGACCAGTTTTGCTGAAACTTCGTCCAAAACTGCCACTCCATAATGATGCTCATCCTCAAGCTGAGGATATGAAGGCAAGGAAAGATAGAGGTCTCAGGCTATGGAGACAAACTGACCCATATGCCGTGAGGAGAAGAATTGCTGTAGATCCCAGATTTCACACCAGAGAGCAGCAGGACTTCTATGAGACCGTGCTGATGGACAAGAAGCCCATAGTCGCAGACACCAGATATGTTGACTGGAAGTACATTGACAGCGAAGAGCACAGAGATTTCTTTCCACATGTGCATGAAAGTTTCACTGCATGTGGAGTTGCATATTTTGTAGGTCAGAAATTGACCAGTTGGAACGATGAGATGATAATGCAATTTTATGCCACATCTCACTTCTACCCTGATGGAAAGATTATGTGGATGACTGAAGGTCAAAGGTTTTCTTCTTCTGTTGAAGAATGGGCAGAAATTCTGAATTCTCCAGTGCAACGAGAAGATGATATTGATGTATATGGGATTCCAAAGAAGAATCATGAATCCATGAAAAACATGTACAAAGAGGTTCCAGCAGAGGATTTGGAAATCTGGAAGCTCGGCTCATTCTACCATCTCCAGGCAGGCTTACCTACCACTAATACCATTTTGAGGCATACCTTGATGCCCAAATCTGGAGATGATCGCATGATCAGAGGATACTCTATCAACATGCTGCACATACTTGATGAGAGAGCACCTTTCAAGGTGATGGACTTGATGGTAGAGACCATTAAGAGGACTGCAGCTGACCAGAAAAGGTCATGTGGATTTGCCCCGCAGATTCAGATGCTTATCAATGCCAAGTTTGGCACGGGCACATTCTTGTTGGATAGAGAACATTTACCATTGCAGCCAGAGCATGAAGACAATGTTGTTGTGATGGATGAGGAGGATCCGACATGTGTTGAAGGTCAAGCCAAGATCGCAGCTGCTAAGAAAGCCAAAGCTGACAAGGAAGCAGCAGCAGCAGCAGCAGCTAAACCAAAGAGTTTCGGAGAGCAAATTCTTGAAGCTACTCAAAGGATTGAACAACGCCTGGCCAGCATTGAACAGTCTCAGGAGAGCTTAGAGAGGATTGTTGACGAGAAGATCCACGCTCTGGACGTGAAGCTGACTGAAGTACAAGTGAACGTCAACAAGCTCGAGGCAGACATTGAGGAAGCAAAGCAGGACAAGGAAGAGCTCATGCGTGAGTTGCAGGATGACTTAGTCCAGGATTCTCATCGACAGACTGCTCCGATTCCCAAAGGATCCCGATCAGCTACTATTCCAGTGACTGACACCAGGACTACAGCTTCAGCACCTCCCACAGTTCCAGCAGTTGCTCCTACTCCAGCTCCAGCTCCAGTGTCCACTCCTCCAGCACAGACATCAGCTGAAGTCTTCGCCGATGCTGTCATATCCACTCCGACATCAACCCAGATGGGAGCCGCCAGCAGAGTCCACAGTGACGCTTAGCTCTATGCTTTTTCGAACTTTTTGGTAACTTGTTGCCAAAGGGGGAGAAATTGTATAGATCATAGGGCTTCGAGAGAGAGAGTGCTGTTGTCTTTGCGCTTTTGCTCTTTCGTTCTTTTGCGGTTTCTTTGAGATACTTTTGGTTTTCGAGACATTCAGTGTGTTTGATACTCCGTTTGATTCTACCTTAATGAGTGCTTGGTTGTACTATGCTTTAATGTGTGCTTAATGCTTATCATATGCCATTCCTATCTCGTATGACCATTTACTCATGTCTTGGTGATTGGGTGCATGCTGTTCATTCTTATCATTTTGTGCGCTCCACCAAGATGTATGTGACATGGAAGAGTGACCCATGATCCTAATCGATTGTGCATTTGCATTCAAACGCAAATCTTAAATAATGCACAAATTTAGGGAGAGCTCTTGCTTATCACATACTTCTCAAAGCGACGATATTATTCATTGATTATATCCTTTGTCGAAGCTTTGATCTATATGTTGTCATCAATTACCAAAAAGGGGGAGATTGAAAGTGCAACTAATCCCCAGGTGGTTTTGGTAATTAATAACAACATATATATCATTGAACTAATAGTTACTTGAGAATCATTTCAGAGAGTTCAGTGATATGGGTATGGCAAGGACTGAAGAAGTGGACCCCCCAAAATGCTAAGGCAAGCATTGGCAAAAGCTCAAGACTCCATTTTTGGTTTAGTGATCCAAGATCACATTGAGTCCATACGAAAAGCCAATACTATTAAAAGGGGATGAGGTTATGATGATGATCTGGTTGCTCAAGTGCTTAGTGATACATCTCCTAAACTATCAGCAACTTTCACTGCCATAGACACTCATAAGTAGTCTCGGTCCCACCGATATTCCAAACTCAGTCACACCGAGATGAACCACCTCAGCCATAAGCCAAACCCTAGTAAACTCGGATTTTCCGATTCTGAACTCGGTCTCACCGAAACATGAGTTGCCAAGTTTCTGTAACCTTTTGTCATCAAATCGGTGTCACCGAGATGATGAAGTCGGTCCCACCGAAACTGGCATGCTCTTGTCATTGCACGAATCGGACTAACCGAGATTGTATATTCGGTCCCACCGAAAATCCCAACATTCACATTATTTGAACTATCGGTCTCACCGAGTTGTCCACTTCGGTCCCACTGAGATTGCTCAAATGTGTGTAACGGTTGGATTTTGTGTGGAGACTATTTATACCCCTCCACCCCCTCTTCATTCGTGGAGAGAGCCATCAGAAAGAACTACCACTCCTACCTTACATTTCTGAGAAGAGAACTACCTACCCTTGTGTTGAGATCAAGTTGCTCCACTCCCACCATATGAAGCTTGATCTCTAGCCTTCCCAAGTTGCTTTCCACTCAATCCTTTCTTCCACCACAGCCAAATCAGTGAGGAGAGTTGAGTGTTGGGGAGATTATCATTTGAAGCACAAGAGCAAGGAGTTCATCATCATCTACAACATCTATTACCTTTTGGAGGGTGCCTCCTAGATTGGTTAGGTGTCGCTTGGGAGCCTCCGTCGTCGAGATGTGGAGTTGAACCAAGAAGTTTGTAAGGGCAAGGAGATCGCCTACTTCGTGAAGATCTACCCCGAGTAAGGCTAGCCCTCCGTGGGCGTAGGCCATGATGGAATAGACAAGGTTGCTTCTTCGTGGACCCTTCGTGGGTGGAGCCCTCCATGGACTCACGCAACCGTTACCCTCCGTGGGTTGAAGTCTCCATCAACGTGGATGTACGATAGCGCCACCTATCGGAACCACGGGAAAAATCACCGCGTCTCCAAAATTGCGTTTGCTCTTCTCCACCTCTCTTTACTACATGTGCAATTTACTTTCCGCTGGCTATACTCTAGAATTGCATGTGTAGGGTGATGCTTGACTTGATCATAATTGTGAATCTGCCAAAAAACTGTTCTTTGTCAAAAGGCAGAATTTTTATATTGACAAGTAGTCTAATCACCCCCCCTCTAGACATACTTTCGATCCTACAGCCGCCCGATCGGATCTGGCGGTGGCCTCGAGCGCCTAAGGCGCGGCTGCAGAAGGGATCGGTCGGCGGCGCGTTGACTTGCGCCTAGAGCGGTCGACGAAGGAAGGAGGAACGACGACAGGAGGGACCGGCGGCCTGGAGGCCCGGCCGGCCGGCGGGGAGGCGTGGTGGTGGCGGCGGTGAGGTGGCGCGGGAGTGGTGGTGAAGAAGGTGCGGTGGCGGCGGGGTGAGGTGCTCCGGCGAGGCGGCGGGGTATTCCAGCGAGCTACTCCGGCGGTGCTCCGGCGAGCTCCGGTCGGGGTGGGAGGAGGAGGCTGGAGGAAGAAGAAGATGGGGGCTAGGGGAGCTAGGGTTTCCTATATTTGGGGAAAAAATTGAGGAAGGTGGGCAAATATATAGGCACAAGGAGCTAGGGTTGTCCAAATGAGGTGTGGTTTTCGGCCACGCGATTAGAATTGGATGGCCTAGATGAAGGGAGGGGTTTGGGTTGGTTTGGTGGGCTGTTGGAGGGGTGTCTTGGGCCTCAAAGTGGAGGTACTTTTAGCCCACGAGAATAACTGTTGGGGTAGCAAACGAACTCCAAACGCGACGAGATTTGACAGGCGGGTTACACACACCAAAACAACAACACACGACAAGTCTCGCGCCAAACCGGTAACGTTACACGGCCAAACAACAAAGTAGGCCTACGGGACGCCACAGACACGTGAGGGGGCTCCGGAACGCGAAACGGACTACGGGAAGGAACGCGTGGAACCGGATGCAAACGACAACACAAATGCAATTCGATGCACATGACTACATGATATGAATGAATGCCACACACGCAACACGACAAAATGGCGAAAACCCAAAAGACGAAGAACCCGAAATGGAATTGATGAAGCCGGAGATATATTATATGCCCAAAACTGAAAGTATTACATCCGGGGCATTACAGTTGCCAACGCTCGTGTGGCAGTTTCATGGATAGGAGAGGGGCGTGGTGTGGATGTTTTGTAAAATGACATGGCACTTATTTTTTTACTATAGTTTTCTTCCAATAACTAGCACCATTGGATGAAGATCTTCTGGTTATTAGGGCGTTCGCCAGGAATAGCCTCGTGGCGAGCCATTTATTAGTCTTTTTTTCACACGCATTACATTGACACATATCATCTCTCTCGCTCAACCACGCACACACACCTACGCTCATGAGTCTCTCTGGACTTATCGGACACACCATCTCTATATCTCTAGGTCGATGCCATCCACATACATTTGCCCTCTACGTTTATTACGTTGTACACAAAGAGAAGAGGTGCACGCACACACTCGTCCTCGCTCACACAACATCTATAGCTATGAATTGTGGTGTTCTCAAACATCCGATTGGCTCTATCAAAGGTTCACGTTGCTACTTGGCCTTGGAGGCTCAGCTGAAAAAAAGATGGAGACGCGCGGTTTTGGTTAATGTGCGTGCCGCACACGGCACCAACACGACACAAGCTTGGTGCCTTGGTCTGCCTTGTGCGCAGTCGGGTGAGTACTACTAGTAGTACTACTTTAATGTGTCGCGTTAAATCGCAGAAGTATGCAATACTTCCTTAACAAACAAGCATATAACTAGCTTATATTTAGGTTACTTCTCACCCAAAGAATCTTATATCCAACGGACACAAAATGTCCCTTCGATTGTTGGAATTTACTTCAACTACTGATATGATGTTGAAGTAATTATTGTATCACCATCAAAATCCTCCATCTCTTAAGATAAAGTAAACCATACTAAACCCTACTTCAACTGCTCATCTGATGCTGGAGTATATTATCATATTACTAAGATAAATAGAAGGCATCGTGGAATCATTTAGGTGGTGAGCTTGTCAATCTGAATGTGGAGGGACACCGTCCTCGAATACCCAACCACGGCAGCAGCTTGGGCGGCACTGTGAAGAAGATCAGCTCCTCCACGGCGATGGCACCGGACTCCTTGCTGCTTGTCACCTCTATTTCAACCTTGATGGCGCCGGTCCTGCCTTTAGGCAACCCCAAAGGCCCGTTCGCCCACACCTTGGCCGCGTAGTGCGGCGGTGGGGACGCCCCCGCTCTAATGCAGACGACCGACACGGCAATAGGCGTGCCGACACTACTAGGGAAAACCCTGGTAGTAGCGCTTGAAATATGCATATCAGTAGTGCTGCGTCTAGCGCTACTGCTAGCGCGCTACAGCTAATTTGTAGCAGTAGCGCTGATATGGGCAGCGCTACTGGTAAGTACTGTTTATAGTAGCGCTTTCTAAACCAGTGCTACTGCTAACTATCTGTAGCGCTTGAACAAACGAAGCGCTGCTGTTAACCCAACACTGCTATTAGATGCTTTCCAGCGCTACTGCTAGTATACCTGCTTTCATAGATTTACACCCCCTCTACGTATTTGTGATGTATTTATACATGTTGTATATAGTAGTTTCATCAGATCATATTAAACATGCACTATTCTCATCATATGATAGACATACAGTACTCCCGTCATACCATCATCATCATTCAACACAAATATCATCACATCTCAAAAATAGCGATACACAAGTGTGATCATGTCATGTCTCGAATAAGTGCAAATGCATGATCATGGAACTCACAAAAGTTTCATCATCTCTATCTAAACCATGATGTAGAGGAGAAGAGCGATCAGCATGAGCAAGAGCGCAACTATGTAGTACTTGAGGCACCGGCGGTCCCGCCCCCGCTCATGCCGGAGTGTCCACCTCAAGTAACTACTCTCCGCTTCGGCTCTGCCGTCGAACCCTCTGTGTCTAGCACCCGGGTACTTGTCCACCTGTGCCTGAGTGTCTGGCTAGTTGTCGTAGACTCCTGGAACCCTCCCAACAAACACGACGTAGCAGTCCTTCGCCATCTCTGATCTATGTACCTGCATCGACAATTGATCAAGTGAACTATAATATGCAACATAATGTACTTAAGAAAACAAAGAGGCGTAATTAGAAAAATACAAGCAACTTATAGTAAACATAAGTGACAAAGTTCCTCATACCCAAACTAATTAACTAGAGCGATCAGTCCTCCATGTCGACGGTCCAATCTTCATAGTCAGGGAGGAAGCACCCGAGCTTCGTGAAAGGCTTAAGGTCCAGACGTTGAGCGAGTAGCAGTGCTCGGACATCATCCCGCATCATTGTTTGCCTATGGTAGAACATCCATGTTGGTTCGAGGACTTGCTTCATCATCACATGGGCAAGTTCACATTGGACGTGATAAAACTCAGCTCAGATTCGATGATCCGGTGTCTTTCCTATGCTTGTGGCCTAGCTGACAATCTCGACATCTTCGGTAGTAGGTGACATATGAAGGCATTGCGTATCCATTCTGTACTCGAGCAAGTGATGCATGAGGTAGAATCCATCAGCCTGACTGGTGTGTCGTTGCTGGATGCAGCAGAAGTCGGTCTTATGGCGGAAAACCAGTCCGTTCTTCCTGTGCCTTTTCACCTTGATATATCCACCAGACAGGCTGAAGGTAAATAGGGCACTATCGAGAACACTCTTTACGTTCATGTAATCCTTTTTCTTGATGTTCTTCGATGAGTCCAAGTACATAGCATGGGAGTATTCCAGGTACAGAATGATGAGCACAACGCCGTCCCTGCTGTGCAAATTAAGTACACCTCAAATTAGCCTCCATGCTTGCAAAGGAATGATTGACACTTACAAAAGGATATGCGTGGATGACTTATGTGTGATGATAAGGTAGGAGAATCGCTTCCTTGTCCTTATTAGCGATCATGAATTTGCCGAGGTACTTGCTCGCATAGTCACGGTGCTCTTTGCAAACTGCCAAGAAGCTCTCGTGCATACCGCGACGCAGATATATTGTATGTTCTCGATCCTGATGAAGTAGTTGAGATACATCGCATACATGCGGATGAACTGTAAATCCTGCTTGGTCATGTGGAACATGTCGAAGATGTAGTCAAATCGCAGGATGAACTCATTCGTGGGCCAGGTGTCGACGTACAACTACCCACCCGGCACCTGAGCCGCGTAAAGCATGTATCCTGGTTTTTCGTGATCAGAAGGCTTTTCTCTCTGGCCAGCACATCTTCATGGAGTCTTCTTAGATCATTGTTCAGTATGTGATTTAGCGCTTTGGCAGGTAGGATCGGCACGCCGACGACATGTAAACAATTCTTACCTTCGACAGGTATTCTGTCTACCACCCGGGGCTTCAGAGGCGGCTGGCTGCTTGAAGCATCTCTGGCGCCTTTAGGGTCTGTCTTGTTCGATCTCCTCCTTTGCTTCTTGGTGGGTGGCGGTAGTGAGCCCACCATACCTTCCCTAACCACCACCCCAAGTGCCGTCGGGCTAATCATTGGACGGGCCTCGGGGGGTTGCTGGGTAGAGGCGGCATCTGGAGGCGTCTCCTGTGAGGATTGCTTGAAGAGAGACTTTTTGCATTCCGTCTTAGGATGTTCCGGCTCCAGCAAATCATGTAGCATCAAGTCATCATATCCACGCTCATAGACTGAGTCTTCGTCATCCTGAGCCATCAACCTTCCATCATCATAGGCGGTATTGAAATACTTGTCTGGGTCATCATCATCCTCCTCCATCTCATCATGAACATTTGCTTCTTCGACAGTGGGGGAGACATGATCTGGCACTAATGGAGGCTCTCCCTCGCGTCGTCCGCTATCATCCGCCATGACAGGTGCAGGTAAATTGGTAGGTGGGGTGGTCTTCATACCTTCTTGAGAAGGTGGCGTTGGCGTGATACTGGGCGCCTCGAGACAAAGAAGAGACTTTGGCCAAGGCAAGAACCAGCTCTTGCATGCGCCAATCCTCGGGAGGGGGGGGGGGTCTCGTCATGATCGGCTGGTACTGGAGGAGGCAAATCCTCGAAGCCCGCTATGACACTGGCCATGTTAACCTTGAAGATGCCATCGGGCATCTCTCGGTTGTGGAACATGCGGTCCTTCCGCTTCACGATCGTTGCCTTTCCCACGGCCACCTTCTGGTCCTTGATGTCGTACAGAGGGTGCACGGGGTATCGTCAGCCTGCGAAGAAGACATGGCTGCAATGTCAAACATCCGAAAGGCAACTGAAACGGAAGACTATAGGCATGTTGGTGAAAAGGGTATGAAGCGTAATTACCGTGAGGGCGTCGAGCTCAGCCAACGGTGAAGGCCCGCCGAGCATGCAAGATACGGAGGTCAGGCTGCTATGAACAAGAGCGGAACCTTTTGCGGTTGCTTGAGCAGGTGCTGGTGCTTTGGTGTTCACAGAATTGCCCCCTACAAAGCTGGGAAGGGGAAGTCCTCCGGTCGTGCATTTGGATTGTTCTACGTGAAATCTAAAAGTGTCGGAATCAAGCTAATCACCCGTCAGTGACCGCTGCATTGACGGCCCCGCGCAACTCTTCTTTGGTCTCAGCTTTGGTCTTATTGACCGCAATCGCGATCTTCTCATTGATGGTCTGCTGAGAGACAATCAACCGTCTCTTCTTTCTTTCCTCTGTCTCCTCGCGGTAGCACGTCTTCCACGAGGCGCCATCTCCGACGCCGTGCACACGTCCATAGGACGGCGTCATGTCCACCAGGACCTTTTTAAGTATGTTCAGGGCCCGGTTGAATGGAGTGTCCCACTTGGGCCTCGCCGACGACTGTGACGACTCATCGCTTTCGGCTACCTTTTGGTGCTGCACTTTCTGCAAAAGGAATATTGATGGCTTACTAATGTGACAAAACTTGTAGTCGAAATGATTGGAAGCTAATATGATAATGTGTTAATATAACAATTACCAGAAGTCTCATGAACTCCCTCGTGTTCGGGTTCATGTAAAAGATCTTTTTGACTTTGTCCCACTTGTACCGGGCCCTGATCCAGTCATGCTCCAGTGGGTCGGTGAACTCCGCCAAGGGGTCTGGGATTCCGTGACTTTCACGTTCGGCGTCCTCCTTGGCCCATACGTGCCTCTTCCCCTCGTAACCACGGCTTCCGAGGCGGTTGGGGAGGCATGTTCCTGGCCCGGAGCTCCTTCATTTTCTCCGTCCTTGCCTTGACTTCTTCTTTACCGCAATTCTCCTTGAATTTTTCAAAGTCCGCATCCGTTATTGACGGATTATCAGCATGAATCTTGGACCACGGTTCATTCTTCGCAATCTCTTTTTGCACCCGAACTTTCCAGGCGGACAAGTGGTTGGTGAACGTCACCATCGCCTTGTCGTTTATCTTTGTCATGGCGACGCCGTCCCACGTGTCTTTAAATTTTCTTTCATCCCGGCCGGGGAATATGAACCTATTGTGCAACTTCTTTAGGAGCATGTGCTCCATATGTGGTATCTTCTTCATCAGAACGTCATTGATGTTGGCGGTTTCCCTCAGGATGCATCCTAGTTGATTTCCCCAGCACGAGCGCGCTTCCTCCAGCGCCGTTGGCTCTAACTTCTTGGGGTGCATCTTCGTGACCACAATTTGTTCGATGCCGAGGTCGTTTGATTTTCATGACCTCTTCTTCTTTAGTGCTATACCGACTACAGCAGCATCATTGCCGGTCTCGGGGTGGTGTCTGTGCTGGTGTCGGCGTCGGTGTCAGGGTTGGTGCCACTGCCGCCACCATGCAACCCCATCTGGTGTTCGTCCAGGTAATCGAAATAGTGATTTGCTGCCTCGATGGGGTCTACTACGAGGTGAGCAGAACCCCCTACTTCGGCGTCGGTAGACATGTTTCCTATTCAACAATTGTAAATAAAAAGATATAATGAAGAGAAAAAGGGGCCTATATATATTTGGTCGGAATGTTGATTCATTCCCCTTTCGGCGAATCCCGGCTACTCCATATGCCCTAGTTTCTAGCAATTTTTGGCATGACCTTTGCTAAAAAGTGGACACATGGAGCGCCTGGAATTTGCCGGAACGGAAATCAATCAACATTCCGGCAAAACATAGGCCACTCGGATATTTTTTGACAATTGGCACAAGTTCATATAACAGATTTGATGCTATCTCAATAGAACATGGCAACATCATAACATAGATTTCCAGGACTTAGCAAATTAACCAAGTGTTAAAAACAACAACATTGTATAGGCTATACGCTCCTAAAATATCATCTAGGACATATGCACCTACAAAAAAATTAATTAGCTATTGCATTAGCTACTGCCCTAAACAAATTTGCCCTAGCTAAATTTGCTCATTTGCTAAAAAAATTGACCCTAGCTATATTTGCCACTGCCCTAATTAGCTACTGTTTTTATATATTTTTGCTACTGTTTTTTATAGCTAATTTATATACCTACAAAAACTAATTAGCTACAATTTTTTTTATAAATTTTAGCTACTGTTTTTTATACCTACAAAACAAATTTTCAACTATTTTTTGTTTATAGGTATTTTATATACCCTGAACTAAATTGACCCAAAAAAATTCCCTAAACAAAATTGCTAAATTGCACTAAACTAAATTTCCTAAATTTCCTAAACTAAATTGACCTAAACAAAATCGCCCTAAACTAAAT
>LR738709.1:248692151-248967085 GCA_902687465.1 Secale cereale | reverse complement strand
AGAGAGAGAGAGAGAGAGGCTTACGGGGTAGGGGAGAGGGCACCGACGGCGAGGTTGAGGGCAGTGGAGAGGGCGGCGGCGTCGAGGTCTGATACGTCTCCAATGTATCTACTTTTTCAAACACTTTTGCCCTTGTTTTGGATTCTAACTTGCACGATTTTTATTGGAACTAACCCGGACTGTTGCCATGGTGTCGTTTTTGTGCAGAAATAGAAAGTTCTCGGGATGACCTGAAAATCCACGGAGAATTATTTTGGAAAATATAAAAAATACATGCAAGAAGTTCCAGACCAGGGGGGCCACACCCTATCCACGAGGGTGGGCGGCGTGCCCCCTGCCTCGTGGGCCCCCTGGTGCTCCACCGACGTATCCCCAGATCCTATATATTCACTTTCGGGGAGAAAAAAATTAGAGAGGTAGAATTATCACGTTTTACGATACGGAGTCGCCGCCAAGCCCTAATCTCTCTCGGGAGGGCTGATCTGGAGTCCGTTCGGGGCTCCGGAGAGTGGAGATCGTCGCCATCGTCATCATCAACCTTCCTCCATCAGCAATTCCATGATGCTCACCGCCGTGCGTGAGTAATTCCTTCGTAGGCTTGCTGGACGGTGATGGGTTGGATGGGATCTACCATGTAATCGAGTTAGTTTTGTTAGGGTTTGATCCCTAGTATCCACTATGTTCTGAGATTGATGTTGCTATGACTTTTCTATGCTTAATGCTTGTCACTAGGGCCCGAGTGCCATGATTTCAGATCTGAACCTATTATGTTTTCATGAATATATGTGTGTTCTTGATCCTATCTTGCAAGTCTATAGTCACCTACTATGTGTTATGATCCGGCAACCCCGAAGTGACAATAATCGGGACCACTCCCGGTGATGACCATAGTTTGAGGAGTTCATGTATTCACTATGTGTTAATGCTTTGGTCCGGTACTCTATTAAAAGGAGGCCTTAATATCCCTTAGTTTCCAATAGGACCCCGCTGCCATGGGAGGGTAGGACAAAAGATGTCATGCAAGTTCTTTTCCATAAGCACGTACGACTATATTCGGAATACATGCCTACATTGCATTGATGAACTGGAGCTAATTCTGTGTCACCCTAGGTTATAACTTCTACATGATGAATTGCATCCGACATAATTTCCCATCACCAATCCAATGCCTACGAGCTTTTCACATATTGCTTGTTGCTTATTTACTTTTCCGCTGCTACTATTACAAAAACTACAAAAACACTACCGTTACTTTTATTGCCGCTACCGCCACTATCATATTACTTTGCTACTAAACTATCTTGCTGCAGATACTAAGTTTCCAGGTGTGGTTGAATTGACAACTCAGCTGCTAATACTTAATAGTATTCTTTGGCTCCCCTTGTGTCGAATCAATAAATTTGGGTTGAATACTTTACCCTCGAAAACTGTTGCGATCACCTACAATTGTGGGTTATCAAGACTATTATCTGGCGCCGTTGCTGGGGAGCATAGCTCTATTGTTTAAGTCACTTGGGATTTATATCTGTTGATCACTATGAAGAATTTGAAGGACTCAAAAACCAAGATATTACCCTCAACTATGAGGGGAGGTAAGGAACTACCATCTAGCTCTGCACTTGATTCTCCTTCTGTTATGGGTAAATTTGCGACACCTACTCATGCTATTGAATCTGATATGTCGTATGTTCTTGATGATGCCACTTCTGCTATGTATGATGAAACTACTTCTATGCTTGATAATACTGTGCCACTAGGTGAATTTCTCGATGAAAAAATTGCTAAGGTTAGGGATAATGCAAATATTGAAACTGATGATATTTATGAAGTGATGATGAAGCTTCTCCCAATAGATATGAATTGCCTGTTGTTCCTGAGGGTTATGTTATGGATGAAGAAACTCCTAGAGACTTTCTTGCTTGCAATGATAGATATGATCTTAAGAAATTATTAGCTAAGCTGAAAGAAAAGTCCTTGAATGCTAGAGTGAAACATGACCCTGCTTTTGCTACTTCACCTATCTATGTTACCGATAAGGATTATGAATTCTCTGTTGATCCTGAGTTAATTACTTTGGTTGAATCTGATCCTTTCCATGGCTATGAGTCTGAAACTGTTGTGGCACATCTTACTGAGTTGAATGATATAGCCACCCTGTTTACCAACGATGAAAAGATTCGTTATTACTATATCCTTAAGTTATTTCCTTTCTCGTTAAAGGGTCATGCTAAGACTTGGTTTAATTCTCTTGATCCTGGTTGTGTGCGTAGTCCCCAGGATATGATGTATTACTTCTCTGCTAAATATTTTCGCACTCATAAGAAACAAGCTGCCTTATGGGAAATATATAACTTTGTGCAAATTGAAGAAGAGAGTCTCCCACAAGCTTGGGGGAGGCTTCTCCAATTACTTAATGCCTTGACTGATCATCCTCTTGAGATGCATGATATATTTGATGTCTTTTATAATGGACTAACCGATGCTTCCAGAGACCACCTGGATAGTTGTGCTGGTTGTGTTTTCAGGGAAAGAACAGTTGATCAAGCTGAATTACTATTGAATAATATGCTGGCCAATGAAAATAATTGGACACTTCCTGAACCAGCCCCTAAGCCAACTCCGAAGAAAAGAGATGTTCTATTTCTCAGTCCTGAAGATATGCAAGAGGCAAAGAAATCTATGAAAGAAAAAGGTATTAAAGCTGAAGATGTTAAGAATTTACCACCTATTGAAGAAATACATGGTCTTGATAACCCGACACAGGTAGTAAATGTAAATTCTCTTTATAAGTCTGCTAGCCAATGCTTAGATGAGTTTGACAATTTTATTGTGAAATAAGAAAACTTCAATGCTTATGTTGGTAGACAATTGCAACACAATGCTTTTATGATTGAACGCTTGAGTGATTATCTGTCTAGAGCTAAAGGTGAACTGAAACTCATTAGTAAACATGCTTCTATGGTTACCACTCAAGTAGAACAAGTACTTAAGGCTCAGAATGATTTGATCAATGAATTAAATAGTAAGAATAATGATAATGCCATTAGAGTTGTGACTAGAGGTGGTAGAATGACTCAGGAACCTCTGTATCCTGAAGGCCACCCTAAGAGAATTGAGCAAGATTCTCAGAGAGCTAATTTAGATGCACCGAGTTCTTCTAAGAAAAGAAAAAGAAAAATGATAGGACTTTGCATGCTTCTAGTGAACCTGTAGCTGACACATCTGAGAATCCCAATGATATATCTGTTTCTGATGCTGAGACACAATCTGGTAATGAACATGAACCTAGTGATAATATTAATGATGATGTTCATGATGATGCTCAACCTAGCAATGATAATGATGTAGAGATTGAACCTGCAGTTGATCTTGATAACCCACAATCAAAGAATCAACGTTATGATAAGAGACTTTGTTGCTAGGAAGCACGATAAGGAAAGAGAACCATGGGTTCAAAAACCCATGCCTTTTCCTCTGAAACCATCCAAGAAAAAGGATGATGAGGATTTTGAGCGCTTTGCTGAAATGATTAGACCTATCTTTTTGCGTATGCATTTGATTGATGTGCTTAAAACAAATCCTTATGCTAAGTATATGAAAGATATTATTACCAATAAAATAAAGATACCTGAAGTAGAAATTTCCACCATGCTTGCCAATTACACTTTTAAAGGTGGAATACCTAAGAAACTAGGAGATCCAGAAGTACCTACTATACCTTGCTCCATTAAAGGAAATTATGTTAAGACTACTTTATGTGATCTTGGAGCCGGTGTTAGTGTTATGCCTCTCTCTTTATATCGTAGACTTGACTTGAGTAAGTTGACACCTACTGAAATATCTTTGCAAATGGCTGATAAATCAACTGCTATACCTGTTGGTATTTGTGAGGATGTGCCTGTTGTGGTTGCAAATGTTACTATTCTAACGGACTTTGTTATACTTGATATTCCCGAGGATGATAGTATGTCTATTATCCTCGGTAGACCCTTTTTGAATATTGCAAGGGCTGTTATTGATTGCAACAAAGGAAATGCCACTTTTCATGTCAATGGTAATGAGCATACGATACACTTTCCGAGGAAACAACCTTAGGTCCATAATATCTATTGGAAAAATTTCAACTATTACTATTGGAGGTTTTGAATTTCCTCTTCCTACTATCAAGAAGACATATGACATTCTTATTGTTGGGGACATACATATCCCCATTGAGGTCTAGTGTTATTCAAAAATTCTCCGGTTTCATGTTATTCGGAAAGAGTTTATTAACAAGACCTGATCAACCTTGTTAATGAATTCCTTTTGATGAGCATGAGCTAGGTGAATCTAGATAGCACAATCTTCTGTACCCTCCTTTTACTTTCTGTTAATTATGATAAATAAAGCAAAAACACTATTCTCTATGTGTTTCCAGACTTATCCGTGCAATAAAAAAATACGCCGAAAATAAAAGTTCTCCAAATGCCCTGAAAATGAAATATGATTTTTTTTAGAATATTTGAGAACATATGGCACAGAACACACAGCGAGGGGAGCCAGCACCTGGCCACGAGGGTCCAGGGCGCGCCCCCTGCCTCATGGGCCCCACGTGGCCCCCTCCACTTATTCTTGCACCCATACTCTTCTTCTTCCTCCCAAAAAAATCACCAACCAGCTCAAACCCGAGTTCTAGCTCATCTTGCTGCCATTTTCGATCTCCTTGCTCAAAGCACCATTCATCAAACTGTTTGGGGAGATTGTTCCTTGGTATGTGACTCCTCCATGGTCTAATTAGTTTTTGTTCTAGTGCTTTATTTATTGCAAATTTTTGCTGCTGTCGTGACCTTGTTCTTGAACTTGCATGTCAAATTTTCTTGGTCCCAAGTAGTTCTAATGCATGATATAGTCTCTAGGCACTAGTAGGAGTTGTTGCTATCAATCTTGTTGAGTTCGGTTGACTTTTATTTTGAGTTACTAATTTTTTTAGAAAATTTCAGAAAAATGCATAGGAAAAACTTCCAAGGTGGTTCTTCAAGGAAGCAAGAATCGAGGCTCGCGTTTCGTGAGCCGGACGATGAACTACCGAGGGATGCTGACGTGCAGCCTTGTGAATGGCCATCAGATGACTTTATGGATCAGCTTGGCATCAAGGATGAATTTTACGCATATGTGCGCAACACTGATGTGACGCCCGAAGACCGACGTTCCAGAAGATTCCAGAGATTCCAGATGTTCCGGGTTCTCCCGTGTGTTTCATTTGTGCTTGCGTTATTTATTTTTGCATTGCATCATGTCATCATGCCATCATGTCATATTTCTTTTGCATCTCAACCAAATAAATCGTGTGGACCTTCGGTCCATTTAAATCGAGGGAAGAATGACTTCTCTTTATAACATATAAAAGCCTCTCAATATTATTAGGGAGCTATATTAAAATATTCCAATTGTTTGGGATCACCGTAACACACTCGCATTTATTCTCCAGACCTCTTTTGCTTCAAGTTTCACCGCCAAACCGTCTCTTCTATCCTTTTCCCTTTTGTCGAGGCTCCTCCTAAAGTCTAGACTCCTTTCAAACTCCTTAAGGCAAGCTAATTATTTTAGTTTGCACTTCCCTATTTTGTTGGAACCACTTTTGTTGGGTTGGTAATATTCCTTAAAGCCTTACAAAAATGTTCCATCATTTTATTCTTGTTCTTTGCCTCTTTTCTTATTAATTTTGACTCTCTCTATTTTCTTTCTGCTAAAGAAATAAATAGGAGATCCCAGCCGCAGCTGGCCCAACAGCCAGGCCTCCCTAAGGCTTGCTCAGCCTCCAGCCGGCCCAATTCCCTCCTGGCCTTATCTCCTCCCGCAGCCGCCAGGCCAGGCCCATCAGGCCCAGCCTTCCCTCGCACCTAACCCTAGCCCGAGCGACGTCTCCCTCTCGAACCCCCTCGCTCCTCCTTCTCCCTCACTGCGCCGCACCTCCCTCTCCCGATCCCTAACCCTAAGCCCGACACAGCAGCCCCGATCTCGTCGCTCCTCTTCTCCCTCTGCGCCGCACTCCCCTTCCTCCGTTCCCCCGAGCCGATCCCCTCCTGCATCGATCTCCCTCTCAGTGCCGAGCTCCTCCTTCCTCGCTCCGCGCCACCGGCCCTCAGGCCCCTCCTCTCCAGGAGCAGCGGGCCCGCGCCTGTGCCTCGTCCGCGATGGCCAGCCGCCCGACGCCCCGCGCCACTCCTTCCCGCTCGAGGGAGAGGAGCTCCCTCGTCCGTGCTTTCCCTCACGCATTCCCTGCCTCCGCGCGCCAAGGCTGCTTCGCCCGAGCGCCTCTTATCCAGCCAGGCCGCAGCGCCGCGGTCGGTTGCCTCGTCCCTCCGGCCTCCCCGTCGCACAAGCTGCGGGCCGGCCAGGATCCGTAGCGCCCCGCGGGCCGGCCAGGAGCTGCCGCCCGAGGCTGCAGCCACCTCCGCCAAGACCGGCTGCTGCTGTGCATTTTTTTAGCCGAGCCCTGCTTCGTTTTGTGCTGCACATAGATCGCCTCGCCAAGCGCGGGAGATGAGCACTCCGCAGCCTCCACGCTTCTCCTCTGCCGTGTTGCCATCTCCTTGTTGCTGCTGTTTTATGTTTTCTGCAAAGTCCAAGTACCTCCGTCACCGGTGCCTAGTACAACTACTTCCAACGACGACCCGAAGACCAAGTTATGCCAAGATCGACACCGAAGGGTTCGGATCCGTCAAGTTCGACTACGCCAAGTGCAACGATGCGGCAAGTACCTCGACGCCCGAGTGACTACTTCCTCTTCGATGATGAGTACCTCTATCGACGACTTGTGCATCTACGAACATGAACAACTACCGTCGCCGAGACCGCAAGTACCTCTACGAACGTGTACCCCTACGTCAACGACGACTCGACAAGTACCCCGCCGGCGAGTACCTCTTCGGAAAAGTGATCGACTACTTCCCTCTACGACCCGTGTACCACGACTCACGGAACTACTACTTCCTCTACGAGTTGCGAGAACGGCTACTTCCACTACGACTCGAACCCCCTCCGAGAACGAATGTTCCGAAGGTATAACCCGAGACGACCCCGTGGATGAACGCTTGTGAATGCTTGTGTTGTATGAAATGTATCCCTTGTGTGCATCGTGCCGTTTCATCTTTTGTCGTGCTCCTCGGTTGCCTCGTCACCGACTCGTGGGAACCCGGTGACGGGATCATCTCGCTTTTCATCTCGTTCGACTCGCTCACTCCACCTTTGTTTTTGCACCGGTCTCTCAACGGGTTACCGGAACCGAGATGTTGCATGCATCATTTTCGGATCGTGGACGTGGCACCATTTCTTTGCACCACAGTGACATATACTCCTTATCTCTTCATGTCAACTTTTAATAAAATTGCATAAAACTTGATCATGTCATCCGCATCATGTTAACAACATTTAAAACGTGTGAATTGTTGTTGCTTAAAATTGCTAAACATGCATATGGGGATTTTCCCGGAATTTGTTGTTGTTATTTCCGGCCCCATTTAAAATGCCTAAATAGTGTAGTTTTATTATGCTTCACCTCTTGCCATGTTAAAAACATTTAATCTTGTCTTGTAAATAAACGAGAGTCAATTATATAATTAAAATGTGGTGTTTCATCAATATGCAAGTCGTTGCATATTGAGCTCCACTTAACTTGTAGTACTTGTTTGTGCACTTACCATGCCATGCATAATTAAACCTGTCATGCATCATACTTGGATGTGCATCGTATGCCATGTTTATGATATGTCTGTTTACCGTGTCGTTTGCTTCTTTCCGGTTGCTTCTCTTGGTAGCTTCGGTTTCGTTCCGGAGTTGTGAGGATTCGCTCGACTATGTTGCTCCGTCTACTTCATGGATCCGTTCTTCTTCCTTGTGGAATCCCAGGCAAGATGATCATACCCTTGGATACCTTTACTACCATTGCCATGCTTAGTTGTCTCGATGCTATCGTTACATGTCGCGCTACCCATCTTTTATGTCAGCCTCTCCTTGTTGCCATGAAACCTCTAACCTTTGAAACCTTCCTAGCAAAAACCACTGTTTGGCTATGTTACCCGCTTGCTCAGCCCCTCTTATAGCGTTGTTAGTTGCAGGTGAAGATGAAGTTCGTTCCAGGTGGGAACTTGTTGTTGGAATATCACAATATCTATTATTATTATTAACACACCTATATACTGGGCATGGGTGGAAGGCTTGGCCTTTTGCTCGGTGTTTTGTTCCACTCATGCCACCTTAGGCGCCGATAAACCGGCATTATGTTCCTTGATTTTGCGTTCCTTACACGATGGGTGGATGGGGACCCCTTGACAGTTCGACTTTGAATAAAACTCCTCCAGCAAGGCCCAACATTGGTTTTAATTTGCTCATAATAACAACTTAATTAATTAATTAAATTGCATAGGGAGTTAGCGCTACCCGAGGATTCTTTCTACATAGCAGGAGGGGCAGTGCTGATGGTGTTGGTCCTAAACGGGGAGCCTACGGGGCCACCACAGGGAAACTCGAGGATTGGTTTTACCTGTAGCATCACCCATCCGGACGTGGCCTGAGACGAGATACGCGCGGCTACTATCAGGGTGTCGGCACGCCGGGAGGTCTTGCTGGACTTGTTTTACCATTGTCGAAATGTCTTGTGCACCGGGATGCCGAGCCTGATCGGTTTTTCCCTAAGATAAGGGGTGATGATATTATATTTATCACTTCAGCTAATCGTGAGAGCTTGTGATGGGCTAAGTTGGGACACCCCTGCAGGGTTATGATCTTTCGAAAGCTGTGCCCGTGGTTATGTGGCAGATTGGAATTTGTTAATGTCCGGTTGTTGAAAACTTGACAGAAGATCCGAAGTAAAACACACAACTGGGTGAGTAACCGTGACTGTCTCTTTTCAGTTGAGAAGAGAACACGGTGGGGTTATGTTTGACTCGTATGTAGTTCAGGATCTTTAGCGATCACTACTTTTGCGACCGTTTGCGTAGATGCTCATCTTATTCTTGTACTCGTAAGCTAGCCACCATATTATGCTTAGCCGCTGCTACAACCTCACCACTTTACCTCTTCCTACCCATAAAGCTTTTCTAGTCTTGATACCCATGGTTATGGGATTGTTGAGTCCTCGTGGCTCACAGATACTACAACACCAGATGCAGGTTCAGCCGAGAATGATGCAGGAGCTGGTTCAAGTACTTCTCTGGGAGCTCGATGAAGAGAGTGGCCGTATGCTTGTGACGTTTTCGACAATCAGTAATGGTTCCTACTAGGGGCGATTCGGACCTGTGGTTCTTTATGTTTTTGGTATCTTTCTTTTGGATCTTCGCCCGTAGTCGGGTTGTGATGTTTTGAATGATGTTTTGCTTACGTAATGTATTGTGTGAAGTGGCGAGTGTAAGCCAACTATCTCCTTTTGCGATTTAATCCCTCTTTTACATGAGTCGTGCAAAGATACCAAACTTGAGATCATTCCAGAATGGGCTTATACCTTTAAGTCGTGCCTCGACACGTAGGAGGTATAGTCCCATCCTGGGCATTACAAGTTGGTATTCAGAACCTTCTCCGACCTAGAAGCTCCCACTGATTGATCGAATCGTTGACGGTTGAGTCTAGGCACACACTTGAAAATGTTTTGAGCCCTATATATATATCGGAGAGTAGGATTTCTTTGCTCCTCATCTCTTTTCACTCTGGTGAGGACTCCTGACGATTACTCTTTCCTCTTCTACTTTCAAAAATAGCGCCAAATTGTTTTTTAGGAATCTCGCGAGTATTGTTTGGATTGTTCCGATGTCTTTGTGACGAGAACATTGTTCTCGATGCCTCCTGTCATTAGGTGTTGTAGCAGTGTCCCGGGGAGTTGAGCTCCGAGGTGTTGTCGTCACAAATATATCGCATCAGTTCTGGAATACTTAAGACGGCCGACATCGAAAACTCTCCTATGCGGTTAGTGGCAAGATAACCCCGACATCACCCAGTACTGGGGAGGTAGTTCGGGAGTATTGCCATAGCTTGTATAGTGGATGCGTTTCGAAGGTCCGAGGGAAACGGTTTCCGGAAATAACTGGTTATGTGTTGAAGGATGGATACAGCTGGATGTAGGATTAGAGTTGAGTGCGTGATGCTTCCCCTGTATCCCCAACACTTGATTGCATAACTGGAAACTTTCGGAAATTAATAGGTGGGTTCATCTAGTAGTTCTAGGCATTCTTCCAACGAGTGCATGATATGAAGTTCGGGGTTCTACATTGAGTGAAGTGGTTTTATGGGCTTGTTCCGATCGGGAGTTGCATCTTAAAGGGTCCTTGGCTATGCTGATCCGGGGATTGCAAAACCCTTTTGTAACACGTTCCATAAGCTTTCAGCACGAAGATGTCGAACGAAGCTTCTATCTTGTATTTGTTCTGTCTGCTCCTTGTTGCTTTTTATTTACCTTTTGTTCTTCCAAGTGGCTTCTCGACAAGTTGATGTACCTGCGGAATTCATTCATTCAATTCTCTGTTCGGATGATATTGTGGAGATTATGTTGCAACATACCTATCCTTTGTTTTTGATTTGATTCTGGTATTGAGTTGCTTCGATGTCAAGTGTTGATTCCATACCTTCATAATCGGTGTTCTCATATTTCTATGGGGGTGCTAATTCCTCTTGACCATCGAGATCTTCATGTTAATCTTTTGTCAACCGGTGTGCCTTCTCTTCAAGTTATTCCATACGGACGCCGTTGAGAAATCTGACGATTGTCTGTTTCATTCATCTCAAGTTGTCTTTGTTTTCCCACCCTCCCACCCTTCTCCTTCTCGGAGCAAGAAATTCTCAAATGAAATATCCATTTTATTCATGTGACGTTTCTTCATTCATTTTCCTTCAATGTTCTTATCTGGTGATTTATCGTGAAGATGCTCAAGAGCTTCAAGTTCATCATTCTTTTGTTCTCAAATTCTGCCAGTGGATGTAATTCAAGATTTCGGTGTTGATCTTATCCTTTTTCCTCTTTTCACAATGCTTTCTTATTCCGGTGCACCAATTAATCATTCTCCTCTTGCTATTCATATCCGGAGTGCTGAAGATTCATAATTCCATTCTTAATCCGTTCAAATTATTTTGAGCATTGTCTTCTTATTCAAGCCATTTAATTCAATCGGTGCAATATCTCTTAAGCAATCTTTTTCAACGATGATTTCTTGAGTGGGCCCTAACCCACAGGTCTTTTCCCAGGATCTTACCCGACTCTTCTAATCTTTCCGGAGTTATTCTTAAATTCCTTTCAAAGTGTGACGTAAGAATGATCCCCATCAGTCACATGCCTTCTCCAAGATCGCTTTCAATTCTTTTTCATCATTGGTTCAACCTTTTAATTCTTCATTACGGAGTGCCTATACAATTCATGATGGTGTATCTCATCGTCTTCTCAGTTTTTGAAGACCCGAAGACGAGTTCCTCTTGAAAACTTATCCGTTCTTCCAAGATTCGTGGTTCTAGCTTCATGCCATCCTCATTATTGTTCAGATTGTGAGGAATTATTTTCATACCCATCCGAAGCATTTCATGAATTCTTTTCTTTGTGATCCTCCGGAGGCCATCATTGCAGAAGATTCTTCGTTCTCAGTTTTCAACTTCGCCCTCCAACTATTCTTCATTGATGCCTCTTCGTTCGTCTCCATATTCTTACGATGGTTCGTTCAAGTTTACTCTTCCTTGTTATCGTATTAATTCATTTGTACTTTTCATAATTCTACCGGTGGTTCGTTGAAGATTTACCCAAGATTGTGCGAGATCTCTCTTAATTCTTTCCAACGAGAATAAGTAGTATGCCAAATCCGTTGCTTGTCATCAATTTAATTTGATGAAGGATAAGCATACAGTAAATCTTATTCTTATTTTCCTCGAAGTGATTAATCTCTTTTTCCGGAGCTTGTTCATCATATCATATTCTCGGTTATAAGTTGTTCATCTTGTTTTCCGGAGCTCCAAGTTATTTCAATTATCATTTCAAGGTCCATCTAATTCATCGCAGGCCTTGAATCTTATTCTTTTCATTTTTTTCGCTTCTCATGTTTTCATTACCGGAGTTCTCATGGTGGTTCATCATCAATTAATTCATCCTCGAAGTCTTCATCAAGATTCTTGTTGGAGCTCAAGCATTCTTCATCATGCTTTCCAAGTGCAATTCTTTCTACCATATTGTTTGAGATGGTGTTATGTCATTCTTGATAATTTTCCTTCATGTTTCATGATTCACGAGTTATCAAGAATGAGATATTTAAAACCATCATTTTCCTTGTTCAGGAGATCTTTCCAACCCTTCAATCTATTCGTTGTAGTCATCTTGGGTTATAATTCACCTAAAATCTTTCCCTAAGGATTGTTGCTATTGTGGTGCTTATAAATGACCCAAGTTCTTCATTTATCCTCTCGGTGAAATAAGTTTTTCGTCTCCTTGTTGATCTCAATCCAAGCAATTGTTTTCGTCGGTGGCTGGTTGTCACCTCTTAATTTTGAGATGTTTTCCATAAGCCCACATCAAGCTTATTCGTTTTCGTTGTTGATTTTTTCAACAACTCCGTTCAACCCTTCTTCGTAAGGATGCTCTTTCAATTCATTCGTGGGAGAAGTTGTCTTTTTCTTCTTCGTTCTTTTCTTTCCAACGATCTATATTCTATTCTTTCATTCCGGAGGCATTGTGTTATTGCTCTCTTTAACCATCATCTCGTTTTATCGAGATCATGTTCTTTCCTTGTTTATCTATTTAACTGGAGTGTTGTGCCCAACATTCTAGTTCCATCATCTTATCAAGTTTGCCTCTCTTTTCAACCGGAGTGCTGTCTGAAATCCTTCTTACCCCTTCTGCCATTCTTTCGATTGTTTCAGAGGCTGTGTTTTGTTGATTTCATCAAGTATCTTCCCATCTCCTCAAGCTCATGTTAATTCCTTCAAATTTTCAGACGGAGTGCTGTCCAAATTATTTCGTTCTTATTCCTTCTCAATGTTGGTTAACCGGAGTGGTTTTGAAATTCTTTCGTCATCCGTGAGCTCTTGTTTCATGTCTTTCAACCTGCAAGGTTCTCATAATGTTCCTTGTTCCTCTTTTCTAACAGAGTGTTTTCATCTTCGTTCATCTCCGTTGTATTCTTATTTCATTTTGTTCAACCTCTCAAGGTTCGTGGTTTCACTCGTTTGTCGAAGAAGCAACTTTGTTTTACCTCTTCCTCTTCCGTTTTTATCCGGTGCTATCTCTAGGATCTCGGGTCGAGATCCTCTGTTAGTGTGGGAGAGTTGTGACGCCCGAAGACCGACGTTCCAGAAGATTCCAGAGATTCCAGATGTTTCGGGTTCTCTCGTGTGTTTCATTTGTGCTTGCGTTATTTATTTTTGCATTGCATCATGTCATCATGCCATCATGTCATATTTCTTTTGCATCTCAACCAAATAAATCGTGTGGACCTTCGGTCCATTTAAATTGAGTGAAGAATGACTTCTCTTTATAACATATAAAAGCCTCTCAATATTATTAGGGAGCTATATTAAAATATTCCAATTGTTTGGGATCACCGTAACACACTCGCATTTATTCTCCAGACCTCTTTTGCTTCAAGTTTCACCGCCAAACCGTCTCTTCTATCCTTTTCCCTTTTGTCGAGGCTCCTCCTAAAGTCTAGACTCCTTTCAAACTCCTTGAGGCAAGCTAATTATTTTAGTTTGCACTTCCCTATTTTGTTGGAACCACTTTTGTTGGGTTGGTAATATTCCTTAAAGCCTTACAAAAATGTTCCATCATTTTATTCTTTTTCTTTGCCTCTTTTCTTATTAATTTTGACTCTCTCTATTTTATTTCTGCTAAAGAAATAAATAGGAGATCCCAGCCGCAGCTGGCCCAACAGCCAGGCCTCCCTAAGGCTTGCTTAGCCTCCAGCCGGCCCAATTCCCTCCTGGCCTTATCTCCTCCCGCAGCCGCCAGGCCAGGCCCATCAGGCCCAGCCTTCCCTCGCACCTAACCCTAGCCCCAGCGACGTCTCCCTCTCGAACCCCCTCGCTCCTCCTTCTCCCTCACTGCGCCGCACCTCCCTCTCCCGATCCCTAACCCTAAGCCCGACGCAGCAGCCCCGATCTCGTCGCTCCTCTTCTCCCTCTGCGCCGCACTCCCCTTCCTCCGTTCCCCCGAGCTGATCCCCTCCTGCATCGATCTCCCTCTCAGCGCCGAGCGCCTCCTTCCTCGCTCCGTGCCATCGGCCCTCAGGCCCCTCCTCTCCAGGAGCAGCGGGCCCGCGCCTGTGCCTCGTCCACGATGGCCAGCCGCCCGACGCCCCGCGCCACTCCTTCCCGCTCGAGGGAGAGGAGCTCCCTCGTCCGCGCTTTCCCTCGCGCATTCCCTGCCTTCGCGCGCCAAGGCTGCTTCGCCCGAGCGCCTCTTATCCAGCCAGGCCGCAGCGCCGCGGTCGGTTGCCTCGTCCCTCCGGGCTCCCCGTCGCACAAGCCGCGGGCTGGCCAGGATCTGCAGCGCCCCGCGGGCCGGCCAGGAGTTGCCGCCCGAGGCTGCAGCCACCTCCGCCAAGACTGGCTGTTGCTGTGCATTTTTTTCGCCGAGCCCTGCTTCGTTTTGTGTTGCACATAGATCGCCTCGCCAAGCGCGGGAGACGAGCACTCCGCAGCCTCCGCGCCTCTCCTCTGCCGTGTTGCCATCTCCTTGTTGCTGCTGTTTTATGTTTTCTGCAAAGTCCAAGTACCTCCGTCGCCGGTGCCTAGTACAACTACTTCCAACGACGACCTGAAGACCAAGTTATGCCAAGAACGACACCGAAGGGTTCGGATCCGTCAAGTTCGACTACACCAAGTGCAACGATGCGGCAAGTACCTCGACGCCCGAGTGACTACTTCCTCTTCGATGATGAGTACCTCTACCGACGACTTGTACATCTACGAACGTGAACAACTACCGTTGCCGAGACCGCAAGTACCTCTACGAACGTGTACCCCTACGTCAACGACGACTCGACAAGTACCCCGCCGGCGAGTACCTCTTCGGAAACGTGATCGACTACTTCCCTCTACGACCCGTGTACCACGACTCACGGAACGCCTACTTCCTCTACGAGTTGCGAGAACGGCTACTTCCACTACGACTCGAACCCCCTCCGAGAACGAATGTTCCGAAGGTATAACCCGAGACGACCCCGTGGATGAACGCTTGTGAATGCTTGTGTCGTATGAAATGTTTCCCTTGTGTGCACCGTGCCGTTTCATCTTTTGTCGTGCTCCTCGGTTGCCTCGTCGCCGACTCGTGGGAACCCGGTGAAGGGATCATCCCGCTTTTCATCTCGTTCGACTCGCTCACTCCACCTTTGTTTTTGCACCGGTCTCTCAACGGGTTACCGGAACCGAGATGTTGCGTGCATCATTTTCGGATCGTTGCCGTGGCACCCTTTCTTTCCACCACGGTGACATATACTCCTTATCTCTTCATGTCAACTTTTAATAAAATTGCATAAAACTTGATCATGTCATCCGCATCATGTTAACAACATTTAAAACGTGTGAATTGTTGTTGCTTAAAATTGCTAAACATGCATATGGGGATTTTCCCGAAATTTGTTGTTGTTATTTCTGGCCCCATTTAAAATGCCTAAATAGTGTAGTTTTATTATGCTTCACCTCTTGCCATGTTAAAAACATTTAATCTTGTCTTGTAAATAAACGAGAGTCAATTATATAATTAAAATGTGGTGTTTCGTCAATATGCAACTCGTTGCATAGTGAGCTCCAATTAACTTGTAGTACTTGTTTGTGCACTTACCATGCCATGCATAATTAAACCTGTCATGCATCATACTTGGATGTGCATCGTATGCCATGTTTATGATATGTGTGTTTACCGTGTTGTTTGCTTCTTTCCGGTTGCTTCTCTTGGTAGCTTCGGTTTCGTTCCGGAGTTGTGAGGATTCGCTCGACTATGTTGCTCCGACTACTTCATGGATCCGTTCTTCTTCCTTGTGGAATCCCAGGCAAGATGATCATACCCTCGGATACCTTTACTACCATTGCCATGCTTAGTTGTCTCGATGCTATCGTTACATGTCGCGCTACCCATCTTTTATGTCAGCCTCTCCTTGTTGCCATGAAACCTCTAACCTTTGAAACCTTCCTAGCAAAAACCACTGTTTGGCTATGTTACCCGCTTGCTCAGCCCCTCTTATAGCGTTGTTAGTTGCATGTGAAGATGAAGTTCGTTCCAGGTGGGAACTTGTTGTTGGAATATCACAATATCTATTATTATTATTAACACACCTATATACTGGGCATGGGTGGAAGGCTTGGCCTTCTGCTCGGTGTTTTGTTCCACTCATGCCACCTTAGGCGCCGATAAACCGACATTATGTTCCTTGATTTTGCGTTCCTTACACGATGGTTGGATGAGGACCCCTTGACAGTTCGACTTTGAATAAAACTCCTCCAGCAAGGCCCAACATTGGTTTTAATTTGCTCATAATAACAACTTAATTAATTAATTAAATTGCATAGGGAGTTAGCGCTACCCGAGGATTCTTCCTACATAGCAGGGGGGCCAGTGCTGATGGTGTTGGTCCCAAGCGGGGAGCCTGCGGGGCCACCACGGGGAAACTCGAGGATTGGTTTTACCTGTAGCATCACCCATCCGGACATGGCCTGAGACGAGATACGCGCGGCTACTATCAGGTGTCGGCACGACGGGAGGTCTTGCTGGACTTGTTTTACCATTGTCGAAATGTCTTGTGCACCAGGATGCCGAGCCTGATCGGTTTTTCCCTAAGATAAGGGGTGATGATATTATATTTATCACTTCAGCTAATCGTGAGAGCTTGTGATGGGCTAAGTTGGGACACCCCTGCAGGGTTATGATCTTTCGAAAGCCGTGCCCGCGGTTATGTGGCAGATTGGAATTTGTTAATGTCCGGTTGTAGAAAACTTGACAGAGGATCCGAAGTAAAACACACAACTGGGTGAGTAACCGTGACTGTCTCTTTTCACTTGAGAAGAGAATACGGTGGGGTTATGTTTGACTCGTATGTAGTTCAGGATCTTTAGCGATCACTACTTTTGCGACCGTTTGCGTAGATGCTCATCTTATTCTTGTACTCGTAAGCTAGCCACCGTATTATGCTTAGCCGCTGCTGCAACCTCACCACTTTACCTCTTCCTACCCATAAAGGTTTGCTAGTCTTGATACCCATGGTTATGGGATTGTTGAGTCCTCGTGGCTCACAGATACTACAACACCAGATGCAGGTTCAGCCGAGAATGATGCAGGAGCTGGTTCAAGTACTTCTCTGGGAGCTCGATGAAGAGAGTGGCCGTATGCTTGTGACGTTTTCGACGATCAGTAGTGGTTTCTACTAGGGGCGATTCGGACCTGTGGTTCTTTATGTTTTTGGTATCTTTCTTTTGGATCTTCGCCCGTAGTCGGGTTGTGATGTTTTGAATGATGTTTTGAATGATGTTTTGCTTATGTAATGTATTGTTTGAAGTGGCGAGTGTAAGCCAACTATCTCCTTTTGCAATTTAATCCCTCTTTTACATGAGTCGTGCAAAGATACCAAACTTGAGATCATTCCAGAATGGGCTTATACCTTTAAGTCGTGCCTCGACACGTAGGAGGTATAGTCCCATCCTGGGCATTACAACTGACCTCGAGGGCTTCATACAAGATAAGTGCCCTCAATACCGTGGTTTAACTGATAGCTTTGTGAGAATGTTTAAATTTTCATCTTCACGTAATTCTCATACTGTCCTGTTTGACCTGTATGATAAATCTTATACCATGGACTTAGATGATTTTAATGCTGCTTGTAAGCTCCCACAGTGGGGCAGTATGGGTGATCCTCACAAATCTGAATTTAGAGATTTCCTTACTAGTATCACAGTGGGGGAATCTAGAGAAATCACACAGGCTACCATAGGGAGCATCCATTTTCCTGCTATTCATTACTTTTCTCTCTTTATTGGTAGATGCATAAATGGTAAAGATGAAGTTTATCACATGTGTGTCCCAGATCTTAGTGTTCTCAGGAGTGCTGTACTAGGTGATAGACAATATAACTTGGGAGCCATTGTTGCACGTAGGCTACGCCATAATGGTATGAATGGAGATTTATTTGGTGGGATTTATGCCACTCGCATAGCCCGCCGTCTTGGTGTGCATGTGCACGAGAATGATGAACCTTTACCTCCTGCTCATTTAGATTGCCATGCTATGACTAGTCACCGGTTTATAGAGAGGGATGATCAAACCCTCAAATATCGACTAATCTTTAACAAGCAGCATGCCATCCCTATTGTTCTCCATGCCCCTACTTTGTTTGACTTTCAGGCAAAAGGGAGATACACTATAACTATGGAGGAGGCAAATGCGTATTATAATATGACAGAAGCAGCCCGCCTTCGAGCTGCAGCTCAGCATGTAGTAGCTGCTTCATCTCAGTACAACCCCAACTATGACTTTGAATATCCGTCAGGCCAATACTGTCCATAGACCAACTTAGGCCAAAAGCCTAAGCTTGGGGGAGTACGTGTTTCTCACCGACTTTACATTCATGTTCACACTTATTCTAGTTGTCGGTGATCACACTCTTTCACTGTACCATCCATGTTTAGTTTCATTTCTTTTTCTTAGTCTTTTTTCTCGTGTGCTAGAAAAACCTTAAGAAAAAGAAAAAAAATATTAGCCGTAGCTTCTAGCTAGTTTACTTTCTTTCCTTGCTTGTAGTAGTAGTAACTAAAAGAAAACCCAAAAAGATTTCCCGTTCTTCTTTTGCTTGTTGGGAGCTTTCCCGTGTAAATAGTTTCTTTTCTTTTCTTTGGGAGTTAAGAGTATAAGACCATGAATGAATTTTCTTAGTGGCTCTCATATGCTTTATTGTTGATTTAACCTTGAGCCATATTACCTTGTGTTCTCTCTTGTATTAAATGCTTGCAGATTCCAGCTTAGTCCAATGCACGTGCACTATTATTATTATCCACACCATTCGGTCGTGCGAGTGAAAGGCAATAAGGATGATATAGGATGAACTAATTGAGATGAGAAAAGCTGGTATGAACTTGACCTCTCTCATTTTTGTAAATATGATAGTTCATCGTTCCTGATTCAGCTTGTTATGAATGAAACATGCTTGCGATGACAATTAGAGATCATAGGTGCTTATGCCATGCTTAATTAGCAGAGAGTTTATAATGGTCTATCTTGCGTGCCAACATTATATTAAAATGGTTGTGATGTGGTATGATGGGGTGGTATCCTCCTTTGAACGATTTAAGTGATTTGATTTGGCACATGTTCACGCGTGTAGTTGAAACAAATCAACATAGCCTCCACGATATTTATGTTCATGGTGATTTATATCCCACTCATGCTTGCATTCATTGTTGATTAATTTTAATGCATGTTCATGACCGTTGTTGCTCTCTAGCTGGTCGCTCCCCAGTCTCTTTCTAGCCTTCACCTGTACTAAGCGGGAATACTGCTTGTGCATCCACTTCAATAAACCCCAAAGTTATTCCACATGAGTCCACCATACCTTCCTATATGCGGTATTTACCTGCCGTTGCAAGTAAATTTGTATGTGCCAAACTCTAAACCTTCAAATGATATTCTGTTTTGTATGCTCGAACAGCTCATGTATCAACTAGGGCTATCTATATCTTCCATGCTAGGTGGGTTATTCTCACGATGAGTGGACTCCGCTCATCATTCATGAGAAAATGGCTGGTAACCGGGATGCCCAGTCCCATGCTCAAAATCATAATAATTAAACAAAACTCCCCCAGGGTTGTTGCTTGTTTGGACGGTACCCCGTGGATTCGGATAGCCGTGGAGTGTGCTTGTTCGTTGTTGGGGGAGTATAAACTTTACCATTCTGTTTGGGAACCGCCTATAATGTGCGTAGCATGGGAGATATCGAGATTCTTGGTTGATATGTTGACAATGAAAGTATACCGCTCAAAATGTTATTCATCTCTATTTAAAAATTGAGCTCTGGCACCTCTACAAATCCCTGCTTCCCTCTGCGAAGGGCCTATCTATTTACTTTTATGCAGGGTCATCATCCTCTTATAAAAGAGCACCGGTAGGAGAGCACCTCTGTCATTTGCATGTATTACTATTAATTTGCATCGAGTATGATCATGACTGGATCTCTTTTACCATGAAGTACAATGTCTAGTCAGTCCTTGATCTTTAAAGGTGCTCTGCATTTATGTTTTGCGGTCTCAGAAAGGGCTAGCGAGATACCATCTTGTTGTATCATATCATGATTGTTTTGAGAAAGTGTTGTCATCCGAGGTTTATTATTATTGCTCGCTAGTTGATTATGCCATTGATATGAGTAGACTTGAGACCTGAAAGTTATTGTGAATGTGGTTAGTTCAAGATCTTGCTGAAAACCTGAATGTTGGCTTACATATTTACAACAACAAGAGCAAACCGAGTTTGTCAAAGTTTTTCTTTATCACTTTTAGTTTATCAACTAAATTGCTTGAGGACAAGCAAAGGTTTAAGCTTGGGGGAGTTGATACGTCTCCAAAGTATCTACTTTTCCAAACACTTTTGCCCTTGTTTTGGACTCTAACTTGCATGATTTGAATGGGACTAACCCGGACTGACGCTGTTTTCAGCAGAATTGCCATGGTGTTATTTTTGTGCAGAAATAAAAAGTTCTCGGGATGACCTGAAAATCCACGGAGAATTATTTTGGAAAATATAAAAAATACGTGCAAGAAGATCCACACCACGGGGCCCACACCCTGCCCACGAGGGTGGGGGCGCACCCCGTAGGGTGCGCCCCCTGCCTCGTGGGCCCCCTGGTGCTCCACCGACGTATCCCTAGATCCTATATATTCACTTCCGGGGAGAAAAAAAAATCAGAGAGGAAGAATTATCGCATTTTACGATACGGAGCCGCCGCCAAGCCCTAATCTCTCTCGGGAGGGCTGATCTGGAGTCCGTACGGGGCTCCGGAGAGTGGAGATCGTCGCCATCATCATCATCAACCTTCCTCCATCACCAATTCCATGATGCTCACCGCCGTGCATGAGTAATTCCATCGTAGGCTTGCTGGACGGTGATGGGTTGGATGGGATCTACCATGTAATCGAGTTAGTTTTGTTAGGGTTTGATCCCTAGTATCCACTATGTTCTGAGATTGATGTTGCTATGACTTTGCTATGCTTAATGCTTGTCACTAGGGCCCGAGTGCCATGATTTCAGATCTGAACCTATTATGTTTTCATGAATATATGTGTGTTCTTGATCCTATCTTGCAAGTCTATAGTCACCTACTATGTGTTATGATCCGGCAACCTCGAAGTGACAATAATCGGAACCACTCCCGGTGATGACCATAGTTTGAGGAGTTCATGTATTCACTATGTGTTAATGCTTTGGTCTGGTACTCTATTAAAAGGAAGCCTTAATATCCCTTAGTTTCCAATAGGACCCCGCTGCCACGGGAGGGTAGGAAAAAGATGTCATGCAAGTTCTTTTCCATAAGCACGTATGACTAAATTCGGAATACATGCCTACATTGCATTGATGAACTGGAGCTAATTCTGTGTCACCCTAGCTTCTACATGATGAATTGCATCCGACATAATTTCCCATCACCGATCCAATGCCTACGAGCTCTTCACATATTATTTGTTGCTTATTTACTTTTCCACTACTACTATTAGAAAAACTACAAAAACACTAATGTTACTTTTATTGCCGCTACCACCACTATCATATTACTTTGCTACTAAACTATCTTCCTGCAGATACTAAGTTTCTAGGTGTGGTTGAATTGACAACTCAGCTGCTAATAATTAAGAGTATTCTTTGGCTCCCCTTGTGTCGAATCAATAAATTTGGGTTGAATACTTTACCCTCGGAAACTGTTGCGATCCCCTACACTTGTGGGTTATCAAGGTCGAGGGCAGCGGCGGCTAGGTCGAGGACGGGCACAGGGGCGACGGCTGGCGAGGTCGAGGGCGGGCGCAGGGGCGACGGCCGGCGAGGTCGAGGGCGGGCGCAGGGGCGACGACCGGCGAGGTCGAGGGCAGGCGTAGGGGCGACGACTGGTAAGGGTCAAGGGAGGGCGCAGGGGCGACGGCCGGCGAGGTTGAGGGTGGGCGGAGGGGCGATGGCCGGCGGCAGCGAGGTCGAGGGAGGGCTAGAGAGATGTGGGGGGAATGACTTGGTGAAATTTTGAGCCCGCGCGGCGGGGGTTAACTCAAAATAATGGTAGCGCTGGATTAGTATCCAGCGCTGTAGCTAACTTAGCTATAGCGCTGGATTCCAAACCAGCGCTACCGCTATTGTTCTTTTCTTTTCTTTATTTTCCTTTTCTAGTTTTTTGTTTTGTTTTGTTTTTATTATTTTCCTTTTCTTTTCTGTTTCCTTTCCTTTTTTTCTTTTGTATTGTTTTCTCCCTTTTGTTTTTTTTCTCCCGACGACGGCGTCTCCCTCCCACACTGCGCACACATCACCGGAACCATGCATGTGGTGGTAATTGAATGGGTATATGATTACATCATTTGACCGATAGCGGTTACTTAAGTGCATATACAAAATAGATACATATATATAAATGATGGTTTCTCAGCTGCATCGACGAGGTTTCACATTGGGCTTCTTCCCTTTCTTGTTCGTTACCGAGTAATTGAGCCCCTCCTTGTGACTTTTCCGGAGCCATGGAGTATGATCTTTCTTAGGTAATGTAGTATTGATTCTTCTTTTCACATATGCTTCATTGTCATCGTCATCTTCCCTCATCGGGTTGCCGTATTGGTCGTAGTCTTCCTCGTTGGCGACTCCATCCATTCCAACGATGCTCCTTTTGGATCTCCGCACGACAACACGGCTGGGATTGGCCGGGTCGGTTATGAAGAAGCATTGTGTCACGTGCTTAGCATGTACCCATGGCTCATTTTTGGTGATGATGTTAACATTCACTGGATTGCTCTTCGCGTCAGGTATAGACATGGTGGTGAAGCACTTGTTTTCTCTTACGACATCCTTGTCCCATCTGACACGGAACATCGTCGCATCGTGCATTCCAGCATAGTCAAGCTCCTAGATCTCTTCGATCCTTCCGTAGAATCTTTTAGTTGTGCCGTTGGCATCGGTCACACATCGAATTGTCACCCCGGAGTTCTGGTAATCACTATCCATGTCTTTGGCCTTCGTGTACAACGTTTACCCATTGATATCGTAGGACTGATAGGTCACGAGATTGGGCGCGGGGCCATGTGCTAAGGCGTGTATGAGCAATCTGTTCAAACTGCCCTCTTCCGGGGGATTTTCTAGAACTTGCTCTTTGAACCAACGCAAGAAAGTGGCGCTGTGCTCTAAAGTAACTTCGTTGTCCGTCTTGAGCATCCCCTTATCACGGTACTTCTTTGCAATGCTTTCTTTGTGCCATGCCACATAATCATCTACCACATCTAGGTGTTGTAGCACTACTATGTTAGCCATGTCAAAGTCGTTTCGTCGATCCGAGTAGTTCACGTGTAATTCCCTCCAGCCGTTGTTGTGACCATCTCCTTTGAGCTTACCATCGTGCTTCTTGATGGGCCAACCAACAACAAGGTCTCCGACGCCTATATAATTCTCGCAAAAGGAGACACACTCATGCATCAGATACCCCTGGACGATGCTCCCTCCGGGACGGGACATGTTACGAATGAATCCTTTGATGACCCCATTCATCCTCTCGAATGACATCATGATGTGAAGGAATGTCGGCACGAGGTTGATGATGTCGTCCACGATGTGGACACACAGATGCACCATGACGTCAAAGAACGTAGGCGGGAAGTACATCTCAAGCTCACATAGTGTGACAACGATCTCTACCTGTAGCCTTCGGAGCTGCTTCACACTTATTGACTTTCAGGAGATAACGTCGAAGAAGTGGCAGAGTCTAGTAAGCATGTCACGGACGTTCTTCTCCATTATCCCTCTAATGGAAACCAGGAGTATCTGCGTCATCATCACATGACAGTAATGAGACTTCATCCCGCTAAACCTTTTCTTCTTGGGGTTTAGAAATCTCTTCTTCCCATAGTAACCGGAACTGACTTTGATTCCCATAAGGCACTTGATGAATTGATCAATCTCCTTCGCACTTAAGGTGAAGCAAGAAGGGGGGCAATAGTTCTCCTCCTACTTGTTGACTTTTCTGCCCCTTCCCCCCTCCTCCGTCTCTGTCTCCGTTTCGTCCGTTGAATTTTATGGTGGAGATCTTTCCTTATCTTCAACACAAAAGGGCAGACGGGGAGTGATCGGAAAGTACCATACAACTTTTTGAGGATCTTTCTTTCCCGCCTTCTTGTATCGAGAAGCATTGCACACTAGACAGGTGGTTTTTTCGCGTGCTCCCCCCGATAAATGATGCAATCGTTGATGCATGCGTGGTACCTAATGTGCGGCAAATCAAAAGGGCAAACGATTTTCTTGGCCTCCTCGACAGTAGTAGGACACAGGTTCCCGCGGAAAGAACTTTATTATGTACATACTTCAATTGCTCATCGAGGCTTTTGTCTGTCCCTTTGTTTTTGGCCTTCGTCTTTAGAAGTTTGAGCGTGAAACTCAAGCGGGTCACCTCGGGATCGCAACCGTCATACAATGGAGTCTTCGAGTCTACTTCAATTTGCACTAGCTTGGCCTCCTCTCTAGAATCAGCTCTCTCGCTAGTCGTACTCTTGCGAAGGTGGTCTCGAACATGAGGGTCCTTCACGACTGCACTTAGTAGCGTCGAAGCCTACGGCGTGACCGCTGCCTCTTCTCCGCCATGTCCGAACTCTTCTTCGCCGTGTCCGGAATCTTCTCCGCTGCCGTCATTTCCAGACTCTTCCCAACCGCCATGTCCGGCACCGTCGTCGTGTCGATCGATCATCTCTTCGTCGAGACCCATGTCGTTATTCCCTGCCATGTGGACGTCCTCCTCCTCATCATCTTCTTCACTTATCCACTGAGTATAGCCATCCAGGAAACCATTCATCAGCAGGTGCGCCTTCAAAGTGCCATGATCAAAAGGGTCCAACAGGACTCCTTCCTTGCATCTTGCACATGAACATCTAATAATAGCCCGATTATTTGCGTACATGTCCATCACCGCAGATTGCATGTACCGCTCCACGTTCCATCCACTCACCTTCATGACCGACTTCATGGTATAACAAGCAAAAGGGTTATAAAATAAATAATGCATGCATGCTTCAAAGTCATATAAAATTTTGGCATGACCTTGCCTAAAAATAGGACATATTGAGTTTGCTCGAAATTCACCGAAATGGAAATAAATCGACATTTCGGCAAAACATAAGCAAGTCGAGGGCATTGATGTCTACTACGCAACCTTCTTCTTGTAGACGTTATTGGGCCTCCAAGTGCAGAGGTTTGTAGGACAGTAGAAAATTTCCCTCAAGTGGATGACCTAAGGTTTATCAATCTGTGGGAGGCATGGGATGAAGATGATCTCTCTCAAACAACCCTGCAACGAAATAACAAAGAGTCTCTTGTGTCCCCAACACACCCAATACAATGGTAAATTGTATAGGTGCACTAGTTCGGTGAAGAGATGGTGATACAAGTGCAATATGGATGGTATAGGTTTTTATAATATGAAAATATAGAAACAACAAGGTAACTAATGATAAAAGTGAGCGAAAATAGTATTTGAATGCGTTGAAACAAGGCCTAGGGTTCATACTTTCACTAGTGCAAGTTCTCTCAACAATAATAACATAATTTGATCATATAACAATCCCTCAACATGCAACAAAGAGTCACTCCAGAGTCACTAATAGCGGAGAACAAACGAAGAGATTATTGTAGGGTACGAAACCACCTCAAAGTTATTCTTTCTGATCGATCTATTCAAGAGTCCGTAGTAAAATAACACGAAGCTATTCTTTCCGTTCGATCTATCATAGAGTTCGTACTAGAATAACACCTTAAGACACACATCAACCAAAACCCTAATGTCACCTAGATACTCCATTGTCACCTCAAGTATCCGTGGGCATGATTATACGATATGCATCACACAATCTCAGATTCATCTATTCAACCAAGACAAAGAACTTCAAAGAGTGCCCCAAAGTTTCTACTGGAGAGTCAAGACGAAAACGTGTGCCAACCCGTATGCATAGATTCCCAAGGTCACGGAACCCGCAAGTTGATCACTAAAACATACGTCAAGTGAATCGATAGAATACCCCATTGTCACCACGGGTATCCCACGCAAGACATACATCAAGTGTTCTCAAATCCTTAAAGACTCAATCCGATAAGATAACTTCAAAGGGAAAACTCAAGCCATTACAAGAAGGTAGAGGGGGAGAAACATCATAAGATCCAACTATAATAGCAAAGCTCGCGATACATCAAGATCGTGCCATCTCAAGAACACGAGAGAGATAGATAGAGAGAGAGAGAGAGAGAGAGAGAAAGAGAGAGAGAGAGAGAGAGAGAGAGATCAAACACATAGCTACTAGTACATACCCTCAGCCCCGAGGGTGAACTACTCCCTCCTCGTCATGGAGAGCGCCGGGATGATGAAGATGGCCACCGGAGAGGGAACCCCCCCTCCGGCAGGATGCCGGAACAGGGTCTAGATTGGTTTTCGGTGACTACAGAGGCTTGCAGCGACGGAACTCCCGATCTAGGTTATTTTCTGGAGGTTTGGGTATTTATAGGATTTTTTGGCGTAGGGCACAAGTCAGAAGGGTCTCCGGGCTGTCCACGACATAGGGGGTGCACCCAGGGGGGTGGGCACACCCCCCACCCTCGTGGACAGCCCGGGACTCTCCTGGCCCAACTCTTTTACTCCGTGGGCTACTTTTGGTCCATAAAAAATATCAAAAATTGGCACGTCAATTGGACTCCGTTTGGTATTCCTTTTCTATAAAACTCAAAAACAAGGAAAAAACAGAAACCGGCATTGGGCTCTGGGTTAATAGGTTAGTCCCAAAAATCATATAAAGTGTATATTAAAGCCCACTAAACATCCAAAACAGATAATATAATAGCATGGAACAATAAGAAATTATAGATACGTTGGAAACGTATCAGGCATGTCACCCACACAAATCTCTCCATATATCCCAAACACACATATTCTCATTCACACACAAATTCCCATTCTTGAAATGAACAACTTTTTACTCACCGATATATCTCCCGAGAGAGACCGATCGAGAGAGCACACCGTTAATTAGATGATGAGTGAGACCGATCGAGAGAGCACACATGGATGGATAAATAGCTAGCTAGATATAGTTGTTGGGGAGGAGAGGTGAATCTAGCTAGCTAACTAATGGAGAGGGAGTTGTGGTGGAGGGGGCAATAACGGGGAGAGGAAGAGAGGTAGGAGAAAGAGAGATGTGAGAGAGGCCATTTACGAAGGAGAGTTATGGTGGAGGGGGGCATTAATGAGGAGAGAAGTGTGACACCCCAAGACCGGCGCTCCAGAAGATTCCAGATGTTCCGGGTTTTCCCGTGTGTTTCATTTGTGCTTGTTTTATTTATTTTGCATTGCATCATGTCATCATGCCATCATGTCATAATTCTTTTACTTTTCAACTAAATAAATTGTGTGGATCTTCGATCCATTTAAATTGAGGGAAGGATGACTTCTCTTTACAACATATCCTCCTAATATTTATGGAGCTATTAAAAAAATATTCCATTTGTTGGAAGTAACCATAACACACTTGCATATTTTCCCCATGCCTTTTCTTTCTCAATTTCTTGCCTCAAACCATGCTAACTTTTCCTTTCCCTTTTATCGAGGCTCTTCCTAGTTTCCCAACATTTTTTGGACACTCCTAAAGACTAGACTCCATTCAAACTCCTTTAATGCAAGTTAAATAATTTTGGTTTGAACTTCCCCTATTTTGTTGGAACCACTTTTGTTGGGTTGGTAATATTCCATAAAGCCTTACAAAAATGTTCCATCATTTTATTCTTGTTCATGGCCTCTTTTCTTAATAAATTTTGAACTCTCTCTATTTTTTCTGCTAAAGAAAAAAATAAGGGAGAGAGAGATAGGCCATCTGGGCCTCCCAGCCGCAGCCGGCAAGGCCCAGCTTCCCCTCCCCCGCGGCCTAGGCCAGCCTGCAGGCCAGGCCCATCTCATGTCCCTCCTAACCCTAAGCCGCTCGATCCCCTGGCCAGTCCCTCGACCGATCCCCTCGTCCTCCCACTCAGCGCCGCTCCCTCGATCTCCGTCCTCCTCGAGCCTCTGCTCGATCCCTCTCGTCCTCCCGACCGCGCCACCACCGCCCCTCGTCCCTCTCCCTCCTGCTCGATATCCCTCGCCGCGATCCCCATCTTCCCCCTTGCTCCCTCGTCAGCGCCGCGCCTCCGGCCTCATCAGCGCCCCTCCAGTGCCTGCGCCTGGCTCGCCGTGCGCCCCTCCAGCGCACGCGCCTGGCTCGCCGCGCCGCCCCTCCAGCACTGACCGGCCAGAGCCACCGTCTCCCTCCGCCGCCGCGGCGACCCAGCTCCTCCCCTCGCCGGACGCCGCTGCTTCACCGCCCCGGGGCGCCAAGGCCTGCAGCCGTCGAGGCGCTTCCTCCTCTGCTCAGCGCCGAGGCCCCGTGTGCCTCATGATCGCCAGGACAAGCGTCGCCGCACCGTCCGCCACCCTCTGCCTTGCCTGGATCCGGATGGGTTCGCGCCTCCACGGCCACCGACGCCGCCAAGTCTTGCTGCTGCACTGGAACCTGCCAAGTACCCCGATGCTCTTCGCCGTGCACGACTACAAAGGGACCAACTACCACTGATGCCCAAGGACCATGAGTACGACTACACGGCGATGCGTCAAGTACCTCTACCGTGTCTCTGGAATCGTCAAGACCGTCCCGGATCTCGCCAAGTACCATGACGATACGAGTACAACTACAGTCGACGTGGTTTACGTCAAGTACCCCATCGGCAAGACCACACGGACGCCCGAACGATGACAGCCCGAAACACCAAGTTCGACTACCACCGCAAGAATCGAGACAGACAAGTCCGAAGACCCAAGTACCACTACATAACGTGTACCCCTACGTGAACGACGACCCCGTTGCCTCGTGTACAACTACTTCCCACGACGACCCCGTGAACGACTACTTCCTCTACGACACGTGAACCACTACTTCCCTCTTCCGTTGAACTCGTTCCGCCCCGAAAATGCACGCTTCGAAGGTATAACCGTCGAGCCGATGACCCCGTGGACGAATGCTATGTGATGTATGATTTGAACCCGGTGTTTCATCAGGACCGACTTGTCATTGCATGTTCCTCCTCGTATGCCCTGTCGTTGTCACGTGGGAACCCGGTAACGGGATCACCCCACCGTCTTGCATGACACGCTCACGCCGCCCTTCTTTTGTACCGATATCTCATCGAGGTGTCGGATCACCGGAACGTTGCCGTGGCATCGTTTCCATTTTCGCCGCCACGACCCCTTTTCTTTCCGTCGTGGCGACAAATGCTTCATATCTCTTCATGTTAACGGTTAACTAAAAGTTGCATAAAACTTGATGATGTCATCCGCATCATGATAACAACCTTTGAATGTTTAATTATTGTTGCTTTAATAATTGCTAAATTGGTCATGTGGGGTTTTCCGGAATTGTTGTTGTTATTTCTGACCTCTTTTAAAATGCCTAGATAGCTACTTTACACTTGCTTCACCTCTTGACATGTTAACAAACATTTAATCTTGTCTTGTAAATAACCGAGAGTAAATTAAATAATTAAAACGTGGTGTTTTGTCGATATGCAACTCGTTGCATATTGACCTCCACTTAAATTGTAGTGTTATTTGTGCACTTTGCCATGCTATGCATATTTAAACCGGTCTTGCATCATACCTTGCCATGTATTGCATCATATATAGACTTGTGTTGTTTTTCTGTGCTTCCTACCTTGCCGTGTATTGCTTCCAATATAGACTTGTCTTGCATCATACCTTGCCATGTATTGCATCATATATAGACTTGTGTCGTTTTTCTGTACTTCCTACCTTGCCATGTATTGCTTCCTATATAGACTTGTCTTGCATCATACCTTGCCATGTATTGCATCATATATAGACTTGTGTTGTTTTTCTGTGCTTCCTACCTTGCCATGTATTGCTTCCTATATAGACTTGTCTTGCATCATACTTGGTTGAGCATATTGTCATGTTCTTGTGTTGTGTGTTTACCGTATTGCTTGCTTCTTCTCGTTAGTGCTTGTTCCGTTGCGATCGTGAGGATTCGTTCGTCTACCCGTTGTTCGTATTCGAGGCGTCTTCTTCGCCTTCTTCATGGATCCGTTCTTCTTCCTTGCGGAATCCCAGGCAAGATGACCATACCCTTGGATACCTTTACTACCATTTCCATGCTTAGTGTCTCGATGCTATCGTTATATGTCGCGTTACCCATCTTTATGTCAGCCTCTCCTTGTTGCCATGAAACCTCTAACCTTTGACACCTTCCTAGCAAACCATTGTTTGGCTATGTTACCCGCTTGCTCAGCCCCTCTTATAGCGTTGTTAGTTGCAGGTGAAGATGAAGATCGTTCCATGTTGGAACTTGTTGTTGGAATATCACAATATCTATTATTATTATTAACACACCTATATACTGGGCATGGGTGGAAGGCTTGGCCTTTTGCTCGGTGTTTTGTTCCACTCATGCCACCTTAGGGGCTGATAAACCGGCATTATGTTCCTTGATTTTGCGTTCCTTACACGGTTGGGTAAATGGGGACCCCTTGACACTTCGTCTTTGAATAAAACTCCTACAGCATGGCCCAACATTGGTTTTAATTTGCCTCATAATAACAACATAATTAAATAATTAAATTTGCATAGGGGGTCGCGCCCTCGAGATTCTTTTCTACATAGCAGGGGGGCCAGTGCTGATGGTGTTGGTCCCGAACGGGGAGTATGCGGGGCCACCTTGGGAAAACCCGAGGGCTGGTTTTACTCGTATAATCGCCCATCCGGACGTGGCATTAGACGAGATACGCGCGGCTACTATCAGGGTGTCGGCACGCCGGGAGGTCTTGCTGAACTTGTTTTACCATTGTCGAAATGTCTTGTGCACCGGGATACCGAGCCTGATCGAATTTCCCTAAGATAAGGGGTAATAATTATTATTACTTCAGCTGATCGTGAGAGCTTGTGATGGGCTAACTTGGGACACCCCTGCAGGGTTATGATCTTTCGAAAGTCGTGCCCACGGTTATGTGGCAGATTGGAATTCGTTAATGTCCGGTTGTAGAAAACTTGACAGAGGATCCGAGATAAAACACACCACCACGTGAGTGACCGTGACTGTCTCTTTTCACTTTGAGAAGAAAAAACGGTGGGGTTATGCTTGACTCGTAGGTAGTTCAGGATCTTTAGCGATCACTACTAGTTTGCGACCATTTGTGTAGATGCTCATCTTATTCTTGTACTCGTAAGTTAGCCACCATATTATGCTTAGCCGCTGCTGCAACCTCACCACTACCCTTCTCCATACCCATAAAGCTTTGCTAGTCTTGATACCCATGGTTATGGGATTGCTGAGTCCTCGTGGCTCACAGATACTACAACACCAGATGCAGGTACCGCTAAGAACAGTGCAGGAGCTGGTTCAAGTACTTCACTAGGAGCTCTATGAAGATAGTGGCCGTATGTATGTGACGTGTTTCGACGATCAGTAGTGGTTTCTACTAGGGGCGATTCGGACCTGTGGCTTTATGTATTTGGTATCTTTCTTTAGGATCTTCGCCCGTAGTCAGGTTGTGATGTTTTTGGATGATGATTTGCTTATGTAATGTATTGTGTGACGTGGCGAGTGTAAGCGAACTATCCTTTTGCAATTTCATCCCTATTTTTACATGAGTCGTGCAAAGATACCAAACTTGAGATCATTCTAGAATGGGCTTATACCTTTAAGTCGTGCCTCGATACGTAGGAGGTATAATCCCATCCTGGGCATTACAGGTTGGTATTCAGAGCCTTCTCCGACCTAGGAGCCCCCACTGATTGATCGAATCGTTGACGGTTGAGTCTAGGCACACACTTGAAAATGTTTTGAGTCTTATATATATATATCGGAGAGTAGGATTTCTTTTTGCTCCTCATCTCTTTTCACTCGGGTGAGGGCTCCTGACAATTACTCTTGTCTCTTCTACTCTCAAAATTCACCATTTTTTTAGGATCACGCGAGTATTGTTTGAATTGTTCCGATGTCTTTGTGACGAGAACATTGTTCTCGATGCCTCCTGTCATTAGGGGTTGTGGCAGTGTCTCGGGGAGTTGAGCTTCGAGGTGTTGTCGTCACAAATATATCGCAGCAGTTCTGGAATACTTAAGACGGCCGACATCGAAAACTCTCCTATGCGGTTAGTGGCAAGATAACCCTGACATCACCCAGTACTGGGGAGGTAGTACGGGAGTATTGCCATAGCTTGTATAGTAGATGCGTTTCGAAGGTCCGAGGTAAACGGTTTCCGAAAATAACTGGTTATGTGTTGAAGGATGGATACAGTTGAATGTAGGATTAGAGTTGAGTGCGCGATGCTTCCCCTGTATCCCCAACACCTGATTGCATAACTGGAAACTTTCGGAAATTAATAGGTGGGTTCATCTAGTAGCTCGTAGGTATTCTTCCAACGAATGCATGATATGGAGTTCGGGGTTCAACATTGAGTGAAGTGGTTTTATGGGTGTTGTTCCAATCGGGTGTTGCATCTTAAAGGGTCCTTGGCTATGCTGATCCGGGGATTGCAACACCCTTTTGTAACACGTTCCATGAGCTTTCAGCACGAACATGTGGGACGAAACTTCTATCTAGTATTTGTTCTATCTGCTCCTTGTTGTTTTTTTATTTACCTTTTGTTCTCCCAAGTGGCTTCTCGAGAAGTTGTACCATCAAGCTATAGAATTCATTCGTTCAATTCTCTATTCAGATGATATTGTGAAGATTATGTTGCAACATATCTATCTATTATTTTCATTTTGATTCTGGTATTCGATTTGCTTCAATGTCAAGTGTTGATTCCATACCTTTCCTAATCGGTATTCTCATATTTCTATGGTAGTGCTAATCCTTCTTGATCATCTAGATTGTTATGTTATATTCTTTTCAACCGGTGCGTTTCTCTTCAAGTTAACCCGATTCTTTCAATTTGTGCAAGACCAATCCTTGGTTTTTCTCAACGGTGCCTGTTTCATTCATCCCAAGTTGTTTGCCCACCCTCCCACCCTTCTTCTTCTCGGAGCAATAAATCTCAAATCAAGTATCCATTTGATTCATGTAGGTTTCTTCATTATTTTCCTTCAATGTTCTTATCCGGTGATTTATCGTGAAGATGCTCAAGAGCTTCAAGTTCATCATTCTTAATTCCAATATTCTTCTCTGGTGAACTAAATCCAAGCTTCCGTATTGATCATATCTGTGCCTCTTGTTTCACATGTTTTCCAATGAGGGAATTCTTATCCAAAGTCTCTCTTGATTATTCAACTCTCCCTAATTTCTTATCCGGAGTGTACAAGAGATCTCAGAGGACTCGTGTTTCCATTTTCAACCTGTTCATTATATTTTGAGATTGTTATCTCATCCAAGCCATTTAATTCAACTGGTGCAATATCTCTTAAGCAATCTTTTTTCAACAGTGATTTCTTTTGAGTGGGCCCTAACCCACAGGTCTTTTCCCAAGATCTTACCTGACTCTTCTATTTTCCGGAGTATTATGAAATTCTTTTCAAAGTTTGACGTAAGAATGGATTTCTCATCAGTCAAATGTATCCTCCAAGATCTCTTTCACTCATTGTTGCTTCAACCTTTATATTTCTATTCTTCTGGAGTATCGCAAAAATTCTTCATGATATTCTCGTCGTTCTTCTCAACATGTGAAGATCGGAGAAGTGTTTCTCTTAAATCTTGGCCGCTCTCTTGAAGATTCGTGGTTCTAGCTTCATGCCATCCTCATTATTGTTCCGATTGTGAGGAAATCTTTTATACCATCCGAAGCATTTCATGAATTCTTTCCATTGTGATCCTCCGAAGGCCATCATTTCAGAAGATTTCTTCATTCTCAGTTTGTAACTTCGTCCTCCAAATATTCTTTATTGAGGCCTCTTCGTTCGTCTCCATATTCTTCCGGTGCTTTGTTCAAGTATTCTTTAATCAGTCTGCGATCTCTTCGTTCTCTTGTATCTAAATTTCCTCAAGTGCTTATTCTTCCCGGTGGATTATTCTTTTCATCACCCGGTTTCAATTTTTACGGTGGTTCATTCAAGATTACTCTTTCGTTGTTATCGTATCAATTCATTTGTTCTTTTCATAATCCTACCGGTGAGTCGTTCAAGACTTTTCTCAAGTTTGTGCGAGATCTCTCTTTAATTCTTTGCAACAAGAATAAGTAGTATGCCAAATCCATTGGTTGTCATCAATTTTAATTGGTGGAGGATACTCATAACATAATTCTTATTCTTGTTTCTTCCAAGTGGATTAATCCCTTTGTTTAGAGTTTATTCATGATGAATAAATTCTAGGTTTCAAGTTGTTCGTCTTGTTCCCCGGTGTTCTAAGCTCTCTCAATTGTCTCATCACAAAGCTTAATCTAATCCATCGCAGGCCTTCAATCTTATTCTTTTCATCTTTCATTTCTCATGCTTTCATTACCGAAGTTCTTCATGGTGGTTCATCATGATTTAATTCATCCTCGAAGTCTTCATCATGATTCTTGATCAATGAGCTCAAGTATTCTTGTTCTTGCATTACGAAGTGCAATTCTTTCTCCCTTATCTTTTGAGATGGTGTTATGCCATTCTTGACATTTTCCCTTCAGGTTTCATGATTCACAAGTTGTGAGGAATGAGATATTTAATCTCGTCATTTTCTTCATTGGAGTTATCTTGGGTTGTATTTCATCTAAAGCTTTCCCTAAGGATTGTTGCTATTTATGGTGCTTATAAATGACCCAGTTTCTTCATTTATCCTCCTACAGAAACAAGTTTTCATCTTGTTGTTGATGTCAATCCAATCATTTGTTTTCCATTAGTGGCTGGTTGTCACCTCATAACTTTGAGATGTTTTCCATAAGCCCACATCAAGCTTATTCATTTCGTTGTGGATTTTCCATCAACCCCATTTAACCCTTCTTCGTAAGGATGCTTACAAAATCATTTCTAGTCGAAGATGTTCTTCTTCTTCAATCTTTTCACTCCATTATTCGTTCCGAAGGCTTTGTCATATTGCTCTCTTTGACCATCATCTAGTTTTGTCAAGATTATGTTCTTTTTTTCCAGACCATTTATCGGGAGTGTTGTATTCTCCATTCAAGTTCTCTCATCTTATCAATTTTGCCTCTCTTTTCAGCCGGGGTGCTGTCTGAAATCTTTGTTCCGGAGGCAGTGTGTTGCTGATTTCATCAAGTATCACCCCATCTTCTCAAGTTCTTGTTCAATTCCTTACAGTTGCAGTCGGAGTACTATCCGAAATTATGTCATTCTTATTCCTTGGCTATACCGTTGCAGTTTCATATTCTTTTGGTTCGTAAGCTCTTGTTTCATGTCTTTCAACCTACAAGGTTCTCATAATGCTCCTTGTTCCTCTTTTCTAACGGAGTGTTTTCATCTTTGTTCATCTCCATTGTATTCTTTATTCAACTTGTTTAACCCCTCAAGGTTCGTGGTTTCACTCGTTTGTCGAAGAAGCAACTTTTTTTTACCTCTTCTTTTCCGTTTTTATCCGGTGCCATCTCCAGGATCTCGGGTCGAGATCCTCTGTTAGTGTGGGAGAGTTGTGACGCCCCAAGACCGACGCTCCAGAAGATTCCAGATGTTCCGGGTTTTCCCGTGTGTTTCATTTGTGCTTGTTTTATTTATTTTGCATTGCATCATGTCATCATGCCATCATGTCATAATTCTTTTACTTTTCAACTAAATAAATTGTGTGGATCTTCGATCCATTTAACTTGAGGGAAGGATGACTTCTCTTTACAACATATCCTCCTAATATGTATGGAGCTATTAAAAAAATATTCCATTTGTTGGAAGTAACTATAACACACTTGCATATTTTCCCCATGCCTTTTCTTTCTCAATTTCTTGCCTCAAACCATGCTAACTTTTCATTTCCCTTTTATCAAGGTTCTTCCTAGTTTCCCAACATTTTTTTGGACACTCCTAAAGTCTAGACTCCATTCAAACTCCTTTAATGCAAGTTAAATAATTTTGGTTTGAACTTCCCCTATTTTGTTGGAACCACTTTTGTTGGGTTGGTAATATTCCATAAAGCCTTACAAAAATGTTCCATCATTTAATTCTTGTTCATGGCCTATTTTCTTAATAAATTTTGAACTCTCTCTATTTTTTTTCTGCTAAAGAAAAAAATAAGGGAGAGAGAGATAGGCCATCTGGGCCTCCCAGCCGCAGCCGGCAAGGCCCAGCTTCCCCTCCCCTGCGGCCCAGGCCAGCCTCCAGGCCAGGCCCATCTCATCTCCCTCCTAATCCTAAGCCGCTCGATCCCCTGGCCAGTCCCTCGACCGATCCCCTCGTCCTCCCACTCAGCGCCGCTCCCTCGATCTCCGTCCTCCTCGAGCCTCTGCTCGATCCCTCTCGTCCTCCCGACCGTGCCGCCACCGCCCCTCGTCCCTCTCCCTCCTGCTCGATCTCCCTCGCCGCGATCCCCATCTTCCCCCTCGCTCCCTCGTCAGCGCCGCGCCTCCGGCCTCATCAGCGCCCCTCCAGCGCCCGCGCCTGGCTCGTCGCGCGCCCCTCCAGCGCCCGCGCCTGGCTCGCCGCACCGCCCCTCCAGCACCGACCGGCCAGAGCCACCGTCTCCCTCCGCCGCCGCGGTGACCCAGCTCCTCCCCTCGCCGGACGCCGCTGCTTCACCGCCCCGGGGCGCCAGGGCCTGCAGCCGTCGAGACGTTGCCTCCTCTGCTCAGCGCCGAGGCCCTGTGTGCCTCATGCTCGCTAGGCCGAGCGTCGCTGCACCGTCTGCCTCCCTCTGCCTTGCCTGGATCCGGACAGGTTCGCGCCTCCACGGCCACCGACGCCGCCAAGTCTTGCTGCTGCACTGGAACCTGCCAAGTACCCCGATGCTCTTCGCCGTGCACGACTACAAAGGGACCAGCTACCACTGATGCCCAAGGACCATGAGTATGACTACACGGCGATGTGTCAAGTACCTCTACCGTGTCTCCGGAATCATCAAGACCGTCCCGGATCTCACCAAGTACCATGACGATACAAGTACAACTACGGTCGACGTGGTTTACATCAAGTACCCCATTGGCAAGACCACACGGACGCCCGAACGATGACAGCCCGAAACGCCAAGTTCGACTACCGCCGCATGAATCGAGACCGCAAGTCCGAAGACCCAAGTACCACTACATAACGTGTACCCCCTACGTCAACGATGACCCCGTTGCCTCATGTACAACTACTTCGCACAACGACCCCGTGAACGACTACTTCCTCTACGACACGTGAACCACTACTTCCCTCTTCCGTCGAACTCGTTCCGCCACTTAAATGCATGCTTCGAAGGTATAACCATCGAGCCGATGACCCCGTGGACGAATGCTATGTGATGTATGAGTTGAACTCGGTGTTGCATCGTGACTGACTTGTCGTTGCATGTTCCTCCTCGTATGCCCTGTCGTTGTCACGTGGGAACCCGGTAACGGGATCACCCCACCATCTTGCATGACACGCTCACGCCGCCCTTCTTTTGTACCGATATCTCATCGAGGTGTTGGATCACCGTAACGTTGCCGTGGCATCGTGTCCGTTTTCGCCGCCACGACCCCTTTTCTTTCCGTCGTGGCGACAAATGCTTCATATATCTTCATGTTAACGTTTAACTAAAAGTTGCATAAAACTTGATCATTTCATCCGCATCATGATAACAACCTTTGAATGTTTAATTGTTGTTGCTTTAATAATTGCTAAATTGGTCATGTGGGGTTTTCCAGAATTGTTGTTGTTATTTGCGGCCTCTTTTAAAATGCCTAGATAGCTAGTTTACACTTGCTTCGCCTCTTGCCATGTTGACAAACATTTAATCTTGTCTTGTAAATAACCGAGAGTCAGTTAAATAATTAAAACGTGGTGTTTTGTCGATATGCAACTCGTTGCATATTGAGCTCCACTTAAATTGTAGTGTTATTTGTGCACTTTGCCATGCTATGCATATTTAAACCGGTCTTGCATCATACCTTGCCATGTATTGCGTCATATATAGACTTGTGTTGTTTTTCTGTGCTTCCTACCTTGCCGTGTATTGCTTCCAATATAGACTTGTCTTGCATCATACCTTGCCATGTATTGCATCATATATAGACTTGTGTTGTTTTTCTGTGCTTCCTACCTTACCATGTATTGCTTCCTATATAGACTTGTCTTGCATCATACCTTGCCATGTATTGCATCATATATAGACTTGTGTTGTTTTTCTGTGCTTCCTACCTTGCCATGTATTGCTTCCTATATAGACTTGTCTTGCATCATACATGGTTGAGCATATTGTCATGTTCTTGTGTTGTGTGTTTACCGTATTGCTTGCTTCTTCTCGTTAGTGCTTGTTCTGTTGCGATCGTGAGGATTCGTTCGTCTACCCGTTGTTCGTCTTCGAGGCATCTTCTTCGCCTTCTTCATGGATCCGTTCTTCTTCCTTGCGGAATCCCAGGCAAGATGACCATACCCTTGGATACCTTTACTACCATTTCCATGCTTAGTGTCCCGATGCTATCGTTATATGTCGCGTTACCCATCTTTATGTCAGCCTCTCCTTGTTGCCATGAAACCTCTAATCTTTGACACCTTCCTAGCAAACCATTGTTTGGCTATGTTACCCACTTGCTCAGCCCCTCTTATAGCGTTGTTAGTTGCAGGTGAAGATGAAGATCATTCCATGTTGGAACTTGTTGTTGGAATATCACAATATCTATTATTATTATTATTAACACACCTATATACTGGGCATGGGTGGAAGGCTTGGCCTTTAGCTCGGTGTTTTGTTCCACTCATGCCACCTTAGGCGCCGATAAACCGGCATTATGTTCCTTGATTTTGCGTTCCTTACATGGTTGGGTATATGGGGACCCCTTGAAACTTTGTCTTTGAACAAAACTCCTCCAACAAGGCCCAACATTGGTTTTAATTTGCCTCGTAATAACAACTTAATTAAATAATTCAATTTGCATAGGGGGTCGCGCCCTCGAGATTCTTTTCTACATAGCAGGGGGGCCAGTGCTGATGGTGTTGGTCCCGAGCGGGGAGTATGCGGGGCCACCTTGGGGAAACCCGAGGGCTGGTTTTACTCGTATAATCGCCCATCCGGACGTGGCCTGAGACGAGATACGCGAGGCTACTATCAGGGCGTCGGCATGCCGGGAGGTCTTGCTAGACTTGTTTTACCATTGTCGAAATGTCTTGTGCACCGGGATACCGAGCCTGATCGGATTTCCCTAAGATAAGGGGTAATAATTATTATTACTTAAGCTGATCGTGAGAGCTTGTGATGGGCTAAGTTGGGACACCCCTGCAGGGTTATGATCTTTCGAAAGCCGTGTCCGCGGTTATGTGGCAGATTGGAATTTGTTAATGTACGGTTGTAGAAAACTTGACAGAGGATCCGAGATAAAACACACCACCGCGTGAGTGACCTTGACTGTCTGTTTTCACTTTGAGAAGAGAACACGGTGGGGTTATGTTTGACTCGTAGGTAGTTCAGGATCTTTAGCGATCACTGCTAGTTTGCGACCGTTTGCGTAGATGCTCATCTTATTCTTGAACTCGTAAGTTAGCCGCATATTATGCTTAGTCACTGCTGCAACCTCACCACTACCCTTCTCCATACCCATAAAGCTTTGCTAGTCTTGATACCCATGGTTATGGGATTGCTGAGTCCTCGTGGCTCACAGATACTACAACACCAGATGCAGGTACCGCTGAGAACAGTGCAGGAGCTGGTTCAAGTACTTCACTGGGAGCTCGATGAAGAGAGTGGCCGTATGTATGTGACGTGTTTCGACGATCAGTAGTGGTTTCTACTAGGGGCGATTCGGACCTGTGGCTTTATGTATTTGGTATCTTTCTTTTGGATCTTTGCCCGTAGTCGGGTTGTGATGTTTTTGGATGATGATTTGCTTATGTAATGTATTGTGTGACGTGGCGAGTGTAAGCCAACTATCCTTTTGCAATTTCATCCCTATTTTTACATGAGTCGTGCAAAGATACCAAACTTGAGATCATTCTAGAATGGGCTTATACCTTTAAGTCGTTCCTCGACACGTAGGAGGTATAATCCCATCCTAGGCATTACAAGAAGAGAGGTAGGAGGAAGAGAGAAGAAGAGCAAAAATGGTGGAGAGTAGAGACGGGAAAGGAGGGAGAGAGAGAGGGCAAAGTTGGGGAGAGGAGGGGGAGGGGTTGAAAAGGTGGCACCAGCCGCAACTAGCAGAAATGTTGCTTACCAAAATGCGCTGCTGCTACGGTACTCAGTAGTAGTGCTTTCCTGGAAAAGCGCTACTACTAAGTGGGGCCCATAAGCAGTAGCGGCGCTGTAAAATATAGTGCTACTACTAAACTGTTAGTAGTAGCGCTTGATTTTATACAGCGCTGGTACTAAAGCTACCGTCGTTGGCCTCGTCTGGTCTCATATAGTAGTAGCGCGTTTTGATCCAGCGCTACTGCTATAGATTTACTAGTAGCGCTTCCCTTGAGCAGCGCTACTGCTAACTAGTAGTAGCGGTGACTATTTTCCAACGCTACTACTAAGCTCCTGTGTATAAGCATTTCCTAGTAGGGCGATGTCGAGCGCCCAGCCGACAATGAAAAACGTGCGGCTGTCCTCCTCCGCGAATACCAATCGCCGTGGCTTTGAGACCGACACCTGCAGCTGGAGAACCATGCCGTATTGTATCATGTGCACAAGAATGCGGTGCACAACGCTGATGTCGCAAGCGAGCGCTGGCGACGGGCCTTTCCAGCCGTAGTCGGGCACGGAGCACTTGCAGTGCGCGAGCTAACACACACTTCGTGCGGGCACTCCACCCTCACTGAGAAGTGGACGGTGTCAATCCACATGTTGTGCACGTCAAAGCTGCCACCACGCTCACACTTTTGATACTGCCGATGGTTCCTGGGGCGCTCGCCACGGTAGTTCACGCATGCTAGGTGCCCTCCCTTGCGCTGCACAAATCAGTCAAACACCACATCAATCAAGAAACCCGCACCTTGCTCGATCATTCGAACGGACATGTGATGTCTACACACGCTTCTATTCTTGTAGACTATGTTGGGCCTCCAAGCGCAGAGGTTTGTAGGACAGCAGCAATTTCCCTCAAGTGGATGACCTAAGGTTTATCGAACTCAGGGAAGTAGAGGTTGAAGATGGTCTCTCTCAAGCAATCCTGCAACTAAGATACAAAAAGTCTCTTGTGCCCCAAGACACCTAATACAACTAGGAGTTGTATAGGTGCACTAGTTCGGCGAAGAGATGGTAAAATATGGATGATAGGAGTGGCAAAGCAAAGTAATATAAATCTGTAATAAAAAGTGCAGCAAGCAAACAAGTGGTAAACGTGAGCACAAATGGTATTGCAATGGTGGAAACAAGGCCTAGGCTTCATACTTTCACTAGTGGGAACTCCCAACAATATTAACATAATCGAATCACATGATATTTCCCATAAAACATGCACTCAGAGGTCATTCCTTTGTGGTCAAGAGAGGACGAGAATTATGTAGGGCTACAAAAGCACACCTCTAAGTTCGTAATTCTCAATCTATGGATTTCCCAATGTCACCGCGGCCATCCAAAGGGAGTACCACAATCACCACAACATATCTCAAGGATAGTCAAAGACAAGCACCAAGAGAATCTCAATCTTCAATCAACACACAAAAGAGGAAATCACTCATGAAAATATTCTTCTAATCCATGTCCAATAGACCGCTGTCACCTTGGTCTTGGGGATTATACTAGATAAAGACAAGTGAGTACATCAATCCAATACATAGAGGAAGGGGAAATATCATGGGATCACCCTAGATTAACATAGCCTATGATCACAACGAAGATCACATCATGGGAGAGAGAATTGACCACATAGCTACTGGTAGAAACCTCAGCCCCGAGGAGGAACTACTCCCGCATCATGAAGGGAGGAAGCAACGTCGATGGAGATGAATCCGGGGGCACTTCCCCGTCCCGGCAGGATGCCGCCACAGGAATTCTGGTCCCCCGAAACTTGGTGGCGATGGCGGCCGAGATCGGAATAGCTTCTGGAGAAAAGGGTTCCGCCCTCGAGGGTTTCGAGACGCGAGGAGTATATATGCCAAAGGGGGTCACCAGAAGCGGAGAGGGGGGCCTAGGCGCCCCCCCTAGGCGGCCAGGGGTGGGGCCGCCTGGGCTGGCCGCCTGGGCTGCCCCTGGCTCCCCTCTGGCCCCACTTTGGTTTTTCTCGAAGCTTCCTGTACGCTGATTTTTTCTGTATTTTTCCCGGAATTTTTGGAGCACTTTTTATATGGGGGAAATCTGAAATAGAAAAACAGCAGAAAACAGGAACTGACACTGTGGTGCACTGAGTTAATAGGTTAGTCCAAATATGATCAAAAGTGTATGGAAGTGCATAAATATCATAGCAATATCACACAAAAGAGGCATGGAGCAAGCAGAAATTATAGATACGTTTTGGACGTATCAACATCCCCAAGCTTAATTCCTGCTCGTCCTCGAGTAGGTAAATGATAACAAGCATAATTTCTGTGGTGACATGCTACCAACCATATAAGAACTTTTTAAGTAAAGCAATCAAGGCATGTAATTGAATTCAAGTCATAACAAGCAAGAGTCTATATTAGCATTGTAACAAGTAACATAAGAACATAAAGGTGCAAGAGCTCTCGCTGTCCGTGACTCGAATGTCTCCAAATGGTGTTTGCGTGCAAGAAAGGGGATAGGGATATATGAGAGAGTAAAATATAGTTTTTGTATTGTTGAGAACTTAATCTACTAAAGTTTCACACTTGGTCTTCCTTGGAATCTTATCTTGACTCATCCCCAGACCGTCAGCCAGGTACAAGTCAAAATGATCCACTCCCTTTCGATATTTTGAGCACTCATGCAATGGATGAGCGTAAGCAAGAAAGTCGACACTTAGGATGGCAAAAAGAAAAATGATGGAGGGGGAAGACAAAAAAGGTGTGAAGGGCTCACATCAATGAGTACAATCATCGGCGAGAGAAAGCCAAATGATAGATATGATGTGAGGAGTAGGGATTGCCATGCAACGGATGCACATATGAGCTAAGGTAAGCTCTCCAATGGAACTAGTGGGGGTGCATCCAACTTGCTTGCTCAAGAAGACCTAGAGCTCTTTTGAGGAGGCTCATCATTGGAATATACAAGCCAAGTTCTATAGTGTAAAGGTCCCCACATAGCTATATGCATGAATGATAATCTCTATGGAGTACAAGGTATAAGATGGAGTACGAGTGTGGATCTCTCAAAAGAAATAGTAGTGTGCCCCCTTCTCTCTTTTTATTTCTTTTCTTTTTCTTTTTATTTTTTTTATTTTTGTGTGGCCTCAATGGCTCTTTCTATTTATCTCTCATTTGTCCTCTTTGGGATCTTTTGATTTTGTCCTCTTTGAAATCTTTTGATTTGTCCTCTTTGGGATCTTTTCCTCACTTTAGGGGCAACACTTTATGTATTACAAGAAGTATAGAAGATCTTTCACACTTTACAAAAGTACTCAACATAAAGAAAATGAAACTATCATGATGTATGCAAATGTATGCCTCTGCTAGTGTAGCAGGAAATGCAATGATACTAGCGCGTCATGTAGCAATGATTAGGGCAAGCCCCAACTAGCATGCGGCTCATCGATCAAGCAAAAAGCATGTATGACATGAAGATCAAGTCATGAGAAGATGGATGTTGCATGGCAATGTATCTCGGAAAGGCTATGGAAATGCCTTGATAGGTAGGTATGGTGGCTGTTTTGAGGAAGGATATAATGAGGCTTATGATGACAGAGCGTATCGTGCCAAGGATTTGGATGCACCGGCGAAGTATGCGCCAACTCTCGAGGTGAGAAAGGGTAATGCTCGGTACAGAAGAGGCTAGAAAAATATGGATAGGTGGAAGTGTCAACTTTCGAATACTCACATTAGTCCGAAAAACTCATGCACTTATTATCGGTAACTCTCAATCTAATTAGGAGGTTCACAAAGAGACAAGTACCCCGAGGAGGTGTGTATGGGGGTTTGGTTACCCTTGCGCATCCTCGACCCATGGTACGTGAGTGTACTCTAATATTCGATCCCTCCAAAGATTAGTGATCCATTTAGTAGCTAAAGTTCTCAACTATTTTGTAGGTTTTCGAAAATAAACACGGATTGCCCAAAATACGACATCTATCACTAATAGGCTAAAGCTCTTGACACCGAAAGTTCAGACATTACTGATGGCAATACCTCAAAACTATTGCAAGTTACTACTAAAATTAAATAGCAACCTCAATTACCTACTTTAAGTCAAGACACACAACTCAGTGCAAGAGGCAAACTCTCTTAACAAGATAAACATGAAAACTCAAGAGAGTTCAACAACCAACTAAACAAAAGCTCTTTAAAAAGAAAAGCATGAAAACTAAGAGCTAAACATGATAGCAGCTATGGAAAGACAAAGAACACACACAGCAAAGATAAGCATGAAAATCCTATGTTGTGTTCTAGGTTGAAGTGGAGCGTGTTTCTCTCCCACACAAAGAAAGCTGGGTTCTAACTTGTTATGAACAATAAGCAAAGCTAAAGAAAACTAAAAAGGAAACTAAAAGCAAGACGCTCCAAGCATAGCACATAACGCATGAAGTGATTAAAATATAGTGGAACGAAAGACGAACTGATAATTGTTGATGGAGAAGGGGATGCACGGGGGCATCCCCAAGCTTAGACGCTTGAGTCTTCTTGAATATTTCTTGGGGGTGCACGGGGGCATCCCCAAGCTTGAGCGTTTGACCCTCCTGAATCTTCTTTTATCATCTTCCCTCGCACACTTGAAAACTCCCTTCATACATAACTCATCATAATCTGATTAGCGAGGTTAGTACCCACAATAAAATAATTTTTCCCTACTGGAAATAAGGATAATCATGAAGAGCTACTGTTTCTCAAGATTGCCAAAAGGTTTTTGCAAAGAAAAAGCAAGCTCAAGGTTTGCAAAACGAAGAAAAGGCAAAACAGGACAGAATCTGTGAAAAACAGACCAGCAGGTAGTAAATAATTTTTTCGGGGCACTTCGGCAACTCAAATCAAAAACTCAGAACAGACGCCCGAAAGCCAATTGTATAGAGCACGCTGTCAAAAAAATTCAGATCAAAAAGATGATCTGGTGATTTTATACGAATTTTTCTGTCCCAGGACAGAATCTGTTTTCTGGACAGCACGTCACAACTTTTGAACTTTCTTGCAATCAGAGGCTAAACTTGGCACAAAGCTAAAAAATAAAGATACAATGATGTTGCTACAGTAGTAACAAACATCAAGCCCACTAAAAAAATGAAAGAACAAGCTGAAAGCAAAGATAACAAGGGTTGTCTCCCTAGAGCTCTTTCTTTATAGCCATAAAGATAGGCTTAAGACTTTAATGATGCTCTCGTAGGAATAAGAGTTGAAGAACAAAAGAGAGCATCAAGAAGCAAATACCAAACACATTTAAGCCTAACATGCTTCCTATGCATAGGAATATTGCAATAGAATAATTCATTGAAGCACAAAGCAATAAGCATAGGAAGACAAAACAAGTGCAGCTTCAAAACCTTCAACATAAAGAGAGGGAACTTGATATTATTGAAATATCTATAAGCATATGTTCCCTTCTCATAATAATTTTCAGTGGGATCACGAATAAACTCAACAATATAAGCATCACATAAAGCATTGTTACCATGATCCACATGCAAAAAGGTACTCTTACTCTCCACATAAGCATAATATTTCTAATTGGTAATAGTGGGAGTAGGACTATCATAAACAACTTGAACACTATAGATTAATTGTGTATTAGGAAGATGGTGTTCAACAAGGGAGTAATTCCCTCCATGATTATGACAAGTTTCATAAGGATAATTTCTCCTTATGTCATAGGTACCTTTATAATCACTATAGATTGGAGTTATAACATCATCATAGTAGAGAAGAGCATTATCATTGCTAGCAACTATATTTGTAAACATGTTGTCTTTATTCTTACTAGCAAAAGAATTATCAATTATCACATCACTAGTGGGTAAAGGATTTGCAATCCTATCATCCCCAAGCTTAGAGCTTTCCATATCATCACTTTTAGAGTTGGTACCAAAAAGATTTTCAAGATCATAAGTAGCATTATCATCATTTTCCCAATCACAATAAGTAACATGCATATCATAATCAAAATCATCTTCAATAGTACCTACGGACGTATCATCAAGATGATAATTAAGGCAATAAACTTCACCCTCTTCTTTAAACTTACAACCGTTAGGATAAAAGTTGATGGGAGGAATATGCTCAGGCCAGGTTGATACCCATTCTTCTTCCTTCTTGCTCCTCTATCTCCTCCTCTTCTTTTTCTTCTTCTTCACCTTAGGAGGGAGTGGTTGGAGATGAAGCTTCTCCACATATCCTGGTTTATCATTAGAAACAATAGGGGAAACTTGGGAGAAACTCTCCTTTTTATTAGCAGGAATATAAGAGACATTTTTATACTTTGGTAAAGTTCCCTCCTTTCTAATCTTACTTATGTAATCATTTTCTTGGCAATTAACAACACAATAGAGATGGAAATTTTGCAAAGTGTTTTTTATTCCTATGGCATTAACATCTAGCCAATAAGTCTTTTCTGATAACTCTTCACACATCAAAAATAACATAAGCTCATCATAAAGATCAGGGGTGATCATGTTATCACACAACTGGTTAACAGTTATGTTTTGAAAGTGCATGCATTGAAAATTAAAGTGACCCTCTATACAGCAAAGTTCACAAGTAAAAGGATAAAGGTCACACAATTCTCTAGCAATTTCATTTAAATCTTTGACCCAAGTGATTGTTCTTTCATGCTTATGTTTCTTACAATACTTCTCTTCTTCAATCATAGGCCTTTCACAAGGTCTATCCACTCCACAAAAATTAACATGCTTATATAAAACTTCATTTTTAGGAATTGGATCATGGATGTTGCAATCATCATGAACAATTTCATTTTCTTTGCAAATCTCTTTAAAAGGTTCATGATGCTTGATCCAATCCTCCTTAGGCATATTAAGATGTGAAGCAAAAGATTTGAGGAAATCAACAAGGAGTTGAGAATCAAGCCCAAACTTAGCGCTAAACTTATTAAAACTTGTAGTTTCAACAAAGGACTTAATGCAATCATACTCATAAATAATACCTGACTCTTTACCTTTGTCGATCTCCCAATCTTCAGTGTAGCGTTGAATTCTTTCAAGGAGTTCCCATTTAGCATCAATCTTTTCATTTGTGAAAGAACCCATAGAGGAAGCATCGAGCAAATCTTTATCCTGTCGAGAGAGCCTCGCATAGAAATTAGTAATAATCATATCTTTGGGGAGCCCTTGGTTAGGACATTTTAGCATTAACGTTTTCAGTCTCCCCCAAGCTTGAGCTATGCTCTCTCCGTCATGAGGATAGAAATTATAAACATAATTCCTATTCTCATGGACTTCATGAAGAGGATAAAACTTGGAGTAAAAGAGAGACTGGATCTCTTCCCAATCCAGCAGGTGAGAGTCATCTAGTAGCCTATACCATTCCAATGCTTTTCCTTTCAGTGACAAGGCAAATAATTTCCTCATGACTCCATCTTTTGTCAAGCCTGAAATCTTAAACAACTCATAAAGTTCTGTAAGTTTCAACAAATGAATACTAGGATTGACTGTCCCATCATAACAATCATTCCTAATTATTTCAATTATCCCAAGTGGTATTTGGAACGGGATACATTCAGTAGGTGGAGGAGACTTCTCTACCACGGGTGTGGTAAAGCGGCCTTCCCCAAGCAGCGAACTAAGAGTTCGGTTTTCCATAAACATAACTAGTGAAACTAAAAACAAGAAACGAAAAGATTTAATTGCAAGATCTAAAGATATACCTTCAAACACTTACTTCCCTGGCAACGGCGCCAGAAATAGCTTGATGTCTACACACGCTTCTATTCTTGTAGACTATGTTGGGCCTCCAAGCGCAGAGGTTTGTAGGACAGCAGCAATTTCCCTCAAGTGGATGACCTAAGGTTTATCGAACTCAGGGAAGTAGAGGTTGAAGATGGTCTCTCTCAAGCAACCCTGCAACTAAGATACAAAAAGTCTCTTGTGTCCCCAACACACCTAATACAAGTAGGAGTTGTATAGGTGCACTAGTTCGGCGAAGAGATGGTAAAATATGGATGATAGGAGTGGCAAAGCAAAGTAATATAAATCTGTAATAAAAAGTGCAGCAAGCAAACAAGTGGTAAACGTGAGCACAAATGGTATTGCAATGGTGGAAACAAGGCCTAGGCTTCATACTTTCACTAGTGTCAACTCCCAACAATATTAACATAATCGAATCACATGATATTTTCCATAAAACATGCGCTCGGAGGTCATTCCTTTGTGGTCAAGAGAGGACGAGAATTATGTAGGGCTACAAAAGCACACCTCTAAGTTTGTAGTTCTCAATCTATGGATTTCCCAATGTCACCGCGGCCATCCAAAGAGAGTACCACAATCGCCACAACATATCTCAAGGATAGTCAAAGACAAGCACCAAGAGACTCTCAATCTTCAATCAACACACAAAAGAGGAAATCACTCATGAAAATATTCTTCTAATCCATGTCCAATAGACCGCTGTCACTTTGGTCTCGGGGATTATACTAGATAAAGACAAGTGAGTACATCAATCCAATACATAGAGGAAGGGGAAATATCATGGGATCACCCTAGATTAACATAGCCTATGATCACAAAGAAGATCACATCATGGGAGAGAGAATTGACCACATAGCTACTGGTAGAAACCTCAGCCCCGAGGAGGAACTACTCCCGCATCATGGAGGGAGGAAGCAACGTCAATGGAGATGAATCCGGGGGCACTTCCCCGTCCCGGCAGGATGCCGGCACAGGAATTCTGGTCCCCCAAAACTTGGTGGCGATGGCGGTGGAGATCGGAATAGCTTCTGGAGAAAAGGGTTCCGGCCTCGAGGGTTTCGGGACGCGAGGAGTACATATGCCAAAGGGGGTCACCAGAAGCGGAGAGGGGGGCCCAGGCGCCCCCCCCCTAGGCGGCCAGGGGTGGGGCCGCCTGGGCTGGCCGCCTGGGCTGCCCCTGGCTCCCCTCTGGCCCCACTTTGGTTTTTCTCGAAGCTTCCTGTACGCTGATTTTTTCTGTATTTTTCCCGGAATTTTTGGAGCACTTTTTATATGGGGGAAATCTGAAATAGAAAAACAGCAGAAAACAGGAACTGACACTGTGGTGCACTGAGTTAATAGGTTAGTCCAAATATGATCATAAGTGTATGGAAGTGCATAAATATCATAGCAATATCACACAAAAGAGGCATGGAGCAAGCAGAAATTATAGATACGTTTTGGACGTATCAACATGATGCACTCGAAACTCGTAAACTAGAGGCTTGAAGGGGCGGAGGCACGAGGGGCAGTGGAGCAAGGTGAGATCCATAGAGACCTCCATCGGTCGGTCCTATTCTGTCGGCATGATCTCACGCTCCTCTTGCACCACCATCTCTCACTTTAGGGCCGGGGCATTAGAAAGTTTTACCATCACATATTTATACTTCCTCAAGGTGCACTAAATAACACATGCAATGATCAAAAGGAAACTCGCGATACATCATATGATCCAACTATAATAGCAAAGCTCGCAATACATCAGGATCGTGCCATCTCAAGAACACGAGAGAGGGAGAGAGATCAAACACATACCTACTGGTACACACCCTCAGCCCCGAGGGTGAACCACTCCCTCATAGTCATGGAGAGCGCCGGGATGATGAAGATGGCCACCGGAGAGGGATTCCCCCTCCGGCAGGGCGCCAGAAATGGTCTAGATTGGTTTTCGGTTACTACAGAGGCTTGCGACGGTGGAACTCCCGATCTAGGTTATTTTCTGGAGGTTTGGGTGTTTATAGGATTTTTTGGCGTAGGGCACAAGTCGGGAGGGTCTCCGGGCTGTACACGAGATAGGGGGGCGGGGCGCCCCCACCCTCGTGGGCAGCCCGGGACTCTCCTGGCCCAACTCTTTTACTCCGGGGGCTTCTTTTGGTCCATAAAATATCATCAAAATTTGGCACTTCAATTGGACTCCGTTTGGTATTCCTTTCTTATAAAACTCAAAAACAAGGAAAAAACAGAAACTGGCACTCGGCTCTGGGTTAATAGGTTAGTCCCAAAAATCATATAAAAGTGTATATTAAAGCCCATTAAACATCCAAAACAGATAATATAATAGCATGGAACAATAAAAAATTATAGATACGTTGGAGACGTATCAAGCATCCCTAAGCTTAATTCCCGCTCGTCCTCGAGTAGGTAAATGATAAAAACAGAATTTTTGATGTGGAATGCTACCTAACATAATTCTCAATGTAATTCTCTTTATTGTGGCATGAATGTTCAGATCCAAAAGATTCAAGACAAAAGTTTAATATTGACATAAGAATAATAATACTTCAAGCATACTAACAAAGCAATTATGTCTTCTCAAAATAACATGGCCAAAGATAATATAGTTTGGCTATGCTCCATCTTCGTCACACAAAATACCCAAATCATGCATAACCCCGGTTTTAGCCAAGCAATTGTTTCATACTTCAATTTTTTCAACTTTTCAACTTTCACGCAATATATGAGCGTGAGCAATGGATATATCACTATAGGTGGAATAGAGTGGTGGTTGTGGAGAAAAAAAAAAGAGGAAGATGGTCTCACATAAACTAGGCATATCAATGGGCTATGGAGATGCCCATCAATATATATCAATGTGAGTGAGTAGGGATTGCCATGCAACAGATGCACTAGAGCTATAAATGTATGAAAGCTCAACAAAAGAAACTAAGTGGGTGTGCATCCAACTTGCTTGCTCACGAAGACCTAGGGCATTTGAGGAAGCCCGTCGTTGGAATATACAAGCCAAGTTCTATAATGAAAATTCCCACTGGTATATGAAAGTGACAAAACAAGAGACTCTCTATCATGAAGATCATGGTGCTACTTTGAAGCACAAGTGTGGAAAAAGATAGTAGCATTGTCCCTTTTTTTTTCTTTTTTTCTTTTTTTGGGCCCTTCTTTTTTTCTTTTATTTGGCCTTTCTTTTTTTTTTCTTTGGGACAATGCTCTAATAATTATGATCATCACACTTTTATGTACTTACAACTCGATACTAGAACAAAGTATGAATCTATATGAATGCCTCTGGCGATGTACCGAGATGTGCAATGAATCAAGAGTGACATGTATAAAAAATTATGCATGGTGGCCTAGCCACAAATACGATGTCAACTACATGATCATGCATGGCAATATGACAATGATGAAGCGTGTCATATGAACGGAACGATGGAAAGTTGCATGACAATATATCTCGAAATGGCTATGGAAAAGCCATGATAGGTAGGTATGGTGGCTGTTTTGAGGAAGGTATATGGTGGGTGTATGGTACCGGCGAAAGTTGCGTGGTACAAGAGAGGCTAGCAATGGTGGAAGGGTGAGAGTGCATATAATCCATGGATTCAACATTAGTCATAAAGAACTCACATACTTATTGCAAAATCTACAAGTCATCAAAACAAAGTACTACACGCATGCTCCTAGGGGAAGGGTTGGTAGGAGTTAACCATCGCGTGATCCCGACCTCCACACAAAGGATGACACTCAATGAAATACGTCATGCTTCAAATTTGTCACACAACGGTTATCATACGTGCATGCTATGGGACTTGTAAACCTCAACACAAGTATTTCTCAAATTCACAGCTACTCTACTAGCATGACTCTAATATCACCATCCTCATATCTCAAAACAATCATCAAGTATCAAACTTCTCATAATATTCAATGCACTTTATATGAAAGTTTTTATTATACTCATCTTGGATGCCTATTATGTTAGGACTAATTTTATAACCAAAGCAAATTACCATGCTGTTCTAAGAGACTCTCAAAATAATAGAAGTGAAGCATGAGAGATCAATAATTTCTATAAAATAAAACCACCGCCGTGGTCTGAAAAGATATAAGTGAAGCACTAGAGCAAACGACAAAATACTCCAAAAGATATATGTGAAGATCAATGAGTAGTTGAATAATTATGTAACTATGTGAAGACTCTCTAACATTTAAGAATTTCAGATCTTGGGATATTATTCAAACAGCAAGCAAAACAAAATAAAATAATTTGACGCTCCAAGCAAAACACATATATGTGGTGAATAAAAATATAGCCTTAAGTAAAGTTACCGATAGACGAAGACGAAAGAGGGGATGCCTTCCGGGGCATCCCCAAGCTTAGGCTCTTGTTTGTCCTTGAATATTACCTTGGGGTGCCTTGGTCATCCCCAATATTAGGCTCTTTCCACTCCTTATTCCATAGTCCATCGAATCTTTACCCATAACTTGAAAACTTCACAACACAAAACTTAACAGAAAACACGTAAGCTCCGTTAGTATAAGAAAATAAAACCACCACTTAGGTACTGTTGTGAACTCATTCTAAATTCATATTGGTGTTATATCTACTGTATTCCAACTTCTCTATGGTTCATACCCTCCGATACTACTCATAGATTCATCAAAATAAGCAAACAACACAATGAAAACAGAATCTGTCAAAAACAGAACAATTTGTAGCAATCTGTAACTTTCGAATACTTCTGTAACTCTAAAAATTCTGAAATAAATTGGTGGACGTGCGGAATTTGTCTATTAATCTTCTTCAAAACTAATCAACTCCAAAGCACTGTTCTATAAAAAAATGGTAACTAATCTCGTGAGCGCAAAAGTTTCTGTTTTTTTACAGCAAGATCACAAAGACTTCACCCAAGTCTTCCCAAAGGTTCTACTTGGCACTTTATTGAAACAAAAGCTATAAAACATGATTACTACAATAGCTTAACCATGTGGACACACAAAAACAGTAGGGTTAAATATTGGGTTGTCTCCCAACAAACGCTTTTCTTTAATGCCTTTTAGCTAGGCATGATGAATTCAATGATGCTCGCATAAAAGATAATAATTGAAACATAATAAGAGCATCATGAAGAATATAACTAGCATAATTAAGTCTAACCCACATCCTATGCATATGGATTTTGTGAGCAAACAACTTATGGGAACAATAATCAACTAGCATAGGAAGGCAAAACAAGCATAACTTCAAAACTTTAAGCACATAGAGAGGAAACTCGATATTATTGCAATTCCTACAACCATATGATCCTCTCTCATGATAATTTTTAGTAGCATCATGAATAAATTCAGCAATATAACCATCACATAAAGCATTATTTTCATGATGCACGAGCATATAAATTTTATTACTCTCCACATAAGCAAAATTCTTCTCATTCGGAATAGTGGGAGTATCATAATAAACTTGAATACTATAGATTGTTTCCACATTAAAAGAGTAATGTGGAGAAAAAGGGTAATCATTATCATGACAAAATTTATAAATATAGTCATTACTACTTTTTGTAGCATAAGTGTCATCACAATAATCATCATAAGTAGCAACTTTGTTCTCATCATAATCAATTGAAACCTCTTCCAAGATAGTGGAATCATTACTAAATAAAGTCATGACCTCTCCAAATCCACTTTCACCGATATAATCATCATAAATATGAGGCATGCTATTATCATAATAGATTTGCATATCAAAAATTGGGAGGCTAAAAATGTCATCTTCATAAAACGTAGCATCCCCAAGCTTGGGACAAACATTAATTGCAGCAAATAAATTCTCAAACATGTCATTCTCATCAAACATAGCATGGATAGCACTGGTAGTATAGCAATTATCATCATCACAATGAGTGATAGGAGCAACATCATTTGGAAGGGATACATTTTAACCTTTCCTTCTCCGTCTTTTCTTTTACTTCTTCGCATCATGTGTGGGTTTAATCCTCCTTTTGGAGCTCCTTATTAATGAGATTGGTTGAATAGAAGGCTCCTCCTCGTTACCTAATTCATCATAATAAATAATAGGAATGTGTTGGGAAGTTCTTCCTTTTCATTAGTAATCTCTTCATCTTCTATTTGTTTTCTTGTCTTTATGTAATTGGCAATATAAGGATTTTCAATGCAATTCACCGCACAATACATATAAATTTCCTCTAGATCAAAATCAAGAACTTTATCAAGGACAAATTCTGGAAGATCCTTAGTTATACGTTTCATTTATTCATAACCTAGAAGCAAACTAAGTTCATTGTGATGTGCAAGGGAAATCAAGTCATCACAATTTTTGGACATGATTCGATCATGAAATTTTCTGCATTGGGTATTTAAATGATCACGTTAATTGCAAAGTTCACAAGGATGGCTAAGAAAATTTAATTTTTCAGCACAAACATCTAGCCTTTCTTGCAACCATTTAGTTTCTAAATACTTATGCCTCTTGCAAAATCTATCTTCCCTATTTGGTGTATACTTGCAAACTCTATGCACTCCACAAAAGTTGACATGCTTATAAGAGACATTTTCATCATGACTAGTGCAATCATCATTAGTACGACGGATATTCAAAGGGTTCATACTAACAACATTGCAATCATGCTCATCATGCACATATTTTATGCCAAGCATTCTATGCAATTCTTCTTCTAGTACTTGAGCACAATTTTCCTTCCCATCATTTTCACGAAACATATTAAAAAGATGAAGCATATGAGGTAACCTTAATTCCATTTCGTTAGTTTTCTTTTATAGACCAAACTAGTGATAATACAAGAAACTAAAAGATTCGATTGCAAGATCTAAAGATATACCTTCAAGCACTAACCTCCCTGGCAACGGCGCCATAAATTGCTTGATGTCTACTACGCAACCTTCTTCTTCTAGACATTGTTGGGCCTCCAAGTGCAGAGGTTTGTAGGATAGTAGCAAATTTTCCTCAAGTGGATGACCTAAGGTTTATCAATCCATGGGAGGCGTACGATGAAGATGGTCTCTCTGAAACAACCCTGCAACCAAATAACGAAGAGTCTCTTGTGTCCCCAACACACCCAATACAATGGTAAATTGTATAGGTGCACTAGTTCGGCGAAGAGATGGTGATGTAGCGACCACGATCCGAATGGACCGAAGTCTCTGTGTTCTGTGTCATCCTTGAATCGGTATGCTGACACACACAGTACAAACATGATTTATAACAGATGTAAATCACATGTATTAAGTAACATAAATACTATTACCTCAATCGATCTTAGCGGAAGCAACAAGGTTGTGGATTCCCATCAACACCAACGGCAAATTTGAGTGTAGAAATCGTAACCCCTAACGTAACACTTACTCGTCGTAAGATAATCCCGCAACATAAAACGTTGCAGCCCGAAAACGGGTCAGCACATTGAATGTACTGGCAAATTCACACTGTAATGATAATGATGAACAAAACCTACATCTACATGCATATATGGCTGGTGGAGGCTGTAAGGTTAAAGTTTTTGCGTAAAGCCAATTTTTCCCTACTTCAAAGCAATGCATTTTAATTAACTAACATGGTAGTTGAAACATTGTTGAGAAGATAGACATCCTATCAACCCCAATTAAAAATCATCATTAAACCCAACAATATTAAATTAGAGTAACATGATGAGATGCACATGAAAATCCATGTACCAGATACTCAAGGTGTCCATAACCGGGGACACGGCTAATCATGATCAGTTTGTACACTCTGCAGAGGTTTGTGCACTTTCCCCACAAGACTCGATCGCCTCCGTTTGGTTTCTCGCACTGCATGGTGTTTGAGAAACGGATGACCGAGACATAGTCTTTCAGAAGCGCTAGCACCTTACGATCGGGCGGACCGTACGAACCTACATCCCCTACATCTGCTAGTCCACCACTGTAAGAGTTCGCACAACTTACTCATACTATGCTAGAGCCCATAATAGCATTGTGGTTGCACACGGAAGTTTCTAGTATGAATAATCTCATGATCCCCTTGAGCCTGGGTGGCGGTCCAAAAGAAAAACAGGCAATCCTGGAATACCCAGGTGCCTCAATCCACCCAGATGTGTATTAAAATTGCCACCTTAAGTTGAACCATTAATTAAACAATCTCACATCTGTCATGGATTTCACTCACCCAATCCACGTCTACGAGCATAGCATGTCCTATCAGCAAACGTAGAAGTAACTCCCAAGGGTTTGAATGTAATGCAGGTAATAGGTACTACCTCAATCTACTTCCCAATCCCACAAGTTAATTTATCCTACTCATGCAATGTGTGAGGGTTTGACTAATGCAATGAAAACTAGGTATTGGAAAATATGATCAAAGTGTGAACTTGCCTGCAAAGTTGATGAAGATGATTCGCACTCAAAACTCTGGATAGATCTACTCGTCACACTCTGGTCAATCTATCGTAAGCAAGCAATAGTAACCACACATAAGCAATCACTCAGAAAGATCGGACAGAACGAATAAACACTTCGGAAAACTTCGGAAACAAACGAATGACTCTTGAAACACAAAACAATTTCCAACAGTACCAAAATTATGTGAATTTGGCCTTATCAGAAAGTTTAGGTCAAGAGCTTCGATTTGCAAAAAGAATCAACTCAAACGGAGCTACCAAACTCAAGTTATGAACAAAACAAGTTTGAATCTAAAACTAGTTGAATTCAAATTTTAAAATTTTCAAAAACATGTTTGAGTTGTATTACTGGAAAGAGGGCTTCGTAACGAAGACGTGGGCGTTGGTTTCGCTGGATTTGGACTAACCGATAAAAAGATATGGCCGAAAGAAGATTAGCGACTATTCTGTAAATAAAATATTCACATCTAAGTCCCTGGCCGAAATTAAACAGAAAAGAAAATTTTTAACGAACGAACGTTCGTTTTCCGGTCCTAAAGGGTGAACGTTCACTACATAGATGAAACTAAAAAAACGAATATAGATCTAGGGTTTTGGAAATAAACCGATCTGTTTTTTAGAAGAAAACCTAACTAATAAGAAACAAAAAAAACCATGTGGGTTTATACCTAGCGGTTCGGGCGGCGGACCGAGCGGTTTTTCCCGCGGGGCGGTTTTGGCTCCGCCGGCGGTGAACTCCGGCGAGGATAGCGGCGGGCGTGCGGCGAGGGCCGGCGAGGACAGAGCGAAGGGCGGGGCAAGGCGCATGCGGCGAGGGAGGCGAGGGCGGAGGGCGAGGCAGAGCGCGGCGGCGGCGGCGGAAAGTAGCAGCGACGGCGGTAGAAGCAGTATGCGGTGGCGGCAGCGCGAGGCGATGCGAAAGGAGAGAAGGGCGGCGGCGGCGCTCTTATAGGTGGTGAGGGCGGAGCTTTTGCGTGGAGGAGGGGCAAGGGAGAAAGAGTACGGGGCGGCGACGGCTGCCATGTCGGCGGCGGCGGGAGTCCGTCGTCCGCACGGGGATGGAGACGAGGGCGAGCTGGGCTAGGCCCGGCTGGAGCTGGGCCGGCCCAGTCGGCGAGGGACCAACTTTTTTTTTCTTTTAAACTCTTTTTTTTAACAGACACAGAAAACAAACAAAACAAAAACAAATAGAAATATCCTATAGGCATATAATATATCAAAATTTGCAGAAAAATAAATCCTACAATCTGAACATTTTCCTACTGCCAAATAAAATGCCCATAAAATCTAATAAATAAAAAGGTCCTACTATTGCAAATAAAATCCAATAAAAATCACTTTAAAATACCAAAATGATTTCAAAATTATTTCTCTCCAATTTTCTGCTGTAGGGAATCATGTTACCCTATTTTCCATGTAATATATTTTTGGGGAAAAATAATTTGAATAAAAACCAAATAACTCAACATTTGAAATTGAGTTGCAAAAAGTTTCAGAAAAACTTCCAACTCATATTTCCTATAATTTGAAGAAGTCATTTTATCTTGTCTCGGGAAAATCATTGAGTTGCTTAAAGTTTCTGAATTGAAAATATTGCGAGGAAGAAATTCAAAATCCTTTCAAAGCCCTTTATCATTTAAAATAAATGGAAGAAGTCATATTATCTTCACTCTAGGGTTTTGTGTTGAAAAGAATTTGAATTCCCTCGGAGATCAAAAAGCAAAGTGAAAGTTTTGGGAAAGTCATTTTATTCCCTCTCATTTAACTTTCAAAAGTTTCAAATTTCACTCAATTTCACTCAGCACATCAAACAGCAAACAAATCTATCTATTTATTAAACATTCCAAAATTTAGAATTTTGGGATGTTACAAACCTACCACACTTAAAATGAATCTCGTCCTCGAGATTCGGAGAGGCTAGCAAGAAATAGGATAGGGTTTGGGGGTCTTCTCACAAAACACTGATTGGTATGGTCTAGTGTGCTACCACACTTAGAAACATGGATACGGTTCCATCAAAACTCAGGTACTTCATCCTTTGGGTCGACGGCGTCGGTCTTCTCAAATCTTCAGGGTATTTCATTCTCGGGCTCTTTCGGTAGTGGCAAAATCTTTGTCCTCAATCCTTGTATCCTTTCATCTTGGTAAGGCTCTTTCGGGACCGGTTCTTCTTAATTGACAAGTCTGGCGCCAATACTAAACAAATATCGATATCTCATGGTGGTCATCAACCAAATTAACAGGGTCCCTGCAGAAAACGGGTCTGGGCTTCATCCTCACCGTATAACCTACGGTTGGCAACAACATGCCGTGTACAGGGGAAAAACTTCTATACTTTTCTATGGTTTAAACAAAGTTTTGACATCGTCGTCTCTCTACTATAGGTAAGTCACTCAGATTTACCATCCCGTATAACAGAGGCGAATAATAAGAGTAAGTCGGTATGGTGATCAATCCATCCCGCACCCAAATCATTACCTTGTATATGGTGAATCTCGTATTCTAACACTCGGTCATCCTCACAAGCATTGCAGAATTTCTCTTATCGACGAACTGAGTTCGGAGAAATCCATTGATTCTGCAAGCCAAACAAAACATCTAACGTTTCTTCACAACCCTCGGGTTTAACGTAACCACCTATAAAATCGGATGTTGGCAAAGGTCGTAACTTGTACTAGGGGTTTTCCTTCAGCAAGAGTGTGCTTGCTTCCTTGACAGGTCCTGGGGCCTGTGGGTTATGGCCCATCTCACCACTAGTAACACTTGGTCTCATCATCAGGTTGCAACTGATCATTGTTCCAACATCCAACTTCATTGGCTTTCTTAAATCCATCCAAGTATACCTTACTCCTCTGTGGGTAAAACTACGATGTAATTACCCAGACTCATCCTTGGGCAATCCACTCCAAGTCTGACGTAACTAACCACTAGCTAGTGTGTTCGGGTAACAGTGTTAGATTCTACCACACTTAAAATGAATAACACTAGTTTCTTCAAAATCTTCTTCCATGCATCATGTCTTCACTCATCACTATAGGGTAACAACTCATAAAATCCAAAATCAATACTAGGCTGCTAAATTCACCGATTCTCAACTTACTACGGTCTGCTGCATTTCCATTGCAGGCTTCATCTCCAATACTTAGCACAAAACTCCTTCTTCGTGGTACAATCTATAGCAAAATGCACTGCTTTACTACAGCAGAAACATAACACTTCTGACAAGTCTCGTGGTTCCCGTATAATTACGTAGCCTCCTTTAGGTCCTCGGCTAAAGGGTCCACGTCAGAACTTGTATATCCATAACTCAATCCTTGGGGTTACTGTAGTTCCATACTCCAGCATTACACCCTCGTAAAATCCAATCATACTTCTTTCCTTCATACTCTTGGGGTAAGCTTCATATCAAAACTAAACTCCAATCTATTTGTGCAAACTCTACTCCTTGGAGCAACACATTCCTTCCTATGGGTCCAGGGTTCACACAGTGAGGTACTACTAAACAAAATGCACTGGTTCATCCAAAATCCATATTCTCATCATATCAAATCTTTTATTACCTCTTGAACCAGTATTCAACACTCCAGTTACAAAGGTGCTTCACTACAAATGTTTCCATCCACCTAGTTGGGTATGGTCAACATTCCTTCCATCTTTATTCCTTTGTCCTAGCTAAGGGTGCTTCAATCCCACTGGAATTGTGCAACGTGATTCTTGAAATCATCAATCTTTTGCTCCATCCTATTGGTCGTGTACTTCATCTCCATCATCTCTGCATGCATCATACTCAGGCATCCTTGGGTATAACGAAGTCTTGCCTCGAGTATTTCTCCAATTTGACGTATGGCCTCCATAGCAGCTTCACGAACAGAATCGAAGAATGCTGTTCGCGGTACTCGGGAGATGAAAAAGTATTGACCCATAGTCTTTGGGCAAACTCCTTTCACACGGTGGAGGTGTACCTCCACGTACCATAGTTCAACTCCATTCTCCATGAAGGGATAACCCTTGTAAACTGCATCTCCTTCCAGTTGAATACGCTTCATCATGTCCTTCAGGATCTTTGGATAATCTTGATCGCTAGTCAGGGTCATGATGGTTTCCGGGCCTTTGAGAAAAGACTCGTAAAAGGTTGTCATCTGTGGGCATAAGACAAAAGGGAACTCAAGACAATGTAGATATTTCCTTGTGGTTGTTTGTCCGAGAAAGGTTTGGGGTCAACTATTCCAAGGGTTCTAGGTCTTGGTCTGGGTGAGGGGCACTCGCAATCATTCAACAACTCATAACACCTCCTTCTTAGACTCCAAAATATCAGCTTCTATTGCTTCACGAACTATTACAATGTTCTCTCCATACTCAACTCAACATTGTAATAAAGTGTATTCCATATAGCTACATGCTTCATTCTAACTTCCAGATCTCAACTACTCTGATCATCCTTCCTGCGGTCTGAAACTTCTCTTAGCAAAATGCTCTACTTCCTTGTAGTGTAAACTATTGTCATCAGACAAATCTAAGGACTTCATGGCGACTATTGGGTCCTTCGCTTCCTGGTTGGGCATTTGTTAGCATAATGACCTAAATCCTTGCACCGGTAACATGTGATGTCACTCAGGTCCTTTTCCGCAGAAATTGGGTTCTTCTGGGGACACATGTTCTTCCTCTTACTTGACTTCTTCGTTCCTATCAATTCTTCTATCTTCTGTGGATCAAACTCCACTTCTTCTGTCGGGAAGTCTCCCAGATACTCTTGACTTTCCCTCGTGCATTGCTGTGAAAGATGTCCTTTCTCTCCACATGAGTAGCAAGCACGGGAATAATATCTGTTTAGGCCTTCTCCATCAGGGTCGTCAATATCTTCCTCCATCGAGGATTCCTTTAAGGTTTCCTCGAGGACTTCTTTCATTGCTTCTTCCTTCTGCTGGACAGCTCGTTGCACCATGGGGTAAATGTGACACTGAGTAGGGTAGTGTGTAGTCCCTTCACACAAGAAACAAGTAATCTGCCTAGTTGGGCATTCTTCAGCTAGGTGACTTCCTTCACAATTAGGGCATTCATCCTTATGCTCCTCCTGGGTGTGTCCTATTTCTCCACAAATCCTACAGGCACAAAGTTTCTTCTTCGGGTTGTCACCATGCTTTCTGATGAGACGGGATCCTAATAGAGTCTTCTTGAACTCTTCCCAATTTTATGCTCTATTACATCATTGTATGGCTTGATGCATCTTCCACCATGTTGCAGCACTGTTTGTAAAGTACTGAAGAGCGTATTGAATATCATACTTCCTTTCAACTAAATTCTTCCTGAAGTGATCCTCCATGTTTTGTATCCATAGTTCTGCCTCCGGTTGGGTCATTGGTCCAGAGACTTCAAGCCTAGCTTCAGTCATCCTCTATTGGGTCCAAGGGTTTTGGGATGAGATTCAGAAGAGATAGAGAGAGATACACTCAATTCAAACAATGGTTTTGAAAAGACGGTTTTGTGTTGTGGCTGTCGGAAAAACATCAAACAATTGACAGCTCACAATCGTCGCAAGTAACGTAAGTACAAAGCAGGGGTTTGGTCTTCTAAAGGTCATCATCTTTTCAAAGTTGTCAACTCTTCAAACCTTCGGAGTATCCATTGTTGTAGCTTCAACACTTCCAATGTATGGTAAAATCCTCTTTACTCCGAAGTGGTCCAAATGGCAAAAGGTATTTTCTAACTATTTAAGGTCAAAGGGAAGATTTGACAAAGCTCAGAAAAGATGAGAGATAAGAATCTTTTTGAGAAAGATAGTTTTAGAGAAAACTTTCCTATGGTCTGGCTAGTTTCTAGGGTCACATCCTACAGTCAACATGTGCTCTGATACCATCTTGTAACGACCACGATCCGAATGGACCGAAGTCTCTGTGTTCTGTGTCATCCCTAGATCGGTATGCTGACACACACAGTACAAACATGATTTATAACAGAGGTAAATCACATGTATTAAGTAACGTAAATACTATTACCTCAATCGATTTTAGCGGAAGCAACAAGGTTTTGGATTCCCATCAACACCAACGGCAAAGTTGAGTGTAGAAATCGTAACCCCTAACGTAACACTTACTCGTCGTAAGATAATCCTGCAACATAAAACGTTGCAGCCGGAAAACGGGTCAGCACATTGAATGTACTGGCAAATTGACATTGTAATGATAATGATGAACAAAACCTACATCTACATGCATATATGGCTGGTGGAGGCTGTAAGGTTAAAGTTTTTGCGTAAAGCCAATTTTTCCCTACTTCAAAGGAATGCATTTTAATTAACTAACATGGTAGTTGAAACATTGTTGAGAAGATAGAAATCCTCTCAACCCCAATTAAAAATCATCATTAAACCCAACAATATTAAATTAGAGTAACATGATGAGATGCACATGAAAATCCAAGTACCAGATACTCAAGATGTCCATAACCGGGGACACGGCTAATCATGATCAGTTTTGTTGGGGAACGTCGCATGGAAAACAAAAATTTTTCTCTACGTTCACCAAGATCAATCTAGTAGATGCAACTACGAGGGGAGAGTGTGATCTACGTACCCTTGTAGATCGCTAAGCGGAAGCGTTATGAACGCGGATGATGGAGTCGTACTCGTCGCGATTCAGATCGCCGAAGACCTAGCACCGAAGCAACGGTGCCTCCGCGTTCTTCACACGTACGGCTCGGGGACGTCTCCTCCTTCTTGATCCAGCAAGGGGTGGAGGAGAGGTTGATGGAGAACCGGCAGCACGACGGCGTGGTGGTGATGGTGGAGGAGAATTCCAGCAGAGCTTCGCCTAAGCACCGCGGGAGAAGAAGATGTTGTGGGAGAGGGAGGGCAGCACCGAGGCACAAACTGTGTTGGCTGCCCTCCCTTTGCCCCACTATATATAGGGGGGGTGGAGAGGTGAGGGCGCCCTAGGGTTTCCCCCTAGGGGCCGGCGGCCAGGGCAAGGGGAGGGGGCGGCGGCCAGGGCAGGGGGGGCGGCCAGGCCCTAGGGTTTCCCCCCCTAGGTGCCTTGCCCCCCAAGGCCAAGGGGTGCGGCCAGCCCTAGGGGGTCCCACCCCCTTAGCCGCATGAGGAGAGGGCCCAGGGGGGGCGCACAGCCCCCTGAGGGCTGTGGTGTTCCCCCTTGTGGCCCACTAGGCCCAGAACTTCTTCCGGACCCCCGAAAACCTTTCCGGTACTCCGCCGATTTCCCGATGCTCCCCGGAACACTTCCGGTACTCCGAAACCTTTCATCCTATATATCAATCTTCGTCTCCGGACCATTCCGGAGACCCTCGTCATGTCCGGGATCTCATCCGGGACTCCGAACAACCTTCGGTAACCATGCACTTTTCTCACTAACAACCCTTGCGTCACCGAACGTTAAGTGTGTAGACCCTGCGGGTTCGGAAACCATGTAGACATGACCGAGACACTCCCAGGTCAATAACCAATAGCGGGATCTGGATACCCATATTGGTTCCTACATGTTTCTCGATGATCTCATCGGATGAACCACGATGTCAAGGATTCAGGCAATCCCGTATACAGTTCCCTTTGTCTCGTCGGTATGTTACTTGCCCGAGATTCGATCGTCGGTATCTCTATACCTAGTTCAATCTCGTTACCGGCAAGTCTCTTTACTCGTTACCGTAATACATAATCCCGTGACCAACTACTTAGTCACTTTGAGCTCATTGAGATGACGTATTACCGAGTGGGCCCGGAGATACCTCTCCGTCACACGGAGTGACAAATCCCAGTCTCGATCCATGTCAACTCAACAGACACCCTCGGAGATACCTGTAGAGTACCTTTATAGTCACCCAGTTATGTTGTGACGTTTGGCACACACAAAGCACTCCTACGGTGTCAGTGAGTTACATGATCTCATGGTCATAGGAACTTATACTTGACATGCAGAAAACTATAGCGATAACTGACACGATGAAAAGCTATGTTTAACGTTTGGGTCTCGTCCATCACATCATTCTCCTAATGATGTGATCCCGTTATCAAATGACAACTCATGTCTATGACCTGGAAACCGCGGTCATCTTTGATCAACGAGCTAGTCCTGTAGAGGCTCACTAGGGACACAAAGTCTGTCTATTTATCCACACATGTATTTGAGTTTCCAATCAATACAATTATAGCATGGATAATAAACGATTATCATGAACAAGGAAATATAATAATAACTCTTTTATTATTGCCTCTAGGGCATATTTCCAACAGTCTCCCACTTGCACTAGAGTCAATAATCTAGCATTACAAGGTAATGAATCTAACACCCATAGAGTCTTGGTGTTGATCGTGCTTAGCCCGTGGAAGAGGCTTAGTCAACGGATCTGCAACATTCAAATCCGTGTGTACTTTGCAAATGTTTATGTCCTCCTCCTTGACCGAATCGCGGATGGAATTGAAGCGTCGCTTTATGTGTCTGATCCTCTTGTGAAACCTTGGTTCCTTGGCTAGAGCAATGGCACCAGTGTTGTCACAGAACAGAGTCATTGGGTTCAGTGCACTAGGCACAACTCCAAGATCTGTCATGAACTCCTTCATCCAGACACCTTCCTTTGCCGCCTCCGAGGCAGCTATATACTCCGCTTCACATGTAGAATCAGCTACCACGCTTTGCTTGGAACTGCACCAGCTTACCGCTCCCCCGTTGAGAATATATACGTATCCGGTTTGAGACTTAGAGTCATCCGGATCAGTGTCAAAGCTTGCATCGACGTAACCCTTTACGACGAGCTCTTGATCACCTCCATAAACGAGAAACATATCCTTAGTCCTTTTCAGGTACTTTAGGATATTCTTGACCGCTGTCCAGTGATCCATACCAGGATTACTTTGAAACCTTCCGGCCATACTTATGGCAAGGCTGACATCTGGTCTTGTGCACAGCATTGCATACATGATAGAGCCTATGGCTGAAGCATAGGGGACGACACTCATCTTTTCTCTATCATCCGCAGTCACTGGGCATTGAGTCTTACTCAACTTTGTACCTTGCAATACCGGTAAGAACCCCTTCTTGGATTGATCCATTTTGAACTTCTTCAAAACTTTATCAAGGTACGTGCTTTGTGAAAGTCCTATCAAGCGTCTTGATCTATCTCTATAGATCTTGATGCCCAATATGAAAGCAGCTTCACCGAGATCTTTCATTGAAAAACTCTTGTTCAAATACCCCTTTACGCTATCCAAAAATTCTATATTGTTTCCAATCAGCAATATGTCATCCACATATAATATTAGAAACACTATAGAGCTCCCACTCACTTTCTTGTAAATACAAGCTTCATTGTAAACTTGTATAAACCCAAACGCTTTGATCACCTCATCAAAGCGAAGATTCCAACTCCGAGATGCTTGCACCAGCCCATAAATGGAACGCTGGAGCTTGCATACTTTGTCAGCATTCTCTGGATCGACAAAACCTTCTGGTTGCATCATATACAACTCTTCCTTAAGAAAACCGTTAAGGAACGCTGTTTTGACATCCATCTGCCAAATTTCATAATCGAAAAATGCAGCTATTGCTAACATGATTCGGACGGATTTAAGCATCGCTACGGGTGAGAAAGTCTCATCGTAGTCAATCCCTTGAACTTGTGAAAAACCCTTTGCCACAAGTCGAGCTTTATACACGGTGACATTACCGTCAGCGTCCGTCTTCCTCTTAAAAATCCATTTATTCTGAATGGCCTTCCGCCCTTCAGGTAATACTTTCAAAGTCCATACTTTGTTTTCATACATGGATCCCATCTCGGATTTCATGGCCTCTAACCATTTGTCGGAATCCGGGCCCACCATCGCTTCTCCATAGCTCGTAGGTTCACCGTTGTCTAACAACATGACCTCCAAGACAGGGTTACCATACCACTCAGGTGCAGTGCGTACCCTTGTCGACCTACGAGGTTCGGTAGTAACTTGATCAGAAGCTTCTTGATCATCATCATTGGCTTCCTCTTCAACCTCTGCAGGCTCCACAAAAACATCTTTCTGTGCTGCGCTACTCTCTGGTTGAAGCAGAGGTTCAATAACCTCATCAAGTTCTACCTTCCTCCCACTCAATTCTTTCGAGAGAAACTCTTTCTCGAGAAAGGACCCGTTCTTAGCGACAAACACTTTGCTCTCGGATTTGAGATAGAAGGTGTACCCAACAGTTTCTTTTGGGTATCCTATGAAGACACATTTGTCCGCTTTGGGTTCGAGCTTTTCTGGCTGAAGCCTTTTGACATAAGCATCGCAACCCCAAACCTTGAGAAAAGACAACTTAGGTTTCTTACCAAACCACAGTTCATACGGTGTTGTCTCAACGGACTTGGATGGAGCCCTATTTAAAGTGAATGCAGCTGTCTCTAACGCATATCCCCAAAACGATAGTGGCAAATCGGCAAGAGACATCATAGAACGTACCATATCTAATAGGGTTCGATTACGACGTTCGGACACACCATTACGCTGTGGTGTTCCAGGTGGCGTCAACTGTGAAACAATTCCACATTTTCTTAAGTGATCACCAAACTCATAACTCAGATATTCTCCCCCTCGATCAGATCGTAGGAACTTGATCTTCTTGTTACGATGATTTTCTACTTCACTCTGAAATTGCTTGAACTTTTCAAAAGTTTCAGACTTATGCTTCATCAAGTAAATATACCCATATCTACTTAAGTCGTCAGTGAAGGTGAGAAAATAACGATATCCACCGCGCGCCGTTACACTCATCGGACCGCACACATCAGTATGTATGATTTCCAATAAGTCACTTGCCCATTCCATTGTCCCTGAAAACGGGGTCCTTGTCATCTTGCCCATGAGGCACGGCTCGCACGTGTCAAGTGATTCAAAATCAAGAGACTCCAAAAGTCCATCAGCATGGAGCTTCCTCATGCGTTTCACGCCGATATGACCGACTTAAATGAGTAACCGTCTCGCAATAAACAAGATCCAGATATAATGTTCATGCTTAACGCAGGCACTAAATAACAATTATTCAGGTTCATAACTAATCCCGATGGTAATCGAAGAGCGAGCGTGCCGACGGCGATCACATCAACCTTGGAACCATTTCCCACGCGCATCGTCACTTCGTCCTTCGCCAGCCTCCGTTTATTCCGCAGTTCCTGTTTAGAGTTGCAAATGTGAGCAACCGAACCGGTATCAAATACCCAGGCACTACAACGAGAGTTGGTAAGGTACACATCAATAACATGTATATCATATATACCTTTGTTGTTGTTGGCCCCCTTCTTGTCCGCCAGATACTTGGGGCAGTTCCGCTTCCAGTGGCCGTTCCCCTTGCAATAGAAACACTCAGTCTCTGGCTTGGGCCCAGCCTTGGGTTTCTTCACTGGATTGGCAACTGCTTTGCCACCCTTCTTAGAGTTACCCTTCTTGCCCTTGCCATTCTTCTTGAAACTGGTGGTTTTATTGACCATCAACACTTGATACTCCTTTTGGATGTCTGCCTCAGCGACTTTCAGCATTGAAAACAGCTCGGCGATGGTTTTATTCATCCCTTGCATGTTGTACTGCTGCACGAAGCTCTTGTAGCTTGGAGGGAGTGACTGGAGAATTCTGTCAATGATAGCCTCATCCGGGAACACAAGTCCCAGATCAGCTATGCGGGTATAGTACCCAGACATCTTCAGCAAGTGCTCACTGACAGACGAATTCTCCTCCATCTTGCAAGCGAAGAATTTATCGGTGGTCTCATACCTCTCGATCTTAGCATTCTTCTCAAAGATGAATTTCAACTCCGTGTACATCTCATATGCACCATGACGTTCAAAACGCCTTTGGAGTCCTCCTTCCAAGCCGTACAACATGGCACATTGTACTATCGAATAGTCATCCGAACGCGTCTGCCAGACGTTCATATCGTCCGCAGAGGCTCCAGGAGCGGGGGGCTGACCTAGCGGTGCATTTAGGACATAAACCTTTTGGGCAGCTGTGAGGATGATCCTCAGATTGCGGAGCCAGTCCACAAAGTTGCTCCCGTCATCTTTCAGTTTAGCTTTCTCTAGGAACGCATTAAAATTCAGGGGAGCTACTGCGCGAGCCATCTACAACCAAAAATTTGCAAAGACATTTTAGACTATTGTTCATGATAAGTGAGTTATTACCTAATCAAATTATTTATAACTCCCACTCAAATTGACATCCCTCCGGTCATTCGAGCGTGACATGATCCAAATTCACCAACCCAAGTCCGATCATCACGTGAGATGAGGTGGTGTCAATGGTGAACATCAACATGTTGATCATATCTACTATATGAATCATGCTTGACCTTTCGGTCCTCCGTGTTCCGAGGCCATGTCTGTACATGCTAGGCTCGTCAAGTCTAACCCGAGTGTTCTGCATGTGCAAAACTGGCTTGCACCCGTTGTATGCGAACGTAGAGTCTATCACACCCGATCATCACGTGGTGCTTCGAAACGACGAACCTTCGCAACGGCGCACACTCGGGGGGAACACAATTTTATCTTGAAATTTTAGTGAAGGATCATCTTATAATGCTACCGTCGTCCTAAGCAAAAAAAGATGCATAAAAGGATTAACATCACATGCAAATCATAAGTGACATGATATGGCCATCAACTCGTGCTTTTGATCTCCATCTCCAAAGCACCGGCATGATCTCCATCGTCACCGGCGCCACACCATGATCTCCATCATCATGATCTCCATCATCGTGTCGCCATCGGGGTTGTCGGCGCCCACCATGCTCTTACTACTATTGCTACCGTTTAGCGATAAAGTAAAGCATTACAAAGCGCTTGAAGATTGACACGCAGGTCATACAAAAATTAAAGACAACCCTATGGCTCCTGCCGGTTGCCGTATGCATCGACATGCAAGTCGATATTAACTATTACAACATGATCATCTCATACATCAATATAATTCATCATGTCATTGGCCATATCATATCACATGCATACCCTGCAAAAACAAGTTAGACGTCCTCTAATTTGTTGTTGCATGTTTTACGTGGCTGCTATGGGTATCTAGCAAGAACGTTTCTTACCTACGCAAAACCACAACGGTGATATTCAAGTTGCTATTTAACCTTCTACAAGGACCGCCTTGTTCTATTCCGATTCAACTAAGATAGGAGAGACAGACACCCGCCAGCCATCTTATGCAACAAAAGTCACATGTCTGTCGATGGAACCGGTCTCATGTACGTGGACATGTAAAGTTGGTCCGGGCCGCTTCATCCTATAATACCGCTGAATCAAGAAAGACTAAGGAGGGCAGCAATTTAAACATCAACGCCACAAACCCTTTTGTGTTCTACTCGAGAAAGCATCTACGCAAGATCCTAGCTCATGATGCCACTGTTGGGGAACGTCGCATGGAAAACAAAATTTTTTCTCTACGTTCACCAAGATCAATCTAGTAGATGCAACTACGAGGGGAGAGTGTGATCTACGTACCCTTGTAGATCGCTAAGCGGAAGCGTTATGAACGCGGATGATGGAGTCGTACTCGTCGCGATTCAGATCGCCGAAGACCTAGCACCGAAGCAACGGTGCCTCCGCGTTCTTCACACGTACGGCTCGGGGACGTCTCCTCCTTCTTGATCCAGCAAGGGGTGGAGGAGAGGTTGATGGAGAACCGGCAGCACGACGGCGTGGTGGTGATGGTGGAGGAGAATTCCAGCAGAGCTTCGCCTAAGCACCGCGGGAGAAGAAGATGTTGTGGGAGAGGGAGGGCAGCACCGAGGCACAAACTGTGTTGGCTGCCCTCCCTTTGCCCCACTATATATAGGGGGGGTGGAGAGGTGAGGGCGCCCTAGGGTTTCCCCCTAGGGGCCGGCGGCCAGGGCAAGGGGAGGGGGCGGCGGCCAGGGCAGGGGGGGCGGCCAGGCCCTAGGGTTTCCCCCCCTAGGTGCCTTGCCCCCCAAGGCCAAGGGGTGCGGCCAGCCCTAGGGGGTCCCACCCCCTTAGCCGCATGAGGAGAGGGCCCAGGGGGGGCGCACAGCCCCCTGAGGGCTGTGGTGTTCCCCCTTGTGGCCCACTAGGCCCAGAACTTCTTCCGGACCCCCGAAAACCTTTCCGGTACTCCGCCGATTTCCCGATGCTCCCCGGAACACTTCCGGTACTCCGAAACCTTTCATCCTATATATCAATCTTCGTCTCCGGACCATTCCGGAGACCCTCGTCATGTCCGGGATCTCATCCGGGACTCCGAACAACCTTCGGTAACCATGCACTTTTCTCACTAACAACCCTAGCGTCACCGAACGTTAAGTGTGTAGACCCTGCGGGTTCGGAAACCATGTAGACATGACCGAGACACTCCCAGGTCAATAACCAATAGCGGGATCTGGATACCCATATTGGCTCCTACATGTTTCTCGATGATCTCATCGGATGAACCACGATGTCAAGGATTCAGGCAATCCCGTATACAGTTCCCTTTGTCTCGTCGGTATGTTACTTGCCCGAGATTCGATCGTCGGTATCTCTATACCTAGTTCAATCTCGTTACCGGCAAGTCTCTTTACTCGTTACCGTAATACATAATCCCGTGACCAACTACTTAGTCACTTTGAGCTCATTGAGATGACGTATTACCGAGTGGGCCCGGAGATACCTCTCCGTCATACGGAGTGACAAATCCCAGTCTCGATCCATGTCAACTCAACAGACATCTTTGGAGGTACCTGTAGAGTACCTTTATAGTCACCCAGTTACGTTGTGACGTTTGGCACACACAAAGCACTCCTACGGTGTCAGTGAGTTACATGATCTCATGGTCATAGGAACTTATACTTGACATGCAGAAAACTATAGCGATAACTGACACGATCAAAAGCTATGTTTACGTTTGGGTCTCGTCCATCACATCATTCTCCTAATGATGTGATCCCGTTATCAAATGACAACTCATGTCTATGACCTGGAAACCGCGGTCATCTTTGATCAACGAGCTAGTCCTGTAGAGGCTCACTAGGGACACAAAATCTGTCTATTCATCCACACGTGTATCTGAGTTTCCAATCAATACAGTTATAGCATGGATAATAAACGATTATCATGAACAAGGAAATATAATAATAACTCTTTTATTATTGCCTCTAGGGCATATTTCCAACAAGTTTGTACACTCTGCAGAGGTTTGTGCACTTTCCCCACAAGACTCGATCGCCTCCGTTTGGTTTCTCGCACTGCATGGTGTTTGAGAAACGGATGACCGAGACATAGTCTTTCAGAAGCGCTAGCACCTTACGATCGGGCGGACCGTACCAATCTACATCCCCTACATCTGCTAGTTCACCACTGTAAGAGTTCGCACAACTTACTCATACTATGCTAGAGCCCATAATAGCATTATGGTTGCACACGGAAGTTTCTAGTATGAATAATCTCATGATCCCTTTGAGCCTGGGTGGCGGTCCAAAAGAAAAACAGGCAATCCTGGAATACCCAGGTGCCTCAATCCACCCAGATGTGTATTAAAGTTGCCACCTTAAGTTGAACCATCAATTAAATAATCTCACATCTGTCATGGATTTCACTCACCCAATCCACGTCTACGAGCATAGCATGTCCTATCAGCAAACGTAGAAGTAACTCCCAAGGGTTTGAATGTAATGCAGGTAATAGGTACTACCTCAATCTACTTCCCAATCCCACAAGTTAATTTATCCTACTCATGCAATGTGTGAGGGTTTGACTAATGCAATGAAAATTGGGTATTGGAAAATATGATCAAAGTGTGAACTTGCCTGCAAAGTTGATGAAGATGATTCGCACTCAAAACTCTGGATAGATCTACTCATCACACTCCGGTCAATCTATCGTAAGCAAGCAATAGTAACCACAAATAAGCAATCACTCAGAAAGATCGGACAGAACGAATAAACACTTCGGAAAACTTCGAAAACAAACGAATGATTCTTGAAACACAAAACAATTTCCAACAGTACCAAAATTATGTGAATTTGGCCTTATCAGAAATATTAGGTCAAGAGCTTCGATTTGCAAAAAGAATCAACTCAAACGGAGCTACGAAACTCAAGTTATGAACAAAACAAGTTTGAATCTCAAACTAGTTAAATTCAAATTTTAAACTTTTCAAAAACATATTTGAGTTGTATCACTGGAAAGAGGGCTTCGTAACGAAGACGTGGGCGTTGGTTTCGTTGGATTTGGACTAACCGATAAAAAGATATGGCCGAAAGAAGATTAGGGACTATTCTGTAAATAAAATATTCACATCTAAGTCCCTGGCCGAAATTAAACAGAAAAGAAAAATTTTAACGAACGAACGTTCGTTTTCTGGTCCTAAAGGGTGAACGTTCACTGTATAGATCAAACTAGAAAAACGAATATAGATCTAGGGTTTTGGAAATAAACCGATCTGGTTTTTAGAAGAAAACCTAAGTAATAAGAAACAAAAAAACCATGCGGGTTTATACCTAGCGGTTCGGGCGGCGGACCATGCGGTTTTTCCCGCGGGGCGGTTTTGGCTCCGCCGGCGGTGAAGTCCGGCGAGGCTGGCGGCGGGCGGGCGGCGAGGGCCGGCGAGGACAGCGCGAAGGGCGGGGCAAGGCGCATGCGGCGAGGCAGGCGAGGGCGGAGGGCGAGGCAGAGCGCGGGGGCGGCGGCGCAAAGCAGCAGCGGCGGCGGCAGAAGCCGTACGCGGCGGCGGCGGCGAAATCGCGGCGGCGGCGCGAGGCGATGCGAGAGGAAAGAAGGGCGGCGGCGGCGCTCTTATAGGGGGGAGGGCGGAGCTTTTGCGTGGAGGAGGGGCAAGGGAGAAAGAGTACGGGGCGGCGACGGCTGCCATGGCGGCGGCGGCGGGAGTCCATCGTCCGCACGGGGACGGAGACGAGGGCGAGTTGGGCTGGGCCCGGCTGGAGCTGGGCCGGCCCAGTCGGCGAGGGACCAACTTTTTTTCTTTTCTTTTAAACTCTTTTTTTTAACAGACACAGAAAACAAACAAAACAAAAACAAATAGAAATATTCTATAGGCATATAATATATCAAAATTTGCAGAAAAAGAAATCCTACAATCTGAACATTTACCTACTGCCAAATAAAATGCCCATAAAATCTAATAAATAAAAGGTCCTACTATTGCAAATAAAATCCAATAAAAATCACTTTAAAATACCAAAATGATTTCAAAATTATTTCTCTCCAATTTTCTGCTGTAGGGAATCATGTTACCCTATTTTCCATGTAATATATTTTTGGAGAAAAATAATTTGAATAAAAACCAAATAACTCAACATTTGAAATTGAGTTGCAAAAAGTTTTAGAAAAACTTCCAACTCATATTTCCTATAATTTGAAGAAGTCATTTTATCTTCTCTCGGGAAAATCATTGAGTTGCTTAAAGTTTCTGAAATGAAAATATTGTGAGGAAGAAATTCAAAATCCTTTCAAAGCCCTTTATCATTTAAAATAAATGGAAGAAGTCATATTATCTTCACTCTAGGGTTTTGTGTTGAAAAGAATTTGAATTCCCTCGGAGATCAAAAAGCAAAGTGAAAGTTTTGGGAAAGTCATTTTATTCCCTCTCATTTAACTTTCAAAAGTTTCAAATTTCACTCAATTTCACTCAGCACATCAAACAGCAAACAAATCTATCTATTTATTATAACATTCCAAAATTTAGAATTTTGGGATGTTACATACAAGTGCAATATGGATGGTAGATATAGGTTTTTGTAATATGAAAATATAAAAACAACAAGGTAACTAATGATAAAAGTGAGTGAAAACTGTATTGCAATGCGTTGAAACAAGGCCTAGGGTTCATACTTTCACTAGTGCAAGTTCTCTCAACAATAATAACATGACCGGATCATATAACAATCCCTCAACATGCAACAAAGAGTCACTCCAGAGTCACTAATAGCAGAGAACAAATGAAGAGATTATTGTAGGGTACAAAACCACCTCAAAGTTATTCTTTGTGATCGATCTATTCAAGAGTCCGTAGTAAAATAACACGAAGCTATTCTTTCCGTTCGATCTATCATAGAGTTCGTACTAGAATAACACCTTAAGACACACATCAACCAAAACCCTAATGTCACCTAGATACCCCATTGTCACCTCAAGTATCCGCGGACATGATTATACGATATGCATCACACAATCTCAGATTCATCTATTCAACCAAGACAAAGAACTTCAAAGAGTGCCCCAAAGTTTCTACTGGAGAGTCAAGATGAAAAGGTGTGCCAACCCGTATGCATAGATTCCCTAGGTCACGGAACCCGCAAGTTGATCACTAAAACATACGTCAAGTGAATCGATAGAATACCCCATTGTCACCACGGGTATCCCACGCAAGACATACATCAAGTGTTCTCAAATCCTTAAAGACTCAATCCGATAAGATAACTTCAAGGGGAAAACTCAAGCCATTACAAGAAGGTAGAGGGGGAGAAACATCATAAGATCCAACTATAATAGCAAAGCTCGCGATACATCAAGATCGTGGCTTCTCAAGAACACGAGAGAGATAGAGATCAAACACATAGCTACTTGTACATACCCTCAGCCCCGAGGGTGAACTACTCCCTCCTCGTCATGGAAAGCGTCGGGATGATGAAGATGGCCACAGGAGAGGGATTCCCCCTCCGACAGGGTGCCGAAACAGGGTCTAGATTGGTTTTCGGTGACTACAGAGGCTTGCGGTGGCGGAACTTCCGATCTAGGTTATTTTCTGGAGGTTTGGGTATTTATATGATTTTTTGGCGTAGGGCACAGGTCAGGAGGGTCTCCGGGCTGTCCACGAGATAGGGGGCGCGCCCAGGGGGGTGGGCGCGCCCCCACCCTCATGGGCAGCCCGAGACTCTCCTGGCCCAACTCTTTTACTCCCGGGGCTTCTTTTGGTCCATAAAAAATCATCAAAAATTGGCACGTCGATTGGACTCCGTTTGGTATTCCTTTTATGTAAAACTCAAAAACAAGGAAAAAACAGAAACTGGCATTGGGCTCTGGGTTATTAGGTCAGTCCCAAAAATCATATAAAAGTGTATATTAAAGCCCATTAAACATCCAAAATAGATAATATATTAGCATGGAACAATAAAAAATTATAGATACGTTGGAGACGTATCAGGCATGTCACTCACACAAATCTCTCCATATATCCCAAACACACATATTCTCATTCACACACAAATTCCCATTCTTGAAATGAACAACTTTTTACTCACCTATATATCTCCTGAGGGAGACCGATCGAGAGAGCACACCATTAATTAGATGTTGAGAGAGACCGATCGAGAGAGCACGCGTGGATGGATAAATAGCTAGCTAGATCTAGTTATTGGGGAGGAGAGGTGAATCTAGCAAGCTAACTAATGGAGAGGGAGTTATGGTGGAGGGGGGCAATAATGGGGAGAGGAAGAGAGGTAGGAGAAAGAGAGATGTGAGAGAGGCCATTTATGAAGGAGAGTTATGATGGAGGGGGACATTAATGAGGAGAGAAGAGAGGTAGGAGGAAGAGAGAGAAGAGCAACAATGGTGGAGAGTAGAGACGGGAAAGGAGGGGGGGAGAGAGGGCAAAGTGGGGGAGAGGAGGGGGAGGGTTTGAAAAGGTGGCACCAGCCGCACCTAGCAGCAGCGCTGCTTACCAAAATGCACTGCTACTACGGTACTCAGTAGTAGTGCTTTCCTAGAAAAGCGCTACTACTAAGTGGGGCCCATTAGCAGTAGCGACGCAGTAAAATTTAGTGCTACTACTAAACTGTTAGTAGTAGCGCTTGATTTTGTACAACGCTAGTACTAAAGCTACCGTCGGTGGCCTCGTCTGGTCCCATATAGTAGTAGCGCGTTTTGGTTATCCAACACTACTGCTATATATTTACTAGTAGCGCTTCCCTTGAGCAGCGCTACTGCTAACTAGCAGCAGCGGTGACTATTTTCCAGTGCTACTACTAAGCTCATGTGTATAAGCATGTCCCTAGTAGTGCGATGTCGAGCACCCAGCTGACCACGAAAAACGTGCGGCCCTCCTCCTCCGCAAATACCAATCACCGCGGCTCTAAGACAGACACCTGCAGTTGGAGAACCATGCCGTACTGTATCATGTGCACAAGAATGCGGTGCACAACGCTGATGTCGCAAGCGAGCGCTAGCGGCGGGCCTTTCCAGCCGCACCCGGGCACGGGGCACTTGCAGTGCGCGAGCTGACACACACTTCGTGCGGGCACTCTACCCTCACTGAAAAGTGGACGGTGTCAATCGACATGTTGTGGACGTCGAAGCCGCCACCACGCTCTCACTTCTGATACTGCCGCTAGTTCCTGGGGCACTCACCACGGCAGTTCACGCATGCTAGGTGCCCTCCCTTGCGCTGCACAAATCAGTCAAACACCACATCAATCAAGAAACCTGCACCTTGCTCGATCATCTGAACGGACAAGATGTACTCGAACCTCGTAAAGTAGAGGCTTGAAAGGGCGGAGGCACGAGCGGCAGTGGAGCAAGTTTAGGTCCATAGAGACCTCCATCGGCAGGTCTTATTCTGTTGGCATGATCTCGCCCTCCTCTTGCACCACCATCTCTCGCTTTAGGGCCGGGGCATTAGAAAATTTTACTATCACATATTCATACTTCCTCAAGGTGCACTAAATAACACATGCATGGATCAAAAGGAAACTCATAGAATGCATGCATGCATTGTAATTAATGCATCAGTAAACACAAATTTTTGAAATATATCAAGGGCACTACTTTGATGTTTCACGTCAACTCGTACAACGAGGAGAAGCTTGATTACAACGCCCTCTCCCTCGCGCATGAGCGCGGTGGCTCACAGGACGAGGAGAAGCTTTTACTACACGTTCTCTCTCCTGCACGTGGTGGACATGTAGCAGTTCATTTGGTGTCAGATGGCCAAAAGCATATTGGCGTAGTAGCGTCATTGTTCGACTTCCCGAAGAGGTGGAGAGCCAAGCAAAACCCATACACTCATGTGGCAGTTTCATGTGTAGGGGAGGTAGTACTACTAGTGTAAACTTACTCTCCATTTTAAGGCCGGTTTTGCTACCCACTATGGAGGTAGTACTAGTAACATAGCCTAGGGTGCCTCTAAGTGTCGGTGCAACAAACCCTGGGTCCGTTTCCCCAGACTGTGCACAGGCCCAAGGACAAGATTGCAACACCAGGATCAGATCAAGACATGAAGGGATCATCCCTTTGACGAATCAAAGAGCTAGTCGAGGAGATCAAATCGACCAAGAGAAGCCGAAGAGACAAGATATCACCAGCGGAAGGGCCATCCTTGCTGGGCACACGAGCCTAGAGAGTTTGGATCGCCCCGGAAGCAAGCCTCCAAGATCACCCTGGCACGCCTGCCGGGGCTCACGGAGGCAAACAACCCCATTATACCACCTCACGCGACGCACGTCGTCGATCAGTGCGGTATCAAGCTCCTAAGTGGCTTAGTGGAAGCCCCCTGCCACATGGTAGCCACTTCCTACAGCAAAAACCTCGAAGTGACACCCATCTCGAGACGTGCCAAGCAAGTAGGCACGAAGCTGGCAAAAGAGCCCGACATGGCCTGCCCGGCGAGGCGTGATGTTACACTAACCGGCGCATTGCGCTCTGTCAACCTGAAGAGTTAGGTATGATAGCACAGTTTGCTATCTAATCTGTATGGAAAGATAGATTTGCCACTATGGTGACCCCTTGATCTATAAAAGGATGCCCATGTCAACTGTAGAAAGGATTCTGTCAATTTGGACCCTCGCACATCCATACGCGCGCAACCACTCTCTCCCCAAGGCAACCCTGTCAGGCAAGAGCGCCACACTTTTTTCCACCTTCCACCATCAATCCACCAAAGTAGGAGTAGGGTTTTATGCCTCGCGGCGGCCTGAACCTAGGTAAAAACTGCCCGTGTGATCTCTGTCGTGCTGCGTTGCACTCCTCCGCTCTTTGTGCAATGTGCACATCCCCTAGCTGAACCAAAAGGGGCTCAAGGTCCCATAGGTAGCCGTGGTTTCTCCCGTCATCTCTGGCGCACCGGGTAGGGGGGGTCACTTGCGTGAACCCGAGAGCATGAGCAGCGCATCATCTTCATCACCAGATTCATCATTAGCAGCTCCATTGACCATGGCGCCCAAGAAGAAGTCCGATGCCGCAGCTTACCGGTCCACCTTGTTTTCCCTGCTACCCGGGGCCCTCGATGCCGTAGGGAATGCGGGGATGCATGGGAATGCAGATGTTGCAAGGGACATAGTCAGTGATACGTCTCCAACGTATCTATAATTTTTTATTGTTCCATGCTATTATAGTATATGTTTTGGATGTTTAATGGGCTTTATTATACACTTTTATATTATTTTTGGGACTAACCTACTAACCCAAGGCCCAGTGCGGATTGCTGTTTTTTGCCTATTTCAGGGTTTCGCAGAAAAGGAATATCAAACGGAGTCCAAACAGAATGAAACCTCCGGGAGAGTTATTTTTGGAACCATATCTTCACGGAAGACTTGGAGTACACGCAAGGGAATGAAGGAGGCGGCCACGAGGGTCCAGGGCGCGCCCCCACCCTCGTGGGCCCCCTCTGGCTCCCCTGATGCCCTCCTTCCTCCTATATATATATATCCATGTACCCTGAAAACATCGAGGCAACAGAGAAAACCCTAATTCCACCGCCGCAACCTTCTGTTCCCGTGAGATCCCATCTTGGGGCCTGTTCCGGAGCTCCGCCGGAGAGGGGATCTACCACAGAGTGCTTCTACATCAACATCATAGCCTCACCATGTAATGCCCAGGATGGAGTTATACCTCCTACGTGTCGAGGCACGACTTAAAGGCATAAATCCATCCTAGAATGATCTCAAGTTCGGTAATCTTTGCACAACTCATGTAAAAGAGGGGATAGTAAACTGAAAATAGTTGGCTTACACTCGCCACGTCACAGAATTACAGTACAAGTCTCAAACATCATACATTAAGAACATCACAACCCTCTAAGGGCAAAAGCCAAAAGTCAAAGTACCGAACTCAGATAAATAAACCACAGGCGGATCGAATCCTAGTAAGAGACTCCACTACTGATCGTCCGGGTAGCGCACGTAGTACCGACTACGCTCCTCGTCGTACTCCCAGTCTAGCTCGGTGCCATCGCCTGGATAGCTCACAGCTGGACCTGCATCTGGTGTGTGAAGTAACTGTGAGCCACAGAGGACTCAGCAATCCCGTCTCCGGGTAACAAGACTATCAAAGCCTTTGGGTGAGGAAAAGGCTGAAGAAAAGAATAAGTGTCTGCAGCAGCAACTAGCATCTAGCTTACGTAAGTGAGAGCGAGAAGAGAAGGCCTCGGCGAGAAGTGATCACGAAGTGATCCTAGCTACAAGCTCACAATCATAACCCCTCCGTGTTCAACTCCCGAATCCCTATTCGGAAACTGACAGTCACGGAACACACGCTAGTAGTGTATTTGAAGCATTGTGTCAAGTTATCTACAACCGGAATTAACAAGCTCCCATCTGCCACATAACCGCGGGCACGGCTTTCGAAAGATCAAACCCTGCTGGGGTGTTCCAACTTGACCCATTACAAGCCCACGATCCGCGTAGTCGCAACTCCAAAGTGGGAAGACCCGAGTATCCTCGGAATCCCGTGCTCAAGATATACCAAGCTAAGGTAAGGCTAATCCAGCAAATCCTCCCGGCGTGTCGACACCCTGATAGTAGCCGCGCGTATCTAAGTCTCAGGACACGACCGGATGAGTCATCCTACAGGTGTATGCCAGATACCTGAGGTTGCCCCGAGGCGGCCCCGCAGTCTGCTCGTTTCGGACCAACACTCATGTGGAGCACTGGCCCGGGGTTGTTGATTAAGAAAGAGGGTTAATTACTCCCTATGCAAGTTTAGTTTGTTATTAGGCAAATAGTACCAATGTTGGGACTTGCTGGAAAAGACTTAGCACTTAGCGGTTTATCGAGGGGGTCCCATACACCCCAACCGTGTTAGGAACGCATAATCAAGGAACATAATACCGGCTTATACGGATCCTAACGGCATGAGTGGAACAAATCACCAAGAAAAAGGCTTAGCCTTCCACCCTTGCCAATATATAGATGATTTCATTTGTAAGCATTTATATAGTGTGATATAACCCAACCAAACTTCAACATGAAGCAAACATCTTCGATCTTCACCTGCAACTAGCAACGCTATAAGAAGGGGCTGAGCGAAGCGTACTTAGCCAAGCAACGGTTTGCATAGGTAGGTTGGTTAAACATGGCAATTGGTTACAAGTAGGAGGCTGACAAGAAGATCATGGGCATCGAGGCAAAACTATAGATCGAGACTACTAGCAAAAGGCAAAGATAGTAATGTTATCGGGGTTCGGTCATCTTGCCTGAAGAGAAGTCGTTCGGATCGTAAGAAGGGTCCTCGTGCTCAACCTCGTTGGAAACCTCGTGCTCAACTTCGTACTCGGTCTCAGCTTCCGGCTCTAAACAAAACAATCACACCAAGCACCAATCAACAAGATGCAATGCGCACTCGGAAAAGATGAATGCATGATGGATGCACTAAGGATGCACACGGAGCACGGAAAATATCACTCAAGCAAAACACCTCAAAACAAGATAACAATCTGATATTATTAATCTACACAGAAAATCAATCAAGTTTGATATAAGATTCGCTGAAATCGGAGTTACGGGCTAAAAGTTATGCCCAAAACAAGATTTGAGCGAAAGCTGAAAATTACAGCAACATAGCATCTTTGGAGCTCAAAATAATTAAGCTACAGCACCCAAAAAGCATGGCAAAGGACATGAACACAAACTAGACATATATTACAGCAACTATGTCCAAAGGTGCACCCCAACGGAGCCACGGATCAATAGCAATGATCTTGGACATATTGAACTTGACAATAAAATTCTGGCAGCAAAATTTTATTGAAACTTTAGAGCAAAAGATAAACATGCTACAGCCACTCAAATGGACATGTGAGGACATGGATGGAAAGGCAACAATATATACTACAAGGAACAATCAAAATCCACCCCAAAACTAACATGCTTTGTCCTAGAACATCACACGAACATGGCATCGGAACGTTACAGATTTCAGACTTAGTGAAAAATCACTAAGTCCTAAAACAGCAATATCATCATGGCATATAAAAGAGCATGTTTAAGTCACCTCGAAACTAAACATGGCAAAGGGTAAGCACCTCATCAAAGTACACATGACGGTGATCCCGAAACACACAAGCATGCATCATAGAGGTGAACACAACGATTGCAACGAGCTCAACAAGATGGCATTTCAGAACAAGTGAAAACACATCATATGAACATGGCACTTTGCAACGATGATAACAAGGCAATAATAAATCTACCATGCAACCTATCACAAGCAACACGTAGTTCGTGGCAAGACGAACACGTGGACATGTCATTTGCATCATTTGGACAAACGAGCTAAAAGATATCACATGACAAAGGTGGCATAAAAATAACACATAGCAGCAGTTTATATCATGATGCACTCTTGCAACAGCAAAACAAGCACCTAGATGATCTCTAACATGCATGACAACAACAGGTAAAACGTAGAGCACAACTCCACGAACGTCTGGACATATTACACGCGCAAAACGGAGCAACACAGTAAAAGTTACAGCAGGTCAAACATAGCATTACAGATCAAAAGAACAGGGACTTAGGAGTGGGGAACAACCTCAAACAGATCAGATATGAGGAAACGGAGTGGGCCGGTGGGGATCTGAGGGTCCGGCGGCCCGGATCTGGTGCGGGCCGCGGGGAGCTGCAGCAGTGGCGGCGGCCCGCGGTGGAGGGCGCGCTGTAGCAGAGCGGCCCGGCCTGGCGGCGGCCTGGCGCGCTGGAGGGAGGCCTGGTGGAGCGGCCCGGCGACGCTGGGGCGGCCCAGCGGGGCGGTTGCCTGGAGGCGCCTGGCCCGGCTGGCCTGGGGCCTCGCTGGAGGCGGGCCTTCGCGGGGAAGTGGTCCCCCGGCGCGCGCGGAGGGAGGCAGAGCCAGCGACGGGCCTTGCGCGCGGCGAAGCGAGCCCAGCGCTCGGTGAGCGATGACGCGGCCGGTCGGCAGATCGAAGAGCTGGCGTTGACTTCGCTCGATGGAGCCTGGAGCGATCCGGTCGGCTCCGGCGGCTGGATCGAGAGATCTAGCCAAGTGGCTGATGGGAAAAAGTGGATCTGGGAAAAAATGAGAGGGGAGGAGGAGGAAGAAGAAGGGGATGCCCAAAATAGACTAGGGGTCTATAAATAGCAGTTTTTAGGGTTAGGAGGGAGTTTAGGGGCGCTAGGAGCCCTCCGATCGCGATCCGACGGATCCGATCGCGGGGATAGTCTAGGAGGCCTAGGAGGGAGATAAAAGAATGCAATAGGGGTGTTTCCGGGACACGAAGTAAAGACACTTTGGACCCACACGAACAACGGATGGAATAGTCAACGGAGTCCAAACGAGACGAGATTTGAGAGGCGGGTTGCACACAACAAAACAACAACACAGACAACAACCTCGCGGCACACCGGTAACGTTAAACGCCCGAACAACAAAGTAGGCCTACGGGACGTCACGGACACGTGAGGGAGCTCCGGAACGCGAAACGGGCAACGGGAAGAAACACGCAGAACCGGATGCAACCGGCAACACAAATGCAATGCGATGCACATGTCTACATGATATGAATGAATGCCACACACTCGCACAACAAAACGACGAAAACCCGAAAGACAAGGAACCCGGAATGGAAATAGATGAAGCCGGAGATATATTATATAGCCAAAAGGGAAAGTATTACATCCGGGGCATTACAAACTCTCCTCTACTACAAAAAGATCTCGTCCCGAGATCTAGGACTGGAAAAAGGAAGGGTACTCGGAACGAAGATGATCTTCTCGTTCCCAGGTAGCTTCTCGGTCGGTGTGATGTGACCACTTGACTTTCAGAAACTTGATGGACTTGTTGCGAGTCTTGCATTCGGTTTCTTCGAGAATTGTAACTGGATGCTCTCGGTAGGAAAGGTCTTGTTGGAGATCAATCTCTTCAAACGGAATCATGCGCTCAGGTGCCTTGAAGCATTTGCGAAGTTGAGACACATGGAAGACATCATGAACATTTGCAAAGTTGGAAGGGAGCTCGAGCTGATAGGCTAGATCGCCTCTTTTGCCAAGAATCTTGAAAGGTCCGACGTATCTAGGAGCAAGTTTCCCTTTGATACCGAATCTTTGGGTGCCTTTCATCGGAGAAACTCGGAGATAGACATGATCACCGATGTCGAAAGCCAAATCACGATGCTTGCCGTCATAGTAGCTCTTCTCACGCGACTGAGCGGCCTTGAGATTCTCACGTATGACTTTGCACATTTCTTCGGCTTCTGAGATCAAGTCATTGCCAAGGAGTTGGCGTTCGCCTGTTTCAGACCAGTTGAGAGGGGTACGACACTTTCTGCCATAGAGAATTTCAAATGGTGCTTTGCCTGCACTTGCTTGAAAGCTGTTGTTGTAAGAGAACTCGGCAAATGGAAGGCAGACTTCCCATTTCATGCCGAAGGAGATGACACAGGCTCTGAGCATGTCTTCTAGAATCTGATTCACGCGCTCGACTTGACCACTAGTCTGAGGGTGAAAAGCAGTGCTGAACCTGATCTTAGTGCCCATGGCGGACTGAAAGGAGTCCCAGAACCTTGATGTGAACAAACTTCCACGGTCTGAGGATATCACTTGAGGAATGCCATGTAGGGACACAATTCTGGAAGTGTACAGCTCTGCAAGTTGAGCTGCATTGATTGATTCTTTGACTGGAAGAAAGTGAGCGACTTTGGTAAGCTTGTCAATCACCACAAAGATAGCATCATTTCCTCGCTTGAATTTAGGAAAGCCAGTGACGAAGTCCATTTCAATGTGGTCGAACTTCCACTCAGGAATAGGAAGAGGTTGGAGAAGACCGGCTGGACGTTGATGTTCTGCTTTCACTCTTCTGCATACATCACATTCATTCACGAATTGGGCAATCTCCCTTTTCATGCGTGTCCACTAGTAACACTGCTTGAGATCTTGGTACATCTTGGAACTGCCAGGATGAATGGAAAGGAGAGAATCATGAGCTTCTTCCATTATGAGCTTCCTGAGATCACCTTTGGGAACAACGAGTCTGTCCTCGAAGAACAAGGTATCTCTCTCATCAACACGGAAGCACTTGTATTTTGGAGTGCCCTTTGCAATCCCATGTTTCACCTTCTTCACCATGGTATCACTGAGCTGGGCCTCACGGACTTGATCTTCCAAGGTAGGAGCAATTTGGAGATTTGCAAGAAAACCCTGCGGAACAACCTGGAGGTTGAGGTTCCTGAAAGCTTCACAAAGCTCAGGCTGGTATGGCTTGATAAGAAGGCTGTTGCAATATGCCTTTCTGCTCAAAGCATCTGCAATCACATTCGCCTTGCCTGGAGTGTATTCGATGCTGGGATTGTACTCTTGGATAATTTCAACCCAACGAGTCTGGCGGAGGTTCAGGTGCGGCTGTGTGAAGATGTACTTCAAGCTCTTGTGATCAGTGAAGATGTCGACCTTTCTGCCCAACAACAGATGTCTCCACGTAATCAGAGCATGTACCACAGCTGCTAGCTCGAGATCATGTGTGGGATAGTTCTTCTCACTTGGCTTTAGCTGACGAGAAGTGTATGCCACAATTCTCTTATCTTGCATAAGCACACCACCAAGACCTTGAAGAGAAGCATCACAGAATACTTCATAGGGCTTGGTTTCATCCGGAGGAGTCAGAACTGGAGCAGAAACAAGCTTCTCTTTGAGGGTTTTGAATGCCAATTCACACTCTGGAGACCAAAAGTATTTGACATTCTTCTGAAGCAGGTTGGAAAGAGGCTTGGCAATCTTGGAGAAGTTTTCAACAAACCTTCTGCAATAGCTGGCAAGACCCAGAAAACTGCGGAGCTGCTTGACGTTCTGAGGAGCTTCCCAGTTGACAATTGCTTCAACTTTCTCGGGATTAACCGCAATGCCGTCAGCTGAGATGATGTGGCCCAGGTACAAAACCTTATCGGGCCAAAACTCGCACTTGGAGAACTTGGCATAGAATTTATGCTCTCGGAGTCGATCAAGAACCAGACGCAAGTGCTTTTCGTGATCTTCTTCATTCTTGGAAAACACCAGAATATCATCCAGATACACAAGCATGAACTCGCCCGTATAGGGGTTGAAGATGTAATGCATCATCCTTGAAAAGGTAGGAGGAGCATTGGCGAGACCGAAGGACATGACGGTATACTCGTATGAACCGTAGCTCGTTCTGAAGGCCGTCTTGGGAATGTCTTCCTCGCGAATGCGAATTTGATGATAGCCCATTCGGAGGTCAAGCTTAGAGAACACTTTAGCTCCTTTGAGCTGCTCAAAGAGTTCGTTGATGTTGGGGAGCGGATACTTGTTCTTAATCGTCTTCTTGTTCAATGGCCGGTAGTCAACACAGAGACGCTCCGTGCCATCTTTCTTCTTGACAAATAAGACGCCACAGCCCCATGGAGATGTACTCGGTCTGATGAGACCCATACTCTCCTGCTTATCAAGCTGCTTCTTCAATTCCTTCAATTCATCCGGAGAGAGCTTGTATGGACGCCGGCATGCAGGCTCAGTGCCCGGCTCGAGTTCAATGACAAACTCCACCTAACGGTGTGGAGGCATGCCTGGAAGTTCTTCTGGAAAGACGTCTTGATATTCGTTCACCACCGGAATTTGATTTATGGCATTAATTTCGCCCTTATCATTAAGAGAGAAAAGCCGAATAGTATTATCCCTGGAGGCGAAGATAATCACATCTTCATCAGAATGAGTCAATTTGACTTCCTTTTGAGCGCAATCGATGTGAGCATCATGCTGAGAAAGCCAATCCATTCCGAGAATGAGGTCGATGTCAGAATTACCAAGAATCACCGGTTTAGCCATAAAACGATAATCTCCCATGCGAATAGAAACATTCGGAGCAAATATGTTGGAAGACATGCACTTGCCCGGAGAAATTACTTGAAACCTCTGAGGCAGACTTTGGATGTCAACATTATACTTGGATGCAAATGGTTGAGACATGAAAGAGCATGAAGCACCCGAATCAAATAACACTTTAGCTGGAAAAGAGTTAACTGGAAGGTTACCCAGAATGACATCAGAAGAAGCCTCCGCTTGTGCTGCATTTATCAGATTGACCCTTGCAGCCTTTGGATCATGCCTGACAATAGCTGAACTCACAGGTGGAGGAGGAGGAAGACGCTTCGGATTCGGACATCTGTTGGCATAATGACCCTTCTGGCCACACTTGTTGCACACCACTTCAGAGAGAGGACGGAAATGAGAGCCACTGGACTTGGAGCCTTGAGACTGAAACTGCTTCTTCGCCTGGTTGCTCGGGTTGGGTTGGTGGGAGAAACCACGACCACTAGAGTTCTTGTTGTTGGATTTGTTGAAGTTGTTGGAGTTGTTGTATGGAGCTCGAATCACTTGAGGAGGAGGAAGCCAGAATTTCTGATGCTTCGAGACCATCTGAGACGATGAGGAAGAGTGAACAGCATCTCGAATTCTCTTCTTAGAAGCCTCCATCTTAAGCTGAGCTGCTTCTTGTTTCAAAGCCATATTATAGAACTTGTCGAATTCATCGGGCTCGAACAAAGTGAGAGCAAGCTGAAGTTCATCTTTGAGACCTCCACGGAACTGATAGATTTTACTCTTGGCATCAGGAATGTCTTGCTTTGCATAGCGAGCGAGGTTTTGGAACTTGACATTATACTGATAGACTGACATGGAGCCCTGCTTGAGGTTGCGGAATTGCTCACGCATACCCTCGATGACACTTGTAGGAATGTGGTGCGAGCGGAAATCCTTGCAGAAATTCTCCCAAGAGATCACTTGACCCGGCCTGGAGTCTTTGTACTGCTGCCACCAGTCAGCTGCTTGATCTTTCAGTTGGAAGGCTGCAAGCTTCACATAATCATCTTCTTTCACGTTACTACACTCAAAATGCTTCTTTATGTCGGTCAACCAATCCTCAGCATCAAGAGGGTCGACACAGTAACTGAAAGCTTTAGGATTGTTGGCCAAGAACTGATTGAGAGTAGCATGGTGCTGCTGGAAGAAGTTGCCTTGATTCCCTGGAACACCCTGATTAGCTTGATTAGCTTGCATCATCTGCATCATCTGCATCATCAACTGAGTGTTCTGAGCAGTAGTCTGCATAATTGCTCTCCAAGCCTCAGGCGGAGGAGGAGGGGAAGGAGGATGTTCTGGGACCTCTTCCACCTCTGGGTTAGCGTTTGGAACCTTTTTCGGAGCCATCCTGTAAGAGATGACCACGAATCAGCAATTGATTGACAAAAGGTATAGCTGAATCAATGGAATGAATTGCAACAAGTCTTCATAATAATCATTCGAACAATAGAACGAATGAAAACATCCGAACAAGAGGAACGAATGAATTTCTCAGTTAATTGATAACATCAGTCTTCACGAGAAGCCACATAGGGAACGAAAGGATAAAATAAGTAAACAACAAGGTACAGAAAGGAACAAACACAAGAGAGGAGTTTCGTTCTAACATCTTTGTGCTGAAAGCATATGAACGCGTTACGAAAAGGTTTTGCAATCCCCGGATCAGCATAGCCAAGGACCCTTTAAGATGCAACTCCTGATAGTAACATCGGTCATATAACCCCTTCACTCAATGTCGAACCCCGAACTCGCTAACCTGCATTCGTTGGAAGAATGCCTACGATCTACTGGATAAAACCCACCTATGGATTTCCGAAAGATTCCAGTTATGCAATCAGGTGTTGGGGATACACGGGAAGCACCGCGCAATCAACTCTAACCTACATCCAGGTGTATCCATCCTTCAACACATAACCAGTCTTTCTCGGAAACTGTGTACCTCGGACCTTCGAAAAGCATCCACTATAACAAGCTATGGCAATACTCCCGAACTACCTCCCCAGTACTGGGTGATGTCGGGGTTATCTTGCCACTGGCCGTATAGGGGAGATTTTCGATGTCGGCCGTCTTAAGTATTTAGTACTGCCGCGATATGCTTGTTACAATGATACCCCGAAGCTCAACTCCTCGGTAACAGGAGGCATCGGGAACAATATCCTTGTCACAAGAACATCGAAACAATCCCAGAATACTCGCGGGATTCCTAAAAAAAATTTGTGCAAATTTTGAAGATAGGAGAGACAAGAGTAGACGTCAGGAGTCCTCACCAGAGAGAAAGGGGATGAGAAGCAAAGAAATCCTACTCTCCGATATAATATAGGACTCAAAAAGTTTTCAGTGTGTGCCTAGACTCGACCGTCAATGGTTCGATCAAACAGTGGGGGCTCCTAGGTCGAAGAAGGCTCTGAATACCAACTTGTAATGCCCAGGATGGAGTTATACCTCCTACGTGTCGAGGCACGACTTAAAGGCATAAATCCATCCTAGAATGATCTCAAGTTCGGTAATCTTTGCACAACTCATGTAAAAGAGGGGATAGTAAACTGAAAATAGTTGGCTTACACTCGCCACGTCACAGAATTACAGTACAAGTCTCAAACATCATACATTAAGAACATCACAACCCTCTAAGGGCAAAAGCCAAAAGTGAAAGTACCGAACTCAGATAAATAAACCACAGGCGGATCGAATCCTAGTAAGAGACTCCACTACTGATCGTCCGGGTAGCGCACGTAGTACCGACTACGCTCCTCGTCGTACTCCCAGTCTAGCTCGGTGCCATCACCTGGATAGCTCACAGCTAGACCTGCATCTGGTGTGTGAAGTAACTGTGAGCCACAGAGGACTCAGCAATCCCGTCTCCGGGTAACAAGACTATCAAAGCCTTTGGGTGAGGAAAAGGCTGAAGAAAAGAATAAGTGTCTGCAGCAGCAACTAGCATCTAGCTTACGTAAGTGAGAGCGAGAAGAGAAGGCCTCGGCGAGAAGTGATCACGAAGTGATCCTAGCTACAAGCTCACAATCATAACCCCTCCGTGTTCAACTCCCGAATCCCTATTCGGAAACTGACAGTCACGGAACACACGCTGGTAGTGTATTTGAAGCATTGTGTCAAGTTATCTACAACCGGAATTAACAAGCTCCCATCTGCCACATAACCGCGGGCACGGCTTTCGAAAGTTCAAACCCTGCAGGGGTGTTCCAACTTGACCCATTACAAGCCCACGATCCGCGGAGTCGCAACTCCAAAGTGGGAAGACCCGAGTATCCTCGGAATCCCGTGCTCAAGATATACCAAGCTAAGGTAAGGCTAATCCAGCAAATCCTCCCGGCGTGTCGACACCCTGATAGTAGCCGCGCGTATCTAAGTCTCAGGACACGACCGGATGAGTCATCCTACAGGTGTATGCCAGATACCTCAGGTTGCCCCGAGGCGGCCCCGTAGTCTGCTCGTTTCGGACCAACACTCATGTGGAGCACTGGCCCGGGGTTGTTGATTAAGAAAGAGGGTTAATTACTCCCTATGCAAGTTTAGTTTGTTATTAGGCAAATAGTACCAATGTTGGGACTTGCTGGAAAAGACTTAGCAGTTAGCGGTTTATCGAGGGGGTCCCATACACCCCAACCATGTTAGGAACGCATAATCAAGGAACATAATACCGGCTTATACGGATCCTAACGACATGAGTGGAACAAATCACCAAGCAAAAGGCTTAGCCTTCCACCCTTGCCAATATATAGATGATTTCATTTGTAAGCATTTATATAGTGTGATATAACCCAACCAAACTTCAACATGAAGCAAACATCTTCGATCTTCACCTGCAACTAGCAACGCTATAAGAAGGGGCTGAGCGAAGCGTACTTAGCCAATCAACGGTTTGCATAGGTAGGTTGGTTAAACATGGCAATTGGTTACAAGTAGGAGGCTGACAAGAAGATCATGGGCATCGAGGCAAAACTATAGATCGAGACTACTAGCAAAAGGCAAAGATAGTAATGTTATCGGGGTTCGGTCATCTTGCCTGAAGAGAAGTCGTTCGGATCGTAAGAAGGGTCCTCGTGCTCAACCTCGTTGGAAACCTCGTGCTCAACTTTGTACTCGGTCTCAGCTTCCGGCTCTAAACAAAACAATGACACCAAGCACCAATTAACAAGATGCAATGCGCACTCGGAAAAGATGAATGCATGATGGATGCACTAAGGATGCACACGGAGCACGGAAAATATCACTCAAGCAAAACACCTCAAAACAAGATAACAATCTGATATTATTAATCTAAACAGAAAATCAATCAAGTTTGATATAAGATTCGCTGAAATCGGAGTTACGGGCTAAAAGTTATGCCCGAAACAAGATTTGAGCGAAAGCTGAAAATTACAGCAACATAGCATCTTTGGAGCTCAAAATAATTAAGCTACAGCACCCAAAAAGCATGGCAAAGGACATGAACACAAACTAGACATATAGTACAGCAACTATGTCCAAAGGTGCACCCCAACGGAGCCACGGATCAATAGCAATGATCTTGGACATATTGAACTTGACAATAAAATTCTGGCAGCAGAATTTTATTGAAACTTTAGAGCAAAAGATAAGCATGCTACAGCCACTCAAATGGACATGTGAGGACATGGATGGAAAGACAACAATATATACTACAAGGAACAATCAAAATCCACCCCAAAACTAACATGCTTTGTCCTAGAACATCACACGAACATGGCATCGGAACGTTACAGATTTCAGACTTAGTGAAAAATCACTAAGTCCTAAAACAACAATATCATCATGGCATATAAAAGAGCATGTTTAAGTCACCTCGAAACTAAACATGGCAAAGGGTAAGCACCTCATCAAAGTACACATGACGGTGATCCCGAAACACACAAGCATGCATCATAGAGGTGAACACAACGATTGCAACGAGCTCAACAAGATGGCATTTCAAAACAAGTGAAAACACATCATATGAACATGGCACTTTGCAACGATGATAACAAGGAAATAATAAATCTACCATGCAACCTATCACAAGCAACACGTAGTTCGTGGCAAGACGAACACGTGGACATGTCATTTGCATCATTTGGACAAACGAGCTAAAAGATATCACATGACAAAGGTGGCATAAAAATAACACATAGCAGCAGTTTATATCATGATGCACTCTTGCAACAGCAAAACAAGCACCTAGATGATCTCTAACATGCATGACAACAACAGGTAAAACGTAGAGCACAACTCCACGAACGTCTGGACATATTACACGCGCAAAACGGAGCAACACAGTAAAAGTTACAGCAGGTCAAACATAGCATTACAGATCAAAAGAACAGGGACTCAGGAGTGGGGAACAACCTCAAACAGATCAGATATGAGGAAACGGAGTGGGCCGGTGGGGATCTGAGGGTCCGGCGGCCCGGATCTGGTGCGGGCCGCGGGGAGCTGCAGCAGTGGCGGCGGCCCGCGGTGGAGGGCGCGCTGTAGCAGAGCGGCCCGGCCTGGCGGCGGCCTGACGCGCTGGAGGGAGGCCTGGTGGAGCGGCCCGGCCTGGCGCGCTGTAGCGGCCCGGCGACGCTGGGGCGGCCCAGCGGGGCGGTTGCCTGGAGGCGCCTTGCCCGGCTGGCCTGGGGCCTCGCGGGAGGCGGGCCTTCGCGGGGAAGTGGTCCCCCGGCGCGCGCGGAGGGAGGCAGAGCCAGCGACGGGCCTTGCGCGCGGCGAAGCGAGCCCAGCGCTTGGTGAGCGATGACGCGGCCGGTCGGCAGATCGAAGAGCTGGCGTTGACTTCGCTCGATGGAGCCTGGAGCGATATGGTCGGCTCCGGCGGCTGGATCGAGAGATCTAGCCAAGTGGCTGATGGGAAAAAGTGGATCTGGGAAAAAATGAGAGGGGAGGAGGAGGAAGAAGAAGGGGATGCCCAAAATAGACTAGGGGTCTATAAATAGCAGTTTTTAGGGTTAGGAGGGAGTTTAGGGGCGCTAGGAGCCCTCCGATCGCGATCCGACGGATCCGATCGCGGGGATAGTCTAGGAGGCCTAGGAGGGAGATAAAAGAATGCAATAGGGGTGTTTCCGGGACACGAAGTAAAGACACTTTGGACCCACACGAACAACGGATGGAATAGTCAACGGAGTCCAAACGAGACGAGATTTGAGAGGCGGGTTGCACACAACAAAACAACAACACAGACAACAACCTCGCGGCACACCGGTAACGTTAAACGCCCGAACAACAAAGTAGGCCTACGGGACGTCACGGACACGTGAGGGAGCTCCGGAACGCGAAACGGGCAACGGGAAGAAACACGCGGAACCGGATGCAACCGACAACACAAATGCAATGCGATGCACATGTCTACATGATATGAATGAATGCCACACACTCGCACAACAAAACGACGAAAACCCGAAAGACAAGGAATCCGGAATGGAAATAGATGAAGCCGGAGATATATTATATACCCAAAAGGGAAAGTATTACATCCGGGGCATTACAAACTCTCCTCTACTACAAAAAGATCTCGTCCCGAGATCTAGGACTGGAAAAAGGAAGGGTACTCGGAACGAAGATGATCTTCTCGTTCCCAGGTAGCTTCTCGGTCGGTGTGATGTGACCACTTGACTTTCAGAAACTTGATGGACTTGTTGCGAGTCTTGCGTTCGGTTTCTTCGAGAATTGCAACTGGATGCTCTCGGTAGGAAAGGTCTTGTTGGAGATCAGTCTCTTCAAACGGAATCATGCGCTCAGGTGCCTTGAAGCATTTGCGAAGTTGAGACACATGGAAGACATCATGAACATTTGCAAAGTTGGAAGGGAGCTCGAGCTGATAGGCTAGATCGCCTCTTTTGCCAAGAATCTTGAAAGGTCCGACGTATCTAGGAGCAAGTTTCCCTTTGATACCGAATCTTTGGGTGCCTTTCATCGGAGAAACTCGGAGATAGACATGATCACCGATGTCGAAAGCCAAATCACGATGCTTGCCGTCATAGTAGCTCTTCTGGCGCGACTGAGCGGCCTTGAGATTCTCACGTATGACTTTGCACATTTCTTCGGCTTCTGAGATCAAGTCATTGCCAAGGAGTTGGCGTTCGCCTGTTTCAGACCAGTTGAGAGGGGTATGACACTTTCTGCCATAGAGAATTTCAAATGGTGCTTTGCCTGCACTTGCTTGAAAGCTGTTGTTGTAAGAGAACTCGGCAAATGGAAGGCAGACTTCCCATTTCATGCCGAAGGAGATGACACAGGCTCTGAGCATGTCTTCTAGAATCTGATTCACGCGCTCGACTTGACCAATAGTCTGAGGGTGAAAAGCAGTGCTGAACCTGATCTTAGTGCCCATGGCGGACTGAAAGGAGTCCCAGAACCTTGATGTGAACAAACTTCCACGGTCTGAGGATATCACTTGAGGAATGCCATGTAGGGACACAATTCTGGAAGTGGACAGCTCTGCAAGTTGAGCTGCATTGATTGATTCTTTGACTGGAAGAAAGTGAGCGACTTTGGTAAGCTTGTCAATCACCACAAAGATAGCATCATTTCCTTGCTTGGATTTAGGAAAGCCAGTGACGAAGTCCATTTCAATGTGGTCGAACTTCCACTCATGAATAGGAAGAGGTTGGAGAAGACCGGCTGGACGTTGATGTTCTGCTTTCACTCTTCTGCATACATCACATTCATTCATGAATTGGGAAATCTCCCTTTTCATGCGTGTCCACCAGTAACACTGCTTGAGATCTTGGTACATCTTGGAACTGCCAGGATGAATGGAAAGGAGAGAATCATGAGCTTCTTCCATTATGAGCTTCCTGAGATCACCTTTGGGAACAACGAGTCTGTCCTCGAAGAACAAGGTATCTCTCTCATCAACACGGAAGCACTTGTATTTTGGAGTGCCCTTTGCAATCCCATGTTTCACCTTCTTCACCATGGTATCATTGAGCTGGGCCTCACGGACTTGATCTTCCAAGGTAGGAGCTATTTGGAGATTTGCAAGAAAACCCTGCGGAACAACCTGGAGGTTGAGGTTCCTGAAAGCTTCACAAAGCTCAGGCTGGTATGGCTTGATAAGAAGGCTGTTGCAATATGCCTTTCTGCTCAAAGCATCTGCAATCACATTCGCCTTGCCTGGAGTGTATTCGATGCTGGGATTGTACTCTTGGATCATTTCAACCCAACGAGTCTGGCGGAGGTTCAGGTGCGGCTGTGTGAAGATGTACTTCAAGCTCTTGTGATCAGTGAAGATGTCGACCTTTCTGCCCAACAACAGATGTCTCCACGTAATCAGAGCATGTACCACAGCTGCTAGCTCGAGATCATGTGTGGGATAGTTCTTCTCACTTGGCTTTAGCTGACGAGAAGTGTATGCCACAATTCTCTTATCTTGCATAAGCACACCACCAAGACCTTGAAGAGAAGCATCACAGAATACTTCATAGGGCTTGGTTTCATCCGGAGGAGTCAGAACTGGAGCAGAAACAAGCTTCTCTTTGAGGGTTTTGAATGCCAATTCACACTCTGGAGACCAAAAGTATTTGACATTCTTCTGAAGCAGGTTGGAAAGAGGCTTGGCAATCTTGGAGAAGTTTTCAACAAACCTTCTGCAATAGCTGGCAAGACCCAGAAAACTGCGGAGCTGCTTGACGTTCTGAGGAGCTTCCCAGTTGACAATTGCTTCAACTTTCTCGGGATTAACCGCAATGCCGTCAGCTGAGATGATGTGGCCCAGGTACAAAACCTTATCGAGCCAAAACTGTCACATCCCTAGCTAACCCTTGCTTTAGGACCTGACTAGAGTGTGCATCATGTTTACTTTCAAAGAAACTTGAAATGGGTTCAGGTGCGGCTGTGTGAAGATGTACTAACAACTAGGGTTTGCTAAAATATTTTCCAATGTACCCAAAATGCCCTTCAAAATGTTCATCATTTCTGCCTTGGTCTTAAACCTCTGCCAAAAATGGTGCACAATTTTCTAGGACAATCTAGGGCTTTGGATTAATTCATATGGTAATTGAATTTGGGCATTTAAATACTAGTAAATATTTTAAATGCTCAAATAATCATAAACTATAATGTTTCCTACTGTTCATATTATATACAGCAGGTATGACAAGTGTTATGATTTATAAAAATGTTTAGGCATTTTTATTAAATGAACAAAGTTGTAAAAGAAATGAAACAGAAAAGAAAATAGAAAAGAGAGAGAGAGAATACTTACCTGGCGCCCACCCGGCCCACCTGCCGGCCCAGCCCAGCTGCCGCTCCAGCGAGCTGCTTGGCTTGGCCAGGCAGGCAGGCAGGTGCTCGACGGCGACCGCGCCGCGCGCCACGCAGCTGCCCGCCGCCCTGCTTCGCCCCCTCGCCGTCCTGGAGGAGTGGATCGAGCGTCCACGTCTCCCCCGACCCCTCAGACACCTCCGCTTCTCCCCGGCTCCTCTCCTCTGCTCTCCCCGCGCCATGGCCGACGACGCCGGGATCGCACCGTCGTAGTAACCACGTCCACCGTCGTCCCCGAGCTCCGCCGTGTTGTCCCTCGTCTCCGCCGTCCTCGACTGCTTCGACAGGCCGAGCCCCGAGCGCTCGCCCGCCCCGGAGACGCCCCCGAGCTCTTCTTCCCCAACTCCGGCCGCGGAGATCCCCCTCGCCGTGCTGCTCGGCTCCGACCACCTCCGAGCTCGCTTCGGTGCTCGCTGCAACCGCTGTGAGCCTAGCTACCTCCTCCCCCTCTCCGTTGGCCCCCTCTTGCCCTGTAACCCACTGCACGTAGCTCCACCGCACGCACCGCCGCCGTGCTCGTCGCCGGTGATGCTCCGGTGACCATTTGGTCACCGGCACCCGTCCATTGCACTCACCGCAGCACGTAGATGCGAACGGTGCTACGCACGCATCGCCTAGGCACCTGCAGCCGCATCCCCGCACATGCCCGACGCCGGTCGCCGCCGTCGAGCTTGTTGCCGTCGTTTCCGGCCACCCCAGGTCCGGCGACCACCTCCATCCGATGCGGAAGAGCAAGGGCTCTCCAACGCACCCAACCACAGCTCGAACCGTGCACCACAGACGTTTTCCGAGGCACGCCGCCGCGTTTGGCCTCGCCGGCGGCTAAACGCCGGCGAGTTTGACCTGTTTTGACCACGGGTTTGACCCCCTGGGTCAATGACATGTGGGCCCTGCCCGCAAGTCAAACTCAGTTTAGGTGTTAAATTAATATTAATTAGTTAATTAGTTTAGACACTGACATGTGGGCCCTGGCCCCACTGACAGCTAATTAGTTTTAGTTAACTTTAATTAACTCAGTTAATTAGCTGTGACACTGACATGAGGGTCCCACTGGTCAGGTTTGACCTGGACTGGCCCTGTTGACTAGCTGACGTCAGCATGATGCCATGCTGACGCAGTAAAGGTTTTTCTGGGACTTTTTAGATTTAATTTAATTCAGGAAATTCCAGAAAATACCCAAAACTTCTACAAATCATATAAAATCAACCATAGCTCAGATGGAAAAGATTTATATATGAAAAATGATCAGAAAAATCCAATCTATCTAATGGCACTGGTTTCATGCATGTTTGAACAAGTTAACTTGCTGTTCATATCAAAAACATGATAATGCACTTATTTAAATAATAGTTTGAATATCAATTTGAATCCTTGATTCAAATAGGTTCAAACCCCTCTGGTCTTAGTTGCATTAGCCAACACACATGCATCTTGCCATGTCATAAACATGCATCATATTGTTGCATTTGTTTGATAATGATTGTATCGTCGGTATTTCCTGTGTTAGGTCCTGCTCCCGAGGATACTGCTGCGTATCCAGTTGAAGAGCAGTACCCGACAGCTACCTTGTCAGGCAAGCAATCATTGATCATTCCGATACAAACCCAATCTTCTCGCTTCTGCTCTCTTTTACTGCATTAAGGCAACAGCGCGTGAACTGCTACTTGCTGCGGTAGTTGAACCCTATTCCCTTGCATGACCTTTCATTGCCACAGTAAATAGTTGAAACCCACTAGCATGTGTAGGAGTTGATTGAGCCATGTGATGTGTGATCCACCATGCTATTTGCTTATGTTGCCTGCTATGCTTAGAGTTGTGTCTGGTCTGGTTCATCTGGGTGATGGATCAGAGTGAAATGATCTTACCAATAAGAGAAGGAAGTGTGGAATACTTTTGGTAAAGGTATCGATGAAAGGCCATGTAGGAGTACATGGTGGGTTGTTTCATTGGAATCGTCCATAGGACCCGAGATCTGTATGTGTGGTTCAAGTTACAGCTACTACCATGCATTGGGATCCTTAATTGACCCTCTCGGCTTATTAATTACCCTTGATCTCTGTCCAGGAGTTGCAACTAGTTTCTGGTGTTTATAGCTTACTGGAGGTCGTGCACAACGCTGACCCTCGGGGTGGGTTGTGATGCGACAGGTACGTGGCACGGTGTACCGGTTGCCCGTTTGGTGACTCGGGAACCCTGTACACGTCGTTTGGGGCCGTGAGCGACACCCCGGCCGGATCTCCCCACGGATGGAACCCAAATAGGCGATAAACCTGGACGAGAGACTTGTGTTGTTAGTCAGGTCGTGGCCGACACCCTCGCTGGGCTTCCGCTTGAAGGTTGCTGAGTACACGCCGAGTAAACGGCGATAAGCGGTGGAAGCGTGTGTGAAGAAGTACACCCCTGCAGGGTTATCAAACTATTCGAATAGCCGTTGTTCGCGGTACGAACTACTTGGTTACTCTTACAGTTCATAGACAAGTTGATGGATACTATTAAAAGCCTCAAGATAAGCGTGAGTGCCGTGGATGGCCCTTCCGTAGGATGACGGAAGAGGATCCTCGGTAGTGTATTGATGTGGTGACTAGAGGACTCGTGTTCGTAATAACATCTTGCAATCTGTTGGAAGTTGTAGTATAGGTTAGCCAAGGTCAAAGCTGGCATTCTGCTATAAACTCCACTACCCCCTTTGATAATGTTGCATGTATGATAGGTTCTGTGGTAAGACTTGCTGAGTACCTTTGTACTCATGTTTGCTTAATAACTGTTGCAGAGGAGAACCCTGCCCCTGCTGATGGGTTCTACATAGACGTTGACGTCGACGAGTAGCTTGACACCCAGACGGTGATCTGAAGCTTGTGAAGGGCCTTGTAGATAGTCAGGCTACACCAAGCCTGTTTTATTTTCTAAGTTGTCTGTACTCAGACATGTAGCTTCCGCTTGTGCTTGTATGACTGTATGACTTGAGTGTTGGGTCATGTGACCCCTACCTGTATGACTATGTTATGTATGGCTCTTGGAGCCTTTTAAATAAAGTACTTTGAGTCATAGAGTTCTGTTGTGATGCAATGTTGTATTTGCACATATTGAGCATATTGCGTGTATGATTGAAATGCTTGGTATGTGTGGGATCCGACACCTAGTTGTTTTCCTTTGGTAGCCTATCTTACAGGGAAATGCCTCCTAGTGATTCCAATGAGCCTTGGTAGCTTGCTACTGCTCGGAACACGTAGGCTGGCCGGCATGTGTCCTTCTTCGTTCCTGTGTCTGTCCCTTAGGGGAAATGTCACGCGTTGTTCCTTTAAGTCCATGTAGCTTGCTACGACTTGGGTTCATACGTTGATGACCGACACGTTCGTTGCTGGGTCATGGATGCCTGTCTCTGTAATTTAGTGCCACTTTTGGATTATAACTAGCCATGTCGGCCCGGGTTCTATGTCATATGGATGCTAGCGACACTATCATATACGTGTGCCAAAATGCGCAAACGGTCCCGGGCCAGGTAAGGTGGCACCCGTGGGGTTACCGTGCGTGAGGCCGCAAAGTGATATGACGTGTTACAGCTAGATCGGTGTGACTTAGGATCGGGGTCCTGACAGCGTTGGCATCAGAGCTGGACTGCCTGTAGGTTTCTCAAGCCAAACTGGTCGATGTTGAGTCTAGAAAAATTCTTAGTTATATGTAGGGGAATTGATTGTGGAAGGGAACGTAAGGCTCTTTTTACTCCTTTACCTTATGCCCTTCTGATCTGAGTCTGTCTATTCTTTCTACGGGGAATTAGGACTAGGCCTCTTATCCTTACTAGGTTCACGTGTTACTAATCCGTAGACTCTTAGGATTTATGGTTTCAAGCCTCAGTTCAGTTTCTATCCTTTTGAGTATGATGAATATTGAACCGGAACCTTGATATGGAATTGTTGAGTGGCTATGCTATCATTTGTATGATGTCTCAAATCTCTGTTTGAGCATTTACAGTTGTTATGCTGCCCGATTTCTTCCAGAAACACTAATGCCTTGCATTATTTCGTGTTTCAGATGTCTGGCCGCATTCCTCACCAAGTGGTTCGTTTGACTCGGTGCATTAATGTGCCTGGTCACACGGCCATGCTAGTCCGTGTGATGACTGAGACCGGTTATCGCTGGTATCCTGAATACACTGTGGAGGAACAGTATCGGGATTTCAATCAAAGTCAGTATTTATGCACAGTCCGGATATACCCCTCATATCCCGGAGCAAAGATCCCATCCATTGGTCTTATGGACTCGGGATTACCATCGAGATGGCAGTGCAGGATGCCGCTTATTCGATGATGACCATTCTCCGTGCTAGGCATGCCCTGTTGCTGAACACTGAGTTCTGTTACATGCCAGCTTCACTCCCCGGAGAAGAAGTCTACTACACTGGTCTGTATACTGATGCTGCTCATGAAGAGCCACTGCTTCAGACTACTGTTCAGATGTTGGAGGATAGGGACCGTGAGGTCCGTGCCCTCCGAATGGAGCTGTATAACACCCGAGCCGCTCACTGGACTACTTTGACACGGCTTGCACCTGCTGTGCACGCCGGATATCTGGACATGCGGGATTTGTATCCTGTGCGGACTCGTCTGCCTGATCGCATGGATTGGCGTGACGTTGGGGGTATTACACCTCCACGTGGGCGTCGGTTACCACCAGCATCGGGACCGAGACCACACCCATGCCCTTATGGTCCACAACCTTCGAGTGCTCACGAGTTCCAAGATCCGTCTGTACCACTTCCAGGCTACGGTGGTAATCTTTACGAGGATTACTACGCGAATGTCTGAGCTAGTCCGTGGTAGTAGTAGTATTGTATTAGTTGTATTACCACAGTCCTGCGTGTCTTGTGGAATATGACTAGTGTGTACTGAATTCCGGAGGTGTAGTTAAATAATGTATAGGAGCTTGGAATGCCTCTGATGGGATGTATCGTCTTTCACCGCAGTTGTACTTTAGCCTTGGCTTGTACTAAACTCTGTATGGTGTGTATGACCACTGGTGTATATATAGCAGTTCCTATATTACCATGTCGTACGGATGAACATCTCTGCATTCTGTGTCATCCATTACATTCTGCACTTCTATGTCAAATTTTGCCATCCTTGTCTAAACCGTTGTTATGTTTTTTTTCCTAGGATGGTCAACACTCGCAACACTCCTGCTGCTCAGGAGCAGGGTGAGGCTAGTGGGGCTAGAGATGGAAATCTGCCTCAGCCACCCTCCTTGGCGGAAGTTATGCTTGAAGCAGAACGGAACAAGAGAGAGACCAACCGTCTGCTGGAACGCATAGAGCAAAACACTGGGTTCCGTCAGAGGAATGACGTGGTGTCAATCAACGATTTTATCAAGATGTGTCCACCGAAGTTCCATCACTCTACTGAACCTCTGGATGCTGATGACTGGCTACGTAGTATCACCCACAAGCTACACTCTGCCCGTGTGGCCGAAGCTGACAAGGTTATCTACGCCGCCTACCATCTTGAGGGCCCTGCCAGTCTTTGGTGGGAAAATTTTGAAGCTATGCGTCCTGCTGGCCAAGTCACTACCTGGGTTGAGTTCAGTGAGGCATTCCGTGAACATCACATTCCGGAAGGTCTCATGGATCGCAAGCGGGAGGAATTCTGCAATTTCACCCAGGGCCGTTTAACTGTGGATGGCTATAGTCGTGAGTTTGGTAATCTGGCACGCTATGCACCTGAGGAAGTATCCACCGATGCCAAGAAACAGGCGAGGTTCCGCAAGGGACTCAGCCCTGAACTTCGTCGTGATCTACGTCCGCACGAGTGCACCTCTTTCCAGAAGTTGGTTAACAAGGCTATCAGTGCTGAGACAGGCCAGACCGACTTCGAGGCCACCCGCAAGCATACTCGAGACCTTGGTTCCTCATCCGGCTCTGGTTCTCACAAGCGCCGTGTATGGGTTCCTAACACTGCTCTGCCACCCAAGTATACACCGAGGCCATCCTATGAGGCGCCTCGTCCAACTCAACAGTTTGCACCTGCTAAGACCTATGGAGGTCCACCCTCCAACTTTGCTCCACGCACCACCACTGTGACATGTTTCAAGTGTGGAGAACCGGGACACTACATGCGTGATTGTCCCCAGAACCAGCCAGGAAAACCCGTTGGCCGTGGTAAGCCAACCGGCAAGGTGAACTATGTTAAGCCAATCCCCACTGCACGTGGTCATGTCAACTATGTTTCTGCTGAAGAAGCCTATGAGGATCCTAACATCGTCCTTGGTACGCTTCTCGTAAACTGCCATCCGGCATCTGTTCTTTTCGATACTGGAGCATCCCATTCGTTCATATCTGAAAGCTATGCTCGATTGCACAACATGACTTTTTGTGACATGCCTACTTCCATGGTTATTCAAACTCCTGGTTCAAAGTGGCAGACCTCTAGGGTAAGCCATGGAAATGAAATCCTTGTCGATAGACTTGTTTTCCTTGCATCCTTAATCGCTCTCAAGTCCTCGGACATAAATATCATTTTGGGTATGGATTGGATGACAACCCATTACGCCAAAATTGACTGTTTCACTAGGACCGTTCAACTTACACATCCGTCCGGCAAGATAGTCAATGTTTTGACTCGAATGGCTGAACGTCAGCTCTACTCTCTTAATGCCAGCCCTCTACCAGAACTCGAAGATATCCCGGTAGTCCGTGACTTTCCGGATGTTTTTCCAGAAGAACTGCCAGGAGTTCCACCTGACAGATATGTCGAGTTCGTGATAGATCTTATTCCTGGAACTGTCCCAATCTCTAGGAGACCTTATAAGATGGCACCACTAGAATTAGCTGAGCTGAAGAAACAACTTGATGAGTCTTTGCAAAAAGGTTTCATCCGTCCTAGCTCTTCCCCTTGGGCTTGCCCCGTCCTCTTCGTCAAGAAGAAGGATGGAACGGAGCGGATGGTTGTAGATTACCGACCTGTCAATCTGGTCACCATAAAGAATAAGTATCCGCTTCCCAGGATCAACGACCTGTATGATCAGCTCGCTGGATCCTCAGTCTTCTCTAAGATGGATTTGAGGTTGGGCTACCATCAAATCAAAATCAAGAACGGGGACATTCCTAAAACGGCTTTCGTTACTCGTTATGGCCAATACGAGTACACCGTTATGTCCTTCGGATTAACCAATGCCCCAGCTACCTTTTCTCGGTTAATGAATTCTATATTCATGGAGTACCTGGATAAATTCGTCGTGGTATACCTCGATGATATACTCATTTTCTCCAAGAACAAGGAAGATCATGCCGAGCATTTAAGGCTGGTATTGACGAAACTTCGAGAGCACCGCCTTTATGCCAAATTCTCTAAATGTGAATTTTGGTTGCCAGAAGTAACCTATCTAGGTCATGTAATCTCTGGCAAGGGTATTGTTGTCAATCCCGAGCGAGTTCAAGCCGTCCTTGACTGGACTCCCCCTGAATCGGTCAAGCAAGTTAGGAGTTTTCTTGGCTTAGCGAGCTATTGCCGACGTTTCGTCGAGAACTTCTCCAAGGTTGCTAAACCTCTAACCGAACTCCTCAAGAAAGATAAAAAGTTTGAGTGGACCCCACAGTGCGAGTCCAGTTTTCAGGAACTGAAAAGACGCCTGACATCTGCACCTGTACTGGTACCACCAGATTTTTCCAAGGACTTTATAATCTATTGCGACGCCTCGCGACAAGGACTGGGTTGCATTCTCATGCAAGATCGTCAAGTGATTGCATATGCATCCCGACAGTTGCGCCCACATGAGGATAACTATCCTACTCATGATTTAGAGCTTGCAGCTGTAGTCCATGCACTCAAAACATGGCGACATTACCTTCTTGGTAATCGCTGTGAAAGTTTCACTGATCACCAAAGCTTGAAGTATATCTTCACCCAACCAGATTTAAATCTCAGACAAAGACGTTGGGTTGAGTTGCTCACCGACTACGATTTGGGAATCACTTATACTCCTGGAAAGGCCAATGTCATGGCTGATGCACTAAGTCATAAGTCTTATTGTAACAATTTAATGTTACAACAAAGTCAACCACTTCTCCACGAAGAATTCCGTAAGCTTAACCTTCACATTGTTCCTCGAGGATTCCTTTCCACCTTGGTGGCGAAACCTACCCTTTTGGATCAAATCATAGTTGCCCAGCGGTATGATAAAGGCATATCTCGGATCAAGGAGAACATTGCTAGCGGAGTTGCTAGAAGCTTCTCTATAGATGATCGAGGTGTAGTGTACTTTGAGAACCGCTTGGTGGTGCCCAAGAAACCACAACTACGACAACTGATCCTCAAGGAGGCTCATGAATCTCCTCTCACGATTCATCCCGGTAGTACCAAAATGTATCAAGACCTACGTCAAAGATTCTGGTGGACTAGGATGAAGAGAGAAATCGCTCAGTTCATTGCTAACTGCGACGTTTGTCGTCGAGTTAAAGCAGAGCATCAACGGCCTGCTGGCACCCTTCAACCTCTAGCTATTCCTGAATGGAAATGGGATAAAGTCGGTATGGACTTCATTACCAGTTTTCCCAGGTCCAGGAAAGGGAATAATGCTATCTTCGACGTTATCGACCGCCTCTCTAAAGTAGCTCACTTCCTGCCTGTTCGGGAGAGTATTACCGCTAGCCAGCTAGCAGACTTATATATCTCTCGAATAGTATCACTACATGGTGTACCGTTGGAGATTAACTCAGACCGTGGAAGTCTTTTCACTTCACGATTTTGGGAAAGTTTCCAGAATGCTATGGGAACTCGTCTCTCTTTCAGTACTGCCTTCCATCCGCAATCAAGTGGTCAAGTGGAACGAGTCAATCAAATTCTGGAAGACATGCTTCGAGCCTCTGTCATTTCTTTCGGTATGGAATGGGAAAAGTGTCTTCCATTTGCCGAATTCGCTTATAACAATAGTTATCAAGCCAGCCTGGGTAAAGCTCCCTTCGAAATTCTATATGGACGAAGGTGTCGAACACCTCTTAACTGGTCAGAAACCGGCGAAAGACAATTCTTTGGCCCGGATATGATTCAGGAAGCAGAGGAACAAGTTCGCATCGTTCGTGAGAGATTGAAAACAGCCCAGTCTCGCCAAAAGAGCCAATATGATAGTCATCATAAGGCTGTGACTTTTGAAGTCGGCGATAAGGCTTACCTTCGGGTTACTCCTCTCAAGGGAACCCATCGCTTCGGTATCAAAGGCAAATTGGCCCCTCGTTACATCGGTCCTTTTCGCATTCTTGCCAAACGAGGAGAAGTTGCCTACCAATTGGAACTACCTCCGCACCTCTCCAGAGTTCATGATGTTTTCCACGTTTCCCAACTCAGGCGTTGCTTCTCGGATCCTATCCATGGAGTGGACCACGAAACGCTTGATCTCCAAGACAATCTCACATATCGAGAATACCCCATTCGTATTTTTGATCAAACTGAGCGCACCACTCGACGCCACAATATCAAGTTTCTCAAGGTTCAATGGTCACATCATTCCGAGAGTGAAGCCACTTGGGAAAGGGAGGATCGTCTTCGACTTGAGTACCCCACCCTCTTTCCGGAGGAACCCGAATCTCGGGACGCGATTCTTTTAAGTGGGGGTGAGTTGTCACATCCCTAGCTAACCCTTGCTTTAGGACCTGACTAGAGTGTGCATCATGTTTATTTTCAAAGAAACTTGAAATGGGATTAACAGAAACCCCAGCACCCCCTACCCTAACAACTAGGGTTTGCTAAAATATTTTCCAATGTACCCAAAATGCCCTTCAAAATGTTCATCATTTCTGCCTTGGTCTTAAACCTCTGCCAAAAATGGTGCACAATTTTCTAGGACAATCTAGGGCTTTGGATTAATTCATATGGTAATTGAATTTGGGCATTTAAATACTAGTAAATATTTTAAATGCTCAAATAATCATAAACTATAATGTTTCCTACTGTTCATATTATATACAGCAGGTATGACAAGTGTTATGATTTATAAAAATGTTTAGGCATTTTTATTAATGAACAAAGTTGCAAAAGAAATGAAACAGAAAAGAAAATAGAAAAGAGAGAGAGAGAGAGAATACTTACCTGGCGCCCACCCGGCCCACCTGCCGGCCCAGCCCAGCTGCCGCTCCAGCGAGCTGCTTGGCTTGGCCAGGCAGGCAGGCAGGTGCTCGACGGCGACCGCGCCGCGCGCCACGCAGCTGCCCGCCGCCCTGCTTCGCCCCCTCGCCGTCCTGGAGGAGTGGATCGAGCGTCCACGTCTCCCCCGACCCCTCAGACACCTCCGTTTCTCCCCGGCTCCTCTCCTCTGCTCTCCCCGCGCCATGGCCGATGCCGCCGGGATCGCACCGTCGTAGTAACCACGTCAACCGTCGTCCCCGAGCTCCGCCGTGTTGTCCCTCGTCTCCGCCGTCCTCGACTGCTTTGACAGGCCGAGCCCCGAGCGCTCGCCCGCCCCGGAGACGCCCCCGAGCTCTTCTTCCCCAACTCCGGCCGCGGAGATCCCCCTCGCCGTGCTGCTCGGCTCCGACCACCTCCGAGCTCGCTTCGGTGCTCGCTGCAACCGCTGTGAGCCTAGCTACCTCCTCCCCCTCTCCGTTGGCCCCCTCTTGCCCTGTAACCCACTGCACGTAGCTCCACCGCACGCACCGCCGCCGTGCTCGTCGCCGGTGATGCTCCGGTGACCATTTGGTCACCGGCACCCGTCCATTGCACTCACCGCAGCACGTAGATGCGAACGGTGCTACGCACGCATCGCCTAGGCACCTGCAGCCGCATCCCCGCACGTGCCCGACGCCGGTCGCCGCCGTCGAGCTTGTTGCCGTCGTTTCCGGCCACCCCAGGTCCGGCGACCACCTCCATCCGATGCGGAAGAGCAAGGGCTCTCCAACGCACCCAACCACAGCTCGAACCGTGCACCACAGACGTTTTCCGAGGCACGCCGCCGCGTTTGGCCTCGCCGGCGGCTAAACGCCGGCGAGTTTGACCTGTTTTGACCACGGGTTTGACCCCCTGGGTCAATGACATGTGGGCCCTGCCCGCAAGTCAAACTCAGTTTAGGTGTTAAATTAATATTAATTAGTTAATTAGTTTAGACACTGACATGTGGGCCCTGGCCCCACTGACAGCTAATTAGTTTTAGTTAACTTTAATTAACTCAGTTAATTAGCTGTGACACTGACATGAGGGTCCCACTGGTCAGGTTTGACCTGGACTGGCCCTGTTGACTGGCTGACGTCAGCATGATGCCATGCTGACGCAGTAAAGGTTTTTCTGGGATTTTTTAGATTTAATTTAATTCAGGAAATTCCAGAAAATACCCAAAACTTCTAAAAATCATATAAAATCAACCATAGCTCAGATGGAAAAGATTTATATATGAAAAATGATCAGAAAAATCCAATCTATCTAATGGCACTGGTTTCATGCATGTTTGAACAAGTTAACTTGCTGTTCATATCAAAAACATGATAATGCACTTATTTAAATAATAGTTTGAATATCAATTTGAATCCTTGATTCAAATAGGTTCAAACCCCTCTGGTCTTAGTTGCATTAGCCAACACACATGCATCTTGCCATGTCATAAACATGCATCATATTGTTGCATTTGTTTGATAATGATTGTATCGTCGGTATTTCCTGTGTTAGGTCCTGCTCCCGAGGATACTGCTGCGTATCCAGTTGAAGAGCAGTACCCGACAGCTACCTTGTCAGGCAAGCAATCATTGATCATTCCGATACAAACCCAATCTTCTCGCTTCTGCTCTCTTTTACTGCATTAAGGCAACAGCGCGTGAACTGCTACTTGCTGCGGTAGTTGAACCCTGTTCCCTTGCATGACCTGTCATTGCCACAGTAAATAGTTGAAACCCACTAGCATGTGTAGGAGTTGATTGAGCCATGTGATGTGTGATCCACCATGCTATTTGCTTATGTTGCCTGCTATGCTTAGAGTTGTGTCTGGTCTGGTTCATCTGGGTGATGGATCAGAGTGAAATGATCTTACCAATAAGAGAAGGAAGTGTGGAATACTTTTGGTAAAGGTATCGATGAAAGGCCATGTAGGAATACATGGTGGGTTGTTTCATTGGAATCGTCCATAGGACCCGAGATCTGTATGTGTGGTTCAAGTTACAGCTACTACCATGCATTGGGATCCTTAATTGACCCTCTCGGCTTATTAATTACCCTTGATCTCTGTCCAGGAGTTGCAACTAGTTTCTGGTGTTTATAGCTTACTGGAGGTCGTGCACAACGCTGACCCTCGGGGTGGGTTGTGATGCGACAGGTACGTGGCACGGTGTACCGGTTGCCCGTTTGGTGACTCGGGAACCCTGTACACGTCGTTTGGGGCCGTGAGCGACACCCCGGCCGGATCTCCCCACGGATGGAACCCAAATAGGCGATAAACCTGGACGAGAGACTTGTGTTGTTAGTCAGGTCGTGGCCGACACCCTCGCTGGGCTTCCGCTTGAAGGTTGCTGAGTACACGCCGAGTAAACGGCGATAAGCGGTGGAAGCGTGTGTGAAGAAGTACACCCCTGCAGGGTTATCAAACTATTCGAATAGCCGTTGTTCGCGGTACGAACTACTTGGTTACTCTTACAGTTCATAGACAAGTTGATGGATACTATTAAAAGCCTCAAGATAAGCGTGAGTGCCGTGGATGGCCCTTCCGTAGGATGACGGAAGAGGATCCTCGGTAGTGTATTGATGTGGTGACTAGAGGACTCGTGTTCGTAATAACATCTTGCAATCTGTTGGAAGTTGTAGTATAGGTTAGCCAAGGTCAAAGCTGGCATTCTGCTATAAACTCCACTACCCCCTTTGATAATGTTGCATGTATGATAGGTTCTGTGGTAAGACTTGCTGAGTACCTTTGTACTCATGTTTGCTTAATAACTGTTGCAGAGGAGAACCCTGCCCCTGCTGATGGGTTCTACATAGACGTTGACGTCGACGAGTAGCTTGACACCCAGACGGTGATCTGGAGCTTGTGAAGGGCCTTGTAGATAGTCAGGCTACACCAAGCCTGTTTTACTTTCTAAGTTGTCTGTACTCAGACATGTAGCTTCCGCTTGTGCTTGTATGACTGTATGACTTGAGTGTTGGGTCATGTGACCCTACCTGTATGACTATGTTATGTATGGCTCTTGGAGCCTTTTAAATAAAGTACTTTGAGTCATAGAGTTCTGTTGTGATGCAATGTTGTATTTGCACATATTGAGCATATTGCGTGTATGATTGAAATGCTTGGTATGTGTGGGATCCGACACCTAGTTGTTTTCCTTTGGTAGCCTATCTTACAGGGAAATGCCTCCTAGTGTTTCCAATGAGCCTTGGTAGCTTGCTACTGCTCGGAACACGTAGGCTGGCCGGCATGTGTCCTTCTTCGTTCCTGTGTCTGTCCCTTAGGGGAAATGTCACGCGTTGTTCCTTTAAGTCCATGTAGCTTGCTACGACTTGGGTTCATACGTTGATGACCGACACGTTCGTTGCTGGGTCATGGATGCCTGTCTCTGTAATTTAGTGCCACTTTTGGATTATAACTAACCATGTCGGCCCGGGTTCTCTGTCATATGGATGCTAGCGACACTGTCATATACGTGTGCCAAAATGCGCAAACGGTCCCGGGCCAGGTAAGGAGGCACCCGTGGGGTTACCGTGCGTGAGGCCGCAAAGTGATATGACGCGTTACAGCTAGATCGGTGTGACTTAGGATCGGGGTCCTGACAAAAACTCGCACTTGGAGAACTTGGCATAGAATTTATGCTCTCGGAGTCGATCAAGAACCAGACGCAAGTGCTTTTCGTGATCTTCTTCATTCTTGGAAAACACCAGAATATCATCCAGATACACAAGCATGAACTCGCCCGTATAGGGGTTGAAGATGTAATGCATCATCCTTGAAAAGGTAGGAGGAGCATTGGCGAGACCGAAGGACATGACGGTATACTCGTATGAACCGTAGCTCGTTCTGAAGGCCGTCTTGGGAATGTCTTCCTCGCGAATGCGAATTTGATGATAGCCCATTCGGAGGTCATGCTTAGAGAACACTTTAGCTCCTTTGAGCTGCTCAAAGAGTTCGTTGACGTTGAGGAGCGGATACTTGTTCTTAATCGTCTTCTTGTTCAATGGCCGGTAGTCAACACAGAGACGCTCCGTGCCATCTTTCTTCTTGACAAATAAGACGCCACAGCCCCATGGAGATATACTCGGTCTGATGAGACCCATACTCTCCTGCTTATCAAGCTGCTTCTTCAATTCCTTCAATTCATCCGGAGAGAGCTTGTATGGACGCCGGCATGCAGGCTCAGTGCCCGGCTCGAGTTCAATGACAAACTCCACCTGACGGTGTGGAGGCATGCCTGGAAGTTCTTCTGGAAAGACGTCTTGATATTCGTTCACCACCGGAATTTGATTTATGGCATTAATTTCGCCCTTATCATTAAGAGAGAAAAGCCGAATAGTATTATCCCTGGAGGCGAAGATAATCACATCTTCATCAGAATGAGTCAATTTGACTTCCGTTTGAGCGCAATCGATGTGAGCATCATGCTGAGAAAGCCAATCCATTCCGAGAATGAGGTCGATGTCAGAATTACCAAGAATCACCGGTTTAGCCATAAAACGATAATCTCCCATGCGAATAGAAACATTCGGAGCAAATATGTTGGAAGACATGCACTTGCCCGGAGAAATTACTTGCAACCTCTGAGGCAGACTTTGGATGTCAACATTATACTTGGATGCAAATGGTTGAGACATGAAAGAGCATGAAGCACCCGAATCAAATAACACTTTAGTTGGAAAAGAGTTAACTGGAAGGTTACCCAGAATGACATCAGAAGAAGCCTCCGCTTGTGCTGCATTCATCAGATTGACCCTTGCAGCCTTTGGATCATGCCTGACAATAGCTGAACTCACAGGTGGAGGAGGAGGAAGACGCTTCGGATTCGGACATCTGTTGGCATAATGACCCTTCTGGCCACACTTGTTGCACACCACTTCACAGAGAGGACGGAAATGAGAGACACTGGACTTGGAGCCTTGAGACTGAAACTGCTTCTTCGCCTGGTTGCTCGGGTTGGGTGGGTGGGAGAAACCACGACCACTAGAGTTCTTGTTGTTGGATTTGTTGAAGTTGTTGGAGTTGTTGTATGGAGCTCGAATCACTTGAGGAGGAGGAAGCCAGAATTTCTGATGCTTCGAGACCATCTGAGACGATGAGGAAGAGTGAACAGCATCTCAAATTCTCTTCTTAGAAGCCTCCATCTTAAGCTGAGCTGCTTCTTGTTTCAAAGCCATATTATAGAACTTGTCGAATTCATCGGGCTCGAACAAAGTGAGAGCAAGCTGAAGTTCATCTTTGAGACCTCCACGGAACTGATAGATTTTACTCTTGGCATCAGGAATGTCTTGCTTTGCATAGCGAGCGAGGTTTTGGAACTTGACATTATACTGATAGACTGACATGGAGCCCTGCTTGAGGTTGCGGAATTGCTCACGCATACCCTCGATGACACTTGTAGGAATGTGGTGCGAGCGGAAATCCTTGCAGAAATTCTCCCAAGAGATCACTTGACCCAGCCTGGAGTCTTTGTACTGCTGCCACCAGTCAGCTGCTTGATCTTTCAGTTGGAAGGCTGCAAACTTCACATAATCATCTTCTTTCACGTTACTGCACTCAAAATGCTTCTTTATGTCGGTCAACCAATCCTCAGCATCAAGAGGGTCGACACAGTAACTGAAAGCTTTAGGATTGTTGGCCAAGAACTGATTGAGAGTAGCATGGTGCTGCTGGAAGAAGTTGCCTTGATTCCCTGGAACACCCTGATTAGCTTGATTAGCTTGCATCATCTGCATCATCTGCATCATCAACTGAGTGTTCTGAGCAGTAGTCTGCATAATAGCTCTCCAAGCCTCAGGCGGAGGAGGAGGGGAAGGAGGATGTTCTGGGACCTCTTCCACCTCTGGGTTAGCGTTTGGAACCTTTTTCGGAGCCATCCTGTAAGAGATGACCACGAATCAGCAATTGATTGACAAAAGGTATAGCCGAATCAATGGAATGAATTGCAACAAGTCTTCACAATAATCATTCGAACAATAGAACGAATGAAAACATCCGAACAAGAGGAACGAATGAATTTCTCAGTTAATTGATAACATTAGTCTTCACGAGAAGCCACATTGGGAACAAAAGGATAAAATAAGTAAACAACAAGGTAAGGAAAGGAACAAACACAAGAGAGGAGTTTCGTTCTAACATCTTTGTGCTGAAAGCATATGAACGCGTTACGAAAAGGTTTTGCAATCCCCGGATCAGCATAGCCAAGGACCCTTTAAGATGCAACTCCTGATAGTAACATCGGTCATATAACCCCTTCACTCAATGTCGAACCCCGAACTCGCTAACCTGCATTCGTTGGAAGAATGCCTACGATCTACTGGATAAAACCCACCTATGGATTTCCGAAAGATTCCAGTTATGCAATCAGGTGTTGGGGATACACGGGAAGCACCGCGCAATCAACTCTAACCTACATCCAGGTGTATCCATCCTTCAACACATAACCAGTCTTTCTCGGAAACTGTGTACCTCGGACCTTCGAAAAGCATCCACTATAACAAGCTATGGCAATACTCCCGAACTACCTTCCCAGTACTGGGTGATGTCGGGGTTATCTTGCCACTGGCCGTATAGGGGAGATTTTCGATGTCGGCCGTCTTAAGTATTTAGTACTGCCGCGATATGCTTGTTACAATGATACCCCGAAGCTCAACTCCTCGGTAATAGGAGGCATCGGGAACAATATCCTTGTCACAAGAACATCGAAACAATCCCAGAATACTCGCGGGATTCCTAAAAAAAAATTTGTGCAAATTTTGAAGATAGGAGAGACAAGAGTAGTAGTCAGGAGTCCTCACCAGAGAGAAAGGGGATGAGAAGCAAAGAAATCCTACTCTCCGATATAATATAGGACTCAAAAAGTTTTCAGTGTGTGCCTAGACTCGACCGTCAACGGTTCGATCAAACAGTGGGGGCTCCTAGGTCGGAGAAGGCTCTGAATACCAACTTGTAATGCCCAGGATGGAGTTATACCTCCTACGTGTCGAGGCACGACTTAAAGGCATAAATCCATCCTAGAATGATCTCAAGTTCGGTAATCTTTGCACAACTCATGTAAAAGAGGGGATAGTAAACTGAAAATAGTTGGCTTACACTCGCCACGTCACAGAATTACAGTACAAGTCTCAAACATCATACATTAAGAACATCACAACCCTCTAAGGGCAAAAGCCAAAAGTCAAAGTACCGAACTCAGATAAATAAACCACAGGCGGATCGAATCCTAGTAAGAGACTCCACTACTGATCGTCCGGGTAGCGCACGTAGTACCGACTACGCTCCTCGTCGTACTCCCAGTCTAGCTCGGTGCCATCGCCTGGATAGCTCACAGCTGGACCTGCATCTGGTGTGTGAAGTAACTGTGAGCCACAGAGGACTCAGCAATCCCGTCTCCGGGTAACAAGACTATCAAAGCCTTTGGGTGAGGAAAAGGCTGAAGAAAAGAATAAGTGTCTGCAGCAGCAACTAGCATCTAGCTTACGTAAGTGAGAGCGAGAAGAGAAGGCCTCGGCGAGAAGTGATCACGAAGTGATCCTAGCTACAAGCTCACAATCATAACCCCTCCGTGTTCAACTCCCGAATCCCTATTCGGAAACTGACAGTCACGGAACACACGCTGGTAGTGTATTTGAAGCATTGTGTCAAGTTATCTACAACCGGAATTAACAAGCTCCCATCTGCCACATAACCGCGGGCACGGCTTTCGAAAGTTCAAACCCTGCAGGGGTGTTCCAACTTGACCCATTACAAGCCCACGATCCGCGGAGTCGCAACTCCAAAGTGGGAAGACCCGAGTATCCTCGGAATCCCGTGCTCAAGATATACCAAGCTAAGGTAAGGCTAATCCAGCAAATCCTCCCGGCGTGTCGACACCCTGATAGTAGCCGCGCGTATCTAAGTCTCAGGACACGACCGGATGAGTCATCCTACAGGTGTATGCCAGATACCTGAGGTTGCCCCGAGGCGGCCCCGCAGTCTGCTCGTTTCGGACCAACACTCATGTGGAGCACTGGCCCGGGGTTGTTGATTAAGAAAGAGGGTTAATTACTCCCTATGCAAGTTTAGTTTGTTACTAGGCAAATAGTACCAATGTTGGGACTTGCTGGAAAAGACTTAGCACTTAGCGGTTTATCGAGGGGGTCCCATACACCCCAACCGTGTTAGGAACGCATAATCAAGGAACATAATACCGGCTTATACGGATCCTAACGGCATGAGTGGAACAAATCACCAAGCAAAAGGCTTAGCCTTCCACCCTTGCCAATATATAGATGATTTCATTTGTAAGCATTTATATAGTGTGATATAACCCAACCAAACTTCAACATGAAGCAAACATCTTCGATCTTCACCTGCAACTAGCAACGCTATAAGAAGGGGCTGAGCGAAGCGTACTTAGCCAAGCAACGGTTTGCATAGGTAGGTTGGTTAAACATGGCAATTGGTTACAAGTAGGAGGCTGACTAGAAGATCATGGGCATCGAGGCAAAACTATAGATCGAGACTACTAGCAAAAGGCAAAGATAGTAATGTTATCGGGGTTCGGTCATCTTGCCTGAAGAGAAGTCGTTCGGATCGTAAGAAGGGTCCTCGTGCTCAACCTCGTTGGAAACCTCGTGCTCAATTTCGTACTCGGTCTCAGCTTCCGGCTCTAAACAAAACAATCACACCAAGCACCAATCAACAAGATGCAATGCGCACTCGGAAAAGATGAATGCATGATGGATGCACTAAGGATGCACACGGAGCACGGAAAATATCACTCAAGAAAAACACCTCAAAACAAGATAACAATCTGATATTATTAATCTACACAGAAAATCAATCAAGTTTGATATAAGATTCGCTGAAATCGGAGTTACGGGCTAAAAATTATGCCCGAAACAAGATTTGAGCGAAAGCTGAAAATTACAGCAACATAGCATCTTTGGAGCTCAAAATAATTAAGCTACAGCACCCAAAAAGCATGGCAAAGGACATGAACACAAACTAGACATATAGTACAGCAACTATGTCCAAAGGTGCACCCCAACGGAGCCACGGATCAATAGCAATGATCTTGGACATATTGAACTTGACAATAAAATTCTGGCAGCAGAATTTTATTGAAACTTTAGAGCAAAAGATAAACATGCTACAGCCACTCAAATGGACATGTGAGGACATGGATGGAAAGACAACAATATATACTACAAGGAACAATCAAAATCCACCCCAAAACTAACATGCTTTGTCCTAGAACATCACACGAACATGGCATCGGAACGTTACAGATTTCAGACTTAGTGAAAAATCACTAAGTCCTAAAACAGCAATATCATCATGGCATATAAAAGAGCATGTTTAAGTCACCTCGAAACTAAACATGGCAAATGGTAAGCACCTCATCAAAGTACACATGACGGTGATCCCGAAACACACAAGCATGCATCATAGAGGTGAACACAACGATTGCAACGAGCTCAACAAGATGGCATTTCAAAACAAGTGAAAACACATCATATGAACATGGCACTTTGCAACGATGATAACAAGGCAATAATAAATCTACCATGCAACCTATCACAAGCAACACGTAGTTCGTGGCAAGACGAACACGTGGACATGTCATTTGCATCATTTGGACAAACGAGCTAAAAGATATCACATGACAAAGGTGGCATAAAAATAACACATAGCAGCAGTTTATATCATGATCACTCTTGCAACAGCAAAACAAGCACCTAGATGATTTCTAACATGCATGACAACAATAGGTAAAACGTAGAGCACAACTCCACGAACGTCTGGACATATTACACGCGCAAAACGGAGCAACACAGTAAAAGTTACAGCAGGTCAAACATAGCATTACAGATCAAAAGAACAGGGACTTAGGAGTGGGGAACAACCTCAAACAGATCAGATCTGAGGAAACGGAGTGGGCCGGTGGGGATCTGAGGGTCCGGCGGCCCGGATCTGGTGCGGGCCGCGGGGAGCTGCAGCAGTGGCGGCGGCCCTCGGTGGAGGGCGCGCTGTAGCGGAGCGGCCCGGCCTGACGGCGGCCTGGCGCGCTGGAGGGAGGCCTGGTGGAGCGGCCCGGCCTGGCGCGCTGTAGCGGCCCGGCGACGCTGGGGCGGCCCAGCGGGGTGGTTGCCTGGAGGCGCCTGGCCCGGCTGGCCTGGGGCCTCGCGGGAGGCGGGCCTTCGCGGGGAAGTGGTCCCCCGGCGCGCGCGGAGGGAGGCAGAGCCAGCGACGGGCCTTGCGCGCGGCGAAGCGAGCCCAGCGCTCGGTGAGCGATGACGCGGCCGGTCGGCAGATCGAAGAGCTGGCGTTGACTTCGCTCGATGGAGCCTGGAGCGATCCGGTCGGCTCCGGCGGCTGGATCGAGAGATCTAGCCAAGTGGCTGATGGGAAAAAGTGGATCTGGGAAAAAATGAGAGGGGAGGAGGAGGAAGAAGAAGGGGATGCCCAAAATAGACTAGGGGTCTATAAATAGCAGTTTTTAGGGTTAGGAGGGAGTTTAGGGGCGCTAGGAGCCCTCCGATCGCGATCCGACGGATCCGATCGCGGGGATAGTCTAGGAGGCCTAGGAGGGAGATAAAAGAATGCAGTAGGGGTGTTTCCGGGACACGAAGTAAAGACACTTTGGACCCACACGAACAACGGATGGAATAGTCAACAGAGTCCAAACGAGACGAGATTTGAGAGGCGGGTTGCACACAACAAAACAACAACACAGACAACAACCTCGCGGCACACCGGTAACGTTAAACGCCCGAACAACAAAGTAGGCCTACGGGACGTCACGGACACGTGAGGGAGCTCCGGAACGCGAAACGGACAACGGGAAGAAACACGCGGAACCGGATGCAACCGACAACACAAATGCAATGCGATGCACATGTCTACATGATATGAATGAATGCCACACACTCGCACAACAAAACGATGAAAACCCGAAAGACAAGGAACCCGGAATGGAAATAGATGAAGCCGGAGATATATTATATACCCAAAAGGGAAAGTATTACATCCGGGGCATTACACACCATGAGTTGTGAGTAGTTTACCACAGACCTTCGGGTCCATAGTTATTAGCTAGATGGCTTCTTCTCTCTTTTTGGATCTCAATACCAAGTTCTCCTCGCTCTTCGAGGAAATCTATTCGATGTAATCTTTTTGCGGTGTGTTTGTCGAGATTCGATGAATTGTGGGTTTATGATAAAGACTATCTACGAGAAATATTTTATTCTTTTCTGAAATCTTTTATGTATGATTATAATATCCTTGCAAGTCTCTTCGAATTATTGGTTTGGTTTGGCCTACCAGATCTATAGTTCTTGCAATGGGAGAAGTGCTTGGCTTTGGGTTCAATCTTGTGGTGTCCTTTCCCAGTGACAGCAGGCGCAGCAAGGCACGTATTGTATTGTTGCCATCGAGGATAAAAAGATGGGGTTTATATCATATTGCTTGAGTTTATCCCTCTATATCATGTCATCTTGCTTAAAGCATTACTTTGTTCTTATGAAATTAATACTCTAGATGCATGCTGGATATTGGTCGATGTGTGGAGTAATAGTAGTAGATGCAGAATCGTTTCGGTCTACTTGTCACAGACGTGATGCCTATATATAATGATCATGCCTAGATATTCTCATAACTATGTGCTTTTCTATCAATTGCTCGACAGTAATTTGTTCACCCACCGTAAAATTCTGCTATCATGAGAGAAGCCACTAGTGAAACCTATGGCCCCCGGGTCTATTCTCAACATATTAATCTTCCAATCTACTTTACTTTGCTTTATTTACTTTTTGTTCTTATACCAAAAATACCAAAAATATCATACTATCCTATCTATCATATCTCACTTTCGTAAGTGACCGTAAAGGGATTGACAACCCCTTATCGCGTTGGCTGCGAAGTTCTTATTTGTTTGTGCAGGTACGAGGGACTCACGCGTGGTATCCTACTGGATTGATACCTTGGTTCTCAAAAACTGAGGGAAATACTTATGCTACTGTGCATAATCACCCTTTCCTCTTCGAGGGAATATAATGCAATCTCGAGAAGTAGCAAGAAGAATTTCTGGCGCCGTTGCCGGGGAGGCTTATGCAAATTTCATATACCAAGAACTGCTAGGATGCGTGCTAAAAAATAGTGCTTTATGAAAGCGTGTTCTTCTAATTATCATGAAAATAAAGATGAAGATCTGAAAGTTATTGATGTGTCTCCTATTAGATCCTTGTTTTCTAGTATGAATCTTGATAAAGATGTGACTGGAGATGAGTCTACTTTAGTTAAAAGGCTTCCCAATGACTCAGAGTTTTTAGATCTTGATGCTAAATTTTTTAAAAGTGGGATTGAAGAGATTAAAACTTTGCATAGTGATTAACCCACTATTTTGGATTTCAAGGGATTCAATTATGATAATTGCTCTTTGATAGATTGTATTTCCTTGTTGCAATCCGTACTAAATTCTCCGCATGCTTATAGTCAAAATAAGGCTTTTACCAAACACATAGTTGAGGCTTTGATGCAATCTTATGAAGAAAAACTTGAATTAGAAGTTTCTATCCCTAGAAAGCTTTATGATGAGTGGGAACCTACTATTAAAATTAAAATTAAAGATCATGAATGCTTTGCCTTATGTGATTTGGGTGCAAGTGTTTCTACTATCCCAAAAACTTTGTGTGATTTGTTAGGTTTCCATGAGCTAGATGATTGTTCTTTAAATTTGCATCTTGCAGATTATACCATTAAGAAACCTATGGGAAGGATTAATGATGTTCTTATTGTTGCCAATAGGAGTTATGTGCCCGTAGATTTCATTATTCTTGATATAGATTGCAATCCTACTTGTCCTATTATTCGTGGTAGACCTTTCCTTAGAACGATTGGTGCAATTATTGATATGAAGGAAGGAAATATTAGATTCCAATTTCCGTTAAGGAAAGGCATGAAACACTTTCCTAGAAATTAAATTAAATTACCATATGAATCTATTATGAGAGCCACTTATGGATTGTCTTCCAAAGATGGCAATACCTTGATCTATTCTTGTATCGTGCCTAGCTAGGGGTGTTAAACGATAGCGCTTGTTGGGAGGCAACCCAATTTAATTTTATTTGTTTTTGCTTCTGTGTAGGAATAAATATTACATCTAGCTTCTGTTTAGATGTGGTTTTGTGTTTTTATTAGTGTTTGTGCCAAGTAGAACCTTTGGGAAGACTTGTGTGAAGTTTATATGATCTTGCTGTAAAAAACAGAAACTTCAGCGCTCACGAGATTAGCCACTAGATTTTACTGGAGAGTGCTATTTAGTTGATTCTTTTTGCAGATGATTAATAGACAAATTCCTCATGTTTACCAATTTATTTCAATTTTTTTGAGTTACGGAAGTATTCGAAAGTTACAGATTACTACAGACTGTTCTATTTTCGACAGATTCTATTTTTCGTGTGTTGTTTGCTTATTTTGATGAATCTATGAGTAGTATTGGGAGTATAAATCATAGAGAAGTTGGAATACAATAGGTTTAACACCAATATAAACAAAGAATGAGTTCATTACAGTACCTTTGAGTGGTGGTTTGTTTTCTTATACTAACGGATCTCACGAGATTTTTGGCTAAGTTTTGTGTTGTGAAGTTTTCAAGTTTTGAGTATGGCTTTGATGGACTATGGAACAAAGAGTGGCAAGAGCATAATATTGGGGATTCCCAAGGCACCCCAAGGTAAAACTCAAGGACAACCAAAAGCCTAAGCTTGGGGATGCCTCGGGAAGGCATCCCCTCTTTCGTCTTCATCTATCGGTAACTATACTCGGGACTATATTTTTATTCACCACATGATATGTGTTTTGCTTGGAGCGTCATGTATGATTTGAGTCTTTGCTTTTTAGTTTGATACACTCATCCTTGCTGCACACACCTTTTGAGATAAATAAATAGGATTTAAAATTTGTTAGAATACTCTACGGGCTTCACTTATATCTTTTGAGCTAGATAGTTTTGCTCTAGTGCTTCACTTATATCTTTTAGAGCACGGCGGTGGTTTTATTTTGTAGAAATTGTTGATCTCTCATGATTCACTTATATCCTTTTTAGAGTCTTTTAGAAGAGCATGGTAATGTGCTTTGGTTATAAAACTAGTCCTAATATGATAGGTATCCAAGATGAATATAGTAAAAACTTTCACATAAACTGCATTGAATACTAAGAGAAGTTTGATACTTGATGATTGTTTTGAGATATGAGGATGGTGATATTAGAGTCATGCTAGTAGAGTAGTTGTGAATTTTAGCAATACTTGTCTTGAGGTTTGCAAGTCCCGTAGCATGCACGTATGATAACTTTTGTGTGACAAATTTGAAGCATGAGACCAACCTCCCCCCTAGGAGCATGCGTGTAGTACTTTGTTTTGATGACTTGTAGATTTTTGCAATACGTATGTGAGTCCTTTATGACTAATGTTGAGTCCATGGATTATACGACTCTCATCCTTCCACCATTGCTAGCCTCTCTTGTACCGCGCAACTTTCGCCGGTACCATACACCCACCATATACCTTCCTCAAAACAGCCACCATACCTACCTATCATGGCATTTCCATAGCCATTCCGAGATATATTTCCATGCAACTTTCCACCGTTCCGTTTGTTATGACACACTTCATCATTGTCATATTGCCATGCATGATCATGTAGTTGACATCGTATTTGTGGCTAGGCCACCATGCATAATTTTTATACATGTCACTCTTGATTCATTGCACATCCCGATACACCGCCGGAGGCATTCATATAGAGTCATACTTTGTTCTAGTATCGAGTTGTAAATCAATATAAGTGTGATGATCATCATTATTAGAGCATTGTCCCAAAGAAAAAAAAAGAAAAAAAGGAAAGGCCAATGAAAAAAAGAAAGGCCCAAAAAAAGGAAAAAAAAAGAAAAAAAAAGAAAAAAAAGGGACAATGCTACTATCTTTTTCCACACTTGTGCTTCAAAGTAGCACCATGATCTCCATGATAGAGAGTCTCTTGTTTAGTCACTTTCATATACTAGTGGGAATTTTCATCATAGAACTTGGCTTGTATATTCCAACAATGGGCTTCCTCAAATGCCCTAGGTCTTCGTGAGCAAGCAAGTTGGATGCACACCCACTTAGTTTCTTTTGTTGAGCTTTCATACATTTATAGCTCTAGTGCATCTGTTGCATGGCAATCACTACTCACTCACATTGATATCTATTAATGGGCATCTCCATAGCCCATTGATACACCTAGTTGATGTGAGACCATCTTCCTTTTTTGTCTTCTCCACAACCACAACTCTATTCCACATAGTGCTATGTCCATGGCTCACGCCCATGTATTGCGTGAAAATTGAAAGAGTTTGAAAAAATTAAAGTATGAAATAAGTGCTTGGCTGAAACCGGGGTTGTGCATGATTGGAATATTTTGTGTGACGAAGATGGAGCATAGCCTAACTATATGATTTTGTAGGGATGAACTTTCTTTGGCCATGTTATTTTGAGAAGACATGATTGCTTTGTTAGTATGCTTGAAGTATTATTATTCTTATGTCAATATGAACTTTTATCTTGAATCTTTTGAATCTAAACATTCATGCCACAACAAAGAGAATTACATTGAGAATTATGTTGGTTAGCATTCCACATCAAAAATTATGTATGTCAATATGTCCATGATACAAACAAAATAATATGATGAACATGTTAGGCAACATTCCACATCAAAAATTATGTTTTTATCATTTACCTACTCGAGGACGAGCATGAATTAAGCTTAGGGATGCTGATACGTCTCCAACGTATCTATAATTTTTGATTTTCCATGTTGTTATATTATCATTCTTGGATATCTTACAATCGTTTTGTAGGAACTTTATATCATTTTTTGTCAAACTGAGTCCCAACGCAACTAAACTTTTTGGAGAATTTTTTTGGACCAGAAGACATCCAGTACGCCGAAGAAATCCACTAGAGAAGGCCTGTGGGGACCACGAGACACCTGAGTGCGCCCCAAACCCCTGGAGCGCCCTGGTGGGTAGTGGTTCCCACAGGAGTCCCCCCCACCGCCTCTCAACTCTATAAATACTCAAATATTACAGAAACTCTAGGGGAGTCGAAGAAAAATGTTTCAGCCACCGCAAGTTCCAGAACCACGAGATGCAATCTAGAGCCCTTTTTCGGCACTTCGCCAGAGAGAAACACGATCACGGAGGGTTCATCATCCTCATTGGCGCCTCTCTAATGATGCATTAGTAGTTTACCATAGACCTATGGGTATGTAGATAGTAGCTAGATGGCTTCTTCTCTCTTTTTGATCTTCAAAACAATGTTCTCTTCAGAGATCTATTAGATGTAACTCTTTCGCGGTGTGTCTGTTGGGATCCAATGAATTGTGAGTTCATGATCAGATCTATTTCTATCCATAGATGATTATTATAGCCTTGTATTTCTTCTTCAATATCTTGGTATTGGTTGTCCAACTTGATTGATTTATCTTGCAATGGGAAGAGATGCTTTGTAATAGGTTCGATCTTGCGGCGCTCAATCTCAGTGACAGAAAGAGACAAGACATACATGTATCATTGCTATTAAGGATAAAACGATGGGGTCTATTCCTACATGCATAGATCTTGCCTACATCATGTCACCGTTCTTAAGGCATTACTCCATTCTTTCATGAACTTAATACACTAGATGCATGCTGGATAGCGGTCGATGTGTGGAATAATAGTAGTAGATGCAAGAAGGAGTCGGTCTACTAATCTTGGACGCGATGCCTATATGCATGATCACTATCTTGTATATCGTCCTAACTATTCGCTCTTCTATCAATTTCCCAACAGTAATTTGTTTACCCACGTATGCTATTTTCTCAAGAGAAGCCACTAGTAAAACCTACAGCTCCTGGGTCTATTTCTCATCATATACTTGCAGATTTATATGTTTATTTGCGTTTCCCATTTATTTGCTTCTTTTGTTTCAGATCTATATTGTCAAAAACCCAAAAAATACCTTGCTGCATTTTATTTGCTTTTATTTTGTTTGCATCTATCAATCTATCTTTTTATCATATTGCCGAACCCAAGAGGGATTGACAACCCCTTTACGCGCCGGGTTGCGAGAATTTGTTGTTTTTCTACATGTGTTATTTACATAGCTTGCTTGGTTCTCCTACTAGATTGATAACCTTGGTTTCATAACTACTGCCGTTATGCTGCATCATCCCCTCCTCTTCGGAAAATTTACTGACACGGTTCGTAAGTAGCACAGAGGCATAAGGAGGCGCTCGAGGCACATGCTACAGATCACGCCAGCAAGTTCAAGGATGTCGTCAATGCTGCCGGGGCTGCAAAGACTGTCAAGAACGAGCTGGAAAGCAAGGTTAAGAGGTTGGAGGTAGATCTTGAAGCTGCCAGCAAGGAGATTCCAACACGTAAGGCTAACAGGGATAAATTACTTTACACCTTGGCAGAGCCGCTAACCTCTCTATCCGATAAAGAACAAGAATCTTGACGCAGCCATCATGTCCATTGCAGATCTGAATTTGAAATGGAGACGCTGGGGAAGGCCCTTGACGAGAGTAGGGCTCAGGAGAAGGCCCTCGGCAATGATATGCAAAGTGAGAAGGGCTTGCTCGAGAGTGCCGCCTCCACATACAATGCTTTCAAGGAGGGTTTGGCAATCTGGAGTTAGTGTCTCGTCAACATGGCCCATAAGCTTGAGGCAGAGCTGTCCACTATGGGTCTGCAAAACTTTGGTTGTCCCGCCAATGAGAGGTTGAGCCACAATGCCAGGTTGACTCTGTTCTTTGAGGGTGTTGTCGATGCGCTCAAGGTACTCGGCTCTGACGAAGCATTTTACCTTACCAACGAGTCCCACAAGATATGTCGGTTTGTGATCTTCAAAGTGCACGTCGAGATGGTGTACAGGAATACTTATTGCAAAGCCTATGAGCCCTCAAAGAAAAGTACTCCCGTCATGTCCCTAGGGAATAGGTTGGAAGAAGTTAACCATCGCATGCCCCCGATTATAACAACACATAGGATTTCAATTAGACCGAAGAATGCTCAGACTTTCCCACCATGCCATGACCGACACTTAGACGAACAATGATAACAAACTTTAATACTGATATTTCTACTAATGAATGATCATGAACCTATATCATTTCATATAATGATTTCGATATTTTTAAACCATACATTTCATATTTAGTGATCTACATGAAAGTTTTTAATTTACCCCCCTTGGATATCTGTCATATCAGGACCAAATTCATAAGGTGTGGATATGGACATTACTATTTACTAGACTTCCAAAAGGATATAAGTGAAGCATGAGAGGGCAACCATTTCTTTAAAACATAACCACCACCGTGCTCCAAAAGATATAAGTGAAGCACACTGTGTATTCTAACAAATCACGATTAAATGAGTATCCCACTCAAAAGACGTGTGCATCAAATAATGAGTGTGGCAAATTAAAAAGCAAACAAAACAAATACTACTATAATACAAGACACTCCGAGCAAAACTCGTATCATGTGATGAATAAAAATACAGCTCCATGTAGTATATCGATGGATTGTAGATGAAAGAGGGGATGCCATCTGGGGCATCCCCAAGCTTAGGCACGGGGGTATCCTTGAATATTACCTTGGGATGCCTTGGCATCCCCAAGATCCTTATTCCTTTATCCATCGTGATCTCACCCAAAACTTGAAAACTTTAGCACACAAATCTCAACAGAAACCTTTTGAGATCCGTTAGTATAATGAGGAAATCATAAACTTTAGGTACTGTTATGAACCCATTCATATTTTGTTATTACATAATACCTACTATATTAGAACTTCTCCATGACTTATACCCCTGATATAATCAATAGCTCATCAAAACAAACAAACTATGAAACGAAAACATAATCTCTCTAAAACGGCACAATCCGTAATGATGTGAACAATTACCATAGTATAGCAACTCTAAAAAATCTAATTTTTTTTAAAACGTGGGGAATTTGTATATCAATCATGTGTAAAAAAATTAGCCAAATATCAGGTTCCAGTAAATTATAGACTTATCTACACTGGACACAAAACTTTCTATTTTTCATAGAATCAAGTCAACTATCAACCACAACATCCAAAAGAATTTACTTGGCAAAAACACCAATTAAGACATAAAAACACAATCATAATAGTAGCATAATTTTGTGGACACTCACAAACCGAAAGAAAACATTTTTTAAGATCACTATTGGGTTGCCTCCCAACAAGTGCTATTATTTTACGCTCAACTAGATGTAATGCATTGTTTCAAGTATTGTCATCTATAGCTTTCATATCCAGTTCCTCCATAATAGATCCACGCTTTCTAGGAACAAAGTTGAGGAATTTTATTCCATTAATAGGTTCCTTTATCTAAACAACGAAGTCAGGGCGAACAAAATCATTTTAAGATCTTCATTTCCTCTACTAGACCCGGCACCCTTATTTTTAGGAACATACATAGACTTGGAATTTTTTATTAAGAAGGGTCCTTTCAATAGTTTAATAAAGGAAAAAGATGAACCCAAATTATTAATAATATCTTCGAACTTGTCATTAATTATTATTTTCATTCTCTTTTAGCATCTTTAATGTAGTTTCTACCTGGAAACAAATTGAGTAACTTGATTATGTATCTTCTTGTCTAAATTCTCAATACGCTCTATGGTGGACATTTTATTTTGAATTGCTTCTAGCCTTTGCCTAACATGTTCTAAAGTCAACATCATTTCATTAATATTAATAAGTGGTGATCCTACTAAATTTCCCATTTCATTGAAAGCATCAATAGAGTGACTAATAAAGAAATTTCGTCGAGTAATAGTGTCAAGTATAAATCTATACCAAGTGGTGACACCCACATAAATATTTCAAAGAAGAACGGTAGTGGATTTCTTACGAGTTGATCTATTTCGAGCATCGAAAATCCTATTCCAAGCATATTTTAAACTTTCTCCCCCTTTGTTTAAAATTTAGTACTTCATGTTCATGGGTACAAGCAATAAGCGAAGAACTAGCCAAAATGGCAAAGGAAACAAGTAAATGAGCCAACATAACAAACCAAATATTTTTGTGATTATTTATTTTTATGAGAGGTGGGGAGATGAAAACGAGAGGCAATGGCAAATAAAGAGGAAAATAAAAACTCGGGCAAGTAGATGATAGTTTGTGCAAAGGTACTTGATATGTTTTTGTCGAAGTCTGATATCTGTATCCAAGAAACCCTCCAAGAACTAGGGTTTGAACACATGGGGGGCTTTGCTTGGCAACCTACAACCTGACGGGAACTATGGAGAGATAACGATGAGCACGCTCACTCACACAGGACACGTCGAGGACATGCGAGCTACCCTGGTTCGGGCCACTGTTCGGTGTAACACCCTACATTTGCTTTTGTTGGATTGCTGTTTAATGGAGCGCTTGGAGCTCGAGGTACATGGAGAATGGGGAGAGAATGGCTCGATACCGTTACATGGAGGCGGCCCTACCCCCTTTGCAGTACCTTTGTCCTCATCCCTGAAAATATGAGCGGGAAAGGCTAGCCACAGGGTGGAAATTCAAAGGGTCGACAGGTGCCCAGGCTTATCCTGAGTAAAGGCGGTCTCTGCCTACTAAAGTTGTTATCCTAACGTGCTGCTGGATTCGGCAATGACCTCCGCCCTGGCGCGTTGATCCATTTGGATCTCCTTACACCAAAACGGAAGGCTTTAGGACTTGCTTTTAGGGGAGGTAGAGGCTCCTGCTCCCTTATCACCATAATGGCTACTGGTCTTGGTCATGCCATGCCGTCCTTATCCTGACAGTAGGATGTCACCCATGAGACGGACTCGGAGTCCTACAGCTGGAGCCATATGACCTGCCTCGCGAGGGCTGCCTTGTGAGGCATGCTGGTACTTGTCAGTCTTGACAGAGCTCAGCTTGGCAGCAAGGGGCCTCGCGAGGCAGCTTTCTCTAGATAGGACGAGCCAGGGCCATCCTTCATGGGATGGCCCACGTGTCGCCTTCCGGGCTGAATGCAGATAGGCTGTTGTACCCTATTTCCCACTGGGCCAATAGTAGCCCCCGAGCCTACGACGCACACTTTCCGCCCATTACAGATGAAATGATATGGGGCGCATTGAGCGGCCAACCCGGAGGTGAATCGTGGTGGCTTCTGGAAGGCGGGACACTCCCACTTCCCCATGACACCTCGGTAACCGCCACCCTGGCGATAAAGACTGCCCACATGGGGCGCATGCTTACCATTGATTCTCTGTCTCGTCCTCCCCTTCCCTTGCGAACAGCTCCTCTGCCTCCTTCCAATCTCCTTCTTTTGACGTCTCGGCCATGGTGCCCGAGAGTAAGTTCTTCGCCGTTGAGAAAGGGAAGGCGGCGGTGGAGGAAGTGGAGATTCCAAAGCCGGCACCGGCGAGGAGCAAAGGCCGAGGACGTGCGTCCGCTGCCGCCATGGAGGATGGACCAAGCGCTCACAGAAAGGTTTCTACCCGCGGTCACGGAGGGTGAGGCATACGATGCCCGGGCGGGCGTGACGGAGCACGCACATGCTCTGCCCCGGGGGAAGCCCACATGGCGGAGATGGAGCATGAGTTCATTGTGATTCTACACCGTCGGCCCTGCATTTGGCCCCGACTACCGGTGTCCTTCACAAGGGTGATGGAGGATGGAGAGCCCTTGAGCACTTGGCTGTAGGTGGACCACTGTTGTATGATACGTCTCCAACGTATCAATAATTTTTTATTGTTCCATGATATTATATTATCAACTTTGGATGTTTTATATACATGAATATGTATTTTACATTATTTTTGGGACTAACTTATTAACCTAGATCCCAGTGTTAGTTTTGTTTTCTCCTTATTTTTTAGTTTTTCAGAAAAGGAATATCAAACGGAGTCCGAACGGAATAAAACTTCCGCGATGATTTTTCTTGGACTGGAAGACATCCAGAGGACGCCGAATAGGTTTCTAACCAAAAAGAACCAATTCATTGACTGTCCAGACGCCGAAGCCTTAGCGGCCTTCAAACACAGTGTCCAGGACGAATGGCTAGCCAGACACCTCGGACAGGAAAAGCCGAGGACAATGGCAGCCCTAACTACACTCATGACCCGTTTTTGCATGGGCGAGGACAGTTGGTTAGCTCGTAGCAGCACCGGCGACCCTGGAATATCTGAAGTCAGGGACGACAATGGAAATTCACTATGTAAAAAAAAACAAACATCGAAATAATGATGGAAGCCCAGATGATACAGCGGTAGACACCCGATTCAGCGGCTCCAGACCCGGTAAACGGAAGAAGCGATTTAAAGGCAACAAAGATGGTCCATCTAGCTTGGACAATATATTAGACAGGCCCTGCCAGATCCATGGCACCCTAGAAAAACCTGCAAACCATACCAACCGTAATTGTTGGGCCTTCAAGCAGGCCGGCAAGCTCAACGCTGAACACAAGGGAAAGGGACCTCAGAGCGAAGACGAGGATGAACCTCGCCAGCCGAACACAGGGGGACAGAAGAAATTTCCACCGGAGATCAAAACAGTGAACATGATATAAGCCACTCATATCCCAAAGAGGGAGCACAAGCGCGCACTCTGAGATGTCTACGCCGTCGAGCCTGTTGTCCCCAAATTCAACCCATGGTCGGCCTGTCCGATCACTTTCGATCGCTGGGATCACCCGACTAGTATCCGTCATGGGGGTTCGGCTCCCCTAGTGCTCGACCCAATAATCGATGGATACCATCTCACCGAGTCCTTATGGACGGCGGTAGTAGTCTCAATCTAATATATCAGGACACTGTCCGCAAGATGGGGATCGACCCGTCAAGAATAATGCCAAGCAACACGACCTTTAAAGGAGTGATACCGGGCGTAGAAGCCTGCTGCACAGGCTCTTTAACATAGGAGGTCGTATTCGGCTCTCCTGATAACTTTCGAAGCGAAGATTTAATCTTCAACATAGCTCCATTCTGAAGTGGCTATCATGCACTACTCGGAAGAACGGCCTTCGCCCGCTTTAATGCAGTCCCGCATTATGCTTATCTAAAGCTTAAAATGACCGGACCACGTGGCGCCATCACGGCAATGGAAATATGGAGCGCTCTCTCCGCACGGAGGAAGACACTGCGGCCTTAGCAGCTGAAGTCCAAAACGGCCTATTCAAGCTGGACATCCTATCGGTCGTTAAAACCACAGACACATCTAAATGTGTCCGACATATGCCTCAGTGCGGCAGCTCAGATGAACCTGAGCTGGATTAGCAGTTACGCCCCATCGACTGCACCATAAGGCGATAGCATATGTGCCTCGCGGACATAATTATGCCCTTAAAATCCCATGGGCGACGCTGGGGGCACACTACATACATATAGTCGATAGTTCGGCTCGACCCTATTCGGACTCTAAAATTATCATTTAAGGTTCACTAAACGAACCAGTTCTGTTTATGGACACACTGGATCTCTTTTCTTTTCTAGGTTTCTTCTTTTTTCTCTTTTTTACAGATGACCATCACGCTCCCCCCTTCAAGGACACGTTATAGAGGAGGAAACGACACAGACGTGCAGCAGGGACCCGCGCTAAGGTATCTTTTTAGATTAAGACCATGTGTAAACCTTTTTTCTCTTTTTGTTTTATACTATTCTGGAATATAAAATGTCCAAGAAAGTCATCGGCATTATCTGTAAGCTCACGTCTCGCTGTACCATAATGGGATATCAATAGAACAGCTTGGTTCACATTATGTTCCAAGATTTATTCACTCACCATAAATGTTCTCTCCCCACGTCAGATTGCCACATGTGCCTTGTCAACAGGGTCTATTACCAGGGGCTGTATTCAGTCCGGTATATGTCGAAAAGTCTGAACACCTATAAGGAGTGTTCGGCGTCCTGGATGTTTGCCCTATATGCATCAGTTTCGAATCATGTCTTGGGTCAATAGTTGGTTTGCCCGGCTCCTGTGCTTACCCCTATGTTCCCGATTGTTTGGCTAGGGTGTAAAGGGAGAACTACTGCGATTGTACTTCTGGCTCATCCGGTCAAGTACCTCAGTAGAGAAAGCCCAATACTGACTGTCATGATAGGCGAGAACCTAGTCCGCGGTCCGGTGACTTGGTATTATACTACGATCGATAGAGATCTACCCCGTGTTATACGTAGGGTTGATTTTTCGCCCAGCCGGGTGCAATTGGATACTTTAATTTGGAAATATCATATCTGCACCAGGGGCTAGTACTAGCCTCACTTGTCAAATTCCTATGGCTAAGTGAAAGTAATAACGCCGCATAGTCTGATTGCCTGGTTCGCTCTGCAAACACCTCCTACATGGACCAAGACGTTGGATAAAGAGTTTATACGCATATGACCGAACACCCAAGTACTATGTACATGGGGGCTGAAGCCGACGACCGGAAACATTCAGATTTATATAAGCAGCCACACATCAGATAAAAGTCGCTCACATTATAATAGCTCGAAAGTTATATACATCGGTTCATAAGCATAAGTCTTTACAGCCGGATACAATTACTCAAAGATAACATCTTTTGAGCACTGGCCTTCTACAAGGCGGGCGCCTTGTATGTTGTCCTTGAAGTATTTCTCCGGCTTGCGGTGCTCCTTGCCTTCGGGCGGGCCAGCAGTAGCTATATCCCGCGCCTTCATCTTTGCCCAGTGCACTTTTAGATGAGCGAAGGCCATCCGAGCAACTTCTATGCAGGCCGAACGCTTCAATGCATTGACCCGCAGACTCGCCTCGGCGAGCCGTTTCACCAATCCGAAGTAGCTACTTGGGATTGGATCAGTGGGCCATAGCCGGACTATGATGTCCTTCATGGATGAACCCGCCATATTGTGCAGCTCGACCAGCTGCTTCATCTGGTCGTTGAGGGGCACCGGATGTTTTGGCGCATAGAACTGCGACCAAAACAACTTCTCCGTGTCAGTTCCCTCCTAGGCTCGAAAGTACTAAGCGGCGTCAGCACTGCTCCTCAGAAGATCAACAAACACGCCTAGAGAACTCCATAACCGTGTCAGCCGAAGATACTTCTGCCCTCCAAAGATGCTCTGTTCGAGAAAGGTCTTACCAGATGCTATCTGCCGTGCATGCTTAATTTCTTCACACGCGCTGCACGACTCGCTTCGCGCATCTTGGGCAGCCTTAACTGCTGAAGCAAGCTCGAATGCTTGTTCCGAAGTCTTCTCTTCCAACGCCTTGCATTTGTGAATAGCATCTTTGAGGTCAACCTCGACTTCGGAGACCCGAGTTTGGTGCTTCCCGCATGCGGCCTTTTCGGCCTCTAAATCAGCAACCGCTTTGTCTGCGGCTGCCGCGTTCGCTTCGGCCTCATTCTTGGCCTTCGCGAGTTCGCCCTTGAGGGCCTCGAGCTCAGTGGCGCCAACTATTTAATACAGAATATCATAAAAGAGTTTATACACATACTCAATTAAATTTATTAGTCTTCTTGACATTTTAATTTTTTAAATCCGCATACCTTGCGTTTCATCTAAACGCTGGTTGACGCGGTCGAGATCCGCGTTGGCTAACAAGAGCTTCCCATTTAGTTCGGCAACCTCTGCATCTCGTGCAGTTGCCGTAACTAGTGAAGTCTATTCACATAACAGAAGCATAACAGTTCAGCTCTATAAGCATGCTATAGTATGGATATTTCGTCTGATTCTGTTGAGAATCACACAAAGCATCAGGGGCTACTAGCTATATATATGCATATCAAGCAAATAAAAGTTGCATAAAGAGCATTACAATGCTTACCTCAAAGCCTGTTAACGGGCTGTTGAAGGCTTCATTCAGTCCGCCTTTGACGGACTGAATCTTCTTCATCACCGCACCCATCATGGTGTGGTGCTCCTCCATGACGGAAGCACTCTGAAGTGCTCCCTCCAGAGGGTCCGACGCCTCCGGATTGACCATGGGCGCCGCCATATCCTCCCCCTCCTTGGGGTCTGGTCTTCGGATCCTAGAGCCGTGCTAGGCTCCATGTCAGTATTCGGCGGGGCCCCGGATTATTTGGGTCCCCCGTCTTCGGTCTCCATGGGGATTGTTTCCCCATGGTCGGCGGGTGCCGAGGTGTTACCCTCGGTCGCCCGGTCAATTGCCCTGCCCCCATCTCCTTGAGCGAAAGACACCCACTGGGAGGACACTTCGGTGTCCCTGCCAATCACGGGTGATGGAGCTTGCACCAGTGGGTCACTCTCCGTCTCTCCAGGCGCTAGAGAGTTCCCCTCCGATAAGGAGGCGTCGGGGTGTCCTCGGGGAGGGTTGTAGGTCAGCAGGTGAGAAATACAAAAGAAGTATCAAAATGCTAAATAAACAAGTTGCAACAATTCAAATATCCGGACAAACTTACGTTTCGGCCGGGGGCTTCTCCCTGGGCTTCACCACAAAGCTCTATTCGGATGATGAGCCCGAACGAGTAGAGAGGTTGAACCTCCTCCGGGGTGCAGTTGTACCCACATCAGCAGCAGCCGCCTTCTTCGTCCCCCTGCCTTGCGTGGGGGGATCTTCTTCTTCTTATTATTCTTCGTAATCCTCCTCCTCTTCAGAGGAGAGGATGTTGATCTTCTCGGACTTCTCATCCGCGGGGCAGGGGCCATCTTCGGCCTCCTTGCTCTTCTTCTTGGGCTTCTTGACTGGCGCCCTGTACGGTGCCGGGACTAGCATCGCCGTCAGTCGAGGCGATTCTGGGTCTTTGGGCAAAGGCGCCTGACACTTCATCCGGATTGCCTTCTTTGTCCAGCCTGTATATCACGCAAAAACTCCAATTCCTGTTATCATTAAATAAGAAAGGGGATATATGTCCAGCGGAATTTTCTATTACCTCTGGGGCGGAGAACGCGGTACTATAGCCCGTGTCCTTGGTTTCTTTCGGCCACTCCTTCTGGCTCTTGAAGAGATGCTTCCAGATCTCTTTGTGCGTAAAGCCAAAGAGATGCTTCAGAGGCCGATGCCCTGCCGGATCGAACTCCCATAGGGAGGAGTCCCAGCTTTGGCAAGGAAGGACAAGCCGGGCCAACATTACCTGTACCACAGTCGAGAGCTGATAGCCCTTGGAAATCACGCCAGACACATGGCTCTGGGGTGTCGTCACCTCAACTTGAGACCCCCAGTTCGGACCCTTATTAGTCCAGGAGGTCAACCTCTCCAGGGGTCCAGATCCGAAAGCAGGTTCCGCTACCCATTTAGCGTTGCGGGGTTCAGTGATATAAAACCATTCCTTCTGCCAGACCTTGTTCGTCTCCACGAACGACCCTTTTGGACAAATCGCATTCGGGAGCTTGCTTATCATGGCGCCCCCGCACTTCGCGTGCTACCCGTCCACCACCTTTAGCTTCACGAAGGTCTTGAGCCATAGGCCGAAGTGTGGAGGGATGCGGAGGAAAGCCTCACACACCACTATAATAAGCGGAGATGGGGAGGATTGAGTTCGGGGCTAGATCGTGGAAATCTAGCCCGTAGAAAAACAGCAAACCCCGAACAAAGGGGTGGAGCGGGAACTAGCCCCTAACAAAGTGCGGGAGAAACACGACTCTCTCACCCACCACTGGGACAGGAACCACCTGGCCCTTGGCGGGGACTCGGTGCGCCATGTCAGCAGCGAGATAGCCCAAGCTCCGAAGATCCGACACGATTTTCTCAGTAACCGTGGAGGCCTCCCACTTGCCTCTGGCACCGGATCCAGCCATTGTTGGGGAAGGAAGTAGTGGTTGAGGAACGAAGAACGGCAGGCGCAAGAGATGAGGATGTTGGGGCTACGAAGATTGGAGAACTCGAGCTTGAGGAAAGCGTGGGGCTGATGAAAAGGATTGGTGTGGCACCCCGGCTCAAAGAAACCGGAACACCCCGTATTCTAGCCCAGAGATCGAGGTGAAGTCTTCTGGAATACAGAACTGCTTAGGATAGAACAAAACAACTTTCTATTACAATGCGAATATGGATACAAGGTCTCCGATATTAAAATGAATAACATCGGCACGGCGACACTACGCCAACCACAATTGCTCTATGCAAGTAGCATAACAACTCGAGGCAGCGGAACCTCTACTGGCAGCGGGACAACGAACGGCGATGATGGACTCCAATCCGCAGGGACTCTAGCTAGAACATTTATCTTAGCTCGCGAACGCACCAGAACAAGCAAGCAATCCAGGCACGACCTGTAAACTGGCATGACATGCCAGGTCAGTACATTGAATGTACTTGCAAGCTCACAATAAACCAAAAGCAGTCAAGACAAACAACAACATGGCATTATCAGGTTAAATCATTCATGAGCACGACACCATTAGGATAACATGGTGTGGGGACCCCGACTTGGAAGTCGAGATCACCGAATGCACGTGTACAGTGATCCCAGAGATCAATGCTCACTGAACACACAGAAGCTGAAATAACAAGAGTCTTACATCCATACAAATAGTCTTACACGAATTAAGGCCATTATGGCCAAGTCTCACATAGATAGAGCCTCACGGGCTGAATGGGAAATAACTCAAGTAGCGGAAGTCTTCGATAGAACGGGTAGAACCCATGCCATCTGCCTTAACCCTACAGGCATTCTGACTGGGATAGCGTCCTAGTTCGCATGTTCGTCTCCAAAGAACTCTTCCTCATAATCCTGTTCTTCCATGCCTGGCCAATTAAATAACCAGTGGTAAGCCAATGAGTACTTTGAATGTACTCGCAAGCAACCCATGATGTGGTAACAATGCAATGGAATAATAATGAACAATCTAGCAGGAAGCTAGAACAATATGATATTATCAAGTTTATGCATCAATAACCTCGCGTAACCTCGAAGACAGGTTACCGACATCAACATGAATATGATTCATCTCATTGAGTCAAGTCACCACCTTGACCCACATACACACGCATGGTTTCACAAACATTGGACGTAGCCCAAGAGCGGTTACCCAACTGTCCATGACCGTGGACACGGCTATTCGAATAGTTTGACACTCTGCAGAGGTTGTACACTTTACCCACAAGATCCGGGGAACTTTCGTGTCATCCACGACCCGCGGTACCTCAAGTACCCGGGGTAAGCACCCGGCATTACCTTTCCTTAGACGACACTAACATAGAGTCCACTCGTTGGTACATGGCCCTTGGGTACAAACAATAGATCACGGGACTTGCCCTAATTTCAATGTCACGCATACCCGAAGGGACCAACGGTGTGTCCGGTGCCCTGTAAAAACAGTCATGGCCGTCTATCCAAGCACGACCCCGTCCCGGGAAAGACCTCAAGTCTTCCCGTCACTAGTAATGCGGGCACCATGCTAGTATCGACCTAAGTAATCAATAAAGCCCCGTCCCATAAGGGGTAGTGTGGTTGCACATGTATGGTTGGAATAACGGTCGCAACTTCAACCAATCCGTTTGAAAAACACACACACTTGCCTTGGCACACCACTTCGTCATCAAGTGGTCACCCAACTTATCATCATCATCACCCTCGGGCATAAATGGCACCCGACGGGGTTTTATGCAAAGACTTCAACCATGATGGTTCATGTCACACATGCATCACTAATCATAACCACTAACCATATGCAAGTCATCTAGCACATAGCAAGATCAAGATCATGTCATGCATCATATAAGCATCATGGACACCTATTGCATGTTATCTAGCTTATAGCAAGATCAACAATAAAGCATGCATCATGTGGTGGTTCATCTAGGTTACCATCGTAACCCTAATCATCATGCATCGGAAACAAACGGGTTCCGAAGAACAAGTGTATCATGGTCAAAGGGCTGCTTGCCTGGATTGGCTTGGTTTTCAAAGTCTTCAAGTCCTTCTCCTTCTTCTTCCACAGCAACTTCGTCAAATACGGGATCTATACGTCGCATAATAACCACGGGAAAATAAGAATACAAATAAAACAGAAAAATCAAAGTGCTCAGAAAAATGTCAACTCATTTTTGTAAAATACTAGAGGGATTTCTAAGATGGGGAAAAATCTTAGTTGGAGTTTTGGAGTTACAGAATGGAATAGATTGATTTTTGAACAGGAGTATTACTGCCCAAATTTGAATTTAAATTTGAACAGTACAACAAAGTTTCATGGATTTGAGTGAAAGTGGTACCATTAAATAGGTTGGAATATTGCAAGATTTTAGGAGTTGAAAATATTTAATTTGGATCAATATTCTTTTCTGTATAAATGTTTAAAACATCAACATAAAAGAAAAATGAAAAAGGGGTCCTGTGCACTGGGCCAGAAGAGGCCACAGTGCACGGCCCAGGCGGACTGGCCCAGCCGCACGGAGCCAGCGCACGCGCACGTCAGGTTTTCAAACCTGACGGGCGGGGCCCATGGGTCAGCGGCTCAGAGGAGGGGGAGAGAGGTGGGGGGATGACAGGCGGGGCCCGCCTGTCATCTCTAACCCCACGACCACAGCGGCGGCGAGCTCACCGGCGACGATTCCGGCCACGGCGACGGCAACGGAGGGCAGGGTTGAGCTCAGCGTCGTGTCGCGGTTGTAGTGGTGGTAGTGCGGCACGGAGGGGAAGTCTGGTTCGCCGGCGACGAGGTGGGACGGCGGAGGCTCGTCGGAGGGTGGTGGCTGCGGCTGTTTCCGGCTGCCACAGAGAGGGGAAACAGGGGAAAATGATCAGTGAGGCGAGGGGGTTCCGAAACGGGTGGAAGGAGAGGCAGGGGAGGCCTGTACCTCGAGATCGCCGGTGGCCCGACGCGGCGGAGCTCTGGTCGATCCCGAGCACTGGGGCGTCCTAGGGTCGAACTGAGGGTGCTGGAGTGATGCTGGGGAGGAGGAGGTGCTGCTGGTGCTGTTGGAATGGCTCGGGAGGGCCTATATATAGGGGCTCGTCGGAGTCCCGTGGTCCAGTGCACCGGCGAGCTCCGGCTCGACGCTACAGCACGGGAGGCGACGGGAATGAGTCTGGGGAGTTCCTGGACGAGCTCCACGTCCAGTAGAGGTGAGAGGAGGAGCGGGGAAGCGTCAGAGGGGCGCGCGCGTGCGAAGTAGGAGAATGGCCGAAGCGGGCGGCCGGTGCGCGTGCGGCGTCGTTCACTGGAGGGCGCAGGAGGAGGGGGGACAGCGCCGGGGAGGTTGCGGACGTCGAGGCGCCTCGACTGGCGCGAGGGGGAGGCTCGAGGTTGTCGGGGGAGGCTGATTGGCCCGAGCCAGCGGGCGAGGTGCACTGTTCGCGCGCTCCAGAGCATGTGTTTGACTGGCATCGACGCGCTCTCGCCGGTTTGGTCCGTTCCAGCGTGCCCAACAGTGTCTAGCACGTTGTAGGAGAAGTAAAGAAATGCCTTGAGGCCTTGGATGCCTTGGGGATGCAGAGAGAGAGAGAGAGAGAGAGAGAGAGAGAGAGAGAGAGAGAGAGAGAGAGAGTGTTGGTGAAATGGTAGAAACCTACTGTACAGCAAGGTAAAACAGAGGTTTCACTCCTCAATCATGGAGCTGAGGTGCTGGGGGAGTTACTGGAGGTGGCTGGTAACCCAATGAGCCTGTGGTAAGAAGTTGAGGCCATGGAGAAAAGTGAAAGTGGTAAAAATGGAGGTTTTAGCATTTCCGCAGAAGGTGTTTGATCAGTGTTTGATCAAGTAAATGAAGTCCACTTGACATGGAACTTGACAGGGTTGAAAGACATGAGAAAATAGGGTGCTTCACCAAATTTGGGCTCATTTGAAGAAACTAGCCAATGTAACTTTGGTGAACCCTAGAAATCAACAGAAACAGTTTCATCTTGGTTGAGTCAAGCTAATCATCTCCCCTTGATGCACCACTTGGTGTAGCATCATCATTTGGGGTATTGATCATGCCCACAAAGTTTGAAGCTCCAGATAAAAAGTTGGTAACGTAAAGTTGTTCAAATTTGCATTTGAACAGAAAGGGTTTTGAGGTGATCTGATCAAGTTGCTCTATTCAAATTCTTGTGCCATTTGGTCTAGGTGCCTTATTAGGCCATTCTAGCATGTGCACCAAGTTTGAGAGCATTTGGACAAGTTTGGCAATGTAAAGTTGCTCAAACTTCAAATATGGACATAATGGTTATGAAGGGGTTTGAGGAGGTTTTCTTGCTTCCCAAGGCATGGGACTTGGCAAGATCATCAAATATGTCATAAATGACATGATAGAATTTCCCTGGAATTTTTGGAGAAAGTTTCCTTTGTAAATATTTCAAAAGCTTGAAATATCCAGAAAGGGTTTTAGAGGGTTTAGCCCATTATTTTGAACATGACCAAGTGTTGAAACTCTTATTTACGGACAATATATGTCCTATGAGTCTCTCTGAATTTTGGCAAATATTTTTGAAACAGTTAAATAATTTTCTCCTATTAAAGACCATTTCTGGCCTTAAGAAAAAGCTTTTAAATAAAATAGAAAAATAACTTTTAAAATTATACCTTTGTAGTTTCTGGGAGTCCCAAGACTACTAGGTCTCAAATAAACCTTTTGAAATAATTTTCTCACCCTAAATCAAGTACTTGCAGTGCAAATCTTAATTCAGGGGTTTTTGGAAAACTAAATTTATAAAATACTTTTTGGCCAAATTAATTTTGTAAGAAAATACTATACTGTTATATAACACTTGGCATGATCATTGGGCAGAAGCTTAGAGTATGGAGATGAGATCTACAAGAGATCATAGTTGACTTTAATAAGCACATGAAAAAGCAAATGAAGAAAACTCAATTCCAAATAAAAGCCAAATGATGCTAAAAAATTTTGCTGGTCCAAATTTTCATGCTTCGAAGTTACAAATAACATGTTACAAAATGCAGGGTGTGACACATGGCATGTACAGCTAGAACAATACGAGCATGGCGTGAATACAAACATGATAATACTAACATGCAACATTCTGACATCATCATGCACCAACTTACTCCGTTCGGGTTACCTCGTAACCCTCACATGCACAAACTTACCACCACAGACATCACACGATCATCTCAGGATCATATCAAGCTTGGTATAAACAATACCGCAGTAATCATTAAATGACCACAAGGAGCTTGATCTTTACCCATGATTCTCACACAACATCACGAATATCCAACAACTCGGTATCCTCGATACCATGGTGATCATCTCTTGATCACAACCAATCTCTTTCTCATCATTGAACCAGGGTTGTTATTAAGCACATTATTATTGTTACTGTTGACTCACAGTGTGACCGACACGAACTGGGCCCTTATCCGCGGGCATGGCTATCGATAGATTAAATACACACTCTGCAGAGGTTAGCACACTGTACCCACACCACGAAACCCATGGCCTCAAACTCCCATTCGGGTGGACCAACGGCGTTCCGACAAAACCGATCTACTGGCATGACACTCTCCCGGCCACTCCGACCAACTCCCCTTTGGGCTAAGTCCTGGGTGGCCCCGTGCCTACCAAAGGCACCAATGGCCACCATCGTGGTAAAACATAAACAGTCCCAAACGGGGACAAGGATCCTTACAACAACAACGGGCACACAAGGTTTATGTCCGCCTACCTGATCAGGGTAGTGCGCGCCCATAACCTTCCCTTGTTGGAGGCACCGGCGAGAGGCATGACAATAGACCCAGTTAGGGCCTTCCCATAAAGGCAAGCGTGGCTCCACTGTTCAGCTCGATTTGGTGGCACCATGACTCAGCCAACAGTTGTTCAAGTTCATTATTATCCGGTTAAACTTGAATGCAATAAGCTAAGTCATAATAAAAGAACATGATGCAACTACAATGCATGAACATGATATCAACAAAAGCATGGAGGTGCAACATAATCATCGAGCATAACCACAATGAAGCATATATCCAAATGAGCATGGCATACTGACTAGTATAAATATCCCAAGTATAACGCTACTCATGGCATACATGACTACTAGCATCATAAATAAATACCATGCAAGAACATAGCAAGAACACTACCAAGTAAGCAGGTAACCAACTAGTTGCAACGGAACATGCATATCAATGGTACTTGACAGACAATAAGCATGCATCAGGATAAACATCACTAATACCAGCATGTAATTCTACTACCAAGCAAACATGATACTAACAAGTAGTACAAGATAACAAGAAGCATCAGATCATAGCATGAAAGTGAGCATGAAGCCACGAGCATAACCGAAACAATGATAGCAGTAGCAATCAAGCAGACAGATAACAACAAACTTTTATTAAATACTCAAGTTGAAAACCATGGCTACTGCATGGCTATCATGCAAGTGGCTATTGTGGCTTGCCTGGGGGTGGCGGAGACTCTGGGAAGAAGTGCGGTGAAGCCGCGGAACGATTCACCGGAACGGTTCTCCTTCAAAGGGGGCTAGATAAGGGCAAGGGCACAAATGTCATTTTACAGTTATACCACCTAGTGAAAATGGCACCAACAGAAAGAGCTCGACAAGACAAAGAAGTGAGCGCTGGTTTCACCTCAATCGGAGCTACGGTTGCGGAGATATGAAGTGAAGAAGGTCAGGGACCAATCTGTGAATATTTTCATCACCAACGGGTCCCTGGCGGTTGAAACAGAAAGCGCCCTCATGCATAATACGTTTTCTGGAAAGAAAAACGAATTTTCAGCTGCAGTTAGAAGGGAATATGCTTTCCAGAAGGGAAAACGTATTTTAGGTAGAAGAGAGGAAAGGAATGCCATTTCAAAGAACTGAACAAGAATAATTGTCCACTTGCCACCTCAGCCTAGGCGGCTGAGCCACTGATGGGCCAGGCCCAGGCGCAGGGGGAGGGGGCACGGGCGCTCGTCCCCTTCCTCCCGCCTCTGTGCCTCGTGTGAAGCAGAGCAGCGGCAGGGGAGGGAAGAGGCCAAGAAGCAGGCTGGCTCCGGCCAGCTCCGGCCCGGCCGAGCACACCGCACCCGCTCTAAGAGGGAAGAGGCATGGGGGAGGCCTGGGGCTGCGGTGGTGGTTGGCAATAGAGAAGAACACGAGGCGGGCGCCGGCGTTGGAGCGGACTACTCCGGCCACCTCAAGCCAAGGCGCGGGCACTGGCGGCTTCAGGGCGGAGCACTGCACCCATTCAGAGGCAAAGGAGGCGCCAGAGAGTGGTGGAGAGGTCGTGAGGCGCGCTGACCAGGGAAGCTACAGAGAGCTCGAGCGGTGGAGGTACTCGGCGAAGCAGGGGCTCCGGCGAGGGGGCAAGGGGGTGGGGCAAACCGCGGAGGAGTGGGGAGTGCATTGGACAGCTCGGAACGGCGAGGGGAGGCTTGGTTTGGTCAGAACCAAGTGGAGGCCGAGGCAGCAATGGTGAACGGCGATGGACAGAGGCGAGGGAGATGTGCTCTGGTGGACTGGAGAGGCAGGGAAGGGGTTAGTGAGGAGAGGAGGACCTCGGAGGTCCTTATATAGCCGCGGGAGAGGCTCCTAGAGCTCACGAGCGAGCTCACGACAAGCTACAATGGCGGGAAGAGGCTGGACACGGCACAGGCACTGTTCTAGCGGCGTAATAATGGAGAAAGGAGACGAAGCAGCGACGTAGGGCGATGTAGTCAAGCACGGCGAGCTCCAGGACATGAATGGAGGTCGAGACGACGAGGGAGGAGACGAGCACAGTGGCCGGATCGATCCAGAGCTTGCACTGTGCATGACGCAAGCATGATCACCACCGGCACTAGCGCGAGGGGCGCTCTTTGGCATGGCCAACCATGTCTAGTAGATAGTCCTTACGGCCCTTAGTCTTACTGGAGAAATAATTTGGTCCAGGGGCAAAGAAGTGATTTGTAGATGGCCACAAAACAGAACAACATCCAAGTGTTTGTGCTGTGCAGTGGGCACACCAGCTTGGTAATGCAGTAAATAATTTGTCTAGTATGATCTCACACTAAGGTGATGTTGATCACCAAAAATCAGACTAAGAGGAGGAGTTTAGAAGATACTTGCTACAGAAAGTGCAAAACTGGCCAGATTAGGGTACTATGATGTTGCACTCACATACTTAAGTGTCATGAGATGAAATTTGGTGGAGTGGGGTTATTTGACCATATGGAGATGCTGTAAAAGTTGCATGCCATTTGGAATTACTAAAGTGGCACTTGCTTCACAAAGCTCCATTCTGACCAGAAATTGGAAAAATTACTGAGGGTAAATGGCCAAGTGGATTGAGTTAAAACATGGTGGAGGGAGTATATATATATATATATATATATATATATATATATATATATATATATATATATATATATATATATGTAACAATGTCCTGGTAAATTTGCAGCTCAAATGAAGCAATATAAAATATAGTTGCTTCACAAAGAGAAAATCTGACCAGAAACCAAGATTTGGAGCTGAGCTCACATAGATGATCTCCATACGCTCAAATTTTGTAGAGAGTCATGATTTGGTCAAATAAAGGATGTGTCAAAGTTTCAACTCATTTGGACATGGCTAGAATATACTTCCTTCGCAAAGTTCCTTTCTGGACAGAAACTTTGGAAAATTGCCGAAAAATATTTTCTAGGCAAATCAAGTTGAAATTTGGCACAAGGCAATGATATGGACAGGAAAAGATGTCCAAAAATTTTGGAGGCAATTGGGCAAAGATAAATAGCACTTGCTTCACAAAGTGCCATTTAGGGCAGAATAGAAAAATGATCATTGGAGGATTATTTTTGAACATGGCAATGAAATGTTTTGCCATGTTTGAGAAAGATAGGACCCAAATAATTTACGAGAATTATTTGGGAATTTTTAGAGTGACAGAGATATAGGTTGCTTCACAACCTAGGGCAAAAGAATTATTCCTTTAATAGAAAATGAATATTCCTTGGAAAAAGAATATTGGGTTAGGTCAAGGATGGAAATGATAGGATCATGGGATGATGAAGAGGATGGCAAGCCACTATAAAACCTAGGAAGACATGATCTTCCCAAGTTTCAGAACCACATAGCCACTGAAAAGCAAATAAAATCAAGAAATCCAAGAAAATTAAAAAAAAAGAAAAGGGCAAAATCCAGGCTGTCACAAGCCTCCCCCCCCTTAAAGAAATCTCGTCCTCGAGATTTGGGTGCTTAGGGAACAAGTAAATATTCTGACTTGAAGAAACCGTTTCCAACTTGGGTTTCTTTTATTCACTCTCACATTATGTTCCCATATAATATTTCCACAAAATTTGATCTGATTGACTGCCTTGATCTGGGGTGGTTTGCTTTACCGTACCTGAAATTTTGACCGGTCTTGCGTGATATGCTCCTGTTCATACTGACTCAAATTTTTATTTCATACTACTGAGTTAGTTGAGGTCCGAAAGATTATCATTCTGACATACGTGTCCTTCTCGATATTGATCCTTGAGAGAGATATTAGTGTGTATCGAGTGTCGAGAATATTCCATGTAGTTGGGAATACCTTCCCGTAGTTTGAGGGCGGTGCGTTTTGACAAGTAGTCGGCGACGTCATTCTCCGCTCGGGGGACATGCTCTGCTTGTATACTGTCAAAACGCTCCTCCAGCTTCCTCACTTCATCCACATAGGCTTCCATCAACGGGCTCCGGTAATCTGTGTTCACTTGCTTGACGACAAGCTGCAAATCACCTCGGACGATGAGCTTTTTGATTCCAAGGTCTACCGCGATCCTGAGATCAGTAAGCAGTCCCTCGTACTCGGTAGTGTTGTTCGTCGACATCTCCCTGGGGAAGTGCATCTGGACCACATACTTGAGGTGCTCTCCGGTGGGTGCAACGAGAAGCACACCAGCACCGACGCCTTGCAACGAGAAAGCCCCGTCAAAGTACATAATCCAGTCGCGACTCGTATCCTTGCCGGGGAGAGTAGTCTCCTGGATCTCTTCGTCGGACATTGAGGTCCATTCCGCAACGAACTCCGCCAAGACTACTCTGAATCGTCGAAGTGCTTTCAAATTGCAAAGCGAAGCTCGACAGCTCCAAGGCCCACTCCACAATCCTCCCAGTCGCATCTGGGTTATGCAATATCCGCTATAACGGGAGGCGGGTGACGACGGTAATTTCATGTTTTTGGAAGTAATAACGCAGCTTACTCGAGGCCATAAGGAGGCCGAAGAGCAATTTCTGCACACCGGAGTACCTCGACCTAGCCCCCTGCAAGAGGGAGCTGACAAAGTAAACCGGGTGTTGCGTCATCATCTTCTTCTACACTACTCCATTTGGTTGTGTCGCTTCGGCCCCAGCGGCATCAGGTTCTGTCGTTGCCACTGCTTCCGTATTGACCTCCCTTTGGGCTACTAGCGCAGCACTGACCACTTGATTCGTTGCTGCTAGGTACAACAGCAACGGCCCTTGTGGTTTAGGCACGACCAGTATCGGCGTCGAGGAGAGGTATTTCTTCAAATCTTGCAGTGATGCTTCGGCTTCTGGGGTCCACTCCATTGGGCCCACCTTTTTCAAAATCTTGAAAAATGGGAGGGCGCGCTTGGCAGATTTGGAGATGAATCTGCTCATGGCGGCAACGCAGCAAGCAAGCCGACGCACATCCTTGATCCGCCTGGGTGCTTCAATCTGCTCGATGGCCTTGATCTTGTCTGGGTTTGCCTCAATTCCATGCTGTGACACGAAGAAATCGAGAAGCTTGCCGGACGGGATGCCGAAGACACACTTATTGGGGTTCAGCTTAAGGTTGATCTTGCGTAGATTCACGAATGTCTCTTCTAAATCTTGTTTGAGCATTGCTTTGTCCTTGGTTTTGACCACTATATCATCCATATTGGCTTCCATATTTGTATGTAGCTGAGGCTCAAAACCAAGTTGGACTGCCATTGTGAATGTCGAGCCAGCACTCTTCAACCCGAAAGGCATCCATATGAAACAATACGTACCACATGGGGTGATGAATGTTGTCTTCTCTTCATCTTCTCTTGTCATGAAGATTTGATGGTAGCCTGAGTAAGCGTCGAGGAATGATAGCAGGTCACACCCGGCCGTGGAGTCTACAATCTTGTCGATGCGCGGCAACGGGAAAGGGTCTTTTGGACATGCCTTATTGATGTCTGTGTAATCAATACACAGTCTCCACTTCCCATTTGCCTATTGATGTCTGTATAATCAATACACAGTCTCCACTTCCCATTTGCCTTCGCACCAACACCGGATTGGCCAGCCACGTTGGATGGAGCACTCCTCTCACTAAGCCTGCCGCCTCTAACTTCCTGGTTTCCTCTCTGATGAAATCTTTCCGCTCCAGAGCTTGCTCCCTGACCTTCTGCTTGACGGGTCACGCATGAGGGCAGATAGCAAAATGGTGCTCAATCACCTCCCTGGGAACGCCAGGGATGTCAGACGCTTGCCATGCAAACACGTCGACATTCGCCCGCAGGAAGGTGACGAGCGCGTCTTCCTATTTGCTGTCGAGGGTGGAGCTTATGGTGAAAGCCCCTCCCGTGCCATCCTCCTTGACGGACACCTTCTTGGTTTCTGGTGGAGCAGCTCTGGATTTCTTTCTCTTTCCGGTGGAGCTCTCTGGCATTTTCTCGACGGGAGCACTGCACTCCGAAGAGGAGTTATTGCCGGAGTGGGTGCGAGAGGTCCTATCGGTCTTCTTCCCTCCTGGGGCTTCAGCGGCAGGAGCAAGTGCCTTGGCGGCAGCTGCTGCAACTGCCTCCCAGTAAAGCTGGTCAGCGCAGATCAGCGCATCCTTCTTGTTAGAGGGGGCTGTGATGATGGACATCGGCCCAGGCATCTTCAACATGTTGTAGGCGTAATGTGACGCCGCCATGTTGTAAGGCAAGGGGGTCTCGGCAACATAAAAACCAATCCTCTCCGTCCTGTAGTTTAGCTCGCCCCCGAATGTCATGGGCAGTGCGACTTTACCCTTGGGCTGACTCCTTCCTGGGTTGACCCCTTGAAACGAGCCCGTCTCCTCGAGGTCTCCATCAAGGATTTGCAGCCTTTTGATCACGACGAGGGAGATCAAGTTCAGACCGGCCCTGCCATCAACCAGCATCTTTGTCACCTTGAGGTTGTGTATTATTGGTGAGACCAACAATGGCAAACACCCAACCGCAGTTGTGCGATCAGGGTGGTCCTCGGCATCAAAGATGATAGCAGTGCTGGACCTCTTCAGCGGCTTCTGGGCATCGAACGATGGCTTCGCTACTGTGATCTCACGCGCTCACTGTTTGAGTTGGCGGTGAGAGGTGTGCAGGGAGGCACCGCCATCGACGCACATGGCCTCCGTGGCTTTCTGGAACTCTTGCTCGCCGGACTCGTCATCCTCATCACGATCATCATCTTCTCGCTTCTTTTCACGGCCACGGGCGGGCCGTTCTTGTTGGTTATCTTTGCCGCGGCGGCCGGGATGGCCGCCACATTTCTTACCGGATCTCTCAGCACCATCTTGGACTTTCTCCTTGTCCCGCATTTCATATTCGGCATTTTGCTTCTTTGCGAGCTGCTTGACTTGTCGGCAGTTCTGGAGGTCATGGCCTTTGGTGCGGTGGATCTTGCAGTATTGCTTGTCGGAGCTTCCTGGCTTGTCGCCGATCGCCAAGGCCCGGCAGGCAACACACCCGGTGGTTTCTTTGCCGGGGTCGTATGCCTTGGTTTTCTTGGTGGCGCCGGCGTCGTCGGATCCCTCGACGGCAAGCACAACCTTGCCCTTGTGTTTCCTATTGCGGCGTCGCCCCTTTTTCATTGGGGCGACGACGTCTTCATCAGAGGAACCGGTTTCCACACCGGCGTCTTCGGCGGGGTACTTCCTTCCCTCTTCAGCCCAAGCGCATCTGTCAGCTAGAACGTAGAGTTCGGCCACATCCTTGACTTTATTCATCGCTAGCTCCTCACGCATCTTGCGGTTGCGCACATTCTGATGGAATGCGCTGATAATGGCGGCGGGATGAATGTCTGGGATGTTGTATTGCACTCGGCTGAACCTCTGTATGTACTTGCGCATGCTTTCACCTTCCTTCTGGGGGATGACATGCAAATCGCTTGCTTGGCCATGAGCCTGGTGGCCTCCCGTAAAGGCGCCAACAAACTCATGGCACAAATCCGACCAGGAAGAAATAGAATCTACTGGCAAGTGCATCAACCATGACATGACATTGGGTTTAAGTGCCAACAGGAAATAATTGGCAAGCACCTTGGCGTCGCGTGCCCCAGCAGCCTGCATCGCGATGGTGTAGATGCTGAGGAACTCTGATGGGTGAGTCTTGCCATTGTACTTCTCACCGACGTCGGGCTTGAATGTGCGGTGGGTGGGCCATTGGAAACGCCACAGCTCGTAGGTAAAGGCTGGACAGCCTACCTCGTAAGGTAAGCCTTGAGAGCCTCCCGGTGCTGGGTGGTCCGTAGCAGGCCCTGCCTGCTATCCGACTGGTGGCGCGCCTCGCGCCGGCGCTCGATGGTAGTTCGAGCGTCCTCGTGGGCACGCTACCGAAGAACATGGCGCTGATCGCGGTGGGTCCGTGGGTCGGACGATGCTATGGATATGTTATCACAAGCATCATCCCAACGGACCGGGGCTCGTGCTAGCTGGCGAGGAGGACGAGAATGCACCGTGACTACGGCGCCTCCGGTCCTTCCACCACTGGCGTGCGGCGGCTCGACAAAGTGTCGGCCTGAGGGCCCTGCCGGCCGTGGTTCATCTTTGTTGGCGATGATGACGAGGCCCCGAATGGTAGCTCTCCACTCGTCAGGCTTCTCCGCAGCAGGAGGGAAGTTGAGGAGCAACTGTGCGTGCGCTAAGGCCTCCGCCGGCGTGGGTGGTGGTGAAAACTGTGTGGACCGTGACGTGCTGCGACTTCTAATCATGTTAGGAGGAGCTCTATCACGGTCCTGCAGCTACACGCCGTTTTCGCCAGCGCCTTGGCGAGCATGTTAATCCTCTACATCCTGCGACTGATGCGCAGGGCTCTTTCCACGGTGGCGCCCGGGGTCCTCAGCGTGGCGACGCTGCTCATCGCGCACGACCTGGGAGGAGCGTGCCGTGGGCACTGCCATGGGCGTCTTGGAAGTCGTCGCGTCGCCCGTGCATGGTACGACGCCGCTCTTGGAGGGCCTCGCGCTACATGGGGCCCCGGCTCCGCCCTTGGACATGATCATGATCCAAGGTCTATCGTTGAGTGCCAAAAAAGCTCCGACTGGCCTAAATGGAAGGATGCAATCCAAGTAGAAGTCGCCTCGCTTAACAAAAAAAGGTATTCACTTAAGACAAAACCGACACCTCCCAGTGTTTTCCCTATGGGATTCAAATGGGTTGTTCTCCGAAAACGGAACGAGAACAATGAGGTGGTGAGATACAAAGCAAGGCTCGTAGCACAAGGTTTCACGCAGAAACCTGACATTGATTTCACTGAAACATATTCTCCAGTAATGAGTGCAAGCACTTTTCGATATCTTATATCTTTGGCAGTGCAAAATCGTCTATCTATGCAGTTGATGGATGTCGTGACCGCATATCTTTACGGGTCACTAGATGCGGACATATATATGAAGGTTCCTGATGGAAACTTTGTCCCGAATGAAAATGTAAAACAGAACATGTATTGTGTAAAGCTGAATAAGTCATTATATGGCTTAAGGTAGCCGGGACGGATGTGGTATAGCCGACTCAATGAGTTCCTTCTTTAGAAAGGTTACTTCAATAGTGTTGATTGCCCATGTGTTTTCATTAAGAAGTCCTCTACAGGATTTTGCATCATTTCTATGTATGTTGATGATCTCAACATCAGTGGCAGCACACCAAACATTGATGAAGCACGCAATCACCTAAAGATGGAATTTGAGATGAAGGATTTGGGTAAAACCAAATTATGCTTAGGTATTCAACTTGAGAACCTTCCCTCAGGAATCATGGTACACCAAGCCGTCTATATCCAGAAAATATTGGAGAAATTCAATATGGACAAATCCTATCCATCTAAACCTCCTACGGTGGTTTGATCTCTAGACGTAGAGAAAGATCCGTTCAGATCGAGGGATGATTTAGAAGAGGTGTTGGGACCTGGAGTTCCATACCTCAGTGCCATTGGAGCGCTTATGTACCCTACAAATTGCACAAGACTTGGTATTGCATTTGCAATGAATCTACTTGCTAGACATAGCGCAGCTCCCACCAAACGTCATTGGTCTGGAGTGAAGAATATCTTTCAATATCTCCAAGGCACAAAGGATCTTGGCCTATTTTTCCAGTTCCATAGAAATCCGGACTCTGATATGGTTGGATATGCAGATGCCGGTTATTTGTCTGATCCCCACAATGCCAGATCTCAGACCGGCTTTCTGTTCCTACATGGTGGTACTGCTATATCATGGAAGTCTTTGAAACAGACTCTGGTGGCAACTTTGACCAATCATTCTGAAATAATTTCATTATTTGAAGCGACATGCGAATGTGTATGGCTTCGCAGAATGATAAACCACATACAACAGTCATGTGGAATTGGTTCGATAAAATCACCTTCCATTATCTATGAAGATAATGCGGCATGTGTTGCACAGATGCAAACAAGATACATCAAGAGGAATATCACTAAGCATATTTCTCCAAAATGGTTTTCCCCCATAATCTTGAGAAAAGCAGGGAAATAAGCATTCTGCAAATCAAATCACGCGACAACTTTGCTGATTCATTTACCAAGTCCCTGCCAAATTCAACATTCCAGAAATATGTTCATGGAATTGGTATGCGATGACTTAGGGACTTGCAAGTGTCAGGGGGAGTCTCTTCTTGAGATATCCTTATTTGAATGACATCATATTATGCTATCTCTTTGTGAGTATATGTTTCAGGTTCTCATGAAAGATTTTATGAAGAACTTTTGGAGGAGAATCTTTGAGATGATAGAGCTTCCCGGACAATCATGAAGATGATTCTACATGGTCAAGCGTAGATTAGGAGGAGTGTTAAGATTAAAATATAATATGTAATTAAGGGAAATCTCCCCTTGTCCATCGAACGAGCGGTTGCAACCGCACGGACGCCTGTGTCCATCGCAACCGTCGCCTCTCTCACGTCCGCCTGGAACCGATGTATCTCTTCAGGATCGTCGCGTCTCTCCAGGGGATATATAATCTTTCTGTAACCATCGACAAAGGATGAATCAGTCTTTGATTTGAAACAGTTATTGATCTTGCTCTTATTCGATGAACTTTTGGACTACGGTGGCTTTTAGATCGACCGAGATTCACCGGAGTTGATGCCGCAACAAAGACATCTGGGATTTGCCACATTATAGAAAGAATGGAAAGATAAAGTTGCGATCAATTCTAGGAACAACTGCAAAACTTGACTGGCAAAGAATGTGGATAAAACACAGTGTGTTGGGTAGATGACATAACATTTTGACATAGGGGATCAATGGAGGTGGACGGAGCAAGGCCTAGTGGTGATAGTTCGCATAGTTGTTGTAGTGGCCGGAGGGTGTGGACTGACTCCAAGGAAACACATTAGGCCTTGTTTGGTTGTAGAGTATTTAAACCTCTAGTGGATTTAATCCTTTAGAGGATAGGGTGAATCCTCACCCTACACCAAATCCCCTCGAGGACTAAGGGGTCGTCTGGTTCATGCCCAGGGCCGCCTTGCCAAATGAAGGGCGCGCCAATATATTGGCGGATGATTTGCCTGCCCCCGTTTCGTCCGCGCGTGGGCACACAATCGAACTCGGCAACCAATTTTTTTTGCATGTCATTGGTAATTGGGATTCGATCCAAATGGTACCCTGAGGCTCGAGTCAACGCCAAATTTTTGGCATGATCACCCCTGGCCACGATCTAGATAGTCCCTAAATACATGTCACTATGAATTCCATATCACTAATTATGCATTCAGTCAATCCTCTAGGCCGTCACCGCTAGGACGCCTTGCTATTAATAGAGAGAGAACGAAGATTGGACAGAGGAGTAGGCACATAGAGGGAGAAACAGGGAACCAACCTGAAGGTCTCATCGCCGGCTGCCTCCTCTTCTGCGGCGTGAGGTACCGGGGAGATTGGAGGAAGTTGAGGTACCGGGGAGATTGGATGAAGTCCGGCTAGGGTTTGGGCCGGGCTCCATGGCTGTTTTGGGTCATCGTTGAGCTCATGCGGCTTCGCTTGGATGTAATGCAGACTGTTGAAAGGGGGGAGGAAGGGGACGGAGGAAGTGCGTCGCCACCATCTACTCTGGTAGCGCCTCCGGCGTTAGCACCGCCGCCGCTGAATCGAGAGGGGGGGAGAGGGTCGGGCGCTCGAGGTGAGAGAGCGGGGCTCGCGTAACGTTTCATGAGGGGGTTGCTTCCATGGGGTGGGATGTGTGGGTCATATCTTAGCGATTTCCACAGGGTTTGGGAGAGATTTGGTCCAGACCGGGTCTAACCGAAGGCGTTCATAAGCCAGAACGGGAACCGCCCCGGCCGGTGCGAAACCCAGGTAGATCGGGGGGGGTGTGAGTAACCTAACATAGCCTTTTAAAGTTATGGGTCTGCTCAGTAACACCAATGCAGTTGCGTTTGTTTCTGGAACGTAAAATTCCTGAGAAGGCAACGTTCTTTTCGTCTGCTAACTAGGACCCAATCCTAAGCGCCATTGCTGGGACATGTGCGGCCCAAACATTTTGGTAAACATGGGATGCATAGTTGCACAACAAAGATAATTACTTAAGGAAAAATAGGCATTCAAGAGAGTAGGTTGCATGCATGCATAAATAAGGCATATGTTGCATAGTAGTTAAGAGGTTTTTTACATAAAAATGTTGTTGTGGCCACCCATGTCATATAAGCATTGCAGATGGAACTGGGAAAACTTCAAGGGTCCTTCTTCTTCTTCCAGGAACACTTGTCGACGATCCTGTCGATGTAGTGAGCTACAATGTCTTCAACTTCATCGATGACATCGTCTGGAGGGAGGCATTTGAAGATGACCCTCGGGTTGATTGAAGATTTAGGGTGATGAAGGTGGGAAAGAATGAGCCCTGAGAATGCTTCAGCTATCTGCTTGCCTTCTTGTTAGAGTTAATTAACATAATTTAATTATGGGATAAATCTCCCCTTGTTAACCGACAGGCAGTTAGCACTAATGCTAACCGTCAGATTTGTATAGAATGAAGCATCCTCTGGTTGTGTCCCCCTATCTTGTATATAAGCATCACTATCAATGAAAGAGGGACACTATTCATGATTACATCATGTTCTCGTTTCCTTTAACCTACAATACGATATCAGGACATAGATCTACCAAAGAGCGAAATAGAGAAAGGGAGCGGGCTAACTCGTAGACGGTGAGATGACATGCCGTGTTTCCTTCTTCCTCTGCTCATCTATGAGGGTGGCCGTCGTTGCCAACTCGTTTCTCATCACCGCCATGGAGTTGGTGGACTCCAACGTTTCCGCTGACACATGCACTCCATTTGCCACTTCGGCCATTGCGCCGCTGGACATGGCGGTTACCGCGCCACCTAGAGAAGCGCGTGTGGCAGACTGGCAGTCACCACGCCACCTGGATGTCAAGGCCACAAGCAGCCCAGCACCAGCACCCGGCAACAAACCGGCCTCGCCACCAGCTCGACCCATCAGACAGAGGCGGCCCAACCGCAAGATGAGCGGCCCTGAGTGGGTGTGACGCTGCCAGCTACTTAACGCGTCCTCACCCACTAGTGCCATGTATCTAGTGGATCACGGCAACGAACCCGGCGGCGACACTCTTACCCTTTCCCTTCTTCCCCCAATTCTTGTATCCATACATTGTAACCCTAAATCGCTACCCGAATTCGTGAGTTGAGTGCTAGATCGAGTAATATACTAGTGGGTTGCTTATATCTGGTATTCAGAGCCATCGATCCACACCCTGGCACATTTGATCGTGGCGAGGCTGCAACAATCGATCAAGGATCGACTCAGCGCCATGGATCCTTCCTTCAAGGAATACTTTGACAAGCTCACCAACTCCCTCGATGCGATCCACTCCGACTTCCGCTCCCACACCGCCAAGCTGGACGATCTGGGCCAGTGGCGACCCGATCTGGAACGACGCATGGATCAACTCTCGGCGGTGGTAGCTGAACTCCAAGCGTGGCCTGCGACCACTACGGAAGAGCGGCCGGCGGAGGCACCAGTGCCATCACCACCCGCACCACCAGCGTCGCTGCGTGACCATGTCAGCACCAGCTAGTGTGCGGAGGGCGACGCCCTCGGGTCAATTGACCGCGGCATCGACGTTCTACCCCGGGGACTGGCGCCGATGTTCGCATCAGTGGCCACCCCGGCCAACGGTCAGTCACAACTCCATGTTCCGTCTACCACCGCATCTCCTTACGTGCATGCTAGTCAGATCCTCGCTGGAATTGGTCAGGCTCATCCATCGATCGGGTTTCCCCAATTCACGGGCGAGAATCCGCATCCGTGGAAGACACTTTGCGAGCAGTACTTTCAGATGTTTAATATCCATGAGAAATTCTGGGTCCCGATGGCATCATTGAATTTTTCTGGCTCTGCATGGGTATGGTTGCAATTGGTGCAGAGGAGATTAGCTGAGTTCGATTGGGAATCCTTCTCGACTCTATTGTGTACGAGATTCGGTCGTGACCGTCATCAGCTCTTAATACGCCAATTTTACTCTCTATCGCAGAAAACAACCGTAGCTGATTACATTGAGCAATTTGAGCTGATCATTAGTCACTTATCTGCATATTTTGAATCCATTCATCCTTACTACTATCTTACCCGTTTTGTTGAGGGACTGCGGCCCGACATCCGTGTGGTGGTACTAGTGCAGCGGCGACCACACCTCGACACCGCGTGCGCTCTGGCACTACTTCAGGAGGAGGTGGCGGATGGCGCCTCGCGGGAGCGTGTGCGTCCCAACGCAGTGTGTACAGCCGCTCTGGATTGGATCCACCACAACGGCGCGGGCGTGGCCATGGCACTTCCCCCTCCACCACCCCAAGGACGGCCACCAACGACACCGGTGGCCATGGATCGGCCCACAGTTGAAGCCAGCCGCGCGGACGGCACCAAGCTCAAGGCGCTGCGAGAGTACCGTCGTGCGAAGGGCCTCTGTTTCAAGTGCGGGGATGTGGGGAACCCGACTTGTGAGTCGAGATCACCGAATGCACGTGTACAGTGATCCCAAAGATCAATGCTCACTGAACACACAGAAGCTGAATAACAAGAGTCTTACATCCATACATACCATCTTACCCAAATTATGATCGTTATGGTCAAGTCTTACATAGATAAAGTCTCAAGGGCTGAACAACAATTAAACTCGAATAGCGGAAGTCTTCGTAGATAAGTAGAACCCATGCCATCTACCTTAACCCTACAGGCATTCTGACTGGGAAAGCGTCCTAGTTCGCATGTTCGTCTCCAAAGAACTCTTCTTCAAATTCTTGCTCCTCCATGCCTGGCCAATTAAATAACCAGTGGCAAGCCAATGAGTACTTTGAATGTAGTCGCAAGCAACCCATGATTTGGTTCAAGGTAACAATGCAAGTTGTCCAACAAATAAGCAACCTAGCTCCAAGGTAGATAAGATATTCTACCATTTTGTGAGATATGCATCATTGTACTTGGGTAACCTCGAGGATAGGTTACATATATCAACATAAATAAAGTTCGAGTCATTACTAGCTCATTTAATACGTCAAGTCACCACCTTGACTCAAATAGTTCTCTTCCCACACACATTCACCAAGAGTGTAAAATTCTGGACATAGTTTAAGTAGCACCTCCAACTGTCCATGACCATGGACATGGCTATTCGAATAGTTTAACACACTGCAGAGGTTGCGCACTATACCCACAAGATCCAGGAAGCTTTCGTGTCATCCATGATCCCGCAGTACCTCAAGTACTCGGGGGAAGCACCCGATCATTACCTTTCCCCAGGCGATACTAACATAGGGTCCACTCGTTGGTGCACAACCCTCATGTTCAAATAAAAGTTTGTGGGACTTTGCCCTTTTTACATTATCACGCATACATGAAGGGACAAACAGTGTGTCCGGTGCCCTGTGAAAACAGTCATGGCCGCCTATCCAAGCACGACCCCGTCCCGAGAGTGACCTCAAGTCACCCCCGTCACTAGTAATGTGGGCACCATGCTAGCATCAACCTAAGTAATCAATAATGCCCCGTCCCATAAAGGGGTAGAGTGCTTGCACATGTTTGGTTGGGTCGGTAATCACACATAAATCTAATCCATCATTTTACACACACCAAAAGCCCTCTTTGGTACACCACTTCTTCCTCAAGTGGTGACCTTAATTCAACATCACCCACGGGCATTAGGGGCACCCGATGGGGTTTCCGAAAGAATGTAACCACGAAGAGTTCATGATACACATGCAACATTATGCATTAACAGCTAAGGGGTATGCATCATGTGGTGGTTCACAACAAGTTCACCACTGTCATGTTTCATCATCATGCAATCGGAAAAAGGGTACCGATCAACAAGAGGGGTGTCATGCTCAAAGGGCTGCTTGCCTGTCTTGGCTTGGTCTTCAAAGTCTTCAAATCCTTCTCCTTCTTCTTCTTCAGCAACTTCGTTAAACACGGTATCTAATCGTCGCAAGAAAATAACGGAGAAATAAGACAATAATAAAAATAGAAAAGTCAAAGTGCTAAGAAAAATGTCAACCTATTTTTATAAAAAACTAGAAAGAAAACTAAGAGGGCAAAAATTCTTAGTTTTGGATTTGGAGTGACATAATAGTGTGAATGGATTTTTGAACAGAGATTTTATTGTTCAAATTTGAATTTAATTTGAATAGTACAGAAAAGGTTTAGGATCATGTGTGAAAGTTACATCATTAAATAGGTTGGAATATTACAAGATTTTAGGAGTTGGAATAAATTAATTTGGATAATTAATTTATCCTGTGGATTTATTTGAAAAATCCACAGAAAAGAAAAGGAAAAAGGCCACTGTGCAACTGGGCTAGAACGGCCTCAATGCACAGGCCCAGAGGGTTTTCGGCCCGGGCGAGCCGAGCGGTGCGCGCGCCAGGTTTAAACCTGACGGGCGGGGCCCAGCTGCCAGTGGGAGAGAGGGGAGGCGAGAGGGAAGGGAGGCTGATTGGCAGGGCCCACCTGTCATCCCTAACCCGCGTCCAGACGACCGGCGAGCTCACCGGGGGCGATGCAGGGCACGACGGGGCGAGCGGAGGGCAGGGATGGACTCAGCACAGACTCGTAGTTCGGGTGGTGGCTATTCCGGCCGTTTCCGACTGCAACAGAGAGGGAAAGGAGAGGGGAAAGGGTCAGTGGGTGCATGTGGTTCCAGATCGAGGCTCAGGAGCAGCGGGGACGGCTCGTACCGAGCGGACGACGGCGAGCGGCCGCGGCGGAGCTCGAGCTCGATCTCGAGAGCTTCTGGGAAAGAGCTTGGAGTGCAGGGGGTGTTTGAGTGAGTCCAGAGGCGAGTGGTGGAGAGGAGAGGGCACGAGGACGCCTTTATATAGGCGGGTGGCGGTCCACAGAGAAGGTGTGCGCGGGCAAGCTTGTTGAAGTCGACACAGGTCACGGGGCTCGTCGTGGCGTGTCCGGGGTGCTCGTGGGCGTAGTCTAGGGCGGTGGGGAAGGAATAGAGAGAGAGAGAGAGAGAGAGAGAGCAGAGGGTGCCAGAGGAGCCGCACGTGTGAGCGCGCTCACTGGTGCGCTCGGGCGGTCACCGCGCGTGCGAGCTGGGACGAGAGGAGGGAGAAGGAGGAGCGGGACACGGTCGTGGCGTGTCGCAGACGTCGAGGCGCCTCGGCTGGCGCGAGGGGGAGGCCCAAGGTGGCCAGACGCTGCAGATTGGGGGTGGCTACAGTGCGGGTGTGCACTGTAGCGCGCTCTGGAGCATGCTAATTGCATGCCAGACCATGCCTTTGGCTTGCAGTGCGCGGCCACTTGTGTCTGCGGGGTTCTGGGAGGTGTAAACAAAGGGGAATTGGCCTTGGATGCCCTGGTGATCCATTGGGAGAGGAGAGAGGTAGAGCGATAGTGAGAATAGGGTTGTCCAGCAGAGTAAAATGGGGCGTTACCCCCCTCAATCATTGAGCCGAGGAGGAGAGGGAGTTCCTGGAGGTAGAAGGTGACTTGGAGTAGTTGTGGTAAAAACTTAAGGCAAGGGGAGAATAGTGGAAGGGGTCAAAATAGAGGTTTGGTAATATAGCAGAAGGTGTTTGATGTAAGTTTGGGCAAGTAAAGGAAGTCTAATTGACATGAGACTTAACAGGATGAAATGGCATGTAGAAATAGGGTGTTCCACAAAGTTTGAGATCATTTGAAGAAAGTTGCCAATGTTACTTTGGTAAATCCTAGAAATCAACAAAAATGGCTTTTCCAAGATTTAGCCAAGCAAACCATCCCTTCTTGATGCACCACTTGGTGTAGTGTCATCATTTGGGGTTGTGGGCATGTCCACCAAATTTGGGGTCATAAGTAAAAAGTTGGTAATGTAAAGTTGTTCAAATTTGAATCTGAACAGAAATGGTTTTGGGGCACTTTGATCAAGTTATCCTTCTCCAAATCTTGTGCCATTTGGTCTAGATGCATAATTAGACCATTGTAGCATGTGCACCAAGTTTGAGAGCATTTGGACAAGTTTGTCAATGTAAAGTTGCTTAAACTTCAAAATGGACATGCGGGGACCCCGACTCATAAGTCGAGATCACCGAATGCACGTGTACAGTGATCCCAGAGATCAATGCTCACTGAACACACAGAAGCTGAATAACAAGAGTCTTACATCCCTACGTATCGTGTTACACAAATTGTGACCTTTATGCTCAAATCTTGAGTATATCATTGAAGTGGAAATCTTCAATAACAATGTGGACCCATGCCATCTACCTTAACCCTACAGGCATTCTGACTGGGAAGCGTCCTTGCTCGCATGTTCGTCATCAAGTAATCTCCATCATATCCCGCTCTTTCATGCCTGGCCAATAAAATAACCAATGGCAAGCCAATGAGTACTTTGAATGTACTCGCAAGCAACCCAAGTGTGATGATAGAATAATTATGCAGGGCTCTACTACTAAATTGGCATTTTTGCGAAAAGCTAGTTTTTCTCATGCAAGTATGATCAACATTTATCAAGGATATGAATGCGTCTGCCACAAGTATCAGGAGGTTAAAGACATCAACATCGATAAAGAGTTATGAACATCTCTTGCTCAAGCTCATCGTGATTTTCTCACGAATCACGTCAACAAATTTACCCAAACCGTGTTGTTTTCCAGAAACTTAAGGACATAGTCTAAGCAGCACCACCCAACTGTCCTTGACCGTGGACACGGCTATTCGAATAGTTTTTCACTCTGCAGAGGTTGCACGCTTTACCCACAAGATCCGGGAAGCTTTCGTGTCATCCACGATCCCGCAATACCTCAAGTACTCGGGGGAAGCACCCGATCATTACCTTTCCCTAGACGACACTAACACAGTGTCCACTCGATTGGTAACAGCCCCGTGCCAAACATTTCACGTCTTAAAATTGTGGAGCCTCGCTCCCATATTCATCACATACCACAAGCATGTGGTACCAACGGTGTGTCCGGTGCCCTGTAAAAACAGTCATGGCCGCCTATCCAAGCACGACCCCATCCCGAGAGTGACCTCGTGTCACCCCCGTCACTAGTAATGTGGGCACCATGCTAGTATCGACCTAGGTAATCAATAATGCCCTTTCCCATATAAGGGTAGAGTGGTTGCACATGTTTGGTTGGGACGGTCGACAAATCTTAAATCTAATCCGTCTCTGTAAACAATAGTTTCATCAAGCCTCGGTACACTACATCTCCACCAAGTAGTGCCCTAGTTCGTCATCATCTCCCAGGGGCATTAGTGGCACCCACCGGGTTATTTGCAAGTATGTCATCCACACTTGTTTCTTCAATGCATAACCCTGATCCATTCTGCATAGCCAACTACTATAGCATATTTCTACAACTCACCAACATAACTCTAAACACGGCCAGAGTCATGAGCAATGCAAGTATCAACGAGGTATGCAACGGAGGCAAGCCTAGCAAGGTTGCCACTCAAGATATATCATGCACTCGATGGAACGATGAAAATGCTTTCATAGCATAAAAGGGTTCAACATGGTCAAAGGGTTGCTTGCCTTTTCCTTCAGAGTCTTCAAACCTTCTAGTCGATCTCCAAGTACTCAGTCTACTTCGTCAACTAACGTCGGAAACAAATCACAATAAGCAACACCACAAGGCATAAAATAAAAGTGCTCTAAAATAGGAGTTGGACTTTTCTAGGATACCTCTGGTCATATGAAAAATGACCAAGGTGGTTTCATAGGCATTGGATCAGTGGATAGTTTGGAACATTTCAATATGATGGAATCAAGGGGTTTAATAGATCTGTGAGAAGTGTACAGAAGAATTATTTTGAAAAATGAGCAGAGGCATCCATTTAATGAGGAATGATTTTAGAAGCAGCTAGGAGTTGGTTTCACTTGATTTGGAGTTCAAAAGAATTTCCTATGATTTTGCAAAGTTGGCTATACATGGATAAATAGACCAATATTTGATGTGGTACAGAAAGTATTGGGATAAATGTTCCAAAACTAAGTTTTGATATTATAAGTATCTAGGAATTTGAATCATGGCATTTGGATCAAAAGTGGGCTCTCTGTGATTTTCTAAACTTCATCACAGAAATGGAAAGGTGGGATTTCATAAATATTTGTGAAGAAAATATTTCTGGAAAAATGTGCAACTAGCACCATGTGATAGAGAATGAATTTATGAACTCATAGAAATTTGAATCATCAAATTTGGAATCCATTTGATTTATTTATGGAGTTTTGAAGTTTACTGGAAAAAGCAAAATAAGAGAGAAAGGGTTTTACCCTTACCCTGCGCACTGGGCGGGAGATAGCAATGGGCCGGCCCAGCGGCTCGGGTGCGCGGACAATAGGGGTGACGTCGAAGGCGCCCACGCGTACTGCGCCTTCACTGCAGGGACGCGGGAGCGGGTGAACCCGCCTCCACTTGCGAGCGTGGCCCAGTGGCTGGGCCACTAACGGGCAAGGCCCACCTGCAGGGCCTTCGTCTTCGTCTTCCTCCCGCGCGCTCGCCTGGCTGAGAGAGCAGAGGACCCCGACGACGACTGCCGGCGCTACGGAGCACCTCCAGCGACGCTCTGGCTATGGATGAGCTCGGCGAAGAACGCCGCATCCACTCACGTATGCCACGGCTGCCAGGGATGGTCGAGTCGATGGCGGGTTGGACGCCGGCGGACGGTGGCGTCGGCGAGATTGGGCACGACGCTATGGTGCGCCCTTGGAGGAGAGGAAGAGCATGGGAGGTCCACCATGCTCAGGGGAGTCTGTTAGTGGAGAGAGGAGAGGGAGAAGAGCTTGGGCTTGGCTAAATTAGAGGGGAGGGCGGCGGCTCGGCTCCGGACATGGAGGTGCATTGAGGGCGCGGGGAGAGGTGTGGGTTGGTCCAGGGGGTCGCTGGGAAGGAGAGAAAGCAAAGGGGCTCCAGAGGGAGGCCTGGGGCTGCCCTATATAGCGGGGCGGCGGTGCACCGCGGACGACGTCCACGGCCACGGCCTAGGTGAAGCAAGAGGCCAAAACGGCGCTCTGGCTCGTGTCTACAACCCTCCTAGGCGAGGTTCAGGACTCCGGGGAAGGGAAATGAGCACAGGGGGTGCCAGAGGCTCCGCGCGTGTGAGCCCACTCACTGGAGCTCTCGGGCGGCCGGTGCGCGTGTGAGAGCAGCAGCAGGAGGGAGAAGGAGGAAGGGGCCAACAGCTAGCCGTGTCGCAGACGTCGAGGCGGCCTCGGGGGACATGATCCCAACGCCCTAGGTGGTTGGGTGCCTCGGGCAGGACGCGGCTACAGTGCGGGAGCACACTGTAGCGCGCTCCAGAGCGCCCGTATGGCCGGCATGGCCATGTCCCCATGCGCTCTAGACGTGGCCACCTTGTCCATTGGCTTCTGGCTGGTCTGGAGATGCCCTCTGGTAGCTTAGGGTGTAAGTCAAGTGTAATAGTAAGAGGAGGAGAAGAGGAAAGTTCTGCCATGGTGAAAACAGAGATGTATATGGGGGTTTTACCCCCTCCAACGATTGAGCTGAGGGCATGGGGGAGTTGCTGGAGGTAGAAGGTGATCAGGTTCATTTGTGGTAAAAATGAGAGGTAAAGGGGAATAGTGAAAGGGGGCAAAACAGTGGTTTTGGTAAAATGGCAGAAGGTGTTTGATGTAAGTTTGAGCAAGTAAATGAGGTCCAATTGATATGAGACTTAACAGGATGAAATGGCATGTAGAAATAGGGGGTTCCACCAAGTTTGAGCTTATTTTGGCAAAGTTGCTAATGTAACTTTGGTGAACCCTAGAAATCGATAGAAATGGACTTTCCAAGATTTAGTCATGCAAATCATCCCTCCTTGATGCACCACTTGGTGTAGTGTCATCATTTGGGGTTGTGAGTATGTCCACAAAAGTTGAGGTCACAAGTAAAAAGTTGGCAATGTAGAGTTGTTCAAATTTGGGTCTGGTCAGAAAGGGTTTTGGGGCACTTTGGTCAAGTTAACCTTCTCTAAAACTAGTGCCATTTGGCATAGATGCATATTTAGACCATTGGAGAATGTGCACCAAGTTTGAGAGCATTTGGACAAGTTATGTAAAGTTGCTCAAACTTCAAAATGGACAAAAATGGTTTTGAGGGGATTTGATGATGTTTTCTTGATCTTCAAGGCATGAGGCTTTGTAAGATCATCAAATATGTCATATTTGACATGATAGAATTTTCCTGGAATTTTTAGAGAATATTTCCTTCGTAAATATTTCAAAAGCTTGAAATATCCGGAAAGGGTTTTTGAAGGATTTGTCCAATAATTTGAACATGACCATGTGTTGAAACTCTTATATATGGATAATATATGTCCTATGAGCTTCCTTGAATTTTGAAAAATATTTTTGAAATAGTTAAATAATTCTAACCTATTAAATACCATTTCTGGCCTAAAGAAAAAGACTTTAAATAAAATAGTAAAATAACTTTTAAAATTATGTTTTTGTGGTTTATGGGAGTCCTATACCTAATAGGATTCAAATATACTTTTTGAAAGATTTTTCACACCCTAAATAAGGTACTTGCAGTACAAACCTCAATTGAGGGGGTTTTGGAAAACTAATTTTAGAAAATACTATTTGGCCAAATTATTTTTATAAGAAAATACTATATTGTTCTATACACATGGCATGATCATTGGGAAAAGGTTTTGGATCAAGGAGATGAAGTATATGAGTTGGATGATTTATTCGATTTTTAGAGCACTTGCAAACAGCAAACAGAAAACCAATCAAGCAAGGTCAAAAACACTCAAAAGTTTTGGCCAAACCACATTTTATCATGATTATTAGCTTAAGTGTTGTGGCATGAAAATCAGGGTGTGATAGGACAGAAATGGTTTTAAGGGGATTTGATGATGTTTTCTTGTTCTCCAAGGCATGAGGCTTGGCAGTATCTCCAAATATGTCATATTTGACATGATAGAATTTTCCTGGAATTTTCAGAAAATATTTCCTTTGTAAATATTTCAAAACCTTGAAATATCCAGAAAGGGTTTCTGAGGGATTTGCCCAATATTTTGAACATGGCCATGTGTTGAAACTCTTATATATGGACAATATATGTCCTATGAGTCTCCCTGATTTTTCACAAACATTTTTGAAACATTAAATTAATTTTTACCTAGTAAAGACCATTTCCGGCCTAAAGAAAAAGCCTTTAAATAAAATACAAAAATTATTTTTAAAATTATACTTTTGTGGTTTATGGGAGTCCTATACCTAATAGGATTCAAACATACCTTTTCAAAGATTTTTATCACCCTAAATCAAGTACTTGTAGTGCAAATCTCAATTCAGGGGTTTTTGGAAAACTAATTTTACAAAATACTATTTGGCCAAAATATTTTTGTAAGCATATATCATACTATTCTATACACATGGTATGATCATTGGGCAGAAGTTTGGGGCAAGGAGATGAAGTATAGAAGGTGAGGCTATGTTGACTTTTAAAGAACACTTGAAATCAGAGAGAGAGAAATTCAACTCCAAATAAAAGCCAAATGATGCAAAAAGTTTTTGTTGGCCCAAATTTTCATGCTTTATTAATGCAATAGCCAAGTTATAAAATGCAGGGTGTGATAGACCTACCCCCCTTACAAGAATCTCATCCCCGAGATTCCTAAACTAGGCTTTAAAAGAGATCAGGATACTCAGATCTAAGATAGTCTTCACGTTCCCAGGTTGCTTCTGCTTCAGTGTGGTTGCTCCACTGGACCTTGAGGTACTTGATGGTGCGGCTTCGCGTATGTCGTTCTGCTTCATCCAAAATGCAAATGGGCCTCTCACGGTAGGTCAAATCAGGTTGAAGGTCAATGGCTTGGTGATCGACATCCTTGTAGAGATCAAGGTTGTCCGGAACTTGGAGACACTTCCGGAGTTGTGACACGTGGAATACGTTTTGCACATTGGATAGTTCAGGTGGTAGTTCCAACTGGTAAGCCACTTCTCCTCGTCATGCAGTGATCTCAAAGGGGCCAATAAACCTTTGTGCGAGCTTCCCCTTAACGTGGAAACGCTTGGTTCCCTAAGAGGAGTTACCCGCAGGTACACATGGTCTCCGACTTGGAAGTTTACTTGTCGGCGTCGAGTGTCCGCATAGCTCTTCTGTCTTGACTTGGTGGTCTTCAAACACTCTTTGACTAGCTGCACTTGTTCTTCTGCTTCGCAGGGAATATCTGGTCCAAAGACTAGTCCTTATACGGTCTCTGACCAATTGAGGGGTGTGCGACACTTGCGTCCGTACAACATCTCAAATGGTGCCATGTGAAGGCTTGATTGATAACTATTGTTGTAGGAGAACTCGGCAAAAGGGAGGCAATCTTCCCACTTGGCTCCATATGCCAAGACACAGGCTCAGAGCATGTCTTCGAGTATTTGATTCACTCGCTCTGTCTGACATCCGGTCTGCGGGTGGAAAGCCGTGCTGAAAGACAACTTGGTTCCCAGGGCCTCTTGGAACTTCTTCCTGAACCTTGAGGTAAACTGGGTACCTCGATCTGACACAATCTCCTTAGGAACACTATGAAGGCTTACGATTATGTCGACGTATAGAGTTGCCAGCTGGTTGCCATCATAGCTGGTCTTGACAGGAATGAAATGAGCTACTTTGGTCAAATGGTCGACTATGACCCAGATGGAGTCATGTCCCTTATTTGACCTAGGTAGTCTAGTGATGAAATCCATTCCGCATTTATCCCATTTCCACTCGGGAACCTTAAGTGGTTGGAGCAATCCAGCAGGTCGATGATACTCAGCCTTGAACCTTTGGCATACATCACACTTTGCAACATAGGTGGCAATCTCTCTTTTCATCCCGTGCCACCAAAATCTTTCCTTCAAGTCTTGATACATCTTGGTTCCTCTGGGGTGGATGGAATACAGAGTGTCGTGGGCTTCTTGCAGGATCAAATTCTTCAGCTACATCTTGTTTGGTACGCAGATGCGGCCTTTGTACCAAACAACCATGTGCTCGTCCTCGGAGAATCCTGGGGCCTTGCCTAGCTTCATCTTCTTCTTGATGCCTTCAATGCTTGCGTGCCCATTTTGTGCTTCCTTGACTTCGTCCATCAGGGTTGGTTTGACTTCTAGATGGTCTAGAAATCCATGGGTAGCCAATTCCAAGCCAAACTATTCCAGCTCTTCAAACAGGGTTGGCTGCCTTCCTTTAATTGTGGTATTCAGGGAGCAAGCCTTTCTGCTTAAGGCATCGGCTACCATGTTAGCCTTCCCGGGGTGATATTGAACACTGAGGTCATAATCCTTGATCAGTTCCAACCTTCTTCGTTGCCTCATGTTCAATTCCTTTTGGGTGAGAATATACTTCAGACTATTGTGGTCTGTGTATATCTCACACCGCTTCCCTAGGAGGTAATGTCGCTACGTCTTCAAGGCATGAACCACTGCTGCTAACTCAAGATCGTGAGTAGCGTAGTTCTCTTCATGAGGTCGTAGCTGCCTTGAGAGGTAAGCTATGACTCGCCCTTCTTGCATCAAAACGCTTCCCAATCCGGTTCAAGAGGCATCACAATATATCACGAACTCCTTGTGAATGTCAGTTGTTGCCAGAACTAGGGCGGTGGTCAATCTCTTCTTGAGTTCTTGGAAGCTTTCTTCACATTTTGGCATCCATTCGAACTTCTTGTCCTTCTTCAGGAGCTGAGTCATTGGCCGGGCAATGCTGGAGAATCCTTCCACGAATTTGCGGTAATAGCCCGCAAGTCCGAGGAAGCTTCTGACTTCCTTGAAGATCGTTGGGGACTGCCATTGGGTCACAGCTTCGATCTTCGCGGGGTCTACCAACAAACCTTCCTCGGACAAAACATGACCCAAGAATCCAACTTTATGTAGCCAAAACTCACATTTGCTGAATTTGGCGTATAGTTGGTGCTCTCGAAGCTTGTCTAGGACCATCCTCAAATGTTGCTCGTGCTCTTCTTCCGTCTTCGAGAAGACAAGAATGTCATTAATGAAGACAACTACAAACTTGTCCAAATATTCCATGAAGACATTATTCATGAGATACATGAAGTAAGCTGGGGCATTGGTAAATCCAAAGGACATGACCGTGCACTCATACAGGCCATATCTGGTTACAAATGTCGTATTCGAAATATCTTGGGGTCTGATCTTCAGCTAGTAGTACCCAGATCTGAGGTCGATCTTGGAGAACACTTTGGCTCCGCTGAGTTGATCAAACAGATCTTCAATCTTGGGAAGTGGATACTTGTTCTCGATTGTAACTTCATTGAAGGAACGGTAGTCAATGCATAAGCGGATGGTACCGTCCCTTTTTGCCACAAACAGAATAGGTGATCCCCAAGGGGAGGCACTAGGGCGGATAAATCCCTTCCTCAACTGCTCTTCCAGTTGCTTCTTCAACTCGGCTAATTCTTCCGTCCCCATCCTATAAGGCTTCTTATAGATGGGTCCTGCCCCGGGCATGAGCTCGATGACGAACTCAATGTCACGGTCAGGAGGCATTCCCGGTAGCTCATCTGGAAAGACATCGGGATACTCGCATACTACTGGCACTTGCTCTAGTCCAACTTCAGACAGACAGTTGACTTGAGCGGTTTGAGTAGAAGAGGAGTTGGAGGCAAACTTAACATCGACTCCTTGGTCATTGGTCACAGTGTCAGTCCGGTTGGCACAGTCTAATAAGCCTTGGTGCTTGCTGAGCCAATCCATCCCTAAGATCACATCCAAGCCTTGCAATCTTAAGATGACAAGGTCTGCTAGGAAATCTACCTCATTAATGATGATACTGACTCCCTTACAGCCTATCTTGGCTCTCATCTCTGCTCCGGGGGTTTGTACCACCATGGGGTTATTCAGGGGTGTAGGGGTCATGCCACTTTTTACTGCAAATCTTTGAGTGACAAATGAATGTGTGGCTCCAAAATCAAACAAGACAGTTGCAGGTGCTGAGTTGACAAGGAACGTACCCAGCACGACGTCCGGGTCTTCCTAGGGTTCTTCTGCAGTGACGTGATTCACACGCCCCTTTCCATTGTTGGGCGGCTTGCGAGGAGCTTGGTTCCTTGGCGGCATCCTGTGGCCTTGTCCTGGGTTCTTCTCATTGGGGCGCGGGGCATTAGGCTTCTTGTTGGGGCATACCCTTGAGATATGTCGTGACTGACCACATCCAAGGCTGATAGTTGGTGCGAGGTGAAGGAGCTCTTGGCTGCTGATAGGTTGGCTTGACCGGGGCTGGCTGCCACAGGCGAGGCTTCTGGTTACTGGAACTTTCCTTGTTGACAATCTTGCGCTTGCGAGTGTCTTCCAAAGCACGCCGCTTGTCTTCAAGCATGAGTGCTTTGTTCACCAGGTCAGGAAAGGTTGGGCAGTCACACACGACAAGCGAGTACTGCAGAGTCTGATTGAGGCCTTCCATGAAGCGCTCCCTTTTTGCAGCATCCGTGCTGGCATCTTCAGGGGCATACCTTGACAGAACACTGAACTTCTACATGTACTTCTTGACAGTGCCACTTCCTTGCTTCAGGGCTCGAAACTCACGCTTCTTGATAGCCATGATTCCGGAAGTAATATGGGCCTTGCGGAATTCTGCCTTGAAGTTATTCCAAGTGATGTTTTGCCCAGCATGCATGACCTTGAATCCATCCCACCAAGCTCTAGCAGTCCCCCCAAGGCAGTGGGTGGTATAAGCCACCTTCTCGCGGTCTTCGGTGCAGCTGACTTGTTCCAGCAAGTCCTCAATGGTGCGGACCTAGTTGTCTGCATCCAGGGGTTCAACAGTCTCGATGAAGGTTGGCGGTGCATGCTTCTTGAACTCCACCAACGTGGAACGTCCATTGCCATTCCCCGCCGGCTGGCGGTTGTTGGTGACGACTTGAGCAATCATCTAGAGGGCTGCGGTGTTGGCTTGGCGTTCCTCTCGGAAGGCTTGGAGAAGCTGGGCCATGTCCATGATCGGGGGAGGTGGTGGTGCAGCTTGGTCGTGGGTTTGGTCTTGGCTGGCCTCTGCTTGGGCGGATGCTCCGGCTTCGGGCTGCTGGGTAGAGGTACCAGTACGAGTTACAACAGGCATCCTGTTGGAGCGGTCAAGGTCTTATGATTTGGAATGAAGAGGGAAAGCAATAAAGATGGGTGCCTAGTAAGGGGGTGGGTGTGACACTAATTGTTTTCATGCAAGGGCCAAAAGGCCAAACACATTTATTATAATTCCAAATTGGTGATGTAGTCATTTACACGTTCCCGAAGGGAGGATACGACTTATATCCAAACACAACAAAAGCAAACACTAGATGGCTTCATACGAACCATACAAGGACTCGACTTCGCATAGGGATTACACGACCTATCCTACCGTAGAGGTCATGAGCTGGCATATCCGAGTTGCGAATAATTCCTAAGTGGTGGAATGCTCGATCGCGTATTCTGGCTCTTCTGGGTCTTCCTCCTTGTCTTCATCTATCTGGGCTCCCCTATCACTTGAGGGTGTGGGGGGATGGAGGAGTTGGACATGGCGTTGTTTTGCCGGTGGTGCGGGAAAAAGCTTGCGAAATTCCCTCGCCGTCATACGGCATCACTGGTGTGGTTCTTCATCCTTGGAAGATACATATCCTAAGGGCCTTCCACCTCGACACGCGATAGCGGGTTGCCCAGGAGGCGCACCTTCCTTCTTGATCCTATCTGTCTTCTCTTGTGCTCGTCAAAGAAGTGCCTTGCTCTTGTGGAGTTCTTCTCGGAGCTTCATCGATTCCGAGGCCAACTCTTGTGCCAAGCTGTCGGCACAAAGGTCGAAGTAGGTCCGGAATCGAAGTTGGAGTCCTTCCTTCAGTGGAGGAGCTCGTGCGCTGCTTTCATCTTCACCTTTCTTCCGGTAAGGCAAGAAGCAGGTTGTCATCATGGTTGCCATCTCCGGAAGAAGTTCTCGGAGGCGGCTTAGTGCCTTGAGTGCAGTTGCCTCGACAATGAGGAGTAGTGTTGCCATCTGGGGTCCCTCGAAGAACCAACTTGTGGGAGGATCGTTTGCCTTCACGATTACTTCCACATGGTACTCCACCTTGGTGTCGCTAACCCAATGCTCATGGTAGGTGAGGATGGGTGCTCGGTGAAACTGGCACTCCTGGAGGCTATCCTCGAGAAGCAAGGGGAACCCAGTGGTCAGGAGCTCTTCAGGTACAACGGCCATCTACAAAGGTTGAATGGGAGGGGTTAATAAGCTGATTATATCTCAGGTTTGGCAAGGTTTAGAAAAGAAGAGAGGTTCATAAGATTTATGAAAAGGGTCTCATCCTAACTAACGTCCATGCTAACTAAGGCTTCCTACAGTTAGGATGGTTCTGATACCAGCTATGTGGGGACCCCGACTTGTGAGTCGAGATCACCGAATGCACGTGTACAGTGATCCCGAGATCAATGCTCACTGAACACACAGAAGCTGAATAACAAGAGTCTTACATCCATACATACCGTCTTACACAAATTATGACCGTTATGGTCAAGTCTTACATAGATAAAGTCTCAAGGGCTGAACAACAATTAAACTCGAATAGCGGAAGTCTTCGTAGATAAGTAGAACCCATGCCATCTGCCTTAACCCTACAGGCATTCTGACTGGGAAAGCGTCCTAGTTCGCATGTTCGTCTCCAAAGAACTCTTCTTCAAATTCTTGCTCCTCCATGCCTGGCCAATTAAATAACCAGTGGCAAGCCAATGAGTACTTTGTATGTACTCACAAGAAACCCATGATTTGGTTCAAGGTAACAATGCAAGTTGTTCAACAAATAAGCAACCTAGCTCCAAGCTAGATAAGATATTCTACCATTTTGTGAGATATGCATCATTGTACTTGGGTAACCTCGAGGACAGGTTACAGATATCAACATAAATAGAGTTTGAGTCATTACTAGCTCATTTAATACGTCAAGTCACCACCTTTAGTCAAATAGTTCTCTACCCACACACATTCACCAAGATTGTAAAATTCTGGACATAGTTTAAGTAGCACCTCCCAACTGTCCATGGCCGTGGACACGGCTATTCGAATAGTTTAACACTTTGCAGAGGTTGCGCACTTTACCCACAAGATCTGGGAAGCTTTCGTGTCATCCACGATCCCGCAGTACCTCAAGTACTCGGGGGAAGCACCCGAGCATTACCTTTCCCCAGATGATACTAACATAGGGTCCACTCGTTGGTGCATAGCCCTCATGTTCAAATAAAAGTTCGTGGGACTTTGCCCTTTTTACATCATCACGCATACACGAAGGGACCAACGGTGTGTCCGGTGCCCTGTGAAAACAGTCATGGCCGCCTATCCAAGCACGACCCCGTCCCGAGAGTGACCTCAAGTCACCCCCGTCACTAGTAATGTGGGCGACCTGCTAGTATCAGCCTAAGTAATCAATAATACCCCGGCCCATAAAAGGGGAAGAGTGGTTGCACATGTTTGGTTGGGTCGATAATCACACATAAATCTAATCCATGATTTTACACACACCAAAAGCCCTCTTTGGTACACCACTTCTTCCTCAAGTGGTGACCTTAATTCAACATCACCCACGGGCATTAGGGGCACTCGACGGGGTTTTCGAAAGAATGTAACAACGAAGAGTTCATGATACACATGCAACACTATGCATTAACAGCTAATCTCTTGCATCTATGCACAAGGTGGAGTTATGAGTAAGGGGTATGCATCATGTGGTGGTTCACAACAAGTTCACCACCGTCATGTTTCATCATCATGCAATCGGAAAAAGGGTACCGATGAACAAGAGGGGTGTCATGGTCAAAGGGTTGCTTGCCTGGATTGGCTTGGTCTTCAAAGTCTTCAAATCCTTCTCCTTCTTCTTCTTCAGCAACTTCGTTAAACACGGTATCTAATCGTTGCAAGAAAATAATGGAGAAATAAGACAATAATAAAAACAGAAAAGTCAAAGTGCTCAGAAAAATGTCAACCTATTTTTATAAAGTACTAGAAGGAAAACTAAGAGGGCAAAAATTCTTAGTTTTGGATTTGGAGTGACAGAATAGGGTGAATGGATTTTTGAACAGAGGTTTTATTGTTCAAATTTGAATTTAATTTGAACAGTACAGAAAAGGTTTAGGAACATGTGTGAAAGTTACATCATTAAACAGGTTGGAAGATTACATGATTTTAGGAGTTGGAATAAATTAATTTGGATAATTATTTTATCCTGTGGATTTATTTGAAAATTCCACAGAAAAGAAAAGGTAAAAGGCCACTGTGCAACTGGGCCAGAACGGCCTCAGTGCACAGGCCCAGAGGGTTTTCGGCCCGGGCGAGCCGAGCGGCGCGCGCGCCAGGTTTAAACCTGACGGGCGGGGCCCAGCTGCCAGTGGGAGAGGGGGGAGGCTGACAGGCGGGGCCCGCCTGTCATCCCTAAGTCACGTCCAGACGGCCGACGAGCTCACCGGCGGCGATTCAGGGCACGACGAGGTGAGCGGAGGGCAGGGATGGACTCAGCGAGGAGTCGCCGTTCGGGTGGTGGTTGTTCCGGCCATTTCAGACTACAACAGAGAGGGAAACGAGAGGGGAAAGGGTCAGTGGGTGCGTGTGGTTCCAGATCGTGGCTCGGGAGCAGCGGGGACGGCTTGTACCGAGTAGACGAAGGCGAGCCGCCGCTGCGGAGCTCGAGCTCGATCTCGAGCTCGAGAGCTTCTGGGAGAGAGTTGGGAGTGCAGGGGGGTGTTTGAGTGAGTCTAGAGGTGAGTGGTGGAGAGGAGAGGGCTCGGGGATGCCTTTATATAGGCGGGCGGTGGTCCACCGAGGAGGTGTGCGCCGACGAGCTCATTGCGATCGACACAGGTCACGGGGCTCGTCGGGGCGTGTCTGGGGTGCTCGTGGACGTAGTCTAGGGCGGTGGGGAAGGAAGAGAGAGAGCAGAGGGCGCCAGAGGAGCCGCCCGTGTGAGCGCGCTCACTGGTGCGCTCGGGCGGTCGCCGCACGTGCGAGCTGGGGCGAGAGGAGGGAGAAGGAGGAGGGGGACACGACCATGGCGTGTTGCGGACGTCGAGGCACCTCGGCTGGCGCAAAGGGGAGGCCCGAGGTGGCTAGACGGTGCAGATTGGGGGTGGCTACAGTGCGGGTGTGCACTGTAGCGCGCTCTGGAGCATGCTAATTGCATGCCAGGGCATGCCTTTGGCTTGTAGGGCGCGACCACTTGTGTTTGGGGGGTTCTGGGAGGTGTAAACAAAGGGGAATTGGCCTTGGATGCCCTGGTGATCCATTGGGAGAGGAGAGAGGTAGAGGGATAGTGAGAAGTGGGCTGTCCAGTAGAGTAAAATGGGGTTTTACCCCCCTCAATCATTGAGCTGAGGAGGAGAGGGAGTTCTTGGAGGTAGAAGGTGACTAGGAGTAGTTGTGGTAAAAACTTAAGGCAAGGGGGAATAGTGGAAGGGGTCAAAACAGAGGTTTTGGTAAAATAGCAGAAGGTGTTCGATGTAAGTTTCGGCAAGTAAATGAAGTCTAATTGACATGAGGCTTAACAGGATAAATGGCATGTAGAAATAGGGCGTTCCACCAAGTTTGAGATCATTTGAAGAAAGTTGCCAATGTAACTTTGGTAAATCCTAGAAATCAACAGAAATGGCTTTTCCAAGATTTAGCCATGCAAACCATCCTTTCTTGATGCACCACTTGGTGTAGTGTCATCATTTGGGGTTGTGGGCATGTCCACCAAATTTGGGGTCACAAGTAAAAAGTTGGTAATGTAAAGTTGTTCAAATTTGAATGTGAACATGAATGGTTTCGGGGCACTTTGATCAAGTTATCCGTCTCCAAAACTTGTGCCATTTGGCCTAGATGCATAATTTGACCATTGTAGCATGTGCACCAAGTTTGAGAGCATTTGGACAAGTTTGGCAATGTAGAGTTGCTCAAACTTCAAAATGGGCAGAAATGGTTTTAAGGGGATTTAATGATGTTTTCTTGTTCTCCAAGGCATGAGGCTTGGCAGTATCACCAAATATGTCATATTTGACATGATATAATTTTCCTGGAATTTTCAGAAAATATTTCCTTTGTAAATATTTCATAACCTTGAAATATCCAGAATGGGTTTCTCAGGGATTTTCCCAATATTTTGAACATGACCATGTGTTGAAACTCCTATATATGGACAATATATGTCCTATGAGTCTCCCTGATTTTTCACAAACATTTTTGAAACATTAAAATAATTTTTACCTATTAAAGACCATTTTTGTCCTAAAGAAAAAGCCTTTAAATAAAATAGAATATTAACTTTTAAAATTATACTTTTGTGGTTTATGGGAGTCCTATACCTAATAGGATTCAAATATACCTTTTCAAATATTTTTATCACCCTAAATCAAGTACTTGTAGTGCAAATCTCAACTCAGGGGTTTTTGGAAAACTAATTTTACAAAATACTATTTGGCCAAAATATTTTTGTAAGAATATATTATACTGTTCTATACACATGGTATGATCATTGGGCAGAAGTTTGGGGCAAGGAGATGAAGTATAGAAGGTGAGGCTATGTTAACTATTAAAGAGCAATTGAAATCACAGAGAGAGAAATTCAACTCCAAATAAAAGCCAAATGATGCAAAAAGTATTTGTTGGTCCAAATTTTTATGCTTTATTAATGCAATAGCCAAGTTACAAAATGCAGGGTGTGACAGGGGAGCGCTGGGGACAGGACCACAGCTGCCCTACCAGCGTTCAACTCCACGTCCTCGAGGAGCTACTTGAACTATTTGGCCTCGACTCCGATGGTGATTCCCCGAGCCCATCGCTCGGCGACGCGCCGGCCGAAACAGCAATGGCGATCTCGCGCCATGCTCTCACTGGTGGCACGTCACCAAAGGCGATTCACCTTCACGCGTGGTTGCAAGGCCATGAGGTGTTACTGGTGGTGGATTCTGGAAGTTCCATGGCCTTCATCGACGCACGCCTCGCATCAGTTCTGACAAGCGTCATACCTCTTCGCCGACCCTGTCGAGTCAAGGTTGCAGATGGAGGCGAGCTCTGTTGTTTCTCTCACATACCACACTGCAGTTGGGTGTCTCAGACGCATGAATTCAGCACGGACATGAAGGTGTTGCCATTGGGCGCGTATGACGCCATCCTCGGCTTGGACTGGCTTGAAGAACACAGCCCGATGAGTGTGGACTGGCGCGGCAAAAATTTGTTGATTACAACTCCACGTGGACCGGCACAATTGCGAGGCCATCAAGAGCGTATTGATTCCTGCCCTGAGATCAACAACTTGCAGCTGCAATCCTTGCACAAACAGGGCTCGCTAGCGCAAGTTGTGCAGCTATATCAAATTACTGAAGAAGATGAAGTATATACACCCACACCAGACAACATACAGAAGGTCATCGATCAGTTTGAAGATGTTTTCGGTGAACCAACGAGACTGCCGCCACGTCAAGATTGTGATCACAGGATACCACTTATGGCAGGAGCACAACCAGTGAATTTGAGGCCATATAGACACAAACCTGAGCATAAGGATGAGATTGAAAAACAAGTGCAGGATATGTTACGATATGGGGTCATTCAACGCAGCCACAGCCCCTTTTCTTCACATGTGATCCTAGTCAAGAAGAAAGACAACACATGGCGACTCTGCATAGATTACACACAGCTCAAAGCTATTACCATAGTGGCTAAGTACCCGGTGCCTGTAATCAAAGAACTGTTAGACGAACTGCACGGGGCTAAGTGGTTCTCCAAGCTTGACTTGAGGGCAGGTTACCATCAAATCAGATTGGCGGAAGGAGAGGAATTCAAGACTGCTTTTCAAACCCATTCCGGGCACTTTGAGTTCAAGGTCTTGTCTTACGGCCTTGCTGGTGGACCTGCCACTTTCAACGGTGCTGTCACCGGCACACTGCATTCGTTGATGCGTGAGTGTGTTCTGTCCTTCTTCGACGACATACTAGTGTTCAGTAAAACACTGCAAGAACATGCAGAGCACCTCCGACAGGTGTTTGAGCTCCTTCGTCGTGACCAATGGAAAGTGAAAAGAAGCTAGTGCAGTTTTAGGCAGCAACGAATAACCTACCTAGGGCATGTCATCAGCGCTGACGGTGTGGCAACCGACCCCACTAAGATCGAGGCAGTGACAGCCTGGCCCACACCTACAAATGTGAAGGAGGTCAGGCGGTTTTTGGGACAGGCAGGGTATTATCGACGCTTTGTCCGACAATTTGGGATCCTAGCCTGGCCCCTCTTCAATCTTCTTAAGAAAGGAACACCGTTCGTTTGGACAGATAACACTGAACAAAGCTTCCAAATTCTCAAGCAGAGTCTAGTCACAGCGCCGGTGCTTGCCTTGCCAGACTTTCAAAAACAATTCACGGTGGAAACTGACGCATGTGATACAGGCATTGGAGCAATTTTGCAGCAAGAAGGACATCCCATCGCCTTTATGAGCAAGGCACTCTGCCCCAAGTACCAGGGCCTCTCCACGTACGAGAAAGAGTACTTGGCAGTGATTGCTGCAGTGGACCAATGGCGGCCGTACTTACAGTCTGCAGAATTCATAATCAAGACAGACCAACGTAGTTTAGTCTATTTACAGGAGCGGAGGCTCACGACCCCGTGGCCGCAACGAGCTTTCACCAAGCTATTGGGCTTGCAATACAAGATTGTGTATAAGAAAGGCGTGGAAAATGGAGCCGCAGATGCACTATCTCGCCTACACCAGTCAGAGCATGCCATGGCGATCTCAAGCTGTCAACCAGCATGGCTCGACGATATCATGGCAAGCTACAACTCCAACCCTCAAGCACAATGCCTCTTGGAACAGTTGGCACTCCGACCGGACCCAAAAGGGCATTTCAGCTTGTCGCAAGGGCTTCTGCGCTTCAGGGACCGTACTCGGCTTGGAGGCAGCACCGCGCTGCATCAGCAGATCATCTATGCGTTCCATGACAGCCCAGTGGGAGGACACTTAGGATTTCCATCCACCTACAAGCGAGTCAGGCACTTATTCACTTGGCCAAAAATGAAAGCTCGTATTCTTCAATATGTTCAGTGCTGCCAAATCTGTCAACAAGCTAAAGCAGAGAGGGTGGCTTCGCCAGGACTGCTCCACCCACTTCCTATCCCCGCCACATCCTGGGATATGATCATGATGGACTTCATCGATGGTCTTCCACAATCAGGTCAGTAAAACTGCATCTGGGTTTAGGTCGATAAGATGACCAAGTTCGCTCATTTCTTGCCACTTGCCCATCCTTACACTGCTTCCCGCGTTGCCCTCCTTTACATGCAATGCATTTACCCCCATCCACGGTTTTCCTCAATCTATTGTCTCTGATCGTGAGCCTGTTTTCACTAGCCACTTTTGGCAAGAACTCTTTCGCCGTGCTGGTACTGATCTCCGCATGAGCACGGCCAACCACCCGCAAACCGATGGGCAATCCGAGCGCGTGAACCAATGCCTTGAAACCTTCCTTCGTTGTTTCACTCATTCTTGTCCCAAATGATGGAGTCATTGGATCCCTCTTGCACAAATCTGGTACAATGCAGCGTCGCACTCAGCCATTGGCATGACACTATTCATGGCTATGTTCGGTCACGAACCTCGCCATTGGGGCATCACGGCGGCCCCTTCTTGCTCTGTTCTTGCTCTACAAACCTGGCTTGACGAGCGGGCCACCATTCAAGATCTGCTGCAAGAACACCTTGAGCGAGCTCGCTTTCATATGAAACAACAAGCGGACAAGAAATGCTCAGAGCGTGAATTTGAGATCGGCGACAAGGTTTACCTGAAGCTGCAGCCGTACGTGCAAACATCAGTGGCCAAGCGGGCTAAGCACAAGCTCTCTTTTCGATACTACGGGCCATAATCCATCATCGCCAAGATCAATCCAGTGGCTTACAAACTGGAGCTACCGATGAATGCAACAGTTCACCCCGTTTTCCATGTGTCACTATTGAGAAAAGCTCTGCTGCCAGGTATGCCAGTTCAACAGTAGCTCCCCACTGCCACTGATATACCTGCAGTTCCATTCCAGGTTTTGGCTTCGCGATGGCGTCCCAAGCATGGCCGCATGGTTGAACAGGTCCTTGTTCGGTGGTCCGATCCTGCGTCAACCGGCGACACTTGGGAAGATAAAGAAGAACTACAAGCTCGATTCCCTGCTGTAGAGGCTTGGGGACAAGCCTCATCGCAAGAAGGAGGGGGTGTCAAGGCCACAAGCAGCCCAGCACCAGCACCCGGCAACGAACCGGCCTCACCACCAGCTCGGCCCATCAGATAGAGGCGGCCCAACTACAAGATCAGCGGCCCTGAGTGGGTGTGATGCTGCCAGCTACTTAACGCATCCTGACCCACTAGTGCTAGGTATTCTGTGGATCACGACAACGAACCTAGCGGCGGCTCTCTTCCCCTTTCCCTTCTTCCCCCAATTCTTGTATCCAGACATTGTAACCCTAAATCGCTACCCGAATTCGTGAGCTAAGTGCTAGATCGAGTAATATAACAGTGGGTTGCTTACACTGAAGGGTGGCCCCTACGCCGCCAAGCACCCCCTGCGATGCTCACCGCGCCCCTCGTAACGGCCTTTGCGCCATTGGACATGCATCGCCAATGTGCGTGGGGTTCGACCCCTGGCTTGTGGCTGGCCTTGGGTCTCCACCTCCACCCCTCCTCCGTGGGAGGAATGGATTGCGCCATTGATATGGACGCTTGAAGCCGATGCAGCTGGCCCGAGCCGTGCCCTCCTGCCTACGCATCGAAGTCGATGTGCTCCGCGGTGGACGTAGAGGCGGCGGTCGTTTTTGTCCCCACGCCAACCGGTGCCTCTGGTGTCCTCTGTCTCCGTATGAGGATGGAGACCACTGTGACCATCGCCTAGCCACAACAGGATATGGCAACAGGCTCGAGCAATGGTGCTTCGGGCGGGCCATCACGGCCATCGATCGTCGCCCGGGCCGCCGATCTAGAGCTTAGGCTTCGGCGTGCCTCGGCCTCATCAACGCCTATCCACCCGGAGCTCGCCAAGACTCTATAGTCGTTGTCTCATCTTCAGATGAGGATGGCTTGTTGGTGCTGCGCCGATGATCGCCGGAGACGCGGTGACCACTCCAAATATCGGCGGCGCCGAATGGATCGGGTTTTGGTTGGGATCGATCGATCCTCAACCCTAATTTCTTCTTATTCGGTGCGGCAGAGGTTGGCCGACCAAAGGCCGTGGAGGCCCAGGCCAAGGTGCCTGGCGATCTCCGGCTGCCCCCTTCTCTGCCCGCGTGGCTGTGGGCCCAATGACCGCCTCGGCTGGATTTCATTGATTTTTTTCCTTTGGTGTATTAACAATAGTACTAATTACTGTGTTTAAGCAATTTTATACTTTGTTTAGTACCTAGATTGGCTGTGTGTTTTTATATTATAATTCCTATATTATGCAATGGATCGATAATATAAATAAAGTACCGAAATTTATGTGGAAATGACATGTTCCATGTGTTTACCACATATCAAATTCTCTAGAACATGTTTTTACGGTTGAGATTATTTTCTCTCACATATCAAACTTGTAATTTTGAATATTTCCCGCTCATTATATTTGGAATCACAATGTAATGAGTTGGACCTACCGCTCATTAGCAGACTATCCCCTCTTACTATGAGGTCTACGTTTTGTCATCCTTGACAAGCGATTACCTCCAACGTGTATTTCCTTATATTTAAATTGTAACACACACAAGGTAATAGCAACATGGGCATCTAATGACATTGTGAGGTTATGCAGCCTTTTACTTTGACATCGAAGTGATCTTCAATGTGTTATGTTCACACAATTGAGGTTGAGAATTTTTCAAGTTATTCACTTGAGTATCAAAATTTTGCATTCTTATTGTAACATAACCATGGTGGTCTTTAATTTACTGCTCATAAATTAATTATCTTTGGTTTACCCATGTAAGTAACTGACGGCCAAAGAATTTGCGGTACTCGCCCTCAATGGACACACCTACTCTACATGTGCCCTGGACATCAAGATCACTCTTGTGTCCCATGGGATGGCACGGGCAATCCCTAGGATGCAATGCACCAAGGGAAAAGGTTTGAATCCAACTTCAACCTTCAACCCGACATCACCAGCTGTGACGTGACCCTATGGGCACGGAGAACATGATGGTTGATTATGCCTCAATCAGCATGTTTGAAGACTTGCTCTAGTCTCTCAATCTCCCGAGTAATCAATATAATTTATGTCCATTTCTGATGTTGCAGTAACAACATAAGTATTGTTGTCATCATATTGTTTACCACAATATATTGTATCAGCACTTTGGTACAAATACATTAGTATGTATTCTATATATTTGACAAAGATTTTCATATTGACTATCTTTAGGTCTATATATAGATTTCTATGGGGTCAATCCGATGAAATGATATGTGCCTTATGGACATATGCACCACAAACTCCATACTTAGGGAAATGTTTCCACTCTTACTAAGAGAAAGGAGATATTTTAAACATCGCTTGACGCGATGAGGTAATTGTTGACTCAACTCGAGTCATAATACTATGCCTACGGGTACTCAAGTGCCATCAAGGATGCTTAATTGTGTCTTGGTTTGACTCGTACCCTACTGAACTATGGAGATATCCGTCAAAATAGTTTCCATAGCAAAACTTATGATGACAATAAAGAGAAAAATTTCTCTTCACCATATACAAATATGGCAAACACATTATCTTCTTATTGTCCAGATTGTACTACACATACCTCAAAACCCGTCACACATGTTGCACACAAGATAGTTTTTCAGAATGTCTTGTGCATGAAAAACTTGGCATTCTCGCATTGGTCCTCTCGACATTGGGTTGAAACAGAAACTATCAGCAATTCCATTGGTTTATGACTATTATTATGCTAAATTCTAACAATATTTGGGTTTTATGTGTACTGCTTATAACACAGGGAAACTAATCTTAAGGCTCGCGCACCTTAAAGTCTACACTGAACCACTCAAACTCCTTGAATTCATCAAGTCAAGGTGAGTGGCTATTCCCAACTATTGACCAGACTATTCAGGTATTCTATGGTTTTAAAAGACACATCTACACGATGGTCTCAAGTGTGCTTTATCCACATGAAACCATTGGCTCATTATCCTAAACATCAATTTCAATCAAAATCAAATGGACAACATTGCAGAATTCTTCTTGTGTGCCTTCACAATGACCCTAGGATTGAAGTTTCGCACTTTGTCCTACTGTCTAGACTCAAAATGGTTTGGCAGAACCTTTATCCAAAGAGTTAGCTCATTGCATTATCTTTACTCTGGAATTGCAACCTACCAACTTTACATTGGAGTCATGTAGTTTTACACGCTCATGACAAAACTGCATAATATTACCCCCCCCCTAATCTTTGATACATGGAAATCTACCAAGTATTTCCCATCTACGGTAATTCGGTTACACACCGGTATCACCACTCCGGCATACATCATTGGCCCCTCCGCATATAGTTGGGATCTATGTGAGAAATAACTATATTCCTTCAATACCTCAAGCCCCTCGTATGGGGAGTTATTTAAGGCCAGTATGCCAATTTAATGAGGAACATTTACATACATTAGGGGGAGAGTTCAAGTACCATAAAGAATTCCAGGAAATTAGTGGAATGTTCAACATATTTCCGCCTCAAATCCACGTACTCAAATATCTGAACCATGCATTCAGAAGATTTGCAATACATTGCAAATAACCTGCCAGATTCATTTACTGACTATAAAGGTGTCACAATCCTACAATCCCACCAAAAAATGCCTGAAAGAGTGAAGGTACCAACACAATCCACCACACTCACTGTTCAAAGCAACAGCGGGAGATGTATGACAAAAGTACATCAGGATTCAGCTTCTCGCAAGCAAGGATATTGAGGCCTCTGAATCAGTAAATGCAAGTCAACACTTCATGTTGACAGACACCTAATGGGTAGTATACACCAAGTGGATGGAAAACCTCCACCAACCCAGGTCATAGTGCACATAATGACCGAGACATCGGAATACCCGACTCAATCGCTTGGGAAATCGCGAGTAGTCACCATGGGTAACGATATTTCCATCAACTATATATTGATATATAGATTCTGGAGAAACATATAACTGGAAGACTACAACTGTCGACGTACATTTCCCAACTAGATTGCAAAACCTTTCAAATGATTCAGATCCAAAGACCATGGCCATGGCAAAGTGTAAACAACACTCAGATTGCACTCAAGCAAAGGGTATAATCTAGGTAAAAATAATCTTACTCAATAATGGGAAGGTATTCATAAGCAATACCTACACTAGTTATCTTCTGGAAACAGAATCAACAACAACAAGGTGGTGAAACAAAGAGCAAGTATTGTAGCACAAGGGTTCACGCATATACCCAACTATTCTCCAGAGTTGGAATCTCTTTTCGATAACTCATATCATTGGCAGTACAAAATCATCCATCTATGCATCTGATAGATGTAGTGATTTCATATCCATGTGGATCACTAGATTCAGACATAGATAGTTCCCAATAGAATCTCATCTCCGAATCAAAATGCAAAACACAATTGTCGGGACCCCGATCCTAAGTCACACCGGTCTAGCATGTAACACATCATATGACTTTGCGGCCGCACGCACGGTATTCCCACGGGTGCCACATTACCTGTCTCGGGACGGTTTGCGCATTTTGGCTCACGTATATGATAATGTCGCTAGCATCCATATGACAGAGAACCCGGGCCGAAATTACTAGTTATAAACCCAATGTGGCACTAACTTACAGGGACAGACATACATGACCCAACAACAAACGTGTCGGTCATCAACGTATGAACCCAAATCGTAGCAAGCTACAAGGACTTAAAGGAACAACGCATGACATTTCCCCAAAGGGACAGACACAGGAACGAAGAAGGACACATGCCGGCCAGCCTAAGTGTTCCGGAGCAGTAGCAAGCTACCATGGCTCAGTGGAAGCACTAGGCGACATTTCCCCATAAGAGAGGCTACCAAGAGGAAACAATTAGGTTGTCGGATCCCACACATATCAATCATTTCAACAACATACACACAATATGATCAATATGTGTAAATACAACATGGCATCACAACAAGACTCTATGAAACAAACTATTTATTCATTAGGCTCCGAGGAGCCAGATATTACAAGCATGGGTCTGATGACCCAACATTCAGAGCATACAAGCAACACGCGGAAGCATATCATGTCTGAGTACAGACAGCTACAAATGAAAAGGGCTGAAGAGCCTGACTATGTACAACACTCGTACAAGATCGTAGCTGAGGTAACAAGCTACTTGTCGAAGTCCAAGCGGAACGACTAGTGAGACATAAGTCTCATCTGCAAAACATAAATTAAGCAAACATGAGTACAAAGGTACTCAGCAAGACTTACATCAGATCCTACCATACATGCACTTGTATCAAGAAGGCAGAGTGGGGTTTAGTTGCAGCAAGCCAGCTTTGACTCAGTGGTTATCCTATACTACAACTGCTGGTAACTCTTTTGAGGTGGCGCACACGAGTCCACTAAGCACCACACAATACACCACTATGGATTCATCCCCGTCTCCCTACGAGAAGGCCATCCATAGCACTCACACTTGTCTTGAGTATTTTAGAGTATCCACTTCAAGTTGTCTATGTACCACGTAAGCATCCAAGAAGTCCATAACCGTGGACCCGGCTATTCGAATAGATCATGTTGACCCTGCAGGGGTGTACTTCTTCACACACGCTCTCGCCACTTACCGCCATGTACACCTCGTGTATCTTGGAAACCTTTAAGCGGAAGCCTGGCGAGGGTGTCGGCCACGAACTGACTAACCACACAAGACTCTAATCCATGTTTATCGCATATTCGAGTTCCATCCGAAAGGAGATCGGGTCGAGGTGTCGCTCACGACCCCAAACAATGTGCGCAGGGTTCCCATGCCCACCTCGCCGGATGGATCTACGCTTGGTACACCGTGCCACGGTGCCTAGTCTATCCCAAGACCACCTCGTCGGGTGCCACTTGGTAGACTACTAGCACTACCTACAAACACCAAAAACTAGTTGCGACTCGTGGACAGAGACCAAGTTGGTTAATAAGTCGAGAGGGGCACTTAAGCATTCCAATGCGTGGTAGTAGCTAGTCATTGGACAACATACATAGAACTCGGTTCTTAAGGACGGTTCCAATGAGAGAACCCACCATGTACTCCTACATGGCCTCTCACCGCTACCTTTACCAAAACGTGTTCACGCACTTAACTCTCAGCATCAGAACATAGCATTGCACTCCAATTCATTCCCAATGAATCAGACCTGACACACTCTAAGCAATAGCAGGCATGGCATGGTATGAACACAATAGGGCTCAATCAACTCCTACACATGCTAGTGGGTTTCAACTATTGGCTGTGGCAATGACAGGTCATGCAGAGGAATGGGTTCAACTACCGCATCAAAAAGTAGAAGTTGAGTCGTTGTTGTCCTAATGCAATAACATAGATCAGGAGCGAGAGAGGGATTGTATCGGAATGAACAAGGGGGTTTGCTTGCCTGGTAGATCAACGGTAGAGTACTGCTCCTCTGATAGGTACTCTGGAACGGTCTCCGGAGCTGGACCTATCGAGAAGGACGGTGCCGACAATCAAACACAAGCATATGCAACATTATGATGCATGAACATGGCCTGAATATGTGATGTTGTTTGAGATAATGCAACTAGCATTCATTTGGGTGAAGTCCATTTGAACGAGGGGTTCAAATGCAACTCGAAACTTAAGCATTTAAAATGCCATTTATGTTTTTTCATATATTCAGTAGGTATAACATCTTTTGTCATGCATGAAACTAGTAAATATGGATAGATTGAATTTTTCTGATAATTTTTCATATATAAATTATTTCAATCTGAGCTACGGTTGAATTTCTGTGATTTTTGGAAGTTTAAACAATTTTCTGGAATTTCCCGAGTTAAAACAACTCCAGAAAATCATTTATTGCATCAGCACTACGTCATGCCTGCGTCAGCAAGTCAGCAGCGCTGACTGAAATCAAGCCTGACGTGTGGGGTCCACACGTCAGTGACACAGGGCTAACAGAGGGGATTAAACTAACTAATTAAAAGGGTTAGTGGAGCTGGGGCCCACTGTCAGTGTCATAGTTTAACTAACAAAGTTAATTAGCACTAACACTAATCCTAACTACAAATTAGCTGGGCAGGGCCCACACGTCAGTGACACACATGGGAGTCAAACCCAGCCAACTGGGGTCAAACTCGCCGGAGTTGACCCACGGCTCGTCGCCGGCGAGGCCAGAGAAGGCGGAGGGGCTCGGAAATGGCCATACGGCGACCAAACCGGCGGCCGAGACCATCTACGAGGAGATGGAGCTCGCGCGCATCCGACGGTGGCAGGAGGAGGGCGTGAGGTGGCCGGAGGAGGGCACGGTGTCGACCTCGGCAGCGGCCGGAGCTCGGGTGAGCTCGTGATCGAGGCCAGGGCGTGCAAAAAGGACGGGGTCTTGCGCTAGGGAGACGTTACGCGAGGCGGGGATCATGTTAGGCACGCCGGAGTGACCACTTAGTCACTGGAGCTGCGTCAGCGACGAGCTCAGGCGGCGGTGGTTCTCGGTCATCGACGAAGCGACAACTACGGCAAGTGAACGATGAAACGGAGAGGGGGTCCGAGGGAGAGGCTCACGGCGGTTGCAGCGGTGCAGACGGCAAGCTCGGAGGATGGCCAGAGCGAGCAGGGCGGCGGAGGGGATCTTCGGTGGCTGGCGATGAAGACGACGGTGGTGAGGACTCCACGGGGCGTCCGGCGACGCACAACTAGACGGGGAGGTAGCAGGCGACGTGGCGGAGCTGGTGGACTAGTCGGAGGGGCGAGGTCGTGGCTGTGGGCGCGGCAACGGCGAACGGCGGTGACGACAGCGTTCGGCCGTAAGAGAGAGATCGAGAGAGAGGAGGGGAGGCCATGGGAGAGAGTGAGAGGGGCCTGGGAGGGGTGCGTGGCGTCTTCCAGAGCGTCCAGGCGTTGAGGGGGAGGGGCACGCGGGTAGGAGGTAGCGCGGCGCGCGCGGGCACGCAGCGACCACGCGCCCCTGGCCACCAGGCGGGAGGTTGGGGGTGACTAGCGTGGCCAATCGGCTGGGCCAGAGCAGATAGGCGGTCAGGTAAGCGCAGGTAAAACTCTCTCCTTTCCTGTTTTGTTTTCTTTTCTATTTCTGACATTTGTTTTGATTTAAACTAAATCATTTAAATTCTTCTGACGATTTTGCAGGGACCTAAGGAATTAATCCAAGCCCCTCACAAGTTTCTAGAATTATTGGACATATATTAAAAATATAATAAATATATATCCAATGCAAATAATTATTGCATTAATTCCAAATGCCCAAAATAAATATTTATGAGCTCCTAAAAATATTGGTTTGAATTTTACCTCTGACCAATATTTTTAGAGAGAAACATGAACATTTTCTTGGACCCTTTTGGAGGACTTTTTATCTGGGTCATTTTCAAAAGATTCCTGAGGCTTTCACATGTCCCCATTTCAATTTCATTTGAAATTTTAAACATGATGCAAACACCAAAGCTAGCCTAGTGCATACTAGAACTAGGGTTGTGATAACTCGCCCCCACTCGAAAGACACGCTCTGCTTGATCCAGAATGCGAACGGGGTACTCCCGATATGTTAGGTTATCTTGGAGACCAAGCGTTTCGTGGTCCACTTTGCGGATGGGATCCGAGAAGCAACGCCTGAGTTGAGAGACGTGGAAGACATCATGTACTCGAGAAAGATGTGGGGGTAGTTCCAACTGGTAGGCAACCTCTCCTCGTTTAGCGAGAATGCGAAAAGGACCAATGTAACAAGGAGCCAACTTGCCCTTGATACCGAAACGATGAGTACCCTTCAAAGGAGTAACCCGAAGGTAAGTCTTGTCGCAAACTTCATAAGAGACTTCCTTATGATGACGATCATACTAGCTCTTTTGACGAGACTGGGCAGTTTTCAAATTCTTACAAATAATGCGAACTTGCTCTTCTGCTTCCTAGATCATATCCGTTCCAAAGAATTGTCCTTCACCGGTTTCTGACCAGTTCAAAGGTGTTCGACATCTTCGTCCATAGAGAATCTCGAAAGGCGCTTTCTTGAGACTGGATTGATAGCTATTGTTATAAGCAAACTCGGCAAAAGGAAGACATTTCTCCCAATCCATATCGAATGAGATAACGCAAGCTCTAAGCAGGTTGACCCGTTCCACCTGACCACTTGATTGAGGGTGGAAAGCGGTACTGAAGGAAAGATGGGTGCCCATGGCAGTCTGGAAACTCTCCCAGAAATGAGAAGTGAAAAGACTACCACGATCTGAATTGATCTCTAGTGGAACACCATGAAGTGACACTATTTGAGAAATATACAAGTCAGCGAGCTGACTAGAAGTGATACTCTCTCGAACAGGTAGGAAGTGAGCCACTTTGGACAGACGATCAATGACTACGAAGATAGCATTATTTCCTCTCTTGGTCCTGGGAAAGCCGGTGATGAAGTCCATACCAACCTTATCCCATTTCCACTCAGAAATAGCTAGAGGCTGAAGGGTGCCAGCATGTCTTTGATGTTCTTCCTTAACGCGACGACAAACGACACACTTAGCAATGAACTCAGCGATTTCTCTCTTCATCCTAGTCCACCAGAACCTCTGGCGTAGGTCCTGATACATCTTAGTACTACCGGGATGAATCGTGAGAGGAGATTCATGAGCCTCCTTAAGGATCAGTTGTCGCAGATGTTGATTCTTGGGAACCACCAAGCGATTCTCAAAGAAAACAACACCTCGATCATCCATTAATGTTTCTCTTGATGCGGATAACACCCCTACCAAACTTCTGGTCAGTAATAATCTGATCCTCAAGGGTAGGTTTCGCCACCAAGGTAGAAAGGAATACATGAAGAGCAATGTGAAGGTTAAGCTTACATAGTTCCTCATGGAGAATTGGTTGGCCCTGCTGTAACATGAGATTGTTGCAATAGGACTTACGACTTAATGCATCAGCCATGACATTGGCCTTGCCTAGGGTGTAAGTAATCCCTAAGTCATAATTTGAGATCAACTCCAACCAACGTCTCTGCCTAAGGTTCAAATCTGGTTCGGTGAAGATATACTTGAGACTCTGGTGATCGATGTAGATCTCGCAACGTTTACCAAGAAGGTAATGTCGCCAGGTCTTAAGTGCATAGACTACGGCTTCAAGCTCTAGATCATGTGTAGGATAATTCTCCTCATGTGGATGCAACTGTCGAGATGCATAGGCAATCACATGACAATCCTGCATAAGAATGCAACCTAGTCCCTGTCGTGAGGCATCACAATAGATAACAAAGTCCTTGGTGAAATCCGGTGGCAGAAGTATGGGAGCAGAAATCAGGCATCTTTTCAGTTCCTAAAAATTGTGCTCACATTGTGGGGACCACTCAAACATTTTATCTTTCTTGAGAAGTTCCATGAGAGGTTTGGCCACTTTAGAGAAGTTTTCAACAAAGCGGCGACTATAGCTGGCTAGACCAAGGAAACTCCTAACTTGTTTAACTATTTCAGGTGGAGTCCAATCAAGAACGGCCTAAACTCTCTCGGGATTGACAGCAATGCCCTTACTAGAGATTACGTGGCCGAGATAGGTCACTTCTGGCAACCAAAATTCACACTTGGAGAACTTGGCATAAAGGCGGTGCTCTCTGAGCTTTTCCAACACAAGTCTAAGATGTTCGGCATGCTCTTCCTCGTTCTTTGAGTAAATAAGAATATCATCGAGGTAAACCACGACGAACTTATCTAAGTACTCCATGAATATCGAGTTCATCAAGCGGGAGAAAGTGGCTGGAGCGTTGGTTAGACCGAAGGACATGACGGTGTACTCATACTGGCCATAACGAGTGACAAAAGTCATCTTAGGAATGTCCCCGTTTCTAATCTTGATTTGATGGTAGCCTAACCTCAAATCCATCTTGGAGAATACTGAGGATCCAGCAAGTTGATCATACAGGTCGTTGATCCTGGGGAGCGGATACTTGTTCTTCACCGTGACCAAATTAACGAGACGATAATCTACAACCATCCGATCCGTACCATCCTTCTTCTTGACGAAGAGGACGGGGAAAGCCCAAGGAGAAGAACTAGGACAGATGAAACCCTTTTCAAAGGACTTATCAAGTGTTTTCTTAAGCTCAGCTAGTTCTAAGGGTGCCATCTTGTAAGGTCTCCTAGAGATTGGAGCGGTTCCTGGGATAAGATCTATGACAAACTCTACATCTCTGTCAAGTGGAACACCTGGCAGTTCCTCTGGAAAGACATTCGGAAAGTCACGGACTATCGGGATATCTTCAAGGTCTGGAAGAGGGCTGGCATTAAGAGAATAGAGTTGACGCTCTACAACTCTAGAGGTGATAGTGACTATCTTGCGAGATGGGTGTGTAAGCTGAACAGACCTAGTGCAACAATCAATCTTGGCATGATGAGCTGTCATCCAGTCCATACCCAAGATGATGTTAATATCTGAAGACTTGAGGGCTACAAGTGATGCAAGGAACACAAGTCAATCAACAAGGATTTCATTACCATGGCTTACACTAGAAGTTTGCCATTTGGATCCAGGAGTTTGAATGAGTAGTGGGGAGGGCATATCACAAAATGACATGTCGTGCAAGCGGGCATAGCTTTCAGAAATGAAAGAATGAGATGCTCTAGTATCGAGCAAAACTGATGCTGGATGACAGCTAACAAGGAGTGTACCAAGAACGACATCTAGATCATCACGAGCGTCTTTGGCTGAGACGTGATGCACACGTCCATGTTCAGTGGGAACTGACTTGACACTGATCATCTTGCGTGATGGCTGACCATGGCCAATAGACTCCTCGGGCTGGGGTGGAGCAATATGGGTATGAGTGCAATTATGGGCAATGTGGCCTGGCTCTCCGCACTTGTAACAAATCCTGGAGGTAGGACATGGACTCGCATTGGCAGGCGGTCCACTAATAGGTCTGGGTGGAGCATACTGTTGAACTGGATGAGGTGCCACATAAGATGGCCTTGGTGTATAACCATGTGGAAGAACAGAGTTCGGAACCCAAATCTGGCACTTCTGAGAACTAGAATCGGAGGAAGATCCCAAATCACGGGTGTGCTTACGAGACTCCTCGTAAGTGAGCTGAGCTATCTCTGCATTAATGGCCTTGTTCACAAGAGCCTGGAATGTATTGCAATGATGCAAGTGGAGATCACGATGCAGCTTGGGATTGAGACCCTTCCGAAACCTAGCCTGCTTCTTGGCGTTCGTGGACACCTCCTCTGTAGCATAGCGGGCGAGGTTCTCAAACTCTCTACTATAAGCATCAACAGCCATCTTAGCCTAGGTAAGACTACAGAACTCTTCTCTATTGTGATCGATAAGGGCTTGAGGAATGTGATGCTCGCAAAAAGCCTCTGTGAAATCTCTCCAGGTAGGAATCTGGCCAGCTGGAATCATGTCCTCATAGTTCTGCCACCAAAGACTAGCAGGACCTTCCAGGTGATATGTGGCATAGGTGACCTTGTCCCCTTCGGCTACGTTCGCTGAACGCAACTTGTGAGTGATACTACGGAGCCAGTCATCTACATCGAGTGGCTCAATGGGATGATGGAAGGTGGGTGGTTTCAGACCAATGAAGTCATGGATGGTTGCTGACTCCTTGCACTGATGTGCGGTGTTCTCCTCAATACGTGCCAACAAACGTTTAGACTCACGCTTGTTTCTCTCCATCTCTAACATTAACTCTGCCAACGAAAGCTGGTCGGGAGGATCCTCCTCATCCCTACCACCTCCATGGTCCTGTCTATGAGCAACTAAGCTTCGCTTAAATGAAGACATCCTGAGAACGAAAACGGGGACGGAATCATCATCAACTAAAGGATGCATAAGGTAGAACAAGAAATTAGTATATCTCAAACTACTAGGACAATTCCGGTAGCATAACGGTAGTAAAATGCTTAGAATGAGACATCCTTCTAACAAAGAGGTAGTACGACAACTCAACATCATCACTCAAGGTTCTGTGATAGTACTAAACAAACTACACTGGAAGAACTTGAAAACAGGAGTATGCCTTTGATCAACCAATCCTATGGGACTAGGGAGTAGTAACTCGTGATCCTGATAGACGAAAGAGAAATCCTAGTTCCTTAACCCCGTAGGAATGGTAGGATGACTCAGATCAGAAGACATGAGGTGTAAGGAGTTAAAAGAGCCTTATGTTCCCTTCCACAATCAATTCCCGTATATAACTAAAGAATTTCTAGACTCAAATTCGACCAGTTTGGCTTAGTAATCCTACAGGCAGTCAGGCTCTGATACCAAAGCTGTCGGGACCCCGATCCTAAGTCACACCGGTCTAGCATGTAACACATCATATCACTTTGCAGCCTCACGCACGGTATTCCCACGGGTGCCACCTTACCTGGCCCAAGACCGTTTGCGCATTTTGGCTCACGTATATGATAGTGTCGCTAGCATCCATATGACAGAGAACCCGGGCCGACATGACTAGTTATAAACCCAAGGTGGCACTAACTTACAAGGACAGGCATACATGAACCCGCAACGAACATGTCGGTCATCAACGTATGAACCCAAGTCGTAGCAAGCTACAAGGACTTAAAGGAACAACGCGTGACATTTCCCCAAAGGGACAGACACAGGAACGAAGAAGGACACATGCCGGCCAACCTAAGTGTTCCGGAGCAGTAGCAAGCTACCATGGCTCAGTGGAAGCACTAGGAGAAATTTCCCCATAAGAGAGGCTACCAAGAGGAAACAACTAGGTTGTCAGATCCCACACATATCAAGCATTTCAACAACATACACACAATATGCTCAACTTGTGTAAATACAACATGGCATTACAACAAGACTCTATGAAACAAAGTATTTATTCATTAGGCTCCGAGGAGCTAGATATTACAAGCATGGGTCTCATGACCCAACATTCAGAGCATACAAGCAACACGCGGAAGCATATCCTGTCTGAGTACAGACAACTACAAATGAAAAAGGCTGAAGAGCCTGACTATCTACAACACTCGTACAAGATCGTAGCTGAGGTAACAAGCTACTTGTCGAAGTCCAAGCGGAACGACTAGTGAGACAGAAGTCTCATCTGCAAAACATAAATTAAGCAAACATGAGTACAAAGGTACTCAGCAAGACTTACATCAAATCCTATCATACATGCACTTGTATCAAGAAGGCAGAGTGGGGTTCAGTTGCAGCAAGCCAGCTTTGACTCAGTGGCTAGCCTATACTACAACTGCTGGTAACTCTTTTGAGGTGGCGCACACGAGTCCACTAAGCACCACACAATACACCACTATGGATTCATCCCCGTCTCCCTACGAGAAGGCCATCCATAGCACTCACACTTGTCTTGATTATTTTAGAGTATCCACTTCAAGTTGTCTATGTACCACGTAAGCATCCAAGAATTCCATAACCGTGGACCCGGCTATTCGAATAGATCATGTTAACCCTGCAGGGGTGTACTTCTTCACACACGCTCTCGTCACTTACCACCATGACCACGTCGTGTATCTCGGCAACCTTCAAGCGGAAGCCTAGCGAGGGTGTCGGCCACGACCTGACTAACCACACAAGACTCTAGTCCATGTTTATCGCCTATTAGAGTTCCATCCGCAAGGAGATCAGGCCGGGATGTCACTCACGGCCCCAAACGATGTGTGCAGGGTTCCCATGCCCACCTCACCGGATGGATCTATGCTTGGTATGCCGTGCCACGGTGCCTAGTCCGTCCCAAGCCCACATGGCCGGGTGCCACTTGGTAGACTACTAGCACTACCTACAAACACCATAAACTAGTTGCGAGCCCTGGACAGAGACTAAGTTGGTTAATAAGTCGAGAGGGGCACTTAAGCATTCCAATGTGTGGTAGTAGCTAGTCATTGGACAACATACACAGAACTCAATTCTTAAGGACGGTTCCAGTGAGACAACCCACCATGTACTCCTACATGGCCTCTCACCGCTACCTTTACCAAAATGTGTTCACACACTTAACTCTCAGCATCAGAACATAGCATTGCACTCCAATTCATTCCCAATAAATCAGACCTGACACACTCTAAGCAATAACAGGCATGGCATGGTAGGAACACAATAGGGCTCAATCAACTCCTACACATGCTGGTGGGTTTCAACTATTTACTGTGGCAATGACAGGTCATGCAGAGGAACGGGTTCAACTATCGAATCAAAAAGTAGAAGTTGAGTCGTTGTTGTCCTAATGCAATAACAGAGAGCAGGAGCGAGATAGGGATTGTATCGGAATGAACTAGGGGGTTTGCTTGCCTGGTAGATCAACGGTAGAGCACTACTCCTCTGACAGGTACTCTGGAACGGTCTCCGGAGCTGGACCTATCGAGAAGGATGGTGCCGACAATATGATGCATGAACATGGCATGAATATGTGATGTTGTTTGAGATAATGCAACTAGCATTCATTTGGGTGAAGTCCATTTGAACCAGGGGTTCAAATGCAACTCCAAACTTAAGCATTTAAAATGCCATTTATGTGTTTTCATATATTCAGTAGGTATAACTTCTTTTGTCATGCATGAAACTAGTACATATGGATAGATTGATTTTTTCTGATAATTTTTCATATATAAATTATTTCAATCTGAGCCACGGTTGAATTTCTGTGATTTTTTGAAGTTTAAACAATTTTCCGGAATTTCCCGAGTTAAAACAACTCCAGAAAATCATTTATTGCGTCAGGAATGCGTCATGCCTGCGTCAGCAAGTCAGCAGCGCTGACTGAAATCAAACCTGACGTGTGGGGTCCACACGTCAGTGACACAGGGCTAACAGAGGGGGTTAAACTAACTAATTAAAAGGGTTAGTGGAGCTGGGGCCCACTGTCAGTGTCACAGTTTAACTAACAAAGTTAATTAGCACTAACACTAATCCTAACTACAAATTAGCTGGGCAGGGCCCACACGTTAGTGACACACAGGGGAGTCAAACCTAGCCAACCACGGTCAAACTCATCGGAGTTGACCCACGGCTCGTCGCCGGCGAGGCCAGAGACGGCGGAGGGGTTCGGAAATGGCCATACGGCGACTAAATCGGTGGCCGAGCCCATCTACGAGGAGCTGGAGCTCGCGCGCATCCGACAGTGGCAGGAGGAGGGCGTGTGGTGGCCGGAGGAGGGCACGACGTCGACCTCGGTGGCAGCCGGAGCTCGGCTGAGCACGGGATCGAGGCCAGGGCGTGCAAAAGGGACGGGGTCTTGCGCTAGGGAGACGTTACGCGAGGCGGGGATCATGTTAGGCACGCCGGAGTGACCATTTAGTCATCGGAGCTGCGTCAGCGATGAGCTCAGGCGGCGGTGGTTCTCGGTCGTCGACGAAGCGACAACTACGGCAAGTGAACGACGAAACGGAGAGGGGGTCCAAGGGAGAGGCTCACGGTGGTTGCAGCGGTGCAGACAGCAAGCTCGGAGGAGGGCCGGAGCGAGCAGGGCGGCGGAGGGGTTCTTCGTTGGCCGGCGATGAAGACGACGTCGGTGAGGACTCCACGGGGCGTCCAGTGACGCACAGCTCGACGGGGAGGTAGCGGGCGACGTGACGGAGCTGGTGGACTAGTCGAAGGGGCGAGGCCGTGGCTGTGGGCATGGCAACGGCGAACGGCGGCGACGGCAGCGTTTGGCCGTGAGAGAGAGATCGAGGGAGAGGAGGGAAGGCCACGGGAGAGAGTGAGAGGGGCCTGGGAGGGGTGCGTGGCGTCTTCCAGAGCATCCACACGTCGAGGGGGAGGGGCAGGCAGGCAGCAGGTGGCGCGGCGCGCGCGGGCACACAGCGACCACACGCGGGCACGCGGCGACCACGCGTGGGTACGCGGCGACCATGCGCCCGTGGCCTCCTGGCGGGAGGTTGGGGTGACTGGCATGGCCAGTCGGCTGGGCCGGCTGCTGGGCCAGAGCAGATGGGCCGCCAAGCAAGCGCAGGTAAAACTCTCTCCTTTCCTGTTTTGTTTTCTATTCTATTTCTGACATTTGTTTTGATTTAAACCAAATCATTTAAATTCTTCTGACAATTTTGCAGGGACCTAAGGAATTAATCCAAGCCCCTCACAAGTTTCCAGAATTATTGAACATATATTAAAAATATAAAAATATATATCCAATGCAAATAATTATTGCATTAATTCCAAATGCCCAAAATAAATATTTATGAGCTCCTAAAAATATTGGTTTGAATTTTACCTCTGACCAATATTTTTAGAGAGAAACATGAACATTTTCTTGGACCCTTTTGGAGCACTTTTTATCTGGGTCATTTTCAAAAGATTCCTGAGGCTTTCACATGTCCCCATTTCAATTTCATTTGAAATTTTAAACATCACGCAAACACCAAAGCTAGCCTAGTGCATACCAGAACTAGGGTTGTGACAACAACATAAATTGTGTAAAATCAATAAGTTGTCATATTGATTTTGGTATATTTGGTACAACCGACGTAGTGAGTTCCTTATGCACAAGGATTACTCCTACACTGATGATTACCCATACATGTTAAGCATGTGATCATCTAAATGATAGAATTTGAGATGAAGGATTTGGTATAACCCTGAGCACCTTTACTCATACATTATCGTACACCATGTTTTCAATATATATATTATATTGGAGAAATTGATTGTGGACTAGTCTTATCCATCCATAATTTCCATGGTTATTTGTTCTCTAGACGTAGAGATAGATTCATCTAGACCATGAGGAGATGGAAAGAATATGTTGGGACCTAAAGTTCCATATCACAGTGCATGCATTGGATCCACCAAACGTAGTTGGTTGATACTCAAGAATATATTTCGGTATCTCCAATGCATCAAACATCTTGTCCTAATCTTTTATTTTCAGGGAAATATGGCCACCAATATATGTGGATGCAATGATCAGATCCCTTCTATGTTAGATCATAGACAAGGTTTGTGTTCCTGCTAGGTGTAGTAGCCATCTCATGAGATTCTTCGAATTAGACCTCGTGGCTACATCCACCAACGATTATCTCAAAGATAATGTTTCTTGTGTTTCCCGGATGCAAACAAGTTATGTAATAAGCAACATCGCTATATTGCAAGTCAAATCAGTGAGTGATTTGTTCACCAAGTTTCTACCAACTTCTACATGCCATAAATATGTTCATGGAAGTATGTGATGGCTTCAGAATTTTCAAGAATTAGGGGGAGTATCTTCCTGGATTGTTCCTGTTCAAAGCATCATATTATACTGTTTTTCCTCCATGAGTTTACTTTACAGGTTCTCATGAAGGTTTTTAATAAGGTAATATCAACACAAGACCATATGTCATACTTTCTATTTGCCCCACCAGGGTTTTTAGGAATGTATATACGACATGTTTATTGTTCTCTTAATTCTATGGGTTTTCTCATATTTAGTTGAAAGATACATAATCATTATATGTTGCATCATTTTTGTCCTTATTTTTGTAGGATTGAAAGTATGTCTAGAGGGGGGGGGGGGTAGACTACTTGACCAAATAAATTTCCCAATTTTAGTTCTTGGAAGATTTTAGCAACTTAGCACAAGTCAAGCAATCAACCTACACATGCAATTCTAAGAGTATAGCAGCGGAATGTAAAACAATTGCATATGAAGGTAAAGGGAGGAGTTTGGAGGGAGAAAACGCAAGTGTAGACACAGATGTTTTTGTCTTGGTTCCTATAGGTGGTGCTATCGTACATCCAAGTTGATGGAGACTTCAACCCACGAAGGGTAACAGCTGCGCGAGTCCACGGAGGGCTCCACCCACGAAGGGTCCACGAAGAAGCAACCTTGTCTATCCCACCATGGCCATCGCCCACGAAGGACTTGCCTCACTAGGGTAGATCTTCACGAAGTAGGCGATCTTCTTGCCCGTACAAACTCCTTGGTTCAACTCCACAACCTCGTCGGAGGCTCCCAAGTGACACCTAACCAATCTAGGAGACACCACTCTCCAAAAGGTAATACACGGTGTGTTGATGATGAACTCCTTGCTCAAATGTTTCAAATGATAGTCTCCCCAACACTCAAATAGCTCCTCACAGATTTGGATATGGTGGAAGAAAGATTTGAGTGGAAAGCAACTTGGGAAGGCTAGAGAACAAGATTCATATGGTGGGAATGGAATATCTTGATCTGTACACTTGAGTAGGTGGTTCTTTTCTCAGAACATGTATGATGGAAGTGTAGATATGTTCTGATGGCTCTCTCCACGAATGAAGAATGGGTGGAGGGGTATATATAGCCTCCAAACAAAATCTTACTGTTACACACAATTTACTAAACTCGGTGGGACCGATTCAAAGAACTCGGTCAGACCGATTTAGTTCATAATGTGACCATTATGTATTTAGATGGGACCGATATGATCAACTCGGTGGGACCTATTTCATTAGGGTTAGGCCATAACGTAATCTCGGTGAGACCGATTACACAAACTCGGTGGGACCAATTTTGGTAATAAGCACAGTAGAGAGTTGGTCAGGCAAACTCGGTGGGACCGATTTGCTCGTTTCGATGGGACCGAAACGTTACGAAGAGGAAACACACAATTTGCATTGTGAACTCGGTGGGACCGATCGCTCATCTCGGTGGGACCGAAATGTTACGAAGGGAACTAGAGAGTTTGCAATCCCATCTCGGTGAGACCGAGATGCCTTTCGGTGAAACCAAAGTGACTAGGGTTTTGTGGCAGTGGCTATGCCAAGTGAACTAGGTGGCACCGGATAGAACTTTTCGGTGGGGCCGAGTTGACTTTTGGTTTGGGACATATGTGGATGTGAGAAAGTGGTTGAGGGTTTTGGAGCAAATCACTAAGCGTTTTGAGCAAGAACCCATTAAGCAACATCTCATCTCCTTTTAATAGTATTGGCTTTCATATGGACTCAATGTGATCTTGGATCACTAAAATGGAAAATGTAGAGTCTTGAGCTTGAGCCAATCCTTTGTCCTTAGCATTTTGAGGGGTCCACATTCCTAGTCCATGCCATGCCAATCATTGAACTTTCCGGAAATATTTATCTTGAAATAGCATTAGTTCAATGAGCTATATGTTGTTAGTAATTACCAAAACCACCCAGGGATAGTTGCACGTTCAATCTCCCCTTTTTTGGTAATTGATGACAACATATAGATCAAAGCTTCGACAAGTGATAATAAGATTTAAATACATCGTCACTTTGAAAAGTATGAGATAAACAAGAGCCCCCCCCCCTAAATTTGTGCATTATTTAAAATTTGCGTTTGAATGCAAATGCACAATCGATTAGGATCATGGGTTACTCTTCCATGTCACATACATCTTGGTGGAGCGCTCAAAATGACATGAACTGAAAACATGCACTCATCACCAAGCAAAGTGAATGATCATATAGGGATATAAAAGATAATATCATCCATGCAAACATTAAGGTAGCATATGATCAATCACAAGATCAAACAAGTATCTCACACACGGACATAGAGTATAAAGCAAACGCACAATAAAGTTTAACCAAAAGCAAGAGAGACCAAAGAGGCAAAACACTCTCTCTCGAAGCCTATGATCTATACATATTTCTCCCCCTTTGGCAACAAGTTACCACAAAGTTTGAAAATGCATAGTGTTATGCATCTCACAGGTTGGTCTTCGGGAGGTGGTGTAGATAGAACTCCAAGGACGAAGGCTTTAGATGACGTAGTTGGAGTTGGTGGAGTGGCTGCTGGAGGTGGCACTGAAGCTGTGGCTGCTGGTGCTGATGTAGTAGCTCTCGTATCAGGCACTGGCACTGCAACAGATCTATGTCCTTGAGGCACTCGCTGAAATGCATCTGTGTTAGCCTGTACTCTCCTCTCCCCTGCTTCCTCCCGGAGCTTCTCAACTGCAGATGTAGCGACCAGACCTCAAACAGTCTGATCTCTGTGCATCAGTGTCATCCCTGGATCAGTAATGCTGACACACACAATACTTGAAAGATTTATAACAGAGTAGCAATCACACAATTATTACATCGATAGTCCAACGATGAACTTATTACAAATAATATGGCTGAAGGCCATCTAATACGATAACAACGGAAGGTTTGGAAGATAAGTGAGTCCATCAACTCCAGCGGCATCACTGAGTATAGAACCACGACCTAAAAGCATCTTACTCGTCGTGTGAAAAGTCTGCAACATGAAACGTTGCAGCCCGAAAATTGGTCAGCACATGGAATATGCTGGCAAGGTAACACAAGAGAATGCAATGAAAGTAAAGCTATATTATATGCATATTTGGCTGGTGGAGAGCTCTATGGTTAAGTTTTTGCGTAAAGCCAATTTTTCCCTACTTCAAAGGAATAGATTTTAATTAACTATCATGGTAGTTGAAACATCGTTGAGAAGATAGACATCCTCTCAACCCCAATTAAAGTTCATCATTAACCCAACAATATTAAAATTAGAGTAACATGATGAGATGCACATGAAAATCCAAGTACTACGTACTCAAGACGTCCATAACCGGGGACACGGCTAATCATGATCAGTTTGTACACTCTGCAGAGGTTTGTGCACTTTTTCCACAAGACTCAATCGCCTCCGTTGGGTTTTCTCGCACTGCATGGTGTTTGAGAATCGGATGACCGAGACATAGTCTTTCAGAAGCGCTAGCACCTTACGATCGGGCGGACCGTACCAACCTACATCCCCTACATCTGCTAGTTCCAAAAGAAAAACAGGCAATCACTGGAATACCCAGATGCCTCAATCCACTCAGATGTGTATTAATGTTGCCACCTTAAGTTGAACCATTAATTAACAAACTCACATCTGTCATGGATTTCACTCACCCAATCCACGTCTACGAGCATAGCATGTCCTAACAGCAAACGTAGAAGTAACTCCCAAAGGTTTGAATGTAATGCAGGTAATAGGTACTACCTCAATCTACTTCCCAATCCCACAAGTTAATTGATCCTACTCATGCAATGTGTGAGGGTTGGACTAATGCAATGAAAACTGGGTAATTGGAAAGCATGATCAAAGTGTTACTTGCCTTGCTGATGATCCGCAAAACCTAGAGACTCAAAGTAGCAAGCGGCGCACTCCGGGTACTCTATCGCAAACAAACAAGCATACAATAAGTACTTAACTAATGCACGGGTAAAACTCGGATAAGAGATCTAACCAGAAAGTTCAACTTAAGAACTCCGGTTTGCAAAAAGAATCAACTCGAAAGAAGCAACGAAACTCAAACTGCAAAAGAAACGATCTCCGGCTTACTAGTTGGACTAAAGTCAAATTTTACAGTAGCCAAAACTTTGTTCAACTTGATTAAACGTAAAGAGGGCGTCGAGAGGAAGATCTGGGATTTTGAATCACCTGATTCCGACCCTCGAGCAAAAAGAAAAACGAAAAACAAGATCAGGGCAGAAATCGCGATCGCAATAATCGCGGATAAATACCCCAAAAAGAAAAACGGACGAACAGGCTAACGAACGAACGTTCATTGTCTGCGGCTAACTGACGAAAACCGTTCGTTAAAATGAACCTACGGACGAACGTCCGCTAAATAACTAAACCGACGAAAAACCGAACCGATCTAAATAAAAAAACAGATCTACAGTTTTACGAAAAAACCAATTGGTTCTATATAAAAAAACGTAACTACCTCGACGAACTCCGGTGGGGTCCGGCACTCCGGCGGCGGCGGCGGTCCGGCGGGCGAGGCGGCGGGACGGCGGCAAGGTGCGGCGGCGTGGGGCGGCAAGTGCGGCGGCGAGCGGCAAGTGCGGCGGCGGCCGCGCGGGCCGGCGCCGGCGGCGGCTGCGCGGGCCAGCGGCGGCGGCGGCTAGGGCAGCGGCGGCGCGGGGCAACTAGGGCAGGGGCGGCGCGGGGCGGCTAGGGCAGGGGCGCGGGCTGGCTGCGGTTTGGGCCGGCTCGGGCGACTTATAAAGCCCAGAGTCCTGGGCTAGTAAGACTCCAAGTCGGTTTCATTTTTTTTAAATAGAGTCCCGGCGCAGAAAAACTAACGAAAGAAATACTAATCGGACTCCAAAATTCTCGAAATAAGTTTTCACCATCTTCTAATAGTATTTAGGACAAAGTGAACATTTTTCCCGGACCTAAATGCAATTTTGAAAATGCGCATTTTTCCTATGCAAATAAATCCGCAAATAAATCCAGAAAAATACTAAAAGTGATTTTAACATTTTTCCTCCAATATTTCTGTTATGTTGGAGAAGTCATATTATCTCCGCTCATATTTTGTATTTATAAATATTTTTAGGAGAGAAAAATAATTAGAATCACACTGTCCTCGTACCGGTATTCGAGCAAACTCAAATACGAAAACGGTAAAATTCCCAACTCTCTCCATAGGTCCTTGAGTTGCTTAGAATTTAGAGGAACGCCACAACAAAAATGCAAAAAGCATGCAATGCAAATATGATCTATGTATAACATTCCAAATTGAAAATTTGGGATGTTACAAACCTACCCCCCTTAGAATGAATCTCGCCCTCGAGATTCGACTTGGCTAGACAACAGGTGTGGGTGGTCCTTGCATAGATCATCTTCTCGTTCCGAGGTGGCTTCTTCCTCGGTGTGGTGACTCCACTGAACTTTGCAAAACTTGATAACCTTACTGCGAGTAACTCTTCTCGAAAATTTGAGAATCTTAACAGGCTTCTCCTCGTAAGTCAGATCACTGTCCAACTGAATTGCTTCCAGTGGTACTGTGTCTCTAAGCGGTATATCGTCCATCTCCGCATGGCACTTCTTAAGCTATGAAACGTGAAACACGTCGTGCACTCCTGACAATCCTTCGGGCAACTCCAACTTGTAGGCAACCTCTCCCATGCGTTCCAAAACACAGTAAGGTCCCACAAATCTCGGGGCTAACTTCCCTTTAACTCTGAAACGTTTAACTCCTCGCAGAGGCGATACTCTCAAGTACGCTCTATATCCGATCTCATAGGCTATCTCCTTGCGCTTCGAGTCTGCATAACTCTTCTGCCTGGACTGAGCTACCTTCAGTCTATCTCGAATCAACTTCACCTTCTCCTCGGACTCTTTGATTAAGTCTGGTCCAAACAACTATCGGTCTCCAACTTCGTCCCACATCAACGGTGTTCGGCATCTCCTTCCATACAATGCCTCGAACGGTGCCATCCTCAAACTGGCTTGGTAACTGTTGTTGTATGAGAACTCCGCGTAGGGCAAGTTGTCATCCCAACTAGATCCATAATCTAATGCACAGGCTCTCAGCATATCTTCCAAAATCCGATTGACTCTTTCAGTCTGTCCATCTGTCTGCGGGTGTAACGCTGTGCTAAATTCTAGCCTGGTACCCAAAGTTTCATGTAACTGATTCCAGAACTTTGAGGTAAACTGGGTTCCTCTATCTGATACGATGCTCCTCGGAACTCCATGCAGACATACAATTCTGGTCATGTATATCTTTTCCAACTTTGCACTGGTATATGTGGTTTTCACAGGGATAAAGTGGGCTACCTACATCAATCGGTCTACTACTACCCAGATTGAATCATATCCTGCTTTGGTCCTGGGCAATCCGGTGATAAAATCCATGCCAAGCTTCTCCCACTTCCATTCGGGTATTGGCATAGGTTGTAACAATCCTGCTGGCTTCTGATGTTCTGCCTTCACTCTCTGGCATACATCACAAACTGCTACATACTCCACAATATGCTTCTTCATACCGGTCCACCAGAAAATATCCTTCAAATCCAAATACATCTTAGTATTTCCTAGGTGAATCGAGTATGGTGAATCATGGGCCTCCTGTAAAATCAACTTCCTAATCTCCGGGTCATTGGGCACATACACGCGGTCCTCAAACCATAAGGTGTCATGTTCATCCTCACAAAAACCTTTAGCTCTTCCTTCGCTCATCCTCTCCTTTATAGAGGCAACCTCCTTGTCAACTTTCTGAGCTTCTCTGATTTTATCCATCAGGGTAGACTGGATTTCTAGGGTTACTACATAGCCTCTCGGAACTATCTCCATACGTAGTTCTCGTAGGTCCTCGGCTAACTCCTTTGGAAATTCCTCCATCATTAGGGTATTGACATGACTCTTACGGATTAGCGCATCGGCTACTACGTTAGCCTTTCCGGGATGATAATGCAATCTCATGTCATAATCCTTAATGAGTTCCAGCCATCTCCTTTGCCTAAGATTCAGTTCCTTCTGAGTGAATATATACTTCAAACTCTTGTGATCCGTGTATACCTCACAATGGTTTCGAATAAGAAAATGTATCCACATCTTCAATGCATGCACCACGGCTGCTAACTCCAAATCGTGGGTGGCATAGTTCAGCTCATGAGGTTTTAGCTGTCGTGAAGCATACGAAACAACTCTTTCTTCCTGCATAAGAACATCTCCAAGTCCTCGACGTGAAGCATCGCAGTACACCTCATAATCCTTATGTTGATCTGGCAGAATCAACACAGGGGATGAGACCAAACGTTTCTTTAATTCCTGGAAACTGGCCTCACATTCTTCCGTCCAACTGAACTTGGTGTCCTTCTTTAACAACTCCGTCATTGGCTTTGCAATCCTCGAGAAATTCGCGATGAATCTCCGGTAGTATCCTGCAAGTCCAAGAAAACTCCGGATCTCTCCAACTGTTGTCGGTGCTTCCCAATTGGTCACGGTGTCCATCTTAGCGGGATCTACTGCTATTCCTTCTCCGGATATAACATGTCCGAGGAATCCGACTTCCTTCAACCAAAACTCGCATTTGCAAAACTTGGCATATAACTGATGTTCTCTAAGCTTCTCCAATACCAATCGCAAATGCTCTGCATGCTCCTCTTCATCCTTCGAGAAGATCAAAATATCATCTATGAACACTACGATGAACTTATCCAAATACTCCATAAACACTTTGTTCATCAGGTTCATAAAGTATGCCGGTGCGTTCGTCAGACCAAATGACACAACGGTATACTCGTACAACCCATACCTAGTGGTAAAGGCCGTCTTAGGTATATCCTGCTCTCGGATCTTCAATTGATGGTACCCTAATCGCAGATCGATCTTGGAAAATACCTTAGCTCCTTGCAATCTATCGAACAGATCATTGATCATCGGCAATGGGTACTTGTTCTTGATTGTTACTTCATTCAATCCTCGGTAATCAACAACCATTCTTAACGATCCATCCTTCTTCTCCACTAGAAGTACTGGCGAACCCCAAGGCGAAGAACTTGGGCGTATGAATCCTTTATCCAGTAACTCCTTAATCTGTTTCTTAATTTCCTCCAAATCCTTTGCGGGCATCCTATATGGTCTCTTAGAAATTGGTCCGGTGCCTGGCAAAAGTTCAATCAAAAACTCTATATCTCTATCCGGTGGCATTCCTGGCAGTTCTTCTGGAAATACATCCGGATAATCCTTCACTACTGGCACTTCCTCCTGAACAACTCCTGACAAGGAATTTAATCTACTCCTCTTTGACTCATGCCGGGACACATACTTGATCCTTCTTCCTTCCGGTGTAGTAAGCAAAATGGTTTTACTGGCACATTCAATATTCCATTCGTACTTAGATAACCAATCCATGCCTATTATCACATCCGGTCCTTGAGATTCCAATACTATTAGGTCCGAAGGGAAAATGTAATTACCAATCCTTAGGGGCAACTGATCACACCATGACTTAGCCATATACTCCGCTCCTGGTGAGGTTACTAACATGGGCGATCAAAGGGCTTGGGTTGGCAGCTTATACTTATCCACGAATCCCCTTGAAATGTATGAATGCGATGCACCAGTATCGAAAAGAACGAGTGCAGTAAAGGACTTAACTAAGAACTTACCTATAACCGCATCTAGTTGCTCCTCTACCTCCTCCACCGTCACGTGGTTCACTTGTCCTTTGTTGAACGGGTTGGGCTTCTTCCCGGCGCTTCCATTGCCGTTCCCATTCTTAACTTCTGGGCATTCATTGGCATAATGTCCATTCTTCCCGCACTTGTAACAAGTGACATGGCTGAAATCCCTCTTGCTGGGTGTGGACGGTGTAGGGCAGTTCTGGTTTCCATTGGCTCCATTCCCATTTCCATTCTTGGTGCCATTGTGATTGTGCGAGCTACCTCCTCCATGGGTATGCTGAAACTGTCCTACCGCTTTAGGGGTAAAACGGGGCTTCTGCTGAGCTCCAGAGTTATACTTTCCTTGCCCATACTTCCTTTTGCGACTCTCAATCTGTTGATGCTTCCTTTCAATCATTAGGGCGCGGTCAACCAACTCCTGGTAGTTATTGAAAGTTGCCACCATCAACTGTACACTCATCTCATCATTCAGCCCTTCCATGAATCTCTCCTGCTTTTTGGCATCTGTGGCCACATCATCTGGGGCATAACCAGATAGGGTACTAAACTCATCCACGTACTGGGCCACAGTACGATTCCCTTGGCGCAAATTGCGAAACTCCTGCTTCTTCATACTCATTGCTCCGGTTGAGACATGGGCGGTATGAAAAGCTTGCTAAAACTGATCCCAAGTCAAATTGGCTACGGGATAAGTGGCTGTGTAATTCTCCCACCATGCTGCGGCTGGTCCAGACAACTGGTGTGCGGAAAATCTCACCTTCTCAGCATCCGAGCAATTGGCGGTGGTCAAATCCCTTCCAATCTTGCGTAGCCAATCATCAGCCACTATTGGTTCGATGCTGCTACAAACACGGGTGGTTGCAACCTTAAGAAACGTGTCAGGTTGTCCACGGGTGGTGGTGGTGGAGGGTTGTTGCTGTTGTTGTTCTGGTTGTTCTGAGTGTTCTGGACAAGAAGTTGCATCAGGGTGTTCTGCTGCTGGATCAACTGAGTGAGCTCAGGGGGAAACTCAAATTCACGTCTTGGAGGCATCTGATGGGCGTAGAGGGAAGAGATTAGAATAGAAAAGAGGTCTAAGGGGAAATCACTACCCATATGCACATGAGGCAAACACACAATCATATCACACCAATCAATTTCAAGCAAAATCTTACAAATCTAACGATCGTTACAAAGTGCTCTAAAACTAATATATGGAGGTAAACTACTAGTCACAGGGTGGTCATCTAAAAATATTGATCGGCAAAGGATTCCATAATATCTGCTCCAGCTTCATCTTCATAGTCTTCGTCCTTGCTATCCTCAGCTTCCGAATCTGTGTCATCTATGATGATATAGTCTTCCGGTGGAATCTCCTTGGGTTCTTCTTCCTCGTCTTCTTCTCCCATGAGTATCCCTAACTTCCATGTCAGATCATCATTCTTCTCCACAAGTATTTTCATCTCCTCCTCGTATCCGTCGCGTGTAGACTTGAGTTCTTCCTCTAGCTCCAAATTCCTGTTTAGGGCCTTCTTCAAATCTATCATACCTGCACTTATCTGGTGCTCCTGGCGATGAATGTGATGATTCAACTTCTGAATGAATGCTGCAATGGACCTATCCTTCCGAGTGCTGATCATATCCCAATTCTCATCTCGGCGTCCACAAATCTGGTAGATCGTGTCCTTTAACTCCTGCTTGTAGACTTCTCCGATCCTTCCCATAGCAATGTGGGCTGCCATACTCCTGCCTAAGCTCCATGTAGGCGCGTTAAAGGAAAGTGCTATGAGTGAGGTGACAGGTGCGAACGTCCTTCCTGGAACTTGAGCTTGAATCAACCAACGCTCCTCCTCAGGTAGAGTGGCATTGTAGGTTCCGGTGAAACTTGGTAGTCCTATGTTTAGATATCTGGTGACTTCCTTCAGGTGTCGTCCAAAGGGTGTATCATCATCCGGTTGCATGAACTTGTTCTTTGCTTCCACCATCCTAAAGAGTAGAAAAGATGAGGAGTCAGAAAAGAGAAGAGTGAATTGTGCTCTAGGGCTCGTCTTAGTGGTTGTGTCCTACAGTCAGCGTGTGCTCTGATACCATCTTGTAGCGACCAGACCTCAAATAGTCTGATCTTTGTGCATCAGTGTCATCCCTGGATCAGTAATGCTGACACACACCGTACTTGAAGGATTTATAACAAAGTAGCAATCACACACTTATTACATCGATAGTCCAACGATGAACTTATTACAAATAATATGGCTGAAGGCCATCTAATACGATAACAGCGGAAGGCTTGGAAGATAAGTGAGTCCATCAACTCCAGCGGCATCACTGAGTATAGAACCACGACCTAAAAGCATCTTACTCGTCATCTGAAAAGTCTGCAACATGAAACGTTGCAGCCCGAAAATGGGTCAGCACATGGAATATGCTGGCAAGGTAACACAAGAGAATGCAATGAAAGTAAAGCTATACTATATGCATATTTGGTTGGTGGAAAGCTCTATGGTTAAGTTTTTGCGTAAAGCTAATTTTTCCCTACTTCAAAGGAATAGATTTTAATTAACTATCATGGTAGTTGAAACATCGTTGAGAAGATAGACATTCTCTCAACCCCAATTAAAGTTCATCATTAACCCAACAATATTAAAATTAGAGTAACATGATGAGATGCACATGAAAATCCAAGTACTAGATACTCAAGACGTCCATAACCGGGGACACGGCTAATCCTGATCAGTTTGTACACTCTGCAGAGGTTTGTGCACTTTTCCCACAAGATTCGATCACCTCCGTTGGGTTTTCTCGCACTGCACGGTGTTTGAGAATCGGATGACCGAGACATAGTCTTTCAGAAGGCTAGCACCTTACGATCAGGCGGACCGTACCAACCTACATCCCCTACATCTGCTAGTCCACCACTGTAAGAGTTCGCACGACTTACTCATACTATGCTAGAGCCCATAATAGCATTGTGGCTGCACACGGAAGTTTCTAGTATGAATAATCTCATGATCCCTTTGAGCCTGGGTGGCGGTCCAAAAGAAAAACAGGCAATCACTGGAATACCCAGATCCCTCAATCCACCCAGATGTGTATTAATGTTGCCACCTTAAGTTGAACCATTAATTATCAAACTCACATCTGTCATGGATTTCACTCACCCAATCCACGTCTACGAGCATAGCATGTCCTAACAGCAAACATAGAAGTAACTCCCAAAGGTTTGAATGTAATGCAGGTAATAGGTGCTACCTCAATCTACTTCCCAATCCCACAAGTTAATTGATCCTACTCATGCAATGTGTGAGGGTTGGACTAATGCAATGAAAACTGGGTAATTGGAAAGCATGATCAAAGTGTTACTTACCTTGTTGATGATCTGCAAAACCTAGAGACTCAAAGTAGCAAGCGGCGCACTCTGGGTAGTCTATCGCAAACAAACAAGCATACAATAAGTACTTAACTAATGCACGCGTAAAACTCAGATAAGAGATCTAACCAGAAAGTTCAACTTAAGAACTCCGGTTTGCAAAAAGAATCAACTCGAAAGAAGCAACGAAACTCAAACTGCAAAAGAAACGAGCTCCGGTTTACTAGTTGACCTAAAGTCAAATTTTACAGTAGCCAAAACTTTGTTCAAGTTGATTAAACGTAAGGAGGGCGTCGAGACGGAGATCTGGGATTTTGAATCACCTTATTCCGACTCTCGAGCGAAAAGAAAAACAAAAAACAAGATCAGGGCAGAAATCGCGATCGGAATAATCGCGGATAAATACCCCGAAAAGAAAAACGGACGAACAGGCTAACGAACGAACGTTCGCTGTCTGCGGCTAACTAACGAAAACCGTTCGTTAAAACGAACGTACGGACGAACGTCCGCTAAGTAACTAAACCGATGAAAAACCGAACCGATCTAAATAAAAAAACAGATCTACGGTTTTACGAAAAAAACCGATCGGTTCTATATAAAAAAACCGTAACTACCTCGACGAACTCTGGCGGGGTCTGGCACTCCGGCGAAGGCGACGGTCCGGCGGGCGAGGCGGCGGGGCGGCGGCAAGGTGCGGCGGCGCGGGGCGGCCAGTGCGGCGGCGAGCGGCAAGTGCGGCGGCGGCGGCTGCGCGGGGCGGCGGCGGCTGCGCGAGGCGGCGGCGGCGGCTAGGGCAGCGGCGGCGCGGGGCGGCTAGGGCAGGGGCGGCGCGGGGCGGCTAGGGCAGGGGTGCGGGCTGGCTGCGGTTTGGGCCGGCTCGGGCGACTTATAAAGCCCAGAGTCCTGGGCTAGTAAGACTCCAAGTCGGTTTCCTTTTTTTTTTAAATAGAGTCCCGGCGCAAAAAAACTAACGAAAGAAATACTAAACGGACTCCAAAATTCCCGAAATAAATTTTCACCGTCCTCTAATAATATTTAGGACAAAGTGAACATTTTTCCCGGACCTAAATGCAATTTTGAAAAACATCTATTTTTTCCTATGCAAATAAATTCGCAAATAAATCCAGAAAAATACCAAAAGTAATTTTAACATTTTTCCTCCAATATTTCTGTTATTTTGGAGAAGTCATATTATCTCCGCTCATATTTTGTATTCAGAAATATTTTTAGGAGAGAAAAATAATTAGAATCACACTGTCCTCGTACCGGTATTCGAGCGAACTCAAATACGAAAACGGTAAAATTCCCAACTCTCTCCGTAGGTCCTTGAGTTGCTTAGAATTTTGAGGAACGCCACAACAAAAATGCAAAAAGCATGCAATGCAAATATGATCTATGTATAACATTTCAAATTGAAAATTTGGGATGTTACAGCAGACTCGATCTCTGTCACTTTCAGATCAAGACCATAGAACTTAGTTTCGATGATCCTCTCCAAGCTCTCCTGATTCTGAGTCAGGGTGGTCAAGCCCTTATCAATCCTCATAGTTGCTTGAATCAGATATGCCATTTGGTCTTGTTTGTACTTGAGGGTCATTTGAGATGCTTCTGCAACACTTGGCATCTTGGCAGCTTTCTCGGCTCTGGCTTTCTCTCTTCTTTCATGTGCTTGCACTGATGATGGTTCATTTTTATCCATGACAACTGTGTTGTCCTTAAAGTCAGACACCAAGGGAAGATATTCTCTGTCCAATAAGTATGTGCATGTGCCCATCTTGGAGTTGATGAGCATCTGAATGTGTGGAGCATACCCACATGATCTCTTTTGGTCTACATCAGTCCTCTTGATTGTCTCTACAATTAGGCTCATAACTTTGAACTTCTGAGGCACATCAAATATATGCAGAAATTTGATTGAATGTCCTCTGATCATCTTTGCATCTCCAGATTTGGGCAACAGTGTATGCCTCAAGATAGTGTTGATAGTTGGTAGACCAGACAACAAGTGATGTACAGATCCAAACCTATGTGTCTCCAAGTCATCATCAGGGATCTCCTTGTACATATTGGCCATAGAGTTGTGGTCTTGCTTCTTCTTGGCATACACATCCAAATCATCTTCATGCTCTTCAGGGGCATTAATCAGCTTGGCCCACTCATCAACAGTTGACTGGTACCTTATACCTTTAGACATCCATACAATTCTACCATCAGGATAAAAGTAAGCTGTGGAGTAGAATTGCATGATGAGTTCATCATTCCACTTTGTCAACTTCTCAGCCACAAACTTGTCAACTCCACATGCTTTGAAGCTTTCGTGCACATCGGGAAAGTAAACTGCATTCTCATCAATGAAGTCCCAGTCTACCCTCTTCATATCACACACTATGGGCTTCTTGTCGAGTGGAACTGTCTCATAGAAGTATTGTTGTTCCTTGGTGTGAAACTTGTAGTCCACAATAGTCCTTCTCCTTATGGCATATGGATCACTTTGTCTCCATATTCCGAGACCTGCATCCTTCCTCAATTTCACGTCTTCTGCTACTAGATGAGCATCATTGTGATCGGGAATCTTGGGCTTCAACTTTCTGAGCACTTGGGCCTCAGCTTCTTTAGTAACCGCATGCACTGGGGCCTTGTTCTTCTCTGAAGCTGGAATGTTTCTACTGCTTCTCTTGGGTGCAGACATGGTGGCTTGAGCAGCTTTGGGAGCAGTCTTGGGCTTTGAAGGGGCAACCCCAGACTTGATAGCATCTCCCATAAGCTTTTGAGATTTAGGAGCTGGTGCAGCAACCTCTTGTTCTTCTTCTGCAGCTTCATCATCATCTCTCATGGATGGCTTGCCAATCACTCTGGTTGTTGTCTTTCTAGCTCTCTTCTTTGCACCTGCTAGCTCATCATCTCTGGATTCAAGTGTGAATACCATAGTCTCTTGAGTAGATGATCTAGCTTTTGACATAGGAACTCTCTTGGCAGGGATCTTCTTTTTCTGGCCTGGCTTAGTTGCCTCAGCTGTTCCATACTCCTTCCTGAGCACCTTCTTCTTTGAAGTGGCCTCATCAGCCACAAAGTCCTCATCATCACTGTTAGAGGCTTTCTTCTTCCTGGTCTTGGTAGCTGCCTTGGGCAAGTTGCTAGGTGTGCTCCTGGTACCCTGATCATAGCTGCTAGAGGGACTAGTGCCCTCACTCAAGTTGACTTGCTCCTCGGATAAATTCTGGCTATCACTATGGTCAGACATCTTGGCACTGCAAACTGGAAAACTAACCCTGTGAATAGTTGTAGATGAGGTAGAGTGGATGAGCATCACAAAGTGCAGAATTTTTGCAAAACAAATGACAAGAAAAACTTAGTTTTAGTTCTCTACAGAAAGCATTTTGGAGCTACCGATTTGTTAAACTCGGTGATACCGAAGCAACTTTTGGAACCTAAACTAGTGAACTCGGTCAGGCCGAGTCACAGTTCGGTGGCACCGAGATTGCTAGGGTTTCACAGAGAGTCAAACTCGGTCGCTTCGATTTGCAATTTTCGTTCAAACCAAAAATCACTTGTGGAATGGCCTAAGCCAAATCGGTGAGACCGATTTCTACAACTCGGTCGGTCCGAGATGAGTTCGGCGGAGATCTAACCCTAAAATTTTCGAATCAAAATATACTTTCTACCGAGTGTCTACTGGATAGGAAGATTTCAAACGTGGCAAAAATCATGGCAAAGCAATGTGTTACGAATCAGAGTTAAAGAATAGCACAAAGTATCAAGTTCATACCCTAACTCGGCAATGAACTTGCTACGGTGGCAACGGCTGCGGAGATTGTCGTTGACGCCGATGGAGACCAGCGATGGGAGGTCACTAGCGACGAGGAGACGATCCGAGGACCCGATGAGGCAGAGCAGGTTATGCGCGGGCGAAGAGTTTCGTAAAGTTTTCCAAAATTCTACCCGTCGGTATATATAACCCGACCCTGTCAGTGTGACCGAGTGGAACGACTCGGTGGCACCGAGATGCAAAACTGCTAGCAGTTACTGCAACTCGGTGTGACCGAAAAGTTCAAATCGGTTGCACCGAGATTGAAAACCTAGATCAACTTAGTGAACTCGGTGTGACCGAATGGAGGACTCGGTCATACCGAAATGCACAAAGAGGTTTTGGAAGTTTAAGTCTATGACGAATCGGGGACTCCGAGTGCTCCTCACACAGAGTGGCTCGAATCTGACTTGATCAAACTTTGTGATGTAGCATGAATAGAGTTTGAGACGAGAAAAACTTAGATACCTAGAGGGTGTTCTTAGGCATTCTTGTCCATCCATTTTGCAAAAGAAAAAATAGCCAAACAATCAAAGCAACAAATAGATGTCCTCGAACAAGAAAAATATGCAGTTAACATGGTCACACAATAAGATATCAAATGAAACATGTGGCAAAGCATGCACAACCATTCTAGCATCTATCAAGCAATTGGCGATGACTAGGTTCAATGCAAAGCTGAAATTAACAGCCACATAGCAACTTTGGAGCAAGAAATATATACTCTACAACACTCAAACATGGTGACAAGAAGCATCGACATAAAGTAGACATATCCTACAGCAAACAACTCCATTGGAGGAATGGATCAATAGCAACAGGCTACAACATTTTGATCATGACGTTAAAAACCTGACAGTTATATTTTATAGCAACTTGGGAGCAAGAATTAAATAAGCTACAGCAACCCATATGAGCAAGTGAGGACATGGATGGATAGACAACAACATGTACAACAAGAAATGATCAATGGCCACTCCAAAACTAGCATGGATTTGCCTAGGGCATCAAGCAAACATACCATCACGATATGACAGATTCCAGACTTAGTAGAAATTTCACTAAGTATAAAACAGTTAAGTTGGCATGGCATGTTTGCAAGCATGTTTAAGTCACCTCAAGGCATATCATGGAAAATGGTTTGCACCACAGCAAATACCACATGATGGAGATTCTAAAACATATTAACATGTGACAAGGGGACAAACACATCAATGGCAACGAGCATTTCAAATCAGCATCTCATAACATGTTTCATAACTTAACAGCCACATGCACTTTTGCAACAGATATTAACATGGCAATATGAACCCTAACATGTTTGCTACAACAACCATCATGTAGAGCATCTCACTATGAACATTTTGACATATCATTTGCTTCATTTGGATAAACATGCACCAAGTTATCACATCTCAAACATGGCGTGAAAATAACAAGTAGCAGCAGTTTATAACAAGTAGCACTCTTGTCACGAAGATTAAGACCTCTAGATGAACTCAAACAAGCATGTCACAATGGAACAAAACGTAGAGCACATCACCATGATTATTTTGACATATCATATGCACAATTTGGACAACCACAATAAAAGATACAACCATGCAAAGATGCCATCAGACAACAAGTTTTTAAACAGACTTAGCGAAAATAAAGGCATCAACCTCGCGGATCGGGTCGGGGGCGGATCGTGTGGATCGGGTCGGAGCGGGTCGGGTCGCCGACCCGTTAGGGTTTGACCGCGGCGGCGGCTGGATGTGAGGAGCTCCGCAGCGCGGATCGGCGGCAACCCACGGCGCCGACGGTGAAGACGAGGCGGCCGGAGGCGCTCGGGGCCGGCGGCGAGCTCGGGCCGGAGGAGGCCGGCGGCGGTGGCTCGAATCCGGCGCGGGGACGGGAGGCGGCGGTGGTGCGGGGTTCGTCTGGCGGCGGGGTGCGGGCACCGGCCGGTGGCGGGTTCGGCGGCGGTGGAACTCGGGCGGCGGCGGCCGGCGCCGGCGAGCGCGGCGGCGCGGCTCGCGCGCGGCTGCGGGCGAAGAGACCGGCCCGGTTGGCGGCGGCGAAGGGCCCGCGTCGGGCCTACGGGCCCGCACGGCGGTGGAGGCGGATGGCGGCCACGTGGCAGCTCCTGATAGGTCGAGCGGCGGTGGGCGGACGCGTCCGGTCCGTCCAGACGTGTCCGACGGCGGTGGAGGAGATGGGACTAGGGTTTCGCCCGAAAAAATGGAGGGGTGGACGTTTTTATAGGCACAAGGAGGTAGGAGACTCCAAATGGGGAGCGGTTTTCGGCCACGTGATCACAATTCGACGACCGAGATGATGGGAAGGGTTGTGCTGGGTTAGTGGGATGTTGTGGAGGGTGTCTTGGGCCTCAAAGAAGAGGTTCTTTTAGCCCACTAGGTTAACCGTTGGAGTACCAAACGAACTCCAAACACGACGAAACTTGACAGGCGGCCTACACGTACCAAAACAACATCGCACGACAAGTCTCACGTCATTCCGAGAACGTTACACGGCCACAAACGAAAGAAGGACTCGGGGACGTCACGGGCATGTGTGAGAGCATCGGAACTCGAAACGGACAACGGGAAGAGACGAGTGGGACCGGGTGCAAGTGACAACACAATGCAATGCAATGTACATGACAACATGACATGGATGAAATGCACACACGCACACGACAAAACGAACAAACCCGAAATGAAAGAAGAGCCCGGAAAGGAATTGACGAAGTCAAAGTTTATATATGGCAATATTGGGAAATTGTTACATCTGGGGCATTACACTCTTTCTGTCGCTGAGATTGAGCACCGCAAGATCAAACCCATTACAAAGCACCTCTTCCCATTTCAAGATAAGTCAATCATGTTGGTCAAACAAAACTGAAATATTGAATAAGAAATATGAGGATATAATAATCATGTATGGATAAAAATAGATCTGATCATAAACTTAGAATTCAGCGAATCCCAACAAACACACCACAAAAAGACTTACATCAAATAGATCTTCGAAGAGAACATTGTATTGAAGATCAAAAAGAGAGAAGAAGCCATCTAGCTACTGCCTACGGACCCGTAGGTCTGTGGTAAACTACTCACGCATCATCGGAGGAGCACCAATGAGAATGATGAACCCTTCCGTGGTGGTGTTCCCCTTCGGCGGAGTGCCGGAAAATGGCCCTAGATTGGATGTCGTGGTTCTGGAACCTACAACAGTTGGAAAAAAAAAATCTCCACCTTCCCTAGGGTTTCTGGAATATTTGGGTATTTATAGAGCTGGAGGCGGTGGAACGGAGTCCCATGGGCCCCACTACCCACCAGGGCGCGACAGGGGCCTAGGACACGCCCTAGTGTATCATGGGCCCCACGGGCTTCCCCTCGTGTACTTCCTTGACTCCCTGGATGTCTTCTAGGACAAAAATATCTCCAAAAAGTTTCGTGGCATTTGGACTTCGTTTGATATTGATTTTCTGCGAAGTAAAAAACAAGCAAAAAACAACAACTGGCACTGGGCACTATGTCAATAGGTTAGTCCCAAAAAATGATATAAAGTTGCTAGAAAAAGATTGTAAAACATCCAAGAATGATAATATAACATCATGGAACAATAAAAAAATATAGATACGTTGGAGACGTATCAAGTTACCCGAAGGAATGGGCGCCGAAGATCATAGTTTAGGTTAATTAATTATACCTCAAGAGCCGGATGAGAACGTGGTGATCATCCAGATCTAGACGTATAATTAATTAACCTAATATATGATCACCATCGCCCGTTCCCCGTGTCCGGCTGAGATCAAATAACTAAAGCTTCCCCAACGTGATCGTGCCCCGGCCCCGAGCGATGGCAGAGCTTGCGTGGAGCGGCGGGATCCGAGCGCGCCTCGGCGCCTAAACGGCGAGCAGAGCGCGCAGAGGGACGTGACCCGAGTGCGTCTTGGTGCCTAAACGGCGAGGAGAGCACGCCGCGGCCGCCTCAACGGCGAGCAAGCACATGCATATTTATTGCATATAACAGTTGAACTTAAAGGGAATGTCCGTCCACAAGCCGGAGGATGCATATATACCATCTCGTACTACATCCTGGTTTATTAGTCATCTTTGTATGTTGTGCTAAACTTTGACCATAGATATAACTAAGAAAGTATTAATGCATGTGACCACAAAATACACTGTTGGATTTGTATTTGAACCGTTGCCATTGTAAATTTGCATCAACGGCGAGCAGAGCGTGCGCAAGGACATGCGCAAAGCACGCAGGAGGGGGGGAGAAGAGCATGCCGTGTCCACCTCAAGGGCGAGAAACCACACCTGCATATTGCAATTCATCTCAACCTTCTGTCGGAGCCGTGCCAGCCCATCCAACAGACACGATGGTGATATCTGGACCGTGTGTGATATTGGGCAGACACGTACACATCCTGGAACGCGGGCCCATGTAAGCCATCTGGATACCGTTTTGAGCTTCGAGACCATTAATAAATTTTGAGCTTGTTTCCCGTCACTTTACAAATTACCATGCAAGAAGTAATTGCAAATTTGTTCACACTAATCAAACCTAAACGTGTTCACACTTAGCACCAATCAAACCTAAATGTGTTCACACTTAGCACTAGGCTGTAAAAACTACCCACTCGAAAATTACCGCACATTCCTCAGATCTCCACATTCCTCCTCATCACAAAAAAACAGGTCTTTGCTCTCAAGTTGTTCTTCCATTACCGATATGAGGAGTTCTGGGTTGACATATAACCAGGGAGAAAATACCAAGGCCTCGGAAGCACTAGAGAGGTTGCGCCGCTACGCGGCAGCCGCAACAGAGATATCCTGGTGCCCAACGGGGCCCTTGAACAAGCTCTCATGGGCAGGCGAGGGCTCTCACAAGCGCACTCGCTGCATCAGCGCACGCGACAAGCTAGTGGTATTGAAGTTGTCGACCAGCGATGACAATATTCTTGGCCTAATTAAGCAGCAGGAGCTGGTCGATGGCTTGGTGAAGTCCCTCAAGATTAGCGATGCCTCCGTTGAGAAGGTGAATGACCTCGTTGTGTGATTCATGGATAATAATGCAAAGCTCCACAAGGAGCTTGCCAAGAAGGCGGAGGAGGAGGCCACCGGCTGGAAGAAGCTTCATGAGAAGAGCTGTGCCTCGGGGATGACACTGAAATCCTTCATCGAGGAACTTATGGATGATTGGAAGAAGCTACGCATTGAGCATGAGCTGCAGGTGCAGAAATCTGTGGCTATTGTCAGGCAAAGGCATGAGGATGTGAAGGAGCTAGAGGAACTCCTCGCCCAGCGATCCATTGACGAGTAGAGACAGTAGCGACCCAGTATGTTGTATGCGATTTCCTTCTTCTCTTGCCCATGTGTCTTTCAGGCGTTTCCGCATGTGGCATTTAAAATTATCCGGAATATGTAAGACAATAATTATCCGCGCCATTGCAAATTTGTCGTCGTATTATCCATTACCATTGTAAATTTTTCATATTATTATCCATCGCCGCATGTGGCATTTTAATTATCTGGAATATGAGTCGAAAATAGGATAAACTCACGTTCTCAGCAAGGCACGAAGAAAGCAAATGGTAACGTTGAGTGGGGCCATGGGATCACAACCATACACCGTCCGTCCAGGTGCATTAACCGCAAGTTGTGAGCGAGGCGGGCGGTGGGTTGATGGAGGTCAAAGAGCTCGCTACCCGGTGAGCATGCGTGGCAGACTGTTCGCATGTGTCCCATCGAGCCTGCACGGTGGACAACTCACTCGTGTCCGGTTGAACCTGTACGGCGGACTGCTCGCACACGTCCTATGGAGCCTGCACGGCGAACTTCTCACACTAGTCCCATCTAATGAAACATCTGCATGCACGTTATCGACTATGGTTGAATTTTGGCATAAAATACAAAGAGGGCCAATAAAGTAGGACCGATGTAGTACTCTCCACTAAAAAGAAGGACGTGTGGCCTCACATAAATGGTTATAGGAACACACACGGGTCAAACCATACAATAGTTTGCAAAACTAACGTGTCAGCTATTTGTTGCGACAATGCCTACGTTGGCTATTACTGTGTGCCCCTTGTCTCAAATTTGACAATCTTTTACCACGGCATATATGTGCCATGTCATGACACCATGCCAAGTTTCATGATTTTCTGGTGAGTTTTAGATTTACGAGGATTTAAAGAACAAGATTCTTAATGTTTGAGGCCAAGCCAGGACGCAAATACGTTTGTAATTCAATTCAATTCCTTGCATGGTACCTAAACATGCATCCTATGTCACATGAATGATTTTTCTACCCATTTTGGTACATTGGAGCATGTATTTGAAGTCCAGATTTGAATTATGGACGTTAAATGTCTAGAAAACTCAAGTAATGTATAAAAACGGCAAACAAACCATGAATATATTCAAATTTTAGCACGAATCTTCTACTGTTCTATGTTTCCTATAGAAAAAAAGTACAAGGCGAGAATAGGCAGCTGTTATTGTTCCCCCCCACAAGGGGGACATGTTCCCGACCAGAACCATGAGGCTTCTTCAGAGAAGCTTAGGTTTGTAAGAGGCTTGTAATAACGCTTGCCCCAAATTGGACAATTTTTTTACCACAACATATATGTGCCATGTCATGACACCATGCCAACTTTCATAATATTCAAGTGGGTTTTGGATTTACGGGGGTTTAAATACATAGATTATCAATGTTTGTGGCCGATCCAGGACGCTGAGACAATTGTAATTCATTCCCATTCCTTGAATGTGACATAAACATGCATCTAAGGACACATGAGTGAATTTTCAAGCCATTTTGGTGCAGTGGAGCATGTATTTGTAGTTCAAATATGAATTATGGACATTAAATGCCTGGAAAACTCAATTAATTTATAAAAAAGGCCAAACAAACACTAAATAATTGCAAATTTCAGCATGAATCTCCTTTTGTACTATGTTACCTTTAGAAAAAAAATACAAGGCGAGCAGTGCCAACGATTATCGTTTCGCCCACAAGGGGGACATGTTCCCTACCAGAACCATGAGGCTTCTTCAGAGAAGCTCCGGTTTCTAAGAGGCTTGTAATAAAGCTTACCCAAATCGGACAATTTATTTACTAGGACATATATGTGCAATGTCATGACAACATGCCAAGTTTCATGATTTTCTGGTGAGTTTTGGATTGACGCGAATTTAAACACCGAGCTTCTCAATGTTTGAGGTTGAGCCAGGATGCCGAGATGGTTGTAATTCATTCTCATTCCTTGCATGGGACCTAAACATGCATAAAAGGACGCATTTATGATTTTCTAGCCATTTTGGTGCACTTGAGCATGTATTTGTAAATCAAATTTCAATTATGGACATTAAATGTCCGGAAACTCTATTATTGTATAAAAAGGCCTCGAACCCTGAATGATTTAAAATTGTAGCGTGAATCTCATGTTGTTCTATGTTGCCTGTAGAAATAAAATGCAAGGCGAGAAGAGGCAATGATTATCGTTTCGCCCACAAGGGGGACATGTTCCCAACTAGAACAATGAGGCTTCTTCAGAGAAGCTCCAGCTTATAAGAGGCTTGGAATAAGCTTGCCCCATATTAGACAATTTTCTTGCCAGGACATATATGTGCAATGCTGTGAAATCATGCCAAGTTTCATGATTTTCTGGTGAGTTTTGAATTTACGGGGATTTAAAAACCGAGATTTTCAATGTTTGAGGCTGAGCCAGGACGTGAGGCGGTTGTAATTCATTCCCATTCCTTGCATGGGACCTAAGCATGCATCAAAAGGACCTGTATGATTGTCCTGCCATTTTGGTGCACCGAGCATGTATTTGTAAATCATATTAGAATTATGGACATTAAATGCCTTGAAACTCAATTAATGTATAAAAATAGGCCAAACGAACCCTGAATAATTTAAAATTTTAGTGTGAGGCTCATGTTGTTATATGTTGCCTGTAGAAAAAAATACAAGGCGAGAAAAGGCAACAATTATTGTTTCGCCCTCAAGGGGGACATGTTCCCAACCGGAACAACAAGGTTTCTTTAAAGAAGCTCCGGTTTCTAAGAGGCTTGTAATTAAGCTTGCCCAAAATCGGGCAATTTTTTCACCAGGACATATATGTGCAATGTCATGACAACATGCCAATTTTCACGATTTTCTGGTGAGTTTTAGATTTACGCGGATTTAAAAACTGAGATTCTCAATGTTTGAGGTTGATTTAGGATGCCGAGATGGTTGTAATTCATTCCCATTCCTTGCACGGGACCGAAACATGCATCAAAGGACACATGCATGCTTTTTGAGCCATTTTTGTGCACATGAGAATGTATTTGTAAATTAAATTTGAATTATGGACATTAAATGCTTGGAAAGCTCAATTAATGCATAAGAAAGGCCGAACAAACCTTGAATAATTTAAAATTTCAGTGTGAAGCTCATGTTGTTCTATGTTGCCTGTAGAAAAAAATACAAACTAAGAATAGGCAATGATTATCGTTTCGCCCACAAGGGGGACATGTTCCCAAACTGAACAACGAGGTTTCTTCAGAAAAGCTCTGGTTTGTAAGTGGCTTGTAATAAAGCTTGCCCCAAATCGGACATTTTTTACCAGGACGTATATGTGCAATGTTGTGACACCATGCCAAGTTTAATGATTTTCTGGTGAGTTTTGGATTTACGAGGATTTAAAACTGACATTCTCAATGTTTGAAGCTAAGCCAGGGCGCCAAGGCGGTTGGAATTCATTCCCATTCATTTCATGGGACCTAAACATGCATCCAAGGACACATGTATGATCTTTCTACCCATTTTGGTGCACTGGAGCATGTATTTGTAGTTCAGATTTGAATTATGCACATTAAATCAATGGCAACAAAACTGAATTATAATGTATAAAAGGCCAAACGAACCTTGAATATTTAAAGCAGTTTTGGTCAACCGTCTCGCACCCGTGGGTAAGCACTATTTGCACGTGTCTTGCTGGCTCATGCTTCCTTCTTTCCTAAGTTTTCGATATTAATGGTGTCATATATCCAAACACGCTACCGTTTCCCACCACTCCCCAATCAATTTCCCACCACTCCCCCACCGGTTTCCTGCTGCCAGTGTCAGTGAGCATAGAATGCTAGGCGGCGACACACTGGCCATACCATAGTATACCATTCCAAGCATGCCAATCCGATGAAGCACCACCGTCGTCATCAACCTCCTCGATGAAGATAATGAGCCGGAGCAGGCCGGGGACAAAGAGCGGCAGCGCGCCGCCGAGCGTGATGGTATCAACGCGCCCTAGTGCTTGAACGAGCCAATGTCTACACATGTGTTCATCGCCCCTCATGGAGCGGAGAAGAGCAAGAGTGTCAAAGCGCTATCGCGCAAGAGTAGGATAACGCCGCCGCGCATCAGTTGCAGTTTTCCGCAATTAACCGGGAAACTATCATGTTCTTAATTAATGAAAAGGCAAAGCTTTTGCTTCTTCCGGCAATTTTATGTAAAAATAATAATGGAAGTTTGAATGGAAGTGGTCTGGTATTTAAAGATTGCACACAATTACTAGAAGCACACAATTACTAGTAAGGAGTAGGTCCCACACGATGACCAGCCGAAAACGCCATACAGGCTTGTAGGCAACTCTTATCAGCAAGGGGCAGCTTCCTATCTACTGAGCAAGCCGAATAGAACATAGAAGTTAAGTGAGCTGGGGCTGCAGGAGTCTAAGGATGAGTGACACGGTGGGAATTTGCACATCTCAAGCTTCATTTAAGCGCCATGACATGGTCATTACATACATTTAGCATCTAAATGTGTTTGTAGTGACCTATCATGTTGATTATATAAACCTTGTGATCCTTGTTTTGGTAATTTGTAGAATGATGTTTTTTTTGTTATTTCTTGTTTTGAAAAATTGGAGAATGATCGAGATCTATGGGCCCAGATGAACTATCCCTTTGACCCTTCTCATACCTTGCGATCCTTGTTTTGTTAATGTCACACCCTAATTTTCATGCCACAACACTTAAGCTAATAAATCATGATAAAATGTGGTTCGACAAAAACTTTTGAGTGTTTTGAACTTTGCTTTATTGGATTTTTGTTTGCTGTTTGCAAGTGCTATATAAAGGCCCCAGAGGCACTCCTACCACCACCATTCTCCCCATCATCATGGCCGCCCATGCGCTCCGTCCATGGTGAGCCATGGGCCGGCTACATAAAGGCCCCCGGGGTACTCCTACCACCACCATTCGCCCCACCTAGCACCTAATCCTCACCCCAGACCACTCATTCAATTTAGAGGGCCTCGAGCTCGAGATCCGCCACCTCGGGTCACTGTCAATCTTGAGGTACATACTTCCTCTACCTCCATTCTCCCCCGATCTTGAACCACCTGACCACGCTAAGTATTTCCCCCGATCTTGATTTCAGCCGGAGGCGACCCGAGTAACCTCCTCCCAAAGCCCCGCCGCCGGCTTCCTCGTCGCTGGCGAACCCCTGCACTCCGGCGACCAACTCCACCTCCACCCAAACAGTTACTCAAACCTGAGCACGCCCGTACCCTCATATCACCTCGCCGTGGACCACATCGCCGACGGTGAGCTCGCTGCCCTCTCTGGCCCATGGTTGACAATGATGGCCGTGGGGCACGTCTGTCGGCCTCACACCCTGACGGTAGGGTCCCACTCGTCAGGTTTAAAACACACGCGCGTGTGTACCGGTTTGCTACGTCGGCTGAAGGCGTGTTTTGCCTTTAGCCCTTCGACATAACAGCCTTGTATGGGCTGGATTCCCTCTGGGCCTGCTGCACGATGGCCATTCTGGCCCAGTGGCACACTGCCCCTTTTTTTTCCTTTTCTGTAAGACCTTTAAAAATTCCACATGATAAAATATTTATCCAAATGCAATAATTCCAACTCCTGAATTTTTCTAAAAATCCCACCTATTTAATGGTATATCTTTATGAAAAATTCATCGCACTTTTCTATACTGTTCAAAATTAAATTCAAATTTGAGCATTTAAATTCCTCTCCGAAAATCCACTCTTAATCCATAACTCAAAATCCAAAACTAAGAATTTTTGCATTCTTAGTTTTCACTCCATTATTTAACAAAATAAAGTTGACATTTTTATGAGCACTTTTATTTTCCTGTTTGTGCTATTGTCTTATTGTGTGCCCGTTACTTTGCGACAATAGATTACAAAGTTGACGAAGGAGTTGGACCAGAAGAATTTGAAGACCTTGAAGGCTTTGTTGAGCCAGGCAAGCAACCCTTCGACCATGATACACCTCTTTTGTTCATCGATAAATTCTTTATGCGTGATGATGGTGTTGATGATGAGCTTGCTATGCATGTTGCATTGATCACGACCGTTGATACTTGCATGATTCATAGCTCTGTTATGTGCTTTGAGATACGATGGTGAAACCATAGTTGTTGATGCATGGACTTCCATAAATTACATGAAAACCACCTTGCGAGAAATCTCTCGGATGCCCTAGTAGGTGCCACTAATGCCCCTAGGAGATGATCATGAACTATGTCACTACTTGGTGGAGAAGTTGTGTACCAAGCCTTGATGAAAGTGTTGTTTACAGAGACGAATTATACTTAAGATTTGTCGACCGTCCCAACCAAACATGCGCAACCACTCTACCATTATATGGGAAAGGGCATTATTGATTACCTATTTTGTGCTAGCATGGATGCCCACATTACTATGACGGGACTGGCGTCGTCACTCTCGGGACGGGTTCGTGCTTGGATAGGCGGCCATGACTATATTTATAGGGCATCAGACACACCGTTGGTACACTGTGCTTTTGTTATGTGATGAATATGGGAGCGTGGCTCCACAAAATTATTATGTGACAATGTTTGGCACGGGGGTTGCTACCAATCGTGTGGACTCTATGTTAGTCATGGCTAGGGAAAGGTAGTGCTCGGGTGCTTACCCAGGGTACTTGAGGTACCGCGGGTCGTGGATGACATGGAAGTTCCTCGGATCTTGCGGGTAACGTGTGCAACCCGTGCAGAGTGTAAAACTATTCGACTAGCCATGTCCATGGTCAAGGACAGTTGGGTGGTGCTGCTTAGACTATGTCCATATGTTTCTGACAAACAACACGATTTGGGAATATTGTTGATATGATTCGTGAGGAAGTCACAATGAGCTTGAACATGTGTCATTCATAACTCTTTCTCGATGTTGATGTCTGTAACCTCCTGATACTTGGTGCAGACGCATTCATATCCTTGATAAATGTTGATCATACTTGCATGAGAAAAACTAGCTTTCCACAAAAATGCGAATTTAGCAGTAGAGCTTTGCATAATTATTCTGTTATTACTCTTGGGTTGCTTGCGAGTACATCCGAAGTACTCGTTAACTTGCCACCGGTTATTTTATTAGCCAGCCATGAAATAATAGGATATAATGATGAGTACCTTGGTGACGAATATACGAGCTAGGGTGATTCCCAGTCAGAATGCCTGTAGGGTTAAGGCAGATGGCATGGGTCCAAGTTATCATTGAAGATTTCCGCTACGGTTATATACTCAAGATTTGACCATAATGGTCCTACTTGTGTAAGACGGTATTTATGGATGGAAGACTCTTGTTATTCAGCTTCTGTGTGTCCAGTGAGCATTTATATCTGGGATCACTATACACGTGCATTTGATGATCATGACTTATGAGTTGGGGTCCCCACAGAGCTAGTATCAGAGCCATCCTGACTGTAGGAAGCCTTAGTTAGCAAGGACATTAGTTAGGAGAAGAACTAGACCCCAGACCCCCAAATCACTTGCGAGACCCATTGGACTTCTCTCCTCTTCTGATCTAGCCAACTATAAAAACCTTTCACGCTTGTCATACCCTTTCTTATCATATTAACCCTTCTCTGACTGCCTTGTAGATGGCCGTCGCACCCATAAGACTCCTCAGGACCGGATTTCCATCACTCCTAAGGGACTGCCTCCAAAAATGCCACTACCCTTCGGAGCCAATGTACACCATGCACAAACTTGACAATGGGGAGTTCGAAACAGAGTTCTACGCCACGGTATTTGTATCTGCCAAGACCTCACGCCAGAGCTAGTTCTTTGTTGGACCACCGATGCCAACAAGGGACATGGCCATTTAGCAGGCGGGCGATGAATCCCTCCTTCATCTTCGAGACCTCCTCCTAGAAATGAAGGAAGGTTAAGCTACCCGCTACCTAACTAGCAAGAGTGGATCAGGAACCTCTTCTCAAGCAGTGATTTCCATGAGAGAAGAAGACCAAACCCTCAAGCTCCAGATCCGCTTCGCCCACACAGTCGATTACCTTCTGCATTACCTTCCCGAAGAATTCCTCAAATCTCACTAGGATTTCCCTTCGCTTTTACATCTCCACTGTATCGAGAAGGAGAAGGTGATCGAGCAAGAATAGCAAATCACTGCCCTAGAAGTATACATCGACAATCAGAAGCAGCAAATGAGGAACTTCAGGAAGCTTGCAACCGAACCCCGCGAAGAAGGCATATGAATGGATTTCCATATCCCCCTCGTAAAGGACCATCATCAGGCTACCGACGTCGTAACCGAGAGCTAAAGATCAACCTTTTTGCTCCCGTCAAGTGTGACTGGTGTGGCAAATTTGGCCATATTGTCAAATGCTGTCCCAACAAGCAGCCGACTATTGCATACCCATTGGCACCACAGGGGAACCCAGAAATTGAAGACTGAATGCCATTCTCTTCGACTGATGAAGCAAGCACGACTACTAAGTCTGAGAACCCCTAGGGTAGGATGAGTCGTGTGCCCCCTATGCGTAGTCGAGTCCATATGATGGTTCATGCGAAACCATGTTGTGTGTTGCTTGTTCTTATCTGTTTGTGTTTCAATATAAGTCACCCTTTTGCCCTAGGCAACATGTACGCGGCTATATCACATATCTTATCTTAATGAAAATGTGTGTGGCCTTTGACACCTGTTTGTTTGCACTTGGAGTATAGCACACCCTTTTGGCATTCTCCTCTATGATACTCATCCCTCACACCTATCTCGTCAACTAAAGACCATCAAGAAAAGATGCACCAAGGATTCCTCCTCGGTGACCAACCAGCGCTGAAGACTTTTGCTATAGCCTCCTCGACCAAGTGCAACCCGTAGAGTTATGTTTACCCTTGAAGATTAGAAACCCATCCCTAGACCCTTCGGGACATCACGAGGTACCCCAGCTCGAATCCTTAACCATGTGCTTAACCCACAGAATTGCAAAAGAACCAGTTAAGCCTCCGTAACCTCCCTCGTCACTGGGTTCATCATGGAAATAGTGGGCATAGTGAACGAGCACATTATCGTCTTAAGATGGAACATAAACTGGCAATGCCATAGGGAAGACCAATTTGAGGATTTAGGAATAGAGGACAAATGACTTGAGGAGTTTATATCAGTGACCTGGAGGAATTATCTGAGACTCTTTGGGGAATTATGAGGCTTTCAAGTTGGTAGATGAACTTGGTGGGATCACGATAATAGAGTAGCATAACTTTCATTATCCCGGAGTAAATTGGATTTTTGTAGGGCAATTACGATTGCAAGCTATACTCTTGGAAGTGTAAGAGATTGACTTAACCAGGGGATATTTTTTGACCTTGAAGACTGCAGGACTTACAACCCACAACATTTTATTTAACTTGTGATAGCAAAATACAATAAGGTTCCTCAAGATGAGGAACAAAAAGAAAAGAAATCACTATACAAAACTAAAAGGAAATAAGGGGAATGCTATACCTAAAGACTAAATAGGTGATATTGACCAGGGGATAGTTGACACTATGATAATGACTTGGGGGAAACATGTAGGAATTCTCGTTGGACATGGGATCTGGATTAAAAAGGTGATCCTAGTTGAGTATAGATGCTGAGGAAGTCTACGTGGTTCGGAGTAAATTGGATTTAGATTAATGATCTCTATCATGATACCATGTTTGTCGGTGGATGATAAACTAGAAGATTGGATTAATTGTCGGAGTTTATTTAGGGATCTATATAAGCCTAACCTTGAAGTTTACTTGACCATGATAATGGAAATTGGTGGAATGACTATAGTAAGGATAGCTCTTTCAAGTATTTGGGGATTATAGGACATTAGAAGGTCATGTGGAATGCCATAGATATTGGATTTGTTGAATTAATAGATCATGTAGTGATTGATGGAGTTAATGGGCCTTTGGAGTTGATTCATAGAAAGGAAACAAGATCTTGGAGTGGTATAAGACATGTTTCCTTAGGATAGAGATGCACTATCATGAACCTTGGTGAATAAGCTCAGTACTTGGAATGTGATGTTTAATTCAAGCTTAGCAGCTTGTATGTTCTACCCATGGATTTCTGCATAGGTATAGTTTGGGGATAGTTGACATGTATGATTTTGTTAGACCTCCTCTAGGTATCCATGAGGATATGAATAGCATGAGTGATGATTTGAGTTGACATATATGGGATGATTTTTCGACAATACAATGTTATTTGTTTGGAGGACTAGATAGAACTGTAGGCGTCTCTGAAACTGTGCTTGACGATAAGATGATAAATGTTCACTCGCACACTAGAATCCTTGAAACCCTTAAGCCTTACCAAGCCACAACATGGTATGATCATGTCCATGGGCTTTGGCTCTAGGTCAAGGAAACCTTGGCCAATACTCAATCATGACCACCACCAATGCACAAACTTACTTTATGGACCTCGTGAACAAAGTCTTCATGGAGTACTTGGACAAGTTGGGTGTCACCATTACTTGGTGACGTACTCATCTAACTGAAGATGGAAGAAGAGTCGTTCAACTCGTTAGGAAACATTTGAAGACCGCCATGTAAAGGAGGAAGAACTATACCAACCACCGTGTCATCCCCCAAGATGCGATTCTATCCCGATCACGTGATAACTTCGTGATTGGGGCACAACCGCATTTCAGGCGTTTAGCAAGATGGATATCATTACATACAATTACATAAATAGATGGGAAATAACAATAGGCAGCAATTGCCACATGAATACAACAACATCATACACAAGACATCCGGCTATAGATGAAAACACATGAAAAGCACAACGAAATCCATCCCGCTATCGCGGGCTGCCGACCAGGAACCTATGCCAAGATAAAAGAAGAAGAAAGAACTCCAACACATGTAAACATCGCTCTCATGTTAAGTCATCGGAAACCTGTACCTGTGTAACAGCACCAAAACTTGCTTATCAATTTTTGTGCTGTTATTTCTTCCTAGCAATCATTTTTCCAATTTTCTCCTGAGTTTGTTGGATGACTCTGAGAATTCTTGCCATTTCCAACCTTTCAAAACCTTGCTCATGTCTTTGTCAATGGGCAAGACCTCCTTTGCATCATCTCAAATCCTCTCAAACCCTAATTCCAAATTTTTGGAATTTGAATGTGGCCTATGTGATTACAAAGGAGCCATCATTTTCCTTGATCTGTTGATCATTCCATCTGTTCCAAGAGACCCTCCTATCCTCCTAAACCTTGGATATGCAAAAATATTGCCAAGTCCCATGCAATATTTTCGAATTATGACTTATTCCTTTTCTTGCCTTTCCGAGGAATAAAATCCAAAGACATATCTAGTCATCTCCGAAATTCATGAGAATTGGTGGAGTTGATATTTATGCCTAATCCAAGCTTTGAAAAAAATATTGGCCACACTAAAATATGGAAAATTGCCTTTTCCTATTTTAAGACAATATTGCATTTCTGCCATTTTCCAAAGGAACTACCATTTTTATGGCAAGGAAAATTCCCAAATAATTTGTGGAGCTTGTACTTGTTATATAATCACCATTTCCATCTTTATCTCATGTTCCGCAGATCAAAAATTGGGCCCGTGACCCAATGCAAGTTTCCGCCTTCTCTGAAATTTTGCGAACAAGTGCCTTATTCCTAATTCCTATTGAGCTGCAATTTGGCAGGGTGGTTAACATTCATAAATCACCCATGAATACCAAAGAAGAGCTCAATCCATTCATCCTAGCTCCCTGTGCAATTTTTCAAAGTTTATGACCAGAATGCAACTTTGTGAAGGAAGTACCTTCATAGAGTTTACAAATGGGATGAAACTTTTCCATCCTCTCCAGTATTTCAATTCTTTAGCCTCCACCTAAATTCAGCTTATTTCATTGAGCTATATCAGCAGAGGAGCAATTCTTGTTTTCTGCCCAAATTTTCAATTTGTGAAGCAAGTATATTTTATCTTTCTCCATTATGGGTGAAAATATTCCTAAGCCTTCTCTTATCCATATAACCCACCTACCCAAGATCTTGGATCATTTCATGTAGCCAATATTTTCCTAGAATTTTCCAAAGTTTCTGGTCAGAGGTGATGCTTGTGAAACAAGTACCAATTTGGCGAGTCCATTAGGTATGATGTTTTTGCAGCATCTACATATGACCAAATCAGGAAGCTTTGCCAAGTTTTAGCCCAATCCAGCACTCGTAGTGAGTGCATCTTCATCATTTGTTTTCTGGGCCATATTTGACAGTTGCTCTGCAGCTATGTTAAATACTTGCGCAAATCTCTTCCAAATTTCTAGGACTATAGTCTTTGCTTCCCTAAGCATCCCAGCCATCAAGTTTAGTCCTTAAGCTCCCTCGGTTGATCACCAAGATGTGGCCATGTTTGCAACAACAAATTTGTCGAGCTTGTGTCCCACTTCTCACTTCACCTCTGCCCGTGCCATCACCTCCTCTTTAATGAGACTTGGAAGGACTACACTGCTGACATGGTTTGGCACTAAGTAGACGACCAGAGCGCGTGTTGTCGGTGGTGACCATGGGTCAATGCAGGCCAAAACGGTGTTCTAGCCACTGTTGGCAACAGCAGCGCCGCTCCGACCGATACTGGCTCATCCAAGCGTGTCCAACAGCTCGGCCTCGGTGTCGTCTTCCCCTGGACTCCTTTCCCCCTTCATTTTCTTCCTCGTTGAGCCATCGCCATCGCCGAACAGAGTGAGCTCCCATGTGTGCCGTTGTTTCCTCGCTCCTGTCTGCTTCCTCCTCTCGTCCGCGAGCGTTGCTCGACTCCGTGACCCCCCTGGCACTCATCCGTGTCCCCCTAGTCGCCTTCCTGCCGCTCCCCGTGACCTTTGGCTGCGCGTGCGCGTCGCCAACGCATGGACACGTAGCCGCGCCGCGTGTCACCTCCTCCCCTCCCTTTCGACCCCTTCCCGCGGCTATTTAAGCCCGTCCCGAGCGCCCTCGAAGTCCACAACGACTACCCGAGCCACTCAGTCCTCCCGAAGCCCCTCTCGCTGACCGCGCCATCGCCATGGCCACTGCCTCGGGTCTCGCCCGAGCGCTGCGATCCCACGCACCTCTCGGTTCCACCTCCACCACTGCACCCCCCGCACTACGGCGACCCTCCCTGGCTCGCTGCCCACCTCATTCCCCCACCGGTGCCACCCCAATGACTGAGTCCCACGTCCTGTGTGCCCGCGAGCCGTCGTCATCCCGCTGCTTCTCGGCGCCCGTGCTTGGCCTGGGCAGAAGTGGCGCACAACCACGAGCTCGCCGGTGGTCTCCACTTGGCCGGAGATCGCCGGAGTAACCCGCTTCGACGCCGGCAGCGCCCCTGCCTCTACTCCCCTCTGCTTCAGTCGGGCCAGAGAGAGGAGGAAGACGACGACTCGCCAGGCCCCCTCCCCACCTGTGTGCGGCCCCCACCAGTTAGCCTCACCGCGCGTTGACCCTGCCCTTGCGACGTGGTAACTGGAAGCGTATTCCCGTGGATACATCTTCCCTTGTTCGAAAACGTACTCTCGCATTGCTTTGAAGGAAAATGCGTTTTCTCTTCCGAAAGGCGTATTTCTCTCTATTTCGGCCAAGAATGCGCTTTCTCTGTTCCGAAAGCGTGGAGATACGTTTTCTATTTTTCAGCCCAGGGACCCGTTGGTCATAAATTCTTCACAGATAGTTCCCTGACCTTCATCACTTCACAACTTTGCACTCGTAACTCCGATTGAGGTGATTTCAACGCTCACGCTCTCTGTTTGTCGAGCTCTTTCCGTTGGTATCATTTTCATTATGTTTTCACACAGTGAAAATGACCACTTTGCCCTTGCACACAAACATTCCCTCCGAGAGAGAACTGTTTTCAACAAATCTTTCCGCGATCGTTCCGCACTTTTTCCGGAAGTATTTCTCGACCCCAGGCAAGCCAACCTCTTGTCATAAGCCCCGAACTTGCATGTTGACTTTGCTTGCACCTCGTGTGTGTGCTTAGTTGCATTAGTTTTTTTGTCTGTTCCGTCTGCCATTATTTCAGTAGTGCTCGATATTATTGTTATGTGCCATGCATTCTTGTGTTTCATAAAATAAGTTGACATGCTTGTTTAATGTTGTTACTAATAATATCATGCCTCTGTTTAGTTTCATGTTAGTAGTATCGATGTTATGATAACTCTGTTGCACTGCTAAGATTACTAGTACTTGGTATTGCCCTGTTTCGCATGCTATCATTGTTCAATTTAAAGGCTTGATGTTTTGTTACTGCATCAGTATGTTGCATGTTGCATTCTGGTTAATTATGACCTCATTGATGATGGAGAAGTTAATAATATGACTTAGTAACAAACCTCATCCGTCATCACTGGGATGTCATAGTGCCACCAAATCGAGCTTTTTACAGTGCAGCCACATTTGCCTTGGTATGGGAAGGCCCTAACTGATTTATTGTCATGCCTCTCCCCGGTGCCTCCAGCATAGGAAAGGTTATGGGCGCGCGCTGCCCTGATCAGGTAGGCGGACATGAACCTTGTGGGCCCGAGTTCTTTTCCGTGCTTTGTCCCCATTTGGGACCATTTTTGCCAGGACGGTGGCCGTATAGCCTTTGGTAGGCGTGGGCCACCCAGGAATGAACCCCAAGGGGGTGTTGGTCGCAGTGGACGGGAGAGTGCCATGACAGTAGGTCAGTTCTGTCGGAACGCCATTGGTCCACGGGAATGGGAGTACGAGGCCATGGGTTCTGTGGGGTGGGTACAATGCGCTACCTCTGCAGAGTGTATATAGTCTATCGATAGCCGCGTCCTCGGTCATGGGCACAAATTCATAGTAGGTCACACTATCAGGTCTCGGTCGAAATGGAGGGTAAACCCAAAATAACTAAGTTGATAAATATTGTGTAACAAATAAGGTGATGACTTGGACTTTGAGACAGTCGTGAGTAATCACGATAATTCATTGGTATGATCACGAGACAAGGTCTCGGTGAGTGCTGAACCAAGTATGGTTCCGTTCGTGATCCGCAAATGATCATCGCTTGGTTGCGAGGCAACCCATTGGTAAGAGAGTCCGAGGGACTCAGTGCACTAGTTTGTTTGCATTGAATGAGTAGTAAGTTGGTTATTTGCATTGATAGAACCATGGTAGAACAAGAGATGATTGCATAAATTTAGCATGTTTTGTTTGCAATGGATATGTATGGTAGTTTACTTTCAGTATAGTTTTCATGATGCCATGCCATGTCTTGATTGAACTTATGCCATGCTTTGAGATGCTATGCTTTGTTTTGCCATTGCCATGTTAGGAGTAAGTTTGATCTGTCATTGTCATGCTAGTATAAGCCATGATGTTGTTTGTGCTTGTTTTGATCCGTACCTCTAGTTAGTATCATGCCATGCGTAGCAATTGTGTTGAATTAGATTGTTACATATGCTTGGTTCTTGCTTTGTCATCTATTTGTTTGGATGCTATGTATTTGGTTGTCTTGCAAGTACATTCAATGTACTGACCTGGCGTGTCATGCCAGTTTTGTAGGTCGTGCCCAACTTGTTCGCTTGTTCCGTCATGCTAGGTTGTATTCTTGCCAGTCATGTGAGTTGTGGAGCCTAGCCCTAGTTGTTATGCTGCCAAACCAAGACTTCTGCCGCCGTTTAAATAGACTTCCGCTGCCATTTATATAGCCTTAGGGCTATGCAAGATAATTGTATTCATCAATGATGTAATCTTATACACATGTATTTAATGAATATTGTTGTACCTGGAATGCTGTATCATGGACCTGTCATGCGTCAGGTGTTATCCTGGGCTAACGTGCGAAGGCCCCCTGCTCCATGCGGATCGGGGTGCCACAGGAGATGGTATCAGAGCAGCCAGGGTGGCATAGGTTATCCTAGCATTAGATCACCGCTACATTTAAACCGTAATGACCGTGTCGGATCTTGGGTTCCGGAAAAACCCTTGAGGTTCGAACTCTGGGGTGCTCACGAAGATCTTGTTGGAAATATGCCCTAGAGGCAATAATAAAAGTATTATTATTATATTTCCTTGTTCATGATAATTGTCTGTTATTCATGCTTGAATTGTATTGTACGGAAACAGCGATACATGTGTGAATATATATAGACCACAATGAGTCCCTGGTAAGCCTCTAGTTACTAGCTCGTTGATCAACAGATGGTCATGGTTTCCTGACCATGGACAAGGGATGTCAGTGATAACGGGATCACATCATTAGGAGAATGATGTGATGGACAAGACCCAATCCTGAGCCTAGCACGAGATCGTATAGTTCGTAATGCATAAGCTTTTCGGTGTCAAGTATTTATTCCTTAGACCATGAGGTTGTGCAACTCCCAGATGCCGTAGGAATACTTTGGGTGTGCCAAACGTCACAACGTAACTGGGTGGCTATAAAGGTACGCATCGGGTATCTCCGAAAGTGTCTATTGAGTTGGTACGAACCGAGACTGGGATATTGTCGCTCCGTGTGACGGAGAGGTACCTCTGGGCCCTCTCGGTAAGACATCATCATAATGAGCTCAAAGTGACTAAGGAGTTAGTCACGGGATGATGGATTACGGAACGAGTAAAGAGACTTGCCATGACGAGATTGAACAAGGTATCGGGAATACCGACGATCGAATCTCGGGCAAGTACCGTACTGATGGACAAAGGGAATAACATACGGGATTGAGTGAATCCTTGACACAGTGGTTCATCCGATGAAGATCATCGAGGAACACGTGGGAACCAACATGGGTATCCAGATCCCGCTGTTGGTTATTGACCGGAGAGTCGTCTTGGTCATGTCTGCGTGTCTCCCGAACCCGTAGGGTCTACACACTTAAGGTTCGGTGACGCTAGGGTCGTAGAGATACATGCACGTGGAAACCCGAATGTTGTTCGGAGTCCCGGATGAGATCCCGGACATGATGAGGAGTTCCGGAATGGTCCGGAGGTAAAGAATGATATATAGGAAGTCCAGTTTCGGCCATCGGGTGAACTCCAGGGGTCACCGGGAGTGTCCCGGGATCACCGGAGGGGTTCCGGGGGTCCACCGGGTGGGGCCACCCATCCCGGTGGGGCCCCTAGGCCACAAGGGGAAGGAGGCCAGCCCCTGGTGGGCTGGAGCACCCATATGGGCCCCCCTCCATGCGCCTAGGGTTGAAACCCTAGGGGGAGGGGGCGCCCCCTATGCCTTGGGGGGCAAGTTTCCCCCCTAGGCCGCCGCCCCCCTGGAGATTAGATCTCCCAGGGCCGGCGCCCCCCTGGCCCCTATATATAGTGGGGGGAGGAGAGGGCAGCCACACCCCAAGCCTCTGGAGCCTCTCCCCCCTCCCGTCACACATCCTACTCCTCCGCAGGGCGCCGGCGAAGCCCTGCAGGATTTCCTGCTGCATCCACCACCACGCCGTCGTGCTGCTGGATCTCCGACGACCTCTCCTCCCCCCTTGCTGGATCAAGAAGGAGGTGACGTTGCTGTACCGTACGTGTGTTGAAAGCGGAGGTGCCGTCCGTCCGGCGCTAGGATCATCGGTGACGAAGAACGCTAAGAGTACGACTACTTCATCCACGTTGCTTCGAACGCTTCCGCACGCGATCTACAAAAGGGTATGTAGATGCACTCCAATATGCTCGTTGCTAGATGACTCGTTAGATTGATCTTGGTGAAAGCGTAGAAATTTTTTGAATTCTGCTACGTTCCCCAACAGTGGTATTAGAGCTAGGTCTTTTGCGTAGCATCTTGCACGAGTAGAACACAAACGAGTTGTGGGCGTTGAGTTTGCTCAATTTTCTTACCGTTACTAGTATAATCTTGATTCGGCGGCATCATGGGATGAAGCGGCCCGGACCGACCTTACACGTACGCTTACGTGAGACTGGTTCCACCGACAGACATGCACTAGATGCATAAGGTGGCTGGCGGGTGTCTGTCTCTCCCACTTTAGTCGGATCAGATTCGATGAACAGGGTCCTTATGAAGGGTAAATAGAAATTGACAAATCACGTTGTGGTTTTGGCGTAGGTAAGAAACGTTCTTGCTAGAAAACCTATAGAAGCCACGTAAAACTTGCAACAACAATTAGAGGTCGTCTAACTTGTTCTTGCAGCATGTGCTATGTGATATGGTATGGCCAAGAAGATGTGATGAATGATATATGTGATGTATGAGATTGATCATGTTCTTGTAATAGGGAATCACGACTTGCATGTCGATGAATTTGACAACCGACAGGAGCCATAGGAGTTGTCTTAATTATTGTATGACCTGTGTGTCACTGAATAACGCCATGTAATTACTTTACTTTATTGCTAAACGTTAGCCATAGTAGTAGAAGTAATAGTTGGCGTGACGACTTCATGAAGACACAATGATGGAGATCAGGATGATGGAGATCATGGTGTCGAGCCAGTGACAAAGATGATCATGGTGCCCCGAAGATGGAGATCGAAGGAGCAAGATGATATTGGCCATATCATGTCACTTTATATGATTGCATGTGATGTTTATCATGTTTATGCATCTTGTTTACTTAGAACGACGGTAGTAAATAAGATGATCTCTCACTAAAATTTCAATAATTGTGTTCCCCCTAACTGTGCACCGTTGCTAAGGATCGTTGTTCCGAAGCACCACGTGATGATCGGGTGTGATAGGTTCTAACGTTCGCATACAACGGGTGTAAGCCAGATTTACACAAGCAATACACTTAGGGTTCACTTGACGAGCCTAGCATGTACAGACATGGCCTCGGAACACGGTAGACCGAAAGGTCGAACATGAGTCGTATAGAAGATACGATCAACATGAAGATGTTCATCGTTGATGACTAGTCCGTCTCACGTGATGACCGGACACGGGCTAGTCGATTCGGATCATGTATCACTTAGATGACTAGAGAGATGTCAATCTGAGTGGGAGTTCATTAAAATTTGATTAAGATGAACTTAATTATCATGAACTTAGTCTAAATTCTTTACAATGTGTCTTGTAGATCAAATGGCCCACGCTCATGTCACCCTCAACTTCAACGCGTTCCTAGAGAAATCCAAGCTGAAAGACGATGGTAGCAACTATACGGACTGGGTCCGTAACCTGAGGATCATCCTCATAGCTGCCAAGAAAACTTATGTCCTAGATGCACCACTAGGTGACGCTCCTGCCCCGGCAAACCAAGATGTTATGAACGCTTGGCAGTCGCGTTGTGATGATTACTCCCTGGTTCAGTGCGGCATGCTTTACAGCTTAGAATCGGGGCTCCAAAAGCGTTTTGGGCACCACGGGGCATATGAGATGTTCCAAGAGCTGAAAATGGTTTTCCAAGCTCATGCCCGAGTCGAGAGATATGACGTCTCCGACGCATTCTACAGCTGTAAGATGGAGGAAAACAGTTCTGCCAGTGAGCACATCCTCAAGATTTCTGGGTTGCACAACCGCTTGTCTCAGTTGGGAATGAATCTCCCAGACGAAGTGGTCGTTGACAGAATCCTCCAGTCGCTCCCACCAAGCTACAAGAGCTTCGTGTTGAACTTCAATATGCAGGGGATGGAGAAGTCCATTCCCGAGGTGTATTCAATGCTGAAATCAGCGGAGGTGGATATCAAGAAAGAACATCAAGTGTTGATGGTCAATAAAACCACTAAGTTCAAGAAGGGCAAGGGTAAGAAGAACTTCAAGAAGGACGGCAAGGGAGTTGCCGCGCCCGGTAAGCCTGTTGCCTGGAAGAAGCCAAAGTATGGACCCAAGCCTGAGACAGAGTGCTTTTATTGCAAGGGAATGGGTCACTGGAAGCGGAACTGCCCCAAATACTTAGCGGACAAGAAGGCCAGCAACGTCAAAGGTATATGTGATATACATGTTATTGATGTGTACCTTACCAGCGCTCGTAGTAGCTCCTGGGTATTCGATACCGGTGCAGTTGCTCATATTTGTATCTCTAAGCAGGAGTTGCGGAATAAGCGGAGACTGGCGAAGGACGAGGTGACGATGTGCGTCGGGAATGGTTCCAAGGTCGATGTGATCGCCGTCGGCACGCTGCCTCTACATCTACCCTCGGGATTAGTTTTAAATCTTAATAATTGTTATTTAGTACCAGCTTTGAGCATGAACATTGTATCTGGATCTCGTCTTATGCGAGATGGGTACTCATTTAAATCTGAGAATAATGGTTGTTCTATTTATTTGAGAGATATGTTTTATGGTCATGCCCCGCTGGTCAATGGTTTATTTTTGATGAATCTCGATCGTGATAATACACATATTCATAGTGTGAATGCCAAAAGATGTAAAGTTGACAATGATAGTCCCACATATTTGTGGCATTGCCGCCTTGGTCATACTGGTGTCAAACGTATGAAGAAGCTTCATGCTGATGGACTTCTGGAGTCTCTTGATTATGAATCATTTGACACGTGCGAACCATGCCTCTTGGGCAAGATGACCAAGACTCCGTTCTCCGGAACAATGGAGCGAGCAACCAACTTATTGGAGATCATACATACCGACGTGTGCGGTCCAATGAGTGTTGAGGCTCGCGGAGGCTATCGTTATGTTCTCACCCTCACAGATGACTTGAGTAGATATGGGTATATCTACTTGATGAAACACAAGTCTGAGACCTTTGAAAAGTTCAAGGAATTTCAGAATGAGGTTGAGAATCAACGAGACAAGAAAATAAAGTTCTTACGATCGGATCGTGGGGGTGAATATTTGAGTCATGAATTTGGCACGCACCTTAGGAACTGTGGAATTGTTTCACAATTGACACCGACCGGAACACCTCAGCGTAACGGTGTGTCCGAACGTCAAAATCGTACTCTGTTGGACATGGTGCGATCTATGATGTCCCTCACCGATTTACCGTTATCTTTCGGGGTTATGCTTTAGAGACTGCCGCATTCACTTTAAATAGGGCTCCGTCGAAATCCGTTGAGATGACACCGTATGAACTTTGGTTTGGCAAGAAACCGAAGCTGTCGTTTCTGAAAGTTTGGGGTTGCGATGCTTATGTCAAGAAACTTCAACCGGAAAAGCTCGAACCCAAATCGGAAAAATGCGTCTTCATAGGATACCCAAAGGAAATGATTGGGTACACCTTCTACCACAGATCCAAAGGCAAAGTCTTTGTTGCCAAGAATGGATCCTTTCTGGAGAAAGAGTTTCTCTCGAAAGAAGTGAGTGGGAGGAAAGTAGAACTTGATGAGGTAACAGTCACCCCTCCTGAACCGGAAAGTAGCGCGGCGCAGGAAATTGTTCCTGAGGTGCCTGCACCAACAAGGGATGAAGTTAATGATGATGATCATGAAGAAACAGATCAAGTTACTACTGAACTTCGAAGGTCCACAAGGGCACATTCCGCACCAGAGTGGTACGGCAACCCTGTCATGGAAATTATGTTGTTAGACAACGGTGAACCTTTGAACTATGAAGAAGCGATGGCGGGCCCGGATTCCAATAAATGGCTTGGAGCCATGAAATCCGAGATAGAATCCATGTATGAAAACAAAGTATGGACTTTGGTGGACTTGCCTGATGACAGGCACGCCATAGAAAATAAATGGATATTTAAGAAGAAGATAGACGCGGATGGTAATGTGACCATCTATAAGGCTCGGCTTGTCGCTAAGGGTTATCGACAAGTTCAAGGGATTGACTACGACGAGACTTTTTCTCCCGTAGCGATGCTGAAGTCAGTCAGAATCATGTTAGCTATTGCCGCATTCTATGATTATGAGATATGGCAAATGGACGTCAAAACGGCATTCCTTAATGGTTTCCTCAAGGAAGAGTTGTATATGATGCAGCCGGAAGGTTTTGTCGATCTAAAGAATGCTAACAAGGTGTGCAAGCTCCATCACTCGATTTATGGGCTGGTGCAAGCATCTCGGAGTTGGAATATTCGCTTTAATGATGTGATCAAAGCGTTTGGCTTTATACAGACTTATGGAGAAGCCTGTATCTACAAGAAAGTGAGTGGGAGCTCTGTAGCATTTCTCATATTATATGTGGATGACATATTGCTGATGGGAAATGATAGAGAATTCTTGGAAAGTGTAAAGGCCTACTTGAATAAGAGTTTTTCAATGAAGGACCTTGGAGAAGCAGCTTACATATTAGGCATCAAAATCTATAGAGATAGATCAAGACGCCTCATCGGTCTTTCACAAAGTACATACCTTGACAAGATATTGAAGAAGTTCAATATGGATCAGTCCAAGAAGGGGTTCTTGCCTGTTTTGCAAGGTATGAGATTGAGCAAGGCTCAGTCCCCGACCATGGCAGAAGATAGAGAAAAGATGAGTGTCATTCCCTATGCCTCAGCCATAGGTTCTATCATGTATGCCATGCTGTGTACCAGACCTGATGTGAACCTTGCCATAAGTTTGGTAGGGAGGTACCAAAGTGATCCCGGTATGGAACACTGGATAGCGGTCAAGAACATCCTAAAGTACCTGAAGAGGACTAAGGATATGTTTCTTGTTTATGGAGGTGACGAAGAGCTCGTCGTAAAGGGTTACGTCGATGCTAGCTTCGACACAGATCTGGATGACTCGAAGTCACAAACCGGATACGTGTATATTTGGAATGGTGGAGCAGTCAGCTGGTGCAGTTGCAAGCAGAGCGTCGTGGCACATTCTACATGTGAAGCGGAGTACATAGCTGCTTGCGAAGCAGCGCAAGAAGGAGTCTGGATGAAGGAGTTCATCACCGACCTAGGAGTCATTCCAAGCGCGTCAAGCCCGATGACTCTCTTCTGTGACAACACTGGTGCTATTGCCATTACCAAGGAGCCCAGGTTTCACAAGAAGACCAAACACATCAAGCGCCGTTCCAACTCCATCCGGAATTATGTTCAAGATGGAGACATAGATATTTGTAAAGTGCATACGGGTCTGAATGTTGCAGACCTATTGACTAAACCTCTTCCACGGGCAAAACATGATCAACACCAGTACTCTATGGGTGTTTGATTCATCACAATGTAACTAGATTATTGACTCTAGTGCAAGTGGGAGACTGTTGGAAATATGCCCTAGAGGCAATAATAAAGTATTATTATTATATTTCCTTGTTCATGATAATTGTCTGTTATTCATGCTTGAATTGTATTGTACGGAAACAGCGATACATGTGTGAATATGTATAGACCACAATGAGTCCCTGGTAAACCTCTAGTTACTAGCTCGTTGATCAACAGATGGTCACGGTTTCCTGACCATGGACATGGGATGTCAGTGATAACGGGATCACATCATTAGGAGAATGATGTGATGGACAAGACCAAATCCTGAGCCTAGCACGAGATCGTATAGTTCGTAATGCATAAGCTTTTCGGTGTCAAGTATTTATTCCTTAGACCATGAGGTTGTGCCACTCCCGGATGCCGTAGTAATACTTTGGGTGTGCCAAACGTCACAACGTATCTGGGTGGCTATAAAGGTACGCATCGGGTATCTCCGAAAGTGTCTGTTGAGTTGGTACGAACCGAGACTGGGATATTGTCGCTCCGTGTGACGGAGAGGTACCTCTGGGCCCTCTCGGTAAGACATCATCATAATGATATCAAAGTGACTAAGGAGTTAGTCACGGGATGATGGATTACGGAACGAGTAAAGAGACTTGCCATGACGAGATTGAACAAGGTATCGGGAATATCGACGATCGAATCTCGGGCAAGTACCCTACCGATGGACAAAGGGAATAACATACGGGATTGAGTGAATCCTTGACACAGTGGTTCATCTGATGAAGATCATCAAGGAACACGTGGGAACCAACATGGGTATCCAGATCCCGCTGTTGGTTATTGACCGGAGAGTCGTCTCGGTCATGTCTGCGTGTCTCCCGAACCCGTAGGGTCTACACACTTAAGGTTCGGTGACACTAGGGTCGTAGAGATACATGCACGTGGAAACCCGAATGTTGTTCGGAGTCCCGGATGAGATCCCGGACGTGATGAGGAGTTCCGGAATGGTCCGGAGGTAAAGAATGATATATAAGAAGTCCACTTTCGGCCATCGGGTGAACTCCGGGGGTCACCGGGAGTGTCCCGGGACCACCGGAGGGGTCCCGGGGGTCCACCGGGTGGGGCCACCCATCCCGGTGGGGCCCCTATGCCGCAAGGGAAGGGGGCCAGCCCCTGGTGGGCTGGCGCACCCATATGGGCCCCCTCCATGCGCGCATAGGGTTGAAACCCTAGGGGGAGGGGGCGCCCCCTATGCCTTGGGGGGCAAGTTTCCCCCCTAGGCCGCCGCCCCCCTAGAGATTAGATCTCCCAGGGCCGGCGCCCCCCTGGCCCCTATATATAGTGGTGGAGGAGAGGGCAGCCGCACCCCAAGCCTCTGCCGCCTCTCCCCCCTCCCGTCACAGATCCTACTCCTCCGTAGGGCGCCGGCGAAGCCCTACAGGATTTCCTGCTGCATCCACCACCATGCCGTCGTGCTGCTGGATCTCCGACGACCTCTCCTCCCCCCTTGCTGGATCAAGAAGGAGGTGACGTTGTTGTACCGTACGTGTGTTGAACGCGGAGGTGCCGTCCGTTCGGCGCTAGGATCATCGGTGACGAAGAACGCGAAGAGTACGACTATTTCATCCACGTTGCTTCGAACGCTTCCGCACGCGATCTACAAAAGGGTATGTAGATGCACTCCAATATGCTCGTTGCTAGATGACTCCTTAGATTGATCTTGGTGAAAGCGTAGAAATTTTTTGAATTCTGCTACGTTCCCCAACAGATCTCTCCTTCCGCCCTAGCTGGTCTACTCGCCGATCCCTAGGCCTAGCTCGTCAGATCCAAAGAACAAGGGACACAAGGTTTATACTAGTTCGGGCCACCGTTGTGGTGTAATACCCTAATCCAGTGTGGTGTGGTGGATTGCCTTGTAGGCTGAGGAAGAACTAGTACGTGGATGAATTGCCTCCTGAGGAGAGGGGTTCTTGCGCTCGAGTGAGATTGTGGTGTGTGGCCTTCTCTCCGACCAACTCCAGCTGAGATGATATGGTGGTGGCTAGTCGTATTTATAGTGGCCAGGGTCATCTTCCAAAATATTGAGCGGGAAGGGATCCCACAGCGGCCAAATTTGAAGGGGGACAACTAGTACAAGCTATCTTGACAAAAGGCGGTCTTCTCCCGCCAAAGGCTCTGATGGTGACGCCGCCATGGGCTCTGTCAGGACCCCGATCCTAAGTCACACCGATCTAGCTGTAACACGTCATATCACTTTGCGGCTTCACGCACAGTAACCCCACGGGTGCCACCTTACCTAGCCCGGGACCATTTGCGCATTTTGGCACACGTATATGACAGTGTCGCTAGCATCCATATGACAGAGAACCCGGGCCGACATGGCTAGTTATAAACCAAAAGTGGCACTAAATTACAGAGACAGGCATCCATGACCCAGCAACGAACGTGTCGGTCATCAACGTATGAACCCAAGTCGTAGCAAGCTACATGGACTTAAAGGAACAACGCGTGACATTTCCCCTAAGGGACAGACACAGGAACGAAGAAGGACACATGCTGGCCAGCCTACGTGTTCCGAGCATTAGCAAGCTACCAAGGCTCATTGGAAGCACTAGGAGGCATTTCCCTGTAAGATAGGCTACCAAAGGAAAACAACTAGGTGTCGGATCCCACACATACCAAGCATTTCAATCATACACACAATATGCTCAATATGTGCAAATACAACATTGCATCACAACATAACTCTATGACTCAAAGTACTTTATTTAAAAAGGCTCCAAGAGCCATGCATAACATATCCATACAGGTAAGGGTGACATGACCCAACACTCAAGTCATACAGTCATACAAGCACAAGCGGAAGCTACATGTCTGAGTACAGACAACTTAGAAAATAAAACAGGCTTGGTGTAGCCTGACTATCTACAAGGCCCTTCACAAGCTCCAGATCTCCGTCTGGGTGACAAGCTACTCGTCGACGTCAACGTCTATGTAGAACCCATCAGAAGGGGCAGGGTTCTCCTCTGCAACAGTTATTAAGCAAACATGAGTACAAAGGTACTCAGCAAGTCTTACAACAGAACCTATCATACATGCAGCATTATCAACAGGGGTAGTGGAGTTCATAGCAGAAAGCCAGCTTTGACTCTTGGCTAACCTATTCTACAACTCTCAACAGATTGCAAGATATTACTACGAACACGAGTCCTCTACTCACCACAACAATACACCACCGAGGATCCTCTTCCGTCATCCTACGGAAGGGCCATCCACGGCACTCACACTTGTCTTGAGGTTTTTAGTAGTATCCATCAACTTGTCTATGAACTGTAAGAGTAACCAAGTAGTTCGTACCGCGAACAACGGCTATTCGAATAGATTGGTAACCCTGCAGGGGTGTACTTCTTCATACACGCTTCCACCACTTATCGCCATTTACTCGACATGTACTCGGCAACCTTCAAGCGAAAGCCCAACGAGGGTGTCGGCCACGACCTGACTAACTACACAAGTCTCTCATCCAGGTTTATCGCCTATTTGGGTTCCATCCGTGGGGAGATCCGGTCGGGGTGTCGCTCACGGCCCAAAACGATGTGTACAGGATTCCCGAGTCACCAAACGGGCAACCAGTACACCGTGCCACGTACCTGTCACATCACAGCCCACCCCGAGGGTCAGCGCTGTGCACGACCACCAGTAAACTACAAACACCAGAAACTAGTTGCAACTCCTGGACAGAGATCGAGGGTAATTAATAAGCCGAGAGGGTCCATTGGTTTCGGGCCCAATGCATGGTAGTAGCTGGAACTTGAACCACACATACAGATCTCGGGTCCTATGAACGGTTCCAATGAAACAACCCAACACATACTCCTACATGGCCTTTCATCGACACCTTTACCAAACATGTTCCACACTTCCTTCTCTTTTCCGGTATGATCATTTCACTCTGATCCATCACCCAGATGAACCAGACCTGACACAACTCTAAGCATAGCAGGCAACATAAGCAAATAGCATGGTGGATCACACATCAAAAGGCTCAATCAACTCCTACACATGCTAGTGGGTTTCAACTATTTACTATGGCAATGACAGGTCATGCAAGGGAATAGGGTTCAACTACCGCAGCAAGTAGCAGTTCACACGCTGTTGCCTTAATGTAGTAAAAGAGAGCAGGAGCGAGAAGATGGGTTTGTATCGGAATGATCAATGATTGCTTGCCTGACAGAGTGGTTGTCGGGTACTGCTCTTCAGCTGGATAGGCAGAAGTATCCTCGGGAGCAGGACCTAACACGGAGAAAATCGGCGATACAATCAATAAGCAAACAAATGCAACAATATGATGCATGCTCATGATATGGCAAGATGTATGTGTTTTGGGCCAATGCAACTATAACCAGAAGGGTTTGAGCCCATTTGAATCAAAGATTCAAATTGAAACTCAAACTATTATTTAATTAAGTGCATTATCATGTTTTAATATAAACAACAAGGTTAACTTGTTCAAACATGCATGAAACAAGTGCCATTGGAAAGATTGGATTTTTCTGATCAATATATATATATAAATCTTTTCCATCTGAGCTACTGTTGATTTTATATGATTTTTTGAAGTTTACATCATTTTCTGGAATTTCCTGAATTATTTTTAAATCTAAAAATCCCAGAAAATCCTTTACTGCGTCAGCATGACATCATGCTGACATCAGCCAGTCAACAAGGCGTCCCAGGTCAAACCTGACCAGTGGGTCCCTCATGTCAGTGGCTCACTAAACTAATGACAACAATTAGTATTTAAATAAATCCTAAACTGAAATTTGTCAGCGGCCGGCCCCACATGTCAGTGACACAGGGGGGGTCAAACCTTGGTCAAACGGGGCTAACTCACCGGCGTTTAGCCGCCGGCGAGGCCAAACGCGGCGGTGAGGTGCGGGTTTTGTGCTCCGGCTGCCAAAACGACGGCGGAGCACACCTACGGGTAGCTGGGAGTGAGCCGCGTCGGGTGGTGGTGGTGGCTGGCCTCGGGGTCGCCGGAAACGACGCCGGCGATGAGTCCAGCGGCTGCCGGAGTTCGGGCGAGGTCGAAAACGACGGTGCGGTGCTCGCAGAGGTGCGTGGAGTGGTCCTACAACATCTACACGGAACAGTGAAGCTGATGGGCACGGTGGTCGGACCATTAGATGGCCGGAGCCTCGTCGACGACGAGCTCCGCGGCGGCGCGTGCAGGTGAGCCTCGTGCGGTGCGTTCAGTGTAGGAGAGAGCCAACGGGGAGGGGGAGGGCAAAGCTGAGCTCACGGCGGTTGTAGTAGATGCCGAGGCGAGCTTGGGGACGGTCGGAGCTGAGCGGGGCGGCGAGGGGGATCTCTGCGGCCGGAGTTGGGGAAGACGGGGTCGGGGGCGACTCCAGAGCGGGCGAGCGCTCGGGGCTCAGCCTGCTCGACGTAGTCGAGGACGGTGGTGCGGGCGGACACGATGATGGGGCTCAGGGACGGCGGTGGACGCGGCTACCACGACGGCGCAAGCACGGCGGCGGCGGCCATGGTGCGGGGAAGGCGAGGGAGAGGAGCTGGGGAGGGTGGAGAGTGTCAGCGAGCTCGGGGACGCGGTGGAGGGTCGAACCCAACCTCCAAAATGGCGAGGGGAGGAAGCAGGGCGGCGGGCAGCTATGTGGCGCGCACTGCGGCCGCCGTCGAGCACCTGCCTGCCTGCCTGGCCGAGCCAAGCGGCTCGCTGGAGCTGTGGCTGGGCTGGGCCGGCAGGTGGGCCGGTTAGGCGCCAAGTAACCCTTTCTCTCTCCTTTTTTCTATTTCTTTCTGTTTCATTTCTTTTGCAACTTTGTTGAATTATTAAAAATGCCAGAACATTTTTGTAGCTCATAAAACTAGTCATGCCCACTGTATATAATATGAACAGCATGGAACATTTTAGTTTATGATTATTTGGGCACATAAAATATTTTATAGCATTTAAATGCCCAAATGCAAATACCATATGATTTAATCCAGAGACCTTAGATGTCCTAGAAAAGTGTGCACCATTTTTGGCAGAGGTTTAAGACCAAGGCAGAAATGATGAACATTTTTGAAGGGCATTTTGGGTACATTGGAAAAGATTTTATTAAACCCTAGTTGTTAGAAGAGGGGTGCTGGGGTTTCTGTCATTTCCATTTCAAGTTTCATTGAAAAGTAAACATGATGCACACTCTAGCTAGTCCTAATGCAGGCACTGACTAGGGATGTGACAACTCACCCCCACTTAAAAGAATCGCGTCCCGAGATTCGGGTTCCTCCGGAAAGAGGGTGGGGTACTCAAGTCGAAGACGATCCTCCCTTTCCCAAGTAGCTTCACTCTCGGAATGATGTGACCATTGAACCTTGAGAAACTTGATATTGTGGCGTCGAGTGGTGCGCTCGGTTTGATCAAGAATACAAACGGGGTATTCTCGATATGTGAGATTGTCCTGGAGATCAAGCGTTTCGTGGTCCACTCCGCGGATAGGATCCGAGAAGCAACGCCTGAGTTGAGAAACGTGGAAGACATCATGAACTCTGGAGAGGTGCGGAGGTAGTTCCAATTGGTAGGCAACTTCTCCTCGTTTGGCAAGAATGCGAAAAGGACCGATGTAACGAGGGGTCAATTTGCCTTTGATACCGAAGTGATGGGTTCCCTTAAGAGGAGTAACCCGAAGGTAAGCCTTATCACCGACTTCAAAAGTCACAGCCTTATGATGGCTATCATATTGGCTCTTCTGACGAGACTGGGCTGTTTTCAATTTCTCACGAACGATGCGAACTTGCTCTTCTGCTTCCTGGATCATATCCGGACCAAAGAATTGTCTTTCCCCGGTTTCTGACCAGTTAAGAGGTGTTCGACACCTTCGTCCATATAGAACTTCGAAGGGAGCTTTGCCCAAGCTGGCTTGATAACTATTGTTATAAGCGAATTCGGCAAATGGAAGACACTTCTCCCAATCCATACCGAAAGAGATGACAGAGGCTCGAAGCATGTCTTCCAGAATTTTATTGACTCGTTCCACTTGACCACTTGACTGGGGATGGAAGGCGGTGCTGAAAGAGAGATGAGTCCCCATAGCATTCTGGAAACTTTCCCAAAATCGTGAAGTGAAAAGACTTCCACGGTCTGAGTTGATCTCCAACGGCACACCATGAAGTGATACTATCCGAGAGATATACAAGTCTGCTAGCTGGCTAGCGGTTATACTCTCTCGAACAGGTAGGAAATGACTACTTTAGAGAGGCGGTCGATAACGACGAAGATAGCATTATTCCCTTTCCTGGTCCTGGGAAACCCGGTAATGAAGTCCATACCGACCTTGTCCCATTTCCATTCAGGAATAGCTAAAGGTTGAAGGGTGCCAGGAGGAAGTTGATGCTCTGCTTTGACTCGACGACAAACGTCGCAGTTAGGAATGAATTGAGCGATTTCTCTCTTCATCCTAGTCCACCAGAACCTCTGGCGTAGGTCCTGATACATTTTAGTACTACCGGGATGAATCATGAGAGGAGATTCATGAGCCTCCTTAAGGATCAACCGTCTCAGGTTTCGTACTTTAGGAACCACTAAACGGTTGCTAAAGAGTACGACTCCTTTATCATCAATTGAGAAAACATCCCGCGACTCCTTTCTTGATGTTCCTCTTAATACGGGAAATTCCCGGATCAACCTTCTGTGCTTTGATGACCTGATCCGTAAGGGTAGGTTCCGCCACCAAGGTGGAAAGGAATCCTGGAGGATCAATGTGAAGGTTAAGCTTACGAAATTCCTCGTGGGGAAGTGGTTGCCCTTGTTGTAACATCAAGTTGTTACAATAAGACTTACGACTTAGTGCGTCGGCCATGACATTGGCCTTCCCAGGGGTGTATGTGATTCCTAAGTCGTAATCTATGAGCAACTCAACCCAACGTCTTTGCCTGAGATTTAGATCCGGTTGGGTGAAGATGTACTTCAGACTTTGGTGATCAGTGAAGATTTCATAGCGATTACCAAGAAGGTAATGTCGCCATGTTTTGAGTGCGGGGACTACAGCTGCAAGCTCTAGATCATGGGTAGGATAGTTATCCTCATGTGGACGCAACTGTCGAGATGCGTATGCAATCACTTGACGACCTTGCATGAGTATGCAACCTAGTCCTTGTCGCGAGGCGTCGCAGTAGATTATAAAATCCTTGGAAAAGTCTGGTGGTACCAGTACAGGTGCAGATGTCAGGCGTCTTTTCAGTTCCTGAAAACTGGACTCGCACTGTGGGGTCCACTCAAACTTTTTATCTTTCTTGAGGAGTTCAGTTAGAGGTTTAGCAACCTTGGAGAAATTCTCGACGAAGTGTCGGCAATAGCTCGCTAAGCCAAGAAAACTCCTAACTTGCTTGACCGATTCAGGGGGAGTCCAATCAAGGACGGCTTGAACTTGGTCGGGACTGACAGCAATACCCTTGCCGGAGATCACATGACCTAGATAGGTTACTTCCGGCAACCAAAATTCATATTTAGAGAATTTGGCATAAAGGTGGTGCTCTCGAAGTTTCGTCAATACAAGCCTTAGATGCTCGGCATGATCTTCCTTGTTCTTGGAGTAAATGAGTATATCATCGAGGTATACCACGACGAATTTATCCAAGTACTCCATGAATATAGAATTCATTAGCCGGGAGAAGGTGGCTGGGGCATTGATTAACCCGAAGGACATGATGGTGTACTCATATTGGCCATAACGAGTAACAAAAGCCCTTTTAGGAATGTCCTCGTTCTTGATTTTGATTTGATGGTAGCCCAACCTCAAATCCATTTTTGAAAAGACTGAGGATCCAGCGAGCTGATCATATAGGTCGTTGATCCTGGGGAGCGGATACTTGTTCTTTATGGTGACCAGATTGACAGGTCGGTAATCTAAAACCATCCGTTCCGTTCCATCCTTCTTCTTGACAAAGAGGACGGGACAAGCCCAAGGGGAAGAGCTAGGACGGATGAAACCCTTTTGCAAGGACTCATCGAGTTGTTTCTTAAGCTCAGCTAATTCTAGGGGTGCCATCTTATAAGGTCTCCTAGAGATTGGGACAGTTCCAGGAATAAGATCTATCATGAACTCGACATCTCTGTCTGGTGGAATTCCTGGCAATTCTTCTGGAAAAACATCCGGAAATTCACGGACTACCGGGATATCTTCGAGTTCTGGTAGAGGGCTGGCATTAAGAGAGTAGAGCTGACGCTTAGCCATTCGGGTCAAGACATTGACTGTCTTGCCGGATGGGTGTGTAAGTGGAATGGTCCTAGTGTAGCAATCAATCTTGGCGTAATGAGTTGTCATCCAATCCATACCCAAGATGATGTTTATGTCCGAGGACTTGAGAGTGATTAGAGATGCAAGGAAAACAAGTCTATCGACAAGGATTTCATTTCCATGGCTTACCCTAGAGGTTTGCCATTTTGAACCAGGAGTTTGAATAACCATGGAAGTAGGCATGTCACAAAAAGTCATGTTGTGCATTCGAGCATAGCTCTCAGATATGAACGAATGGGATGCTCCAGTATCGAAAAGAACAGATGCCGGATGGCGGTTAACAAGAAGCGTACCAAGGACGACGTTAGGATCCTCATAAGCTTCCTCGACGGAAACATAGTTGACATGACCACGTGCAGTGGGGATTGGCTTGACATAATTCACCTTGCCGGTTGGCTTACCACGGCTAACGGGTTTTCCTGGTTGGTTCTGAGGACACTCACGCATGTAGTGCCCTGGTTCTCCACACTTGAAGTATGTCACAGTGCCAGTGCGTGGAGCAAAGTTGGTAGGTGGTCCTCCATAAGTCTTGGTAGGTGCATACTGTTGAGTTGGGCGAGGCGCCTCATAGGGTGGCCTCGGTGTGTACTTGGGTGGCAGAGCAGTGTTAGGAACCCACACACGGCGCTTGTGAGAGCCAAAGCCGGATGAGGAACCAAAGTCTCGAGGATGCTTGCGTGTGGCCTCGAAATCAGTCTGGCCCGTCTCAGCACTGATAGCTTTGTTTACCAGCTTCTGGAAGGAAGTGCACTCGTGCAGACGTAGATCTCGGCGAAGTTCAGGGCTGATTCCCTTGCGGAACCTCGCCAGCTTCTTGGCATCGGTGGATACTTCCTCAGGTGCATAACATGCCAAGTTGCCAAACTCGCGACTATAGCCATCCACAGTTAACCGGCCCTGGGTGAACTTGCAGAATTCCTCCCGCTTGCGATCCATGAGACCTTCCGGAATGTGATGTTCACGGAATGCCTCACTGAACTCAACCCAAGTAGTGATTTGGCTAGCAGGACGCATAGCCTCAAAGTTCTCCCACCATAGACTGGAAGGGCCCTCAAGATGGTAGGCGGCGTAGGTAAGCTTGTCAGCTTCGGCCACACGGGCAGAGTGTAGCTTGTGGGTGATACTACGAAGCCAGTCATATGCATCCAGAGGTTCATTGGAGTGATGGAACTTCGGTGGGCACATCTTGATAAAGTCATTGATTGACACCACGTCATTCCTCTGGCGGAACCTAGTGTTCTGCTCTATGCGTTCGAGCAGACGGTTGGTCTCTCTCGTGTTCCGTTCTGCCTCAAGCATAACTTCAGCCAAGGAGGGTGGCTGGGGCAGATTCTCATCTCTAGCCCCACTAGCCTCACCCTGCTCCTGAGCAGCAGGAGTGCTGCGAGTGTTGACCATCCTAGGAAAACAAAACAACGGTTTAGACAAGGATGGCAAAAACTTGACATAGAAGTGCAGAATGTAATGGATGACACGGAATACAGAGATGTTCATCCGTACTACATGGTAATATAGAAACTGCTATATATACACCAGTGGTCATACACACCATACATAGTTTAGTACAAGCCAAGGCTAAAGTATAACTGCGGTGAAAGACGATACATCCCATCAGAGGCATTCCAAGCTCCTATACATTATTTAGCTACACCTCCGAAACTTAGTACTAGCTAAGTCATATTCCACAAGACACGCAGGACTGTGGAAATACAACTACTACAATACTACTACTGCCACGGTCTAGCTCAGACATTCTGATAACCCTCAACCGTAAGGGATCGAGATAGTCTTCGCGGGTAAGAATAACCCAATTTATTGATTCGACACACGGGGAGCCAAAGAGTATTTATAAGCTTTGATAGTTGAGTTGTCAATTCAACCGCACCTGAAATATACTTACTTGCAACAAAAGATAAGTGGTAACAGTGATATGATAGTGATAATAGCGATAGTAAAAGTAAACAGCAAAAGTAAATAGTGAAGGTAAATGGCAAAAGTAGCAACTAGTGACAAGCAGGGTTTAAAACACTGTAGGCTAGGGAGATGGATGGTTGGGCGCTGCATGGATGAGATAGATTCTAACTTGGGGCATGGCACACGGAAAAGTAATGATCATCTAGGCAAATATCAAACATTAGGCATGTATCCCGTCGGTAGTTGTACGTGCTTGCAATAAGAACTTGCACAACATCTTTTGTCCTACCATCCCGCTACGAACAGGGCCAAAAGGAACTTATGGAGATTAAGGTGCTCCTGTCAAAGAGCACCGGAACAAAGCAATGAACTCAATGGATACATGTAATCCTCAAACTACGGACCATCCCCTTTGGTGTCCCAAGCTGTCACTTTTGGGATCGCCGGTTCCGAACCGTAATAGGTGCAAACAACTCATAGATAGGATCACGAACACAAATATATTCATGCAAACACATATGGTTCAGATCTGAGGTCATGGCACTCGGGCCCTAAGTGTCAAGCATTAAGAATAACAAGTTGAAGCAAAGATGATAAACACCATAGTAGATGATAGGCAACATGCCCCCAACGATCTGACAAACTATTACATGATCTAACTCATCCAATCCCTACCATCCCCTTCGCCTACAGCAGGGGAATTACTCACACATGGAGGGAGAAGTCATGGAGGGATGATGGAGTGGTGATGATGATGACGATGGCGACGATCTCCCCTCTCCGGAGGCCAATTCAACCTCCAAATTAGCCCTCCCGAGGAAGAATAGAGGGTGGCGGCGGCTCCGCGTTGGAAAACTGCGAAAAGAACTTCTGATCTAGGGTTTCCGCGTCGTGAGTAAAAATACGAGGCAAAGTAGGGCACCAGGGGGTGTGGGCCCCACCCAGGCGACCCCCGGCGCGGCCCAGGGGGGGGGGGCGCCCACAGGGCGCCTGGGCACCCCCTGGCCCCCCTCTGGCCCCTCTTCTGGCCCCTGGTTCCTTCGGGTGCGTGGATTTTCTGTGATTTTTCGTGGATTTTTCTGAGATACCTAAAAATCCATTTTCCTGCACACAATAAAACCATACAGGCAGCTCCGCTGAAAACAGCGTCAGTCCGGGTTAGTTTAGTTCAAATCATGCAAGAATGAGGTCAAAACAATATCAAAAGTGTTTGGAAAAGTAGATACGTTTGAGACGTATCAACTCCCCTAAGCTTAGCATATTGCTTGTCCTCAAGCAATTCAGTTCAACGAACTGGACGCGACAAAGAAAACTTTGACAAACTCTTTTGCTTCATTAGATGTATATAAGCATGTACTACGAAAAGAGTCTAGCAAGTATTAAAACAGTACTATGAGGACAATGCAAGGAGCAATCCTTCTTTCAAGTGACTAGTCACAAATACTTAAAAGTAAATAATATACTACTGAAAATCAAGACAAGATTACATTGCACATAGCTTGAGCATACTAGGGTGGTATCTCGCTAGTATCCATGAGTGAAGCAAAACATAAATGCAGAAACTCCTCCAGAGTTTTAAAGGAGACTAGAACTAAGAATTTCAGAATAAATCATATCACAAGTATGCAGAAGACAATGTAATACTTTGGGACAATGCACATTACACTCAGAATGACAATTATGCTCTCCTAGTTAGTGCTTTGAAGAAAGAAGGTGAAGACTCTCGAACCGTGGCTTTTGTTGGCAAAGTTGAAAACCCATGATCGGAAACAAAAACTAAACATGTACCAGAGCTCTTGGTTTTTAGAAATAGAGGTAAAAACGTTTTTGAGAGGTGCATATTTCATCAACGAATGCTAGTAGATAACTCAATCACTTTTTGAGTGGACAAGTCTCGAGGAACGGCTCCCGCATGAGGACAATCACATCCTCTTAATCTCCTTTGTTTATCACTTCCAAAGTTTTCTGATTTCTCATGAACAAAGCGTGAAGGAGGGTTTGTTTGTTATATTATCTTTTTGAGCCGGGCGCACTCGATGCCAGTTCCTTCTCGTATTAAGGGTTTGCACATTAGACATGCAATCCAGGGGTGAAAGTTTTCCAACTTAAAAAGATCATGAATTAACTACTACTTCCTCATGAGCTAAAACATAGGCACAAAAAGAGAAATGATTTTGATTAATTTCGAGATGGTACACGAAAGTCTTCGTTAGGAATGGCAGGTAAATACCATGTATAGGAAGGTATAGTGGACTCATATGGCATAACTGGTTTTAAGGATTTTGGATGCACAAGCAGTCAGTCCGCTTAGTACAGGTGGAAGTTTAGCAAAAGACTGGGAAGCGACCAACTAGAGAGCAATAACGGTCATAATCATGCAGAGCGACAAAGCAACATTGAATCGGGCATGAAAGTGATATAACTATTCTGAAACTCAAAGATCATCAAGGCAGAGTAGACTTTTTAGTCTTAACATGTGTAAGCATGTGCCAAGTCAATCCAAAAATTCTCTACAGGGAAATACCACCTTAGTATACCAGACTATGAACAGTGCAATGCATGTAGATCATTTCAATAACACATTATATACTCTAGTTATTTGAGACTAGCCACAAGGAAAGCATGAACCACTGAAAGAGCATTGTAAACATAGCACTATGTCGCTACAAGATGGTCTCTAGATCATAAGTACATGCATATGTACAAAAGTAGAAACAAAAAGAGTTCATACCGGTCTTCCTTGTTGCTTCCCTTCAGTCGATCTTCGTCATTACTGCTTGTCACTTGCACGATCGAACATAGGAAATATAATTAAATGCCATCACGGACTCGAGCTGAACTCTGAAAACAAAGCAAACTAAAGAGAGAAAGGAAATTTTTTTGGATTTTTCAAAGGTTGAATAAAAGCAAAAGAAAGAGAAAATCTTTTTGTTGTTTTTGCAAAGAGAGAAATAAAGAAGAACGGGCAAAAACTTCGAAAAGATCAAAGTGAATAAAACGGATAATACAATGGAAAAGTAAGAGGGGCACGTACTCCCCCAAGCTTAGGCTTTTGGCCTAAGTTGGTAGCAGCTACTGCCCCCAGGAGCCTCCTGCTCCGGGGGTATGGTGGTGAGTCCAAGGGTCGTAGAAGGATGCTGGCACGTACACCGAACTCCTCGGAGTCTCCCACGAGGAAGGTTCCGAGCGCCAAACAGAGGAAGAACCTTCACCAAACTCGGTGGCGGTCTCTTCCTGAAAATGTGGTAACTCACCGTGCTTCTCCTCGTCGGGCACAACCCCCTCCATGGGGTTATGAAACTGATGCTGGACCATGAACTCATCGAACTGGACAACATCAAAGGACCATCCGTTCCTGCGAGAAAAATCAAACAAAAGAGGTGCAGGTAGACGGATCTCGCGTTCCGCGGTAGTTCCGAAACGCAAGATGTAAACAAGATTATCAAGCTCAGAACCCATGGTGACAAACTTATGCCTTTTCATAGCAGCAAGATCAAAGCTTAAATAAGTAAAAGGATTATCATCAGGGTGTGGGGTGCCTCCAAGATGTTCTAAGATAAATGTGGCATAAACGCCACCATATAAGTCCCCCTTGTTACCGTTCATAGCAAGGCGTCAAGCAATTAAGGCACCCAGATTATAATCAGACCTCCCTGAGAGGGCTGCTGCCAGGATAGCAATATCCGGAGCAGAAATGCTGCTCGTGTTGTCACGAGCTAACACCCCTCTGGCAATATAATATGCAAAATACCTGAGGTGAGGAAATAAGATGCTGGAGATCTTCGACCGATGAATATCCCTCGTACCCATGCTGCAGAGAGAGTTGATGACGGTTTTCAGCTCGGCGGGCTGAGTGGCCATCCTAGCCGTCCTCCCAACGTTCGGCACACCTATTATTTCACAAAAATTTCCCAAAGTCATGGTGATAAGATCATTGTAAATTTTAAACTCAATAGCACTTGAATCAAGATTATATCTAAAACTGTTAATGAAACTGGAGGTGAGTTTTTGATACTGGGTAACACGGCTCGTGACGAGTCGTGTCAAACCTGCATTAGCACAAAGATTATAAAACTCATCCTTGATTCCCGCAGCTTTGAGGAATTCATCACATGGAAATGTCATCGCACGTGCTGGACTTGTGTCCTCCAACAACTCCAGGGGCACATGATCTTCATTATAGCTCACCCTAGCAGTCGATGGTGAAGCTGCGGCTCCAGTAACTCGATCGGAGTGTGCGGGCCTCCTCTTCTCAAGCCACCCTTTTGCCCTTCCTAACAAATTCATTTCTGAATTTTTTTTGCAATTTACAAAAAATGAGGATTAAAACAAGATGAGTTAAGGCAGACTACTCAACTCACTTGCCCAAGGCATAAACTTGCATCAATACTTGGAAAATAACTTTCCACACATGCATGCAAGCTCATCTCTACAGCACCAAGAACTACTAAATACTCACAAATGAGGCCACCAATCAAAAATCTAATTGGAGGGGTGGAGGAGTCACATACCAGGGAGTATTTGCTCAAAATTTCAGCTCAAATGAGGGGCTGTAGAGAGAGATCGAAGAATCGCCTCCAAGAACAGCAAGAACACAAGAACAAGTGCAGAACTCGCGTTTTTGGAGAAAGAGAGAGAGAGAGAGAGGAAGAAGACATACCTGGAGGGGGGTGGTCCTGTGGGCCCCAGGTGCCCTGTGGGCGCGGCTAGGGGCTGGGCCGCGCCAGCTGGCCGCCTGGGCCACTGGTGGGTCCCCCTGGCTGGCCCCAGGACTTTCTGGGTCTCTCCCGACGTGGAAATTTTTATTATATTTTTTCTGGAATTTTTCTGAAAACTTCACTGTTTGAAATTTTTTCGAAGTTCAAAAAGCTGCGAAACTCTCTGAAAACTTGAAGCAGATAGTAGTATTGTGAAGCTTCAAAACATAAATACTTGGTACAGCAAGTAGGACAAAAACTAAAAACAAATGAAAACATAACAAGCTCAACTTTTTTTATCTATATAAGCATGTTCACTAGTAAGGTTGATCAAGTCTTACCAACAAATAGGCGATATATAGAGCAAAAAGTCTCACCTCCTACGAAGAAGTTACTAAACCTTTAATTTGATGGACATTGTCCCCACCATGATAGTTTTATATTTGTGAGGCACATGTAGTGGACAGTCCCATTCTCCAATTTTCACGGTCTCGATATTATCTTCTTCGGAAAATATACCGTGTGTTCTTTATCATTCACATGGAAGGTAACCTTCCCTTTATTGCAATCAATAATAGCACCCGCGGTGTTAAGGAAAGGTCTACCAAGAATAATGGACATGCTCCCATCCTCGGGCATGTCAAGCACAACAAAATCAGTAAGAATTAAACAATTAGCAACCTCTACGGGAACATCCTCACAAATACCTATCGGAACAGCGGTTGACTTGTCAGCCATCTGAAGGGAGATATCTGTAGGAATTAGTTTCTCTAAACAAAGCCTCTTGTAAAGAGAGAGAGGCATAACACTCACTCCTGCTCCAAGATCACATAAAGCAGTTTTGACATAATTATTCATTATGGAGCAAGGAATGGTGGGTATACCTGGATCACCGAGCTTCTCAGGAATCTTGCCACTGAAAGAGTAGTTAGCAAGCATAGTAGATATTGCATCATTAGGAACTTTTCTTTTATTAGTGACAACATCTTTCATATATTTTGAATAAGGAAGTAACTTAATAGCATCAGTCAAAGGGATTTGAAGAAAAAGAGGTTTAATCCACTCACAAAACTTATTGTAATGCTCTTCTTCTTTAGATTTGATGGACTTACCTGGAAAGGGCATGTGTTTCTGTACCCATGGTTCTCTTTCTTTCCCATGTTTTCTTGCGATGAAGTCTTCTTTAGTGTACCTCTTACGTTTGTCAGGTGCTTCTTCCTCTCGAACTTCAGGCGGATCATTCTTCTCACTATCCTTACCTTCAGGTTCAGCACCGTCTTCAGTCTCAGCATCGGATATAGATACACTGTTGGGATCAACAGCTGGCTCTTCATCTGTAATAGGATCATTAGAATTGTCAGTCTCCTTATGTTTCTTCTTTTTCTTTGGAGAGCCAACAATTTCTTCTTCCTGCATTTGAGAATCCTGCTCGATTCTCTTCGGATGTCCCTCTGGATAGAGAGGATCTTGAGTGCTAGTTCCGCCTCGGGTCTTAATCCCAAAAGCCTGCAAATTATCTTGTTTGGCATTGTTAGCAAGCAGATCTCTTTGCACATTAGAAATTTGGTCAAGCTGAGTTTGAACCATATGAAAATGCTTCACAAGACATTGAACATCATTAGCTGTTCTATCTAAAACATCAAGCAGTTTTTCGATAGCAAGAGAATTATTATGCAATTGACTTTGTATCCTCTCATTAAAATGGTTTTGTTTCATAATAAAATTATCAAACTCATCTAAACATTGATCAGGAGGCTTACCATGAGGGATGTCACTTGCGTTGAAATCTAAAAGAGAGTGTACCTCTACCATAGGAGGGTGAGTAGTAGGCTCACACAGCTTCTCAATAGGGGGTAGATTCTTCACGTCTTCAGCTTTAATACCTTTCTCTTTAATAGACTTCTTTGCTTCTCGCATATCTTCGGGGCTTAGAACAAATATGCCCCTCTTCTTTGGTGGTGGAGGTGGTTCAGGGACGAACCAATCTTCATGGTTTTTGGCAATCCTTCCCATCAAATCCTCCGCATCGTCCGGTGTTCTTTTCCTGAAAACACAACCAACACAACTGCCCAAATAGGACCTGGATTCATCAGTTAGACCAGCATAGAATATATCGATTAATTCATTCTTAGGAATTTCATGTCCTGGTCTAGCCCGAATCAGACCGCAGTACCTCCCCCAAGCTTTAGGGAGGGACTCATCCTACAATTGTTTAAAGTTATAAATTCTTTGTAAAGCAGCATGTTGCATGTGAGCAGGAAAGTACTTATCAACAAAAGAGTGAGCTAAGTCTTGAGGACTCTTAATGGAACCGCATGGGAGTGAATCATACCATGCTTTAGCACCTTCCTTCAAGGAGAAAGGAAGAAGCTTGGTGATATAAAAGTATCGTATCTTCTCATCTGTGGTAAACAGGCCACCTAACTCACCGAGTTTAGTCAGGTGTGCAATAGGATCATCATTTTCTCTGCCATAAAAGGGGTCAGCTTCGACCATAGGTATAAGTGAAAGATCAACAGAGAAATCATAATCAAGATCATCAATGCATATAGGAGATGTAGCAAATTCAGGATCAGGAACGGTTTTGTTCTTCAAAGAGTGTTTTTCAAATAGTTTCTTAATAACTTCAGGGTCAGAGCCAGAAAACTCTATCAGTTCCCTGCATAAATCTTCATCAAGCATATAGTAATCATCATCAAGGAGCCTCTCTTTGAGTTTACTCAAATCAGGATAATCATAAGTTTCACCAATAGGGTAGCGAGTAACAGGAAGTTCAATTCCAGACTTTTTAGCAGCAGCAGCAATTTGTTTCTCAAGAGCATAACCAAGCGAACTAATATCATCAAAAGTAGTAGAGGCATCATCAAGAGTATCGGACATAGTAACAGATTCGGTAGGAGCATCGTGTGGTGGTGGTGAGGCAAACTTACTCATAACAGAAGGTGAATCAAGTGTAGCACTAGTGCTCAGAGCAGTACCTCTTCTTGTAGTGGATAGTAAGATCGGAACCTTGAGGTCTCCTTTCTTACCCATAGTGGATGAAGTGCAGCAGGTAGGATACCTCAAGTAGACTTGTAAATATTGCTATGCTCCCCGGCAACGGCGCCAGAAAACGGTACTTGATAACCCTCAACCGTAAGGGATCGAGATAGTCTTCGCGGGTAAGAATAACGCAATTTATTGATTCGACACACGGGGAGCCAAAGAGTATTTATAAGCTTTGACAGTTGAGTTGTCAATTCAACCGCACCTGAAATATACTTACTTGCAACAAAAGATAAGTGGTAACAGTGATATGATAGTGATAATAGTGATAGTAAAAGTAAACAGCAAAAGTAAATAGTGAAGGTAAATGGCAAAAGTAGCAACTAGTGACAAGCAGGGTTTAAAACACTGTAGGCTAGGGAGATGGATGGTTGGGCGCTGCATGGATGAGATAGATTCTAACTTGGGGCACGGCACACGGAAAAGTAATGATCATCTAGGCAAATATCAAACATTAGGCATGTATCCCATAGGTAGTTGTACGTGCTTGCAATAAGAACTTGCACAACATCTTTTGTCCTACCATCCCGCTACGAACGGGGCCAAAAGGAACTTATGGAGATTAAGGTGCTCCTGTCAAAGAGCACCGGAACAAAGCAATGAACTCAATGGATACATGTAATCCTCAAACTACGGACCATCCCCTTTGGTGTCCCAAGCTGTCACTTTTGGGATCGCCGGTTCCGAACCGTAATAGGTGCAAACAACTCATAGATAGGATCACGAACACAAATATATTCACGCAAACACATATGGTTCAGATCTGAGATCATGGCACTCGGGCCCTAAGTGTCAAGCATTAAGAATAACAAGTTGAAGCAAAGATGATAAACACCATAGTAGATGATAGGCAACATGCCCCCAACGGTCTGACAAACTATTACATGATCTAACTCATCCAATCCCTACCATCCCCTTCGCCTACAGCAGGGGAATTACTCACACATGGAGGGAGAAGTCATGGAGGGATGATGGAGTGGTGATGATGATGACGATGGCGACGATCTCCCCTCTCCGGAGACCAATTCAGCCTCCAAATTAGCCCTCCCGAGGAAGAACAGAGGGTGGCGGCGGCTCCGCGACGGAAAACTGCGAAAAGAACTTCTGATCTGGGGTTTCCGCGTCGTGAGTAAAAATACGAGGCAAAGTAGGGCACCAGGGGGTGTGGGCCCCACCCAGGCGACCCCCGGCGCGGCCCGAGGGGGGGGGGCGCCCACAGGGCGCCTGGGCACCCCCTGGCCCCCCTCTGGCCCCTCTTCTGGCCCTTGGTTCCTTCGGGTGCATGGATTTTCTGTGATTTTTCATGGATTTTTCTGAGATACCGAAAAATCCGTTTTCCTGCACACAATAAAACCATACAGGCAGCTCTGCTGAAAACAGCGTCAGTCCGGGTTAGTTTAGTTCAAATCATGCAAGAATGAGGTCAAAACAATATCAAAAGTGTTTGGAAAAGTAGATACATTTGAGACGTATCACATTCCCATAGTAATCTTCGTAAATATTACCACCGTAGCCTGGAAGTGGAACATATGGATCTTGAAACTCTCGAGCACACGAAGGCTGTGGACCATAGGGACATGGATGTGGCCTCGGTCCCGATGCTGGTGGTAACCGACGCCCACGTGGAGGTGTAATACCCCCAACGTCACGCCAATCCATACGATCAGGCAGACGAGTCCGCACGGGGTACAAATCCCGCATATCCAGATATCCGGCGTGCACAGCAGGTGCAAGCTGTGTCAAAGTAGTCCAGTGGGCGGCTCGAGTGTTATACAGCTCCATTCCGAGGGCACGGACCTCACGGTCCCTATCCTCCAGCATCTGAACAGTAGTCTGAAGCAGTGGCTCTTCATGAGCAGCATCAGTATACAGACCAGTGTAGTAGCCTTCCTCTCCGGGAAGTGAGGCTGGCATGTAATAGAACTCAGTGTTCAGCAACAGGGCATGCCTAGCCCGGAGGATGGTCATCATCGAATAGGCCGCATCCTGCACTGCCATCTCGATAGTAACCCCGAGTCCATAAGACCAATGGATGGGGTCGTTAGCTCCGGGATATGAGGGGTATATCCGGACTATGCAGAAATACTGACTTTGATTGAAATCCCGGTACTGCTCCTCCACGGTGTACTCAGGATACCAGTGGTAATCGGTCTCAGTCAGCACACGGACTAGCATGGCCGTGTGACCGGGCACATTAATGCATTGAGTCAAACGAACCACTTGGTGAGGTGTGCGGCCAGACATCTGAAACACGAAGTAATGCAAAGGCATTAGTGTTTTTGGAAGAAATCGGGCAGCATAAGAACTGTAAATGCTCAAAAAAAGATTTGAAACATCATACAAATGATAGCATAGCCACTCAACAATATCATATCAAGGTTCCGGGTCCTACAATCATCATACTAAAAGGGTAGAAACTAAACTGAGGCTTGAAACCAACAATCCTAAGAGTCTACAGATTAGTAACACGTGAACCTAGTAAGGATAAGAGGCCTAGTCCTAAATCCCCGTAGAAAGAATAGACTGACTCAGATCAGAAGGGCATAAGGTAAAGGAGTAAAAAGAGCCTTACATTCCCTTCCACAATCAATTCCCCTACATATAACTAAGAATTTTTCTAGACTCAACATCGACCAGTTTGGCTTGAGAAACCTACATGCAGGCCAGCTCTGATGCCAACACTGTCAGGACCCCGATCCTAAGTCACACCGATCTTGCTGTAACACGTCATATCACTTTGCGGCCTCACGCACGGTAACCCCACGGGTGCCACCTTACCTGGCCCGGGACCGTTTGCGCATTTTGGCACACGTATATGACAGTCTCGCTAGCATCCATATGACAGAGAACCCGGGCCGACATGGCTAGTTATAAACCAAAAGTGGCACTAAATTACAGAGACATGCATCCATGACCCAGCAACGAACGTGTCGGTCATCAACGTATGAACCCAAGTCGTAGCAAGCTACATGGACTTAAAGGAACAACGCGTGACATTTCCCCTAAGGGACAGACACAGGAACAAAGAAGGACACATGCTGGCCAGCCTACGTGTTTCGAGCAGTAGCAAGCTACCAAGGCTCATTGGAAGCACTAGAAGGCATTTCCCTGTAAGATAGGCTACCAAAGGAAAACAACTAGGTGTCGGATCCCACACATACCAAGCATTTCAGTCATACACACAATATGCTCAATATGTGCAAATACAACATTACATCACAACAGAACTCTATGACTCAAAGTACTTTATTTAAAAGGCTCCAAGAGCCATGCATAACATATCCATACAGCTAGGGGTCACATGACCCAACACTCAAGTCATACAATCATACAAGCACAAGCGGAAGCTACCTGTCTGAGTACAGACAACTTATAAAATAAAACAGGCTTGGTGTAGCCTGACTATCTACAAGGCCCTTCACAAGCTCCAGATCTCCGTCTGGGTGACAAGCTACTCGTCGACGTCAACGTCTATGTAGAACCCATCAGAAGGGGCAGGGATCTCCACTGCAATAGTTATTAAGCAAACATGAGTACAAAGGTACTCAGCAAGTCTTACAACAGAACCTATCATACATGCAACATTATCAACAGGGGGTAGTGGAGTTCATAGCAGAAAGCCAGCTTTGACTCTTGGCTAACCTATTCTACAACTCTCAACAGATTGCAAGATATTACTACGAACACGAGTCCTCTACTCACCACAACAATACACCACTGAGGATCCTCTTCCGTCATCCTACGGAAGGGCCATCCACGGCACTCACACTTGTCTTGAGGTTTTTAGTAGTATCCATCAACTTGTCTATGAACTGTAAGAGTAACCAAGTAGTTCGTACCGCGAACAACGACTATTCGAATAGATTGGTAACCCTGCAGGGGTGTACTTCTTCATACACGCTTCCACCACTTATCGCCGTTTACTCGACATGTACTCGGCAACCTTCAAGCGGAAGCCCAACGAGGGTGTCGGCCACGACCTGACTAACTACACAAGTCTCTCGTCCAGGTTTATCGCCTATTTGTGTTCCATCTGTGGGGAGATCCGGCCGGGGTGTCGCTCATGGTCCCAAACGATGTGTACAGGGTTCCCGAGTCACCAAACGGGCAACTGGTACACCGTGCCACGTACCTGTCGCATCACAGCCCACCCCGAGGGTCAGCGCTGTGCACGACCACCAGTAAACTACAAACACCAGAAACTAGTTGCAACTCCTGGACAGAGATCGAGGGTAATTAATAAGCCGAGAGGGTCCATTGGTTTCGGGCCCAATGCATGGTAGTAGCTGGAACTTGAACCACACATACAGATCTCGGGTCCTATGAACGGTTCCAATGAAACAACCCACCACGTACTCCTACATGGCCTTTCATCGATACCTTTACCAAACATGTTCCACACTTCCTTCTCTTTGCCGGTATGATCATTTCACTCTGATCCATCACCCAGATGAACCAGACCTGACACAACTCTAAGCATAGCAGGCAACATAAGCAAATAGCATGATGGATCACACATCAAAAGGCTCAATCAACTCCTACACATGCTAGTGGGTTTCAACTATTTACTGTGGCAATGACAGGTCATGCAAGGGAATAGGGTTCAACTACCGCAGCAAGTAGTAGTTCACACGCTGTTGCCTTAATGCAGTAAAAGAGAGAAGGAGCGAGAAGATGGGTTTGTATCGGAATGATCAATGATTGCTTGCCTGACAGAGTGGTTGTCGGGTACTGCTCTTCAGCTGGATACGTAGAAGTATCCTCGGGAGCAGGACCTAACACGGAGAAAATCGGCGATACAATTAATAAGCAAACAAATGCAACAATATGATGCATGCTCATGTTATGGCAAGATGTATGTGTTTTGGGCTAATGCAACTATAACTAGAAGGGTTTGAGCCCATTTGAATCAAAGATTCAAATTGAAACTCAAACTATTATTTAATTAAGTGCATTATCATGTTTTAATGTAAACAGCAAGGTTAACTTGCTCAAACATGCATGAAACCAGTGCCATTGGAAAGATTGGATTTTTCTGATCAATTTTCATATATAAATCTTTTCCATCTGAGCTACTGTTGAATTTATCTGATTTTTTTGAAGTTTACAACATTTTCTGGAATTTCCTGAATTATATTTAAATCTAAAAATCCCAGAAAATCCTTTACTACGTCAGCATGACATCATGCTGACGTCAGCCAGTCAACAGGGCGGCCCAGGTCAAACCTGACCAGTGGGTCCCTCATGTCAGTGGCTCACTAAACTAATGACAGCAATTAGTATTTAAATAAATCCTAAACTGAAATTAGTCAGCGGCCGGCCCCACATGTCAGTGACACACGGGGGTCAAATCTTGGTCAAACGGGGCTAACTCGTTGGCGTTTAGCCGCCGGCGAGGCCAAACGCGGCGGTGAGGTGCGGGTTTTGTGCTCCGGCTGCCAAAACGACGGCGGAGCACACCTACGGGTAGCTGGGAGTGAGCCGCGTCGGGTGGTGGTGGTGGCTGGCCTCGGGGTCACCGGAAACGACGCCGGCGACGAGTCCAGCGGCTGCCGGAGTTCGGGCGAGGTCGAAAACGACGGTGCGGTGCTCGCAGAGGTGCGTGGAGTGGTCCTACATCATCTACATAGAACGGTGAAGCTGATGGGCACGGTGGCCGGACCATTAGATGGCCGGAGCCTCGTCGGCGCGTGCAGGTGAGCCTCGTGCGGTGCGTTCAGTGTAGGAGAGAGCCAACGGAGAGGGGGAGGGCGAAGCTGAGCTCACGGCGGTTGTAGTAGACGCCGAGGCGAGCTTGGGGACGGTCGGAGCTGAGCGGGGCGGCGAGGGGGATCTCTGCGGCCGGGGTTGGGGAAGACGGGGCCGGGCGAGCGCTCGGGGCTCAGCCTGCTCGACGTAGTCGAGGACGGTGGAGCGGGCGGACACGATGACGGGGCTCAGGGACGGCGGTGGACGCGGCTACCACGACGACGCAAGCACGGCGGCGTCGGCCATGGTGCAGGGAAGGTGAGGGAGAGGAGCTGGGGAGGGTGGAGAGTGTCAGCGAGCTCGGGGACGAGGTGGAGGGTCAAACCCAACCTCCAGAACGGCGAGGGGAGGAAGCAGGGCGGCAGGCAGCTGCGTGGCGCGCGCTGCGGCCGCCGTCGAGCACCTGCGTGCCTGCCTGGCCGAGCTAAGCAGCTCGCTGGAGCGGTGGCTGGGCTGGGCCGGCAGGTGGGCCAGTTAGGCGCCAGGTAACCCTTTCTCTCTCCTTTTTTTCTATTTCTTTCTGTTTCATTTCTTTTGCAACTTTGTTGAATTATAAAAAATGCCAGAACCTTTTTGTACCTCATAAAACTAGTCATGCCCACTGTATATAATATGAACAGCATGGTACATTTTAGTTTATGATTATTTGGGCACATAAAATATTTTATAGCATTTAAATGCCCAAATGCAAATACCATATGATTTAATCCAGAGACCTTAGATGTCCTAGAAAAGTGTGCACCATTTTTGGCGGAGGTTTAAGACCAAGGCAGAAATGATGAACATTTTTGAAGGGCATTTTGGGTAAATTGGAAAAGATTTTCTTAAACCCTAGTTGTTAGAAGAGGGGTGCTGGGGTATCTGTCATTCCCATTTCAAGTTTCTTTGAAAAGTAAACATGATGCACACTCTAGCAAGTCCTAATGCAGGCACTGACTAGGGATGTGACAGGCTCCGCGATGACCTCCACTCTGCCGTCCTGTTGGTCTTGGTCTCGTTGCACCGATATGGAAACCTTTGCCTCATGCCTCGGGACTCCTCGCCTGCACCTGCTCCTTTAGCACCAAATAGGAAATTGGCACTCTGCGCCCGCTGGCGCCCACCTGGCCTTGGTCGTCACTCCTCACGTCACGAGGACCTCGCGAGGTACCCCTTTCCTTGATATCTCGATCCTCATGAGCCGGCCTAGTGAGGCTGCCCCGGGGGATGTCTTGCCTCATCCGCCTCGCGAGGCTCAGCCCCTCGTGAGGGTCTTGAATGGTCATTGAAGAGGTTCGGCCATACCAGGCCGCTTGATGAGCCACGCCCTGGGCCGCAGGCAGGCAAGTCTGGGTACCACCGTTCCCAGAACATCGACAGTAGCCCCCAGGCCTTAGCTGCGCTCGGGCTTGGCTTCGCGGCGAAGCCAAGGGTCAAGTGCGGAGCGCCGCGGGCCCCAAAATGCTGCGGCCTTGAGTGACGCATGTCTATTGATTGGACGTGGGCGTCTGCGCTCCCACGCTGCCTCGGCAACCGCACGACTGACAAAAGGCAAGTGCATGCTGATGTGCCTTCATTGCTAGCCCTTGCCTTGCTCCAGATCCCCTTTCTTGCCTCTCTCCTCTGCAAGGCTCCAGATCTCCGCCGTCTCCCTTTCAAGCTCACAAGTAATGGTTTCCGGCAAGTCGAAGGTCGCTGCTCCGCCCGCCTGGTATGAGCTGGTCTTGTGGGCGCCCACCATCTCGGAGACGAACCATGCCGCCGTGCTCCTGATGACGGTGGAGGACACCAACGAGAAGGGGAAAACCGCGGTCCGAGCCACCTCCGCTGTGCCGGAGGAGCCCAAGAGTACCTTCTATCCCTTCTTTATGACCAGTATTGTCGGCGGGTTCGTCCCTCCTTTCTCCGATTTCTTTTTCTCCGTCCTTACCCATTATAAGCTTCATGCCCTTCATCTTCACCCCAACTCCGTCCTTCTTCTGTCCATCTTCGGCTTCTACTGCGAGGCATTCATGGGAGTGATGCCGTCCGTGGCGTTGCTTCGCCACTTCTTCTACCTTCAGATCAAGGAGGGCCAGTGCTCGGGGTGCGCTAACCTTGTTGCGGCCAATGGGGCCAATGCAATTTCGAGAGCCGGGAAGAAGGCCGAGAACTTCAGGAACAAGTGGGTCTTCATGGACGCCAAGTGCTCCCATCCTCGGCTGGTGCTGCCGACCGCGGTGCCCGAGTCGAGCAATAGGTGGCTTAGCGCGAAGCTCACTGACCCTCGGGCGGAGAAGGTGTTGGAGAAGATGACTGCGGACCTGAAGCCCGATGACCCCGAGGCGACGAAGCAGATGGGGGCCATGATCGTCAAGGAATTCTTGACATGCCGCGTGGCTCCACTTCAGGCTCGCTCGCGCCCCTTGTGGACACTTGGGGATGAGGCTGACAACCTCCGGCTGCGCTGTGACGCCCTCTCCGCCGAGCAGCTTGGGGCAGCTCTCTGTCTCCTGGTTGGGGGCGATCTAGGATATCCGCTCGCTACCCACGTCCCCTTGTACCGCTGCCAGGACGGGGCAACGGTGGCAGCTTCCATGCCCACCTTCGACGGGCGCGGGTTCGTGCCTCCGGCACCCCCTGAAGGTCAAGTGACAACCCACCCGGTGGAGGTGTCTTCGGGCGACTCCAGCGGGGAAGATGACTCGGAGGCGACCGCGGAGGGGACCAGGAAGTTCTCCCATCCACGCAAGGCCGACCTCCTTTGCGCCTTGCCCGATGACGACGACGCCGACGACCACCCGGTGAAGGAGGTGGCACCCCCGGCTGGGGTTGTCACGAGGTCCAAGATCACCTCCTCGAAGAAGCCACCAGCTGGGGTCCTGACGAAGAGCAGGTCGGCGCTAATCTCCCATGGTGGCGCCTCAGCCTCGGCACTACCAGATGCTGTTGCTGTGCCGGCAGTTACGGCCTTGTCTGCCTTGGGGGCTCACATTCCCGCGGCGCAAGCTGCGGGGCCCTTGGGCTCCATGGTTCTGAAGAGGCCTCAGGGTTTCGTCGTAGTGGACCAGTGAATACATTGGCTTGGTTTTGTCTTCGTCCTTGATTCCGTTGTTGATTCATAACATCTTGTCCTACACTGCTAGGCCAGCGCCGTCGACGAAGAAGAAGAAGGGGGAGATAGCGGCATCAGAGGTCCAGTGGTCTGGCTCGGCTTCATCACCCCTGACGCAGACGGGTGGTGGAGGAGCTCCTGCTTCTGCCGCACGGTCGCCACCACAAGGCCCAGTGGACCAACCTCAGGTGGGGGTCTCTCCCTTGGTCGATCAGGCTTCAGGGGTGTAACGCCCCGGACACACCCGCCGGTGGTCGTTACTCCTGGCGGGATCTAGACTGGCCCCACATATCAATACTAGTCTTTTCTGCGCACTTTGTCCTCACTCGTGCACACCCGGGAGCAACTTCCCGGTCGATCACCCATCCTGAAATTACTCCAAGCTGAGCACGCTTAACTTTGGAGTTCTATCCAAATGGGCTCCCGGAAAAGAAGGAATTCCTTATTGATATGAGTAGTCTATCATCCCTAATAAATCAGGCTATCACAGGGGGCTCTCATCTCCGACTCTTCTGCTAGTGTTGTCAGGGCTCCGGAGGTCTTGGCTACGCCACAATCCCCTACTGTGACCATGCCACCAGTTCGCGGCCTTCCGGCCTCTCCCGGTGCCCTGAAGGAGGCCTTTTCTGCACTGACGCAGCTCCAGGATGACCTCCGAGGCGCTGATCATCGTCTAGTGGATGCGCGTCTGGAGCTGGTTTCCGGCTGGTTGAGCTCCAACGCGTCTGTCCGGGACGTGCTAAGCTATGTCGTGGCGGCCTCCGAAGAGGATAAGCAGGCCGCCGACAGGGCCCCAGCCGCTCGTGAGGCGGTGCTGAAGGATGCGCTGACCGCCCAGGTGCGCTGCCAGTCGGTGGAGACCGAGCTGCGGGACTTGCGTAGCAGGTGCAAGGAGGACAAGGAGATGATGAAGGCCCAAGAAGATACCGTAGCCAGTCACGACGCCGAGTTGGAGCAGCTGGCGAAGGAGCTGTCTGCGGAGCATAGTCGCCTGGAGGAGCTGAAGCAGGCGATGGAAGCAAAGGAGGCCCAGTTAGAAACCAAGGCGAAGGTTCGGGCCGAGGACCGCGCGGCCTTCAAGTCCCTCGAGGAGAGGTCCCGCCGGGCGCTAAGGGCGTTCTATGAGAAGGGCTTGGAGAAGCCGCTGGCGACGGACGATGAAGGCCCCGCCCAGCTGCTTCCTTATCCTGTCTTGGCGCTCAAGGGTGTCGTCCGCGAGATCGGCCCCCTGGCGGAGGAGGAAGCTCGCATGCTTTCTTCTTCTGCCTTGACGCGCGTCCTTAGCCACCTGCACCTTCGCGATCCCGACGCTGATCTTGGGGCACTGCTTGAGCCCGTGGAGGCGGAGCGCTGTGAGGCCGCCGCTGTAGCCGTGAAGGACCATGTGGAGGCCTTGCTAAAGAAGTTCCTCGTCATCGACTCTCCTCCCCCAGCCGACGTCGCCACCGATCTTGCGGCCAAGACCGACTCCTCGGGGCGTGGCGATGCCGTTGGCGAGGGAGTGCTTCCTGGCAGCGGTGCCCAAGGCTGAAGGAAGGGCCTGCTGGTGAGTGACGGTGCTTCTCCCTATCTTCGTTTTCCTGCGACATGTACGGGCCTCGTGGAGGCGTTAAAACTTATGTTTGATGCTTGAAGGACAACTCGGCTTGTAATAATTGCTGGATATTCGCGGTTCCCTTCCTATTTGTCGTTCTACATCGGCAGAGCCCAGCCCCGCGCATGCCTCAGCCGCCGCTGGCTTGTCAGGACAAGACCAAGGAGTGAGGGGCTACGTGGCAAGTTAGGCTCCTGAGTCGCGATGCTCAGGAGTCCCACTCCATGTGCAAACGGTCCCTAGGTAGGAAGCGCTAGGCAGGGCTTTGGTGTTCTGCATTGGCAGGGCTTTGGTGTTCTGCGTCTGCAGGGCCCGACCTCGCACGTACCTCAGCCACCGCTGGCTTGACCGGAAACCAGGACAAGACCAGGGAGTGAAGGGCTACGGGACCAGTTAGGCCGTTGGGTCGCGATGCCCAAGGGCCCCCCTTGACGTACGAACATCCCTGAGGGAAGTAGTGCGTGAGCCGACCTTAGCGTTCTGTGTCGGCAGGGCCCGGCCCCGCGCGTACCTCAGCCGCCGCTGGCTTGACCAGACACCACGACAAGACCAGAGAGTGAGGGCTATGAGACCAGTTAGGCCCTTGGGTCATGATGCCCAAGGGTCCCTCTTGACATACGAACAAACCTCATACCTGTCCTCACCGGGCTTGCGCTTGGGAGGGTTGCGTGTCGACCTGGCCCGGGGGTCCTGGCGGGGCGTACGCCAGGCGTGACCTGAGCACAACCCCCGTGCCCAGCCCCCTCGCGCTACCCTCCCGAGGGGAGCGCAACGCGGTGGGCCTGGTCACTAAGCCGAGGGGCTCCCTGAGGTTAATGTGGCCGTGAGGCCATCCCGAGTTGTTGTCACCAGCGCGGAGCATGGCGCTACCGTCCTTGCACGGGCATAGCCGCTCCTCGACCGTGTCGTCTGCCAGCGCGGAGCATGGTGCTTCCACTGGACCGTGGGAGGGGACTCCCTATTGCTGAGAGCCCCCGGGGTGTGTACAGCCCTGCCCTGACGCGTGGCTGGCATGGTAGGGCTAGACGAGGTGTATCTGGGCACCCGTGAGCCAGCGCGGGACTCACGAGGCCCTACCTCAAGGCGGGTTGCTCCTGGTCTTGAATGAGAGCGCTCAAGGCGATCCTGCAAGATGGTTAGGCAACCTGTGCCGGGTGAATCCCTCGAGGCCGCCATATGAGAAGACCGGGCACCAACGACCCCCGGAGGTGATGTGAATGGGGCTGGCCCGCCAGATAGAGCTCAGCTGTTGGATTTATCGATGCTGCAGGGACGGACCCGAGCACAGACGTCGTGCCTAGTCTTCTCATGTGGATGCCTTAAGAAAAGACAACCGGTGCGTGGCTCCCGTAGCGACGGGGCATAGTATCGTGTGCCCCAACTCACCTGCTAGCATCCGGCTCGAGCGTGGGCGAGGCACCAAGGGCCACGGGAGGTGACATACATGGGGCTGGCCCGTGAGCCAGAGCTTGCCCGCTTGGATTTGGCGACGCTGCAGGGATGGACCCGAGCACAGACACCGTGCCCGCCCTTGACCATAAGGAGGGTGCAAGCAAGCTTGTGAGGGCGCGCGATGTTCATGGCATCGGAGTGATGGTCAGATAGATGAGTGATTCAAATGCAGCTGATAGAAACGGTAATGCTAGCTCTGGTAAGATGCAAGGGAGATACATGCCACAAGGACGAACCTGTGCGACCTGGGGATGATACAGCCCGAGGGGCACCCCCAACAAGGTGAGCTAAGATGCAAAAGGATACACGCCGCAGGGACAGGCCCGTGCGACCTGGGAATGATGCAGCCCGAGGGGCGCTCCAGTTGAACAAAAACCAGAAAATGTCACTTGGCAGAGTTGCTGAAGTAGTGTTGGTGTAGCTGAAGATGCTCAACGCAGATGCTGCTCCTCACGTGCCATCTGGCTCCGGCACCTCGTGAGGCTCTGGGGTCACCCAGATCTCGTGGAGGGCCGAGTCCAACTCCTCCTGGATCTCCTTATGCCTGGCCTCACGAGTCGCCAGGACCTATCGCATATGGCGCTGGTGCAGGGTCGCTTGGTTCGGTAGGACGAAGGGCATGCGAACGTAGCTGTGAGGGGGACCCTCGCGCCGGCCCACCTGGGAAGGCCAGTAGAGCTCCTGAGATGCGATCATGTTGAGTGCGGGGACGTTGACGCAGACGGGCAGCCGTCGCCTGAGCCTAGGCCGAGAGCTGCACTCAGAGGCGCCGGGCGGCGCTCGCCCCACATTTCCCTTGGCACCTGTAGGTCTTCGATGGTCTGGCTGATGAACTCGTGAGCGCTTGGTGCTTCACACCTTGAGGCCTCCGGAGGGAAGTGTGCGGCAAAGCACTCCTCCACATGGTGCCCGAGCGCCTCCCTCGTGACATTGGCTAAGTCAGAGGCCCTCCAGAGGAGAGCCCCCGAGCTCAGCCTAAGGGGGGCGCCGGTCGCGCTTTCCATTGCGAGGGAGGGAGGCGGCCCTCCCTAGGTGTAGGTCCCGAGGTGCTGCCACCAGGTGCTGCATTCCCATGAGGCTCCAGGGCGAGCAACTTCTTCTTCTTCTTGGGGACGACCTTAGGTGGGTAGATGATGTTGTCATTGTCTGGATCCTCGACTGCTGCCGCCTAGTAAGCGCGCTCGAGTGAGCACACTGCATCTTTCTCCTCACAGGTGATGGTGATGACGCCACCGCTTCCCGGCATCTTGAGGACATCGTAGCCATGGTGAGTCACTGCCAAGAACTTGGCCAGGGCTGGGTACCCGAGGATGGCATTGTAAGGGAGATGGATGTGAATGACGTCGAAGTGGATGACCTCAATGTGGTAGTTGTCGTGCTTGCCAAAGGTGACAGGCAGGCGGACCTGCCCTATGGTGGTGGTGGAGCCATTAGTCACTCCGTAGAAGGGCTTGGTAGGCAGTAGCTGATCGTAGGGTAGTTGGAGGCTGTCGAATGTCTCGATGGACAGGACATTGAGCCCTGCGCCACCATTCATGATGCTCTTGGTAACTTGGACGTTGCTAATGACGGACGAACAAAGCATCGGGAGGGCGCTGGCCGTAGCCCCGCACTTGAGCTGGTCTGCTGAACTGAAGGTGATGGGGCACCTGGACCACCTGAGTGGGCGAGTAGCCTCGAGATTGGGGAGAGCTGCATTTACTTCCCGGGCGAACTGCTTGAAGAGGCACTAAGAAGCTGGGGCCTGTGCTCCGCCCAAGATGCAGGCGATGGCACGTGGCTCCTGGAAGCCCCCATCCCCCTCGTCCTAGTCATCGTTTCTCCTTGGCGGTGGCAGAGGTGGAAGGCCAGCTTTGCCCTGAGGGCGGTCCTCGCGAGGCTGGTCCCTCCAGGCGCCCTCACGGGGCTAATCGCGCCAACGGTCCTCCCGAGGTTGATCACGCCACTCTTGGTGGGGGCCGCGGTCGTCCCAGCGTCCCCCGGTCCGACTTCCCCCATGGTCGTAGCCATGGTTGCCGCGCTTGGGGCGTTGGATGACGCGTCCTTCGCGGAGGGCCCTGAGCTCTTGACTGTCATGGGTGTTGTGGCTGTGCACGTTCTGGAAGGCGGAAAACGCCCAGCCGGCCTTGGATGATTTTGGGTAGTCGCGGCCGCGTTTCATCTCTGGTTCAGCTGCGAGCACTGCCACTCCCTTGCTCTTTACGTCCTTGCTCTTGGCCTTCTTTTCTTCAAGTTCAGCAACGGGGAGCTCGACGAGGGAGAGGCGCCCCTCCTCAGCTTTGGCGCACTTGGTCGCAAGGTTGAACAGCTCCAGGGACGTGCACAGATCTTCGTGGATGGCGAGCTCCTCCTTCATCTTGACGCCGTGGACACCATCTGAGAACGCTGAAATGATGGCCTCATCCATGACCTTGGGGATCTTGACGCGGACACTGTTGAAGCGTTGGATGAACTTCTATAGGGTTTCTCCTGGTTGTTGCTTGATATGCCGCAAGTCACCCGCGGCCGGGGGGGCGTTCTTCGATGCCCTGGAAGTTGGCGATGAACCACTCATGCATCTCTCTCCAGGTGGAGATCGATCCCGCAGGCAGGTTCAGGAGCCACGAGCGTGTGCCATTTTTGAGGGCCACAGGGAACCAGTTCACCATGATCTTCTCGTTGCCACCAGACGCTTCGATGCTCAGCTCGTAGAGCTGCAAAAACTCCGCAGGGTCGGGGGTGCCGTCGTATCATGGAGGCAGGTCGGGCTTGAACTTCCCAAGCCAGTTGATTGTGCGTAGCTCAGGGGCGAGGGCCTTGCAGCCTGCTGTCGACACCGGAGCTTGTTAGGGAGGTGGAACTTGATCTTAGTCCTCGTGGACCACCGCGGCAGGGGGCGCGCGTTCTCGACGCGGCGGTGGATGGAGAGCTGGCGCTCCCCCACGGGGCTGCTGGATCTCTTGGCACCTTCCTTCTTCGTGCACTAGCGCCGCGCGTGGGCGGTCACGCCGCAGGGCCATGTGCCTTGCGTCTTGGATGACGCCTTGACGCGGAGGTAGCAGTGGAGCTTCATGGCCCACGTTGTCCGCATGGGGAGGCGGACGAGGCTGGGAGAGGGACGGCGCTGGAGAGCTCCCAACGGCGCTAACGAGCTCGACGATATGGTCGAGCCATTCCTCGTAGAAGTTGTCGACGGGGCGGTAGCGCAGGAGCTCATGTGCCATGAGCAGCGCAGCCTGCACGTCCGTGGGTCTACAACGAGCATGTGATGACGAGACTGATGGGGTTAGCAACGGGGTCGCGGTGTGTCCGTCTCGCCGCACGGAGGGGTGCAGGGACGAGGCCTGCTGTTCATGCCGTGCCTGGCCGGTGGCGGCGTTGGCGGCATACGATGGAGAATGGCGGGGTGGTCCACTGGCAGGAGCAGTCTGAGCGACGCGGGGGGCAAGGGCAGCCCGCCGCTCAGCATGGGCTCTGCGAGCGTCGGCCATGGAACTGATGGGACGACAAAGCGCGGATTAACGGAAGGGAAGTTTCGGCACACCCCTACCTGGCGTGCCAAATGTCGGATCTTGGGTTCTGGCAAAACCATTGAAGTTCGAACTCTGGGGTGCGCACGAAGATCTCTCCTTCCGCCCTAGCTCATTTACTCACAGATCCCTAGGCCTAGCTCGTCAGATCCGAATAACAAGGGACACAAGGTTTATACTGGTTCGGGCCACCGTTGTGGTGTAATACCCTAATCCAGTGTGGTGTGGTGGATTGTCTTGTAGGCTGAGGAAGAACTAGTACATGGATTGCCTTATAGACGGGTTCTTGCGCTCGAATGAGCTTGTGGTGTGTGGCATTCTCTTTGATCAACTCAAGATGAGATGATATGTTGGTGTCTAGTCCTATTTATAGTGGCCAGGGTCCTCTTCCCAAATATTGAGCGGTAAGGGATCCCACAACGGCCAAATTTGACGGGGGACAACTAGTACAAGCTATCCTGACAAAAGGTGGTCTTCGTCTGCCAAAGCCTCTAGTGGTGACGCCGCCGTGGGCTCCGTGATGACCTCCACTCTGCCGTCCTGCTGGTCTTGGTCTTGTTTAACCGATATGGAAACCTTTTCCTGATGCCTCGGGACTCCTCGCCTGCACCTGCTCCTTTAGCACCAAAGAGGAAATTGACACTCTACGCCCACTGGCGCTCGCCTGGCCTTGGTGATCTCTGCTCACATCACGAGGACCTCGCGAGGTACCCCTTGCCTTGATATCTTCGATCCTCATGAGCCGGCCTAGTGAGGCTGCCCTAGGGGATGTCTTGCGTCGTCCGCCTCGCGAGGCTCGGCCCCTCGCGATGGTCTTGAGTGGTCACTAAAGAGGTTGGGCCATACCCGGCCACCTGATGAGCCACGCCCTGGGCCGCAGGCAGGCAAATCTGTGTACCCCCGTTCCCAGAACGCCGACAGACCCTAAGGGATTTGACCCATCCCTGGCAGCCGGTATGGCCACTGTTAATCAATAGGTGGCGCAGTTGGAACCAACACGTCCTCACCCCGTTGTCCCCGCCTAATTATCCTTGGAACGAATAGCAACCCTATCCTTTCTGGTCGGCCGCACCGCTTACCCTTCGCCATTAAGGGTAAGGGGCCACACCATGCGGGCATATCCCGCATAGCTGCCTATAAAATCTCCTTTCGCTACACTACAAAGAAAAGACACATCCGTGACATTTTGGGCCGAACGAAACTTTTTTTCTGTCATACTTATGAAACTTCTATGACGATAATTGTGACAAAACCCGGTATCATCATAGATTTGTTGGGGTCCTACTTCTATGACAAAAAATCATGACAGAAAATGGGCTTTTCGTCCTGGGCGGGCCGGAGACGCAGCTGCATGCCATTCTTTGGGCCGTCCATGACGGAAAAAACCGTGGTAGAAGCGAGGGCGAGGAAAATATCAGGGTGTTCCCGGTTACGGTGGGTGGTCAGGGCCGAGCGATGCGCGTTTCTCTCGTACATGCACACGCATGGGTGCGAGGCGTTGGCTCTAACTGAACTCGAGCGAGGCGTTGTGCTCTAACTGAACCCGAGCAATTGCACTGCAGGCTACGCATTACTGAACCCGAGCGATCGATCGATGGCTATTAACTGAACCCGATCGAGTGATTCCTTCGCTACTGCTGCTAACTGAAGCCGATCGATGCTGCCTCTGCATGAATAGTGAGTGTTGCT